>CM076577.1:356336572-356968533 GCA_034641835.2 Pinus albicaulis
GGCTTTGGCACCTTAGCTTTGAAGTGGCTCATTTGCATTTTACCTTGTGAAAGATCAAATGCTGACATCAACCTTTGCTGATTGTGAGGAGCCATTTTCATATACTGATCCTAGAACTTCATTTTCAATGGTTCATTCCTTGTTTTGATATTAATGAAGGTTTTCTTAATGTCTCCAGTATCTGTCTTTGGTGGTCTGAAAGAAGATACTTCAGTGCTCAACTGCTTTTGTATCCCTTTCTGGCTTATGTTTGTCTCACTTGCTGTACCTGTTTGCTGACTATCCTCCCTTCCATCATCAAATACCTCATCTATAATCTCTACATCTGGAGGTGGATCAGACTTGTGTTTTTTGGCTTGATAAACTTGTGGGGCTCCTTTTGAAGGTGTGGTATCTGGAGCTGGCCTCTTTTTCCATATTTCCACATTCAGTGGAGTTTGCATCTCTGGAACTTGGATTTGCTTTGCTGGTGTTTGAGAAGCCTGAGATTGTTCTGGTGCTTTGGAACTCTGTGATTTTTCTGCCATGACCAGGGTTTCAATGACCTGAACTATAGGTTCTTTTCCTTTACCCTTGAGCTCTGCTGCTACTGATGGACTATCTTCCTGTAGAGCTTGTTGTAGAGTGGCTGCTGATGATGTGCCAATGTAGGGTACCTGCATTTGATCATATGTTTCTAGGTCAAATTTCTTCTCAACATCTTTCATAAGTTTATTCAATTTGGCAACTCCACTTCCCTCTTCAACAAGTGTTCCTTTAACCCATTCATCTTGATTTGCATACTGTTCTATGTCAGGAATTCTGTGATGTACATAAGGAGATGACTTATTTTTTAACCTTCTTTCACAAATGAAACCAAAGGGGTCATAAGGGACCCAACGGAAAGATGTCTGGAATTTTTTCTCTAATATAAGTTCGGCATCTCTTTCAGCTTCCCTAGAATTGCAAATGAAAGGACCTAATTGGCTTTTGATCCTTAACTGTGCTTTCTTCTTTACATTGCAGAAATGGATTACATCTGAGTTATTCATCTGTCTAAAGTATTCCAAAGCAAAAATTCTCATTGGTACATATCTAGGTAACTTGAATGGATGTAATTCACATCCATAAATCCTGATGACTGTATGGTTTTGGTACAAGTACCAATCCCCAACTTTGTAACTCTTTGACAATTGCAGGGTCTTTCTAATCTCAGTACTAAGCCTGGGGGGAGAAACTTCTGTTAACAAGGTTGTAGCAGGATGTACAAACTGATCAATGAATTCTGAATAAGAGTAGGGAGAATCAGAGGACAAATGAATGATGGGGGACCAAAAAATAACAGACCTGGGATTGCCTTTAGCATCAAGTTTCTGAACAGGGAAAGGGAATCTGTCTGAGTGATAGAAAATTATGAGATGATAGATAACTGAGGAGTACTTGAAAACCTTTTCATCATCTAGCCTTAAAAATTGATCATGGATTTTGTTGGCAATGAAGGAAGCATAATCATACTTAATCTCAGGAGGCTGCCCAAGGGTAAAGATAGATAGCAAAGCCAGAGTTATCTCGTCTACATACTCACTGGTATTGAATCCTAAGACAAAAGATATTACATTCACAATAAGCCTTCCCAATTGATTGAAAAAGTAAAAACCATAGGGGGGAGTCCCTTTTGGCTGATGCTCAGGTAACATGAAGTACTGACACATTGCTTTCAATTTCTCTGGAGTTAACAGTCTGGTTTTCTCAATCAGCCCTTCCATGGATAGAGGTGCTAATTCTTGTTCTGGCTCAAATTGTAACATAGCATTGATAGCCTGAGGTGTGATAGGGAACAGAACACTTTGATCAGGAGCTAATACAGCTCTTTGTGCGGGATCATAATTTGCATGACAATAATGAATGATTTCAGGGAAAACGTGGACTGTAGGAATAAAATACCTTGGGAGATTGGATTCCCACAACCCTATAAGATCTTGCCCCTTTGAGTGTTCGTCTCTGCAGTGACAGAAGCTCAAACGGGGACTTTCATCAAAATGCAGGTCTTTTATTTGGAAATCTTCATCTATGAGAGGCAAGTAGTCTAAATCTCGGTGAGGAGCATTCAAAGGAGTGACATTTAGAGCAGTTGGGGCCTCCATTTTGGTTCTTGTGGATTCAAAATGGAGGTTTCAGTTTTTCTTGCAGACCGGACGGGATATCTGACAAAAGAGGAATTTGGAACAAATTGCAGGTTTGGGAAGCAAATTCACAGGTTTTAAATCTTCAATGAGGACTCAGAGAGGACTTTTGACCACTTTTTCAGAGAAAAAACACAGGAAACTAAGCTTAACTTGCAGTCGGGGCGCGGAATGATAAATACCTGTTTTTTAATGGAAACTGGTTCTTCAACAGGTAATGAACAATGGCGGGGACGTTCTTCAATACTGGCGCAGCGGAATTTCTGAGTAATTTGGTGTATTTGCAGTGAATTTTGAAAATTGTAGCGGGAGCTCGGTCTCTTTCGGAAACAAAAAATGACTGAAAAAACGCGAAAAAGGCTTAAAAACAAGTCAAAAGGGTTTTTGTCGTTTTCGAGGTGATGACGTCATTTGACGTACGGGGTGACGTAAGGGAGTGGGGTCGGCGGTATGCAGTAGGCGGTAAGCGGTAAGCCCGCACCGCTTTTGGATGAGGGCGGTAAAAAACGCGATGGCAGCGATTCCACAGGACGCTTGCCACGTGGAATGTTGAATAGTCAAAAACCGCCCACTCCCCGCTGGCTAAATAACTCACACGGGATGGGCAGCGGGATTGATCGGGACCGTTGATCAACAGAGGGATGATATGACGGCTGAAAAGGATGGGAACTTGTGCGGCTTCCAAGGTGGGCCCGTCGGGGTTTAAAAAGGTTTTAACGTGTAATCTAATCACCCCGGGGAGAAGTTAATAGGCGGGAATGGTTGTTAATTAGTCCAAATGACTAATTAACCCCGTGAATTTATGAAATGGATCGTGGCGGAGTTTGGCCATGTGGAATGCCACGTGGACAGAACACGGTGGCATAAACTTCCGCGAAGTTTATTAATATGTTTTGATATTAAACACACTTGTCGCATGTCTAAAGGTTTTTTGTATATTTTTTATTATACGATGAATAAATTAATATAATCAATTCATCATAGGGGCGGAATGTATATATAAGGCTATAGTTTTTACCAAAGGGCTTTATAAAGCGGGGTACTTATTTTAAATGTGCGGGACTATATATACTTTGGTAAAACATTATAATAAGAGGGTTTTGGGGATATTTATTAGAAAAGGGAGTTATATACATAGGAAAAGGGATTTCACTAGGGAATTAATATAATAAAGTTAAATGTTAATATGATAAAGGACAAGGAAAATCAAAACACCTTTGTACATCTAAGAAAGTGAAAACTTATGAAGTAAATTGCACATTTTATCTTCAACACTTAAACTTAGAATAACAAGTTGTTTTGAGGAATTTTGTGGAATGTTGCATCAGTTTCCTACGTAAAATAGGATTTTACTTAGGAAAAGTTAAAGATAGAAGATAACAATGATGAATTATTTGAAGTGCTCAGGTCTTTTTTGATCATTAGGCCGAGGGTCCGGTCCCTCCAGAAGTCAAGGAAATGCCTTGAGCCCCTTTGATCTCCAATTACCTTAGTACTTTTGGGGAAATTAGTAAAACTCTTGAGGGGGAAAAATGATGAGGGAGGTTAATGAATTTGACTTTGCTTGCTGTGATTTTCCAGTGTATTTCTTGCTTTAGTACTTGTGATGAGAGTAAAGGATCAACCAACATATAGCAGCACCATTCATCAGATAACACTTTGTAGCACCATCTACCTACCCTATCTACTTAACACTACCATTTTGTCTTCTTTATTAGGGTGCATTTAGACTTGCAAACCCTTTTCAATCTTTTCTTTTTACATGATGAATCTATCTATTTCTACCCTTATTACATCCAAGGGCTCAGATTAAACTGTTGAGCACCTTTTATTCACTCTACCTAACTACTTATCTGCCAAGATTAAACTGTTTGGCTAGATTTTTATTCTCTAATCTATAACATGAAATTGAAATATGACTAAGCCAAGTTTAAACAGTTTGACATATTCATGAATTGTGGCAAAAGTTCACAAGCTGCACACAATTGTTTTATTACAACAGATGAAAAAAGTAGTGGCATTTAGACTTGCACACTTTCCTTGGCCTTTCTTTTTGCTTGGGGTTCATTTCTTTCTCTTTTTGACCATTTTTATTCTTTTTACCCTTTGATCTTTCTTTTAGGGTATACCCTCTTTACATTTTTTTAAATTTTTTGATTTTTTTGGTTTTCAAGAATATGGAACACCTTTGCTCAAGTAAGAAGGTTTGAACATATTCCATACTTCCATCAAGACAATCATGAAAGATGAAACCTATTGATATAGGAGGCTAACACTGGCTCCACTTGGGGATGGCTTTTCCTTGTGGAAAGTCAAGAACAGCAGGTCAGATGCCTCGGAATGTCTTCAAACTGAAAGTATGAAATCTTCCTTCTTCTGGTAGCTTTATTTTACATATGATAGTGAAGCTTTTGGAACTTAGGGCCTTCACTTCGGGCTTCAATTCCAAGAAGTCACCATCCAATCCAAACTGCAGTAAAAAATAAAACAAGCAAACAATATATTATGTACAAGTTAGAAACATTTAAACATTCTAGTAAATTGGATCAAAATAATGCTTAAGCATTCGACCATTGACTGGTCCTTCTTCAACTTCTGAATTGTCCAAGTCCTTCAAAAAATAAATATTGTTTCCCTGCAAGGCATGAATGATATAAGGTCCTTTCCACAAGAAATCAAACTTCCCATGTTTCCCTTTTTCCTCTCTTCTAGAATCCCATCTTAGGACCTTGTCTCCTAATTGAAAATCCTCTGCTTTAGTCCTTTTATCAAACATTTTCTTTAGCTTTTCCTGTAAAACTTGTGATCTTTGGTATACCTCTTCTCTGGTTTGTTGCAGGTGGATTGTCTGATTAATTCTTCTTTGAATGTCATTTGGCTCCACTTGAGCCTCTTGAAGTAATTTCATCACAGGGATTCCTAACGATGATGGGAATCTTGCTTCTAGACCATAAACTAACTCATATGGACTAGTCCCAATGGATTTCTTGGTTGTAAGTCTGTCTGCCCATAACGCATAGGTCAGTTTCTTATGCCAGTTCTTTTTATTTTCCTCCAACAATTTCTTAATGATATTGATTAAACTCTTATTGGAGGATTCTGCTAGTCCATTACCCTGGGGGTAATAGGCTGTTGAATGGTCTAAAGTAATATGATATTTATGGCAGAAATTAATCATTTTCTTTGATTTAAATGCAGCAGCATTGTCTGTTATAATCTTTTCTGGACATCCAAATCTTGAAAGTATGTTGGTTTCAAGAAACCCTATGATTACAGAATCATTGGACTGTCTACATGGGTTGGCTTCAATCCATTTGGTGAAATAGTCTGTAGCAGTTAAAATCCATCTATGTTGTCCTGAAGAAGGGGGGTGAATCTCTCCAATAAAATCTAAACCCCATTGTTGAAAGGGTCTTTCTGTGGATACTGGTTTTAAAGGCAGAGGTAACAACTTTCTTTTACCCTCAAATATTTGACATTTGTGACAGCTTGTTACAAATTTCTTTACATCAGAAAATAATGTGGGCCAGTAAAAACCAGCCCTTAAGATCTTGTCTGCAGTAGATTTCCAGTAAAGATGTCCTCCACAATCCCCTGCATGAAATTCATTAAGCACTTTATCAGCTTCATCTTTTAAGAGACAATTCAATAAAATTCCTTCATGATTCTTCCAAAATAAAGTGCTATCTAAAATACAATATTTCGAAGATGTCATCTTTAAAAATCTTTGCTTAGTTCTGGACAACCCTGGAGGAGCTTGCGGGTTTAATAGAACATGAATTATATCAGTATACCAGGGTGAATCTAAGAAAGCTTGACTGATCTGGGGAGTCGCCATCTCCTGCTCGTTATCCAGTTCATTGATATCTAAGGCTTGGCAATTGGTTTCTGTCATAAGTTGTGCTAAGCCTTGGCCTTTTATCAGTTTGGTTGGCTTGATTTCAATATCATATTCCAAAATGGTAGCTATCCACTTACCTCGTTTACCTTCAATGCCATCTTGAGTCAAAATATCTTTAACTGCTGCATTAGGCACATATGCTATCACATGAGAATATAATATGTAAACTCTGAAATCTTTGATTGCTTTTACCAATGCAAAAGCCTGTTTTTCCATAATATTGTACTTTAAAGGTGCATCCCTCAGTGCTTTACTAAAAAATGCTATTGGCTTTTCACACCCTTGGTCATCTTTTTGAAGTAAAACAGCTGCAACAGTATGTTCAGAAGAAAATGAAAAAATAATAAAGTCTCTATCAAATTTAGGACTGGTCAGAACTGGTGTCCTTGTTAAAGCCATTTTTATTTCCTCGAATGATTGTTTGGCTTCTACAGTCCAGTCAATGCTTGAATCTTTCCTCAACATGTTAGTCAGTAATCTAAGTAACTCTGCTAGACTAGAAATAAATCTTCTCAAAAAGTTGATTTTTCCTATAAATGCTTGCAATTCTTTTATGTTTCTGGGGTGGGGTATTTGCAAAATTGCTTGAATTCTTTCAGGATCAATCCTAATGCCATCTTTAGAAATGATATGTCCTAAAAGCTTTCCTTCTTCCAAACCAAACAATGACTTCTTAGGGTTTAAAGAAATTCCATATTTCCTGCACTTTATAAATACTTGCCTTAGGTGATCTAAATGTTCTTGATCTGTTTTAGAGAAAACAGTCAAATCATCTAAGTAAATAACCAGAAAATCATGTATCTCTTTAGCAAAAGCAATATCCATTGCTCTTTGAAATGTAGCTCCTGCATTCTTAAGCCCAAATGGCATTTTGACATATTTAAACGTACCCCATGGTGTGGTAAATGCTGTTTTATCCTGATCATCAGGATGAACCAGAATCTGTTTGTACCCTGAAAATCCATCCAGTAGTGATATTCTCGAAGATCCCACTACCCTTTGCAGAATGTGATCCATTTTCGGCAGAGGATAGTTGTCTTTTAAAGAAACTTTATTCAAATTCCTTAAATCGACACACAGTCTGATTTCTCCTGTTTTTTTTCTTGTTGGTACCAGGTTAGAAACCCATTCTGAAAATCTGATAGGAGCTATTATCCCTGCTTCAAACATTCTTTTGATTTCTTTTTCAATTGAGGGTAATAAAACAGAATTAATTCTCCTAAGCTTTTGTTTGAAAGGTTTCTGGTCTGGTTTCAAAGGTATAGTATGTTGAATGATGGATGTATCATAAGATTTGAGGTCTTCATAACTCCAGGCAAAGACATCCTGGAATTCTTTTAATAGTTCAACATATTTTACCTTCTGATCTTTTGGAAGAGATTTAGACAACTTAACAATTTTTGGATGTTCTGGTGTTCCTAAGTTGCATTCCTCCATATCGGCTGTAACAGGTTCCATTTTAGGTCTGAATGGAATATCATTTGAGTCGAATAGATCTTCCAAAGGTGTTAATCCTTTGGGTAATTGATTATCTTTTAAATTGATGATTTCTGTTTCATCTATGATCTCATCAAATTCCATGTGTTTCAAATTTTGCATGTCTTTTTCAGTGAACGTGGTTGGATGCAACATATGAATTGCATTTTCTCTTGAAATTTCCATTTTTTGTTCTTTTTCTTGATCAAATTTATCAGCAGTCATGTCTTCATCTATATTACAGTTAGAAAACTCATTCTGAAGTGTCAAAAAACTATTGATTTGATGGTTATTCACAAATACTTGCCAATTCAAAACATTGTCGGGTATTGCGGGCCTGTGTCTTATCTCAGCTGAAAACTGATGATTAGGATCAAAAGGCAACTTACATGTACTAGCAAACATTGCTAAACTGTGAGCATGCAAGTTTTGTTTCCTGGGAATCTTGGCAAGTTGGGCTTGTAGAAATGTGTTGAGAATCTCTACAACTGTCTCTCGGTATTGTTTCGGTCTCATGTCCTTTGTTGCACATTCTCCTTTAATCTGTTGGATAATTAGTTCAGAGTCGCCTATGATTGATACCCTAATGCCTCCTAACTTCTTGACATGTTTAAGCCCCAATAAAAGAGCTTCATACTCTGCCATGTTGTTAGTGCATTTGAAGTTTAACCTATAAGCATGACCCTCAGCATGATTGTTCTCTACATTGTGTAACCAAATTCCAGCTCCTGCACCTAGTCTGTTTACCGAGCCATCAAACTCTAAATGCCATAGAATTTCATGTTCATAATCTTCATCAATTGTTTTGACAGATTTTCTGACAAGAGCTAGTTGTTTAGTTTTTTCAGGTTTTTCTTGGTCATCTGGTGTTTCTTTGTTTTCAGAGATTTCTTCAATTTTAACAGTGGTTTTGTTTATGATTTCCATTTCAGGAGCTTCTATTTCAGTAGGAAGTTCTGAATCAGCATTGTATAAAATAAAAGAATCCATGTCAGAATGTACAGAATAAACAGGGAAGTTTTCAGGCTTCTCATGGCTACTTACTAAGTACTTCATCAAAGTTTCTCTATATAATCTTTTAGGCTGACCAAATACTGAAATAGTTGCATAAGACATGTCTAATTGAATAGATCCTCCAAGTTTAGCACCCCAAGACCTAGACAATAACATACCATATTTAGGTGGAATATCAGCAACTACTATGTCCATTAAAACAGACTTAGCAGGGTATTGAACCAAAGTGACACACAGATCTTTAATTAAACCTAAACATTTTACCTGACTGGAATCAAATGAAAATAAATCTTTGTACGGTCTGGTAATATCTAGATTCAATCTTTCCATTACTGCTTTTGGCATCAAATTGTGAGATGCTCCAGAATCAAGCATTGCATTATGGAGTATCTTATCGTGAACATTCAGGCTTACATAAAATGGAGGAGTTCCTCCACTTTCTGGTTTGCCATTAACCTCAGGGCCAAAAAGAAGTTTGGGTTGATCATCAAGAATATTTACTGAATCATCCAATCTAGTAATGTTAATGTTTAAAGACTTGGAAATCTGATTCCTATAGACATCATGTTTAGCCAATTCTGATAAAGGAACAGCTATCTTGAGTTTGCCTATTTCGGCTTCTAGATTAAAGGGTTTTTCTGTTTGAGCTTTAGTGTTTTGCACAGTTGGATTTTCTCTGTTTACTGGATCTTCAATGTTTTTCTCTTTTTCATGAATGAAGTTTTGCTTTGAAGATGTTTCAGGACTAACTTCTACTGTTTCTTCTACAGTTCCTACATGAGGAGATGTATTGGATTGCTGTTTGTCGATTGGTTGGTTGTCAGAGACATCTTCAATTATTGGATTTGAAAAACTAGGAGTTATCCTAGGCAAAATTTGTATTTGGGGAATGTTTTGTACGGGGGAAGTATTTTGTACAGGGGTAATGTTTTGTTTTCCTTTGACATTTTGTTTTGTGGTTTTCTGTTTATTTTTTTCTGGTACATCTATCCGTCTACTTCTCAAGTTGTATTGCTTATGAACCTCGTAGATTGCTGTGTCATAGCCTTCTTTGAAATCAAAAGTCTCACCTGAATGAGTGTGGAATGTTTCAAGGATATGATTCTCTTGATCATCCTGAGATAGGAAGATTTCTGGTTCATCTTTTTCCTCATTGACATTGTTTATTTCTACATCTTCTGTAGGTCCTTCTGAAGTTGAACCTTCAACAAAGTTTTCTTGGAAAGGTGGTCTAATGTTTTGATCAGGGACATTCTTTCCAATATTTTGGTTCAAATTCCTCCTAAAGTTTGGGTTTCTTGCAACATTCTGGTTATCAGTAGCAGACTTTCTTTCAATGGTTTCCACTCTATCACCTAATCTTTCCATACCTTTAATGATTACATCCAGCTTCTTTTCAAAAGCTGAAGGTTCTTCCTTCATAGGCATTCTTCTCTCTGCCCTAGCTCTCGCTCGTTTTTCTATCAGATTTGCTTCTACACTCACCACTATGCTTTGCATTTCCTCTAATGTTTGTGGAGCTCTTTCCCTAAGAGAATAAGCTATTTCAGAGTCAAAACCGTCTGGAAATTTGACCAACACGTTATTAGGTGGGGGTCTTAGATTCAGAGGAACTGCATGATATGATTCATTAAATCTTATGATGTAATCTTGTACGGTTTCATTTGGTCTTCTTCTTAATTTTTCAAATTCTGATAGGATCTGGAGAGGATCTTTCTTTTTCTCCCATCTGTTCAAAAATGCCCTATACAAAGCTTCTAGGTCAGCAATATTGTTCGGGGTGAGAGCCCTAAACCAAGTTCTAACTTCTCCGGTAAGACTTTGTACAAAAATTCTCATACGGATATCATCAGTATCAATCTCATAAAACTCAAAGTAATCTGTCATCCTTTTGGTGTGTTGTTGAGCTGTGTAGGTACCCGATCCGTCAAAAGGTGTGATCTTACTTTGGTAGTCTGGTGGTAAAGCTGGAGGGTTGGCTGGTAATATTAAAGGGGCATATCGATTGGCCATTGGAAGATAAAGTGGAGTAACAAGAGTAGCCGGTCTAGTAGGAGGAGAAGGTGGTCTGACAAGTGGAGATGGAGGTCTGACAGGTGTTTGAAAAGTGGCTGAGCTCGGAGATGCTTCAGTTATTACAGAAATGTTTGAGCTTTCTTCAAATGCTTGCTCAGATTGAATGGAGTTATGAAATTCTCTGTCGAGATGATGCGAAACAAATCTATATTGCAACTCTTCAAAGAACAAAGGATCTGGAATTAACCTAGATAATTCAGTCTCAGAGAAATTTACAAACAAAGATGTTTCAAATTGTGCATCAAAAGGAATGTCATCAATATAAATAATTTTCACAGGACACGATGCAGATCTAGAAAGTGGTCTAGAACTACCTGTACTTTCCTGACTTCCTCTTTCAGAATTTTCTTGACTTCCTTGTCTTCTAAGAATCCTAGGAATCAGGTTTGGATTTTCAAAAATTGGTGGTGGATTGGGGTCAGGGTTTGACCTAGTATGTCGAATCCTTTCTGAAGCCAGTTTTCTTAGAATATGTGTTTTTGAATTTTGGGTTTTATTTGAAAAATAAATACAACTTCTACAAATTCTTTAAGAAATAATGATATGTGATTAAGATTTCCTCAAAGATCTGTTTAAACTAGAGAATCTGACTGAAAAATTTGAAACTAAGATTTCAACTTATAAGCTAAATCAGAGATAGACTGAAACAACATTTATTTACTTTTGCAATTGCATAGCAAAAGCAATTTCAAAGGCTTCCTGGCTGATTTTCAGACTCTGTCTGTAGATTATAAATCAAACAATAGTATCAATAAAATGATTCAGATCCCCAGTATGGTCGCCACTATGTTATCACTCAGGTTTTCCCAGAAGTTGTGTAAGAGGAAAGTATACCCGAGGTAACCACAAACCAACCTTTTAGATGCAGAATCTAGCCAATCTGCATCTAGAGAGGGCTCTCTCTTTATGATTTATCTTTGTTTTTGAATGATTTTAGGCTAGTTATAGATTCAAAGTTTGTTTTGGGAAAATGGTGGAATCCACAAACTAAGGGCAAGGTTGAGGGCTTTCAGTCCATTGGGCTATGGAGTCTAAGGATGGCTTTATTGGATTTCTTTTCTAAACACAAGATGGTATTACAGGGCAAGATAGCTAGATAGAGAACAATCCTTAAAATTTAAAGTGGATGGATGGTCTTGAAGGGATGAAAGGCAGCTAAGAATCTTTCACCATATTCAAGAGAAAGAAGAGAAATGACTACAAGCAAAGAGCAATGAAGGATTCTTTGTTACAGTAATCAACAATGTTTAAATCATCAAAACATGAGCAATTAAGAATTCATGCTTATAACTAATCCAGAAGAAAACATTAAGAATAATCACATTTGAAAACAGAGTACATTTAAGCAAATTCTGTTTCAATCCTTTATGTAAACTATTCAGAAACGGATATGATGATAGCATAAACTAATATAAAATTTAAACACAAGGGTTGGAAAACTTATTGAACTGAAGTCCAACACATGAATCCTGCAACAAGTCCATTGCTTCAAAACGTCATCCAGTAAGCCACAAGTAAATTTGTCCAAAAGCTTTTTATTCCGAAAACCTCAATGTTACAGCAAAGTAATAGAATCCACCCTTCAAAACTCTCTTTGAGGGCTTATTTATACAAAAATAATCCTAACAATCTTACTCTATCATAGCCAATAATTCAGGCTGATTTAAAGCATATTTACAAACAAACAAAAGACACATGGTCTCGTAAATAGAATAATGAATAACGGCTGATGTGATGTTCCTTTCTTCATGGACATGCTAAGGATAAGTGCTCAAAATAGGGCTCTGTGCTGTCCTTTACGTATTCCTTTGACTTGTTGAATACTCTTTCTTCTCACGGATACTCTTTGACCTTTCATCTGATACTCTTTCATCTGCATTTCTGTTTTTTACCATTTACTCAATATTAAAGATAAACTTTTATCCTGACAACATTTTTTACAAAATTTCCAGCATTTCTTTCCACCACTGATCATCTAGTATCATTGTTCTTCTGAGCTTCCTTAAAGTTTCATCGGCTTCAGTAAGTTTATAAAAAGTGGGCTCATTCGGAAATAGATATTTTAATTCATGCTCCAGATGAAATAGATTCCTCACTTTTTCATAAATACTTTTCCCGGTTGGTATTACAGGTTCTGATGAGCTAGTAGAACCTATATTAGTAGAACCTATCGCTGTATTTTTAGCATGAGCTTGGATTCTTTTTTCATAGGTTTCTAAGTCTACTATTTGATCCTCTGTGAGCATGGGACTTGGCAAATCACTGTCCAGCAGAGCTTGAAACTTTTCTCTGAAAACGTTGATGTCGACCAAAATATCAGTACACTTTCTTTCTAGATTTTGCATGAAAGTTCTCTTGGTGAAAATCCTCTTTGCTTCCAAAACTACACCTGTTCTGTCATCAATTCCTAACAATGCTAGCTGTTGTTTTGTTCTGGAATTTAAAAACTGAATGAGCTGCCGGGCCAGCTCTGGCTTGCCTCTTAATTCATGTCTAGTTTTATTTATTTCTTCTTGAGCTATCTTGACTAACTCATTCTGCTCAAAAATAGCTTGGATGGAAGGCCAAATATCTCTTATTAAGTTGATGATGTTGTCCCAAAGAATATCATTTATTTCGTTCAGAGGATTTTCCAGTGAAAGATCTTTTTGCAAAGCCTCAACCAATTTCTCCAATCTTTTTATTTCCCTGAGGTTGTCAGCAGCTGTCTTTTTGGATGTGTCATATTTTCCCTCCAATTTTGTTAATTGTAATTTTGTTTCTTGGAGTTATGTGACCTTTAGCTGCAAACTCTCCATCTGTTTAATTAAATCCTCAGAATTCAAATTAGAAATGTTTACCTGAGCTGGTTGTTCCTGTTGTCCTGTAGTTGTAGTACCTGTTGCTGAAGCCTGCTTGAGAATTTCCTGTTCTTGCAACGCTTTTTCCAACTCCTTCTCTGTTTCATTTAGTCGCTCTGTCAAATTCAAGAGCAACTCCATCATTTCTTCTTGTGAATTTCCTTTTATTACTTCCTGTGTTTGTGGGTGCCTTGAGGCTGGTATTTTCAGCTGTTTTCTCAGTGCAGCTATATCATCCTCTTTCTTTTTTATCAGTGCCTCAATACCTTTAGTGTCTTTGGGATTGTGACCCAAACCAATGATGATCTCTTCTAGAGACTTTATTCTATTGTCCTTGGCCTGTGAGGAGGCCCTTTCAATCTTTAATGTTGCAGTAGTATTATTCAAGGAATCTTGTAGTGTTAAAGCTGCCATGGCTTTGTTGGTGAGAGTAGAATAAACCATTTCCCCTATTTGCCTATGAAGCTCTATCTGATCCAAGGGATGGATATCCTTTGCTAACACTTCAAAATTTGTTCTGATGTAATCTGTTGCTGAAGTTGGCTTTGGCACCTTAGCTTTGAAGTGGCTCATTTGCATTTTACCTTGTGAAAGATCAAATGCTGACATCAACCTTTGCTGATTGTGAGGAGCCATTTTCATATATTGATCGTAGACCTTCATTTTCAATGGTTCATTCCTTGTTTTGATATTAATGAAGGTTTTCTTAATGTCTCCAGTATCTGTCTTTGGTGGTCTGAAAGAAGATACTTCAGTGCTCAACTGCTTTGTATCCCTTTCTGGCTTATGTTTGTCTCACTTGCTGTACCTGTTTGCTGACTATCCTCCCTACCATCATCAAATATCTCATCTATAATCTCTACATTTGGAGGTGGATCAGACTTGTGTTTTTTGGCTTGATAAACTTGTGGGGCTCCTTTTGAAGGTGTGGTATCTGGAGCTGGCCTCTTTTTCCCTATTTCCACATTCAGTGGAGTTTGCATCTCTGGAACTTGGATTTGCTTTGCTGGTGTTTGAGAAGCCTTAGATTGTTCTGGTGCTTTGGAACTCTGTGATTTTTCTGCCATGACCAGGGTTTCAATGACCTGAACTATAGGTTCTTTTCCTTTACCCTTGGGCTCTGCTGCTACTGATGGGCTGTCTTCCTGTATAGCTTGTTGTAGAGTAGCTGCTGAAGATGTGTCAATGTATGGTACCTGCATTTGATCATATGTTTCTAGGTCAAATTTCTTCTCAGCATCTTTCATAAGTTTATTCAATTTGGCAGCTCCACTTCCCTCTTCAACAAGTGTTCCTTTAACCCATTCATCTTGATTTGCATACTGTTCTATGTCAGGAATTTTGTGATGTATATAAGGAGATGACTTATTTTTTAACCTTCTTTCACAAATGAAACCAAAGGGGTCATAAGGGACCCAACGGAAAGATGTCTGGAATTTTTTCTCTAATATAAGTTCAGCATCTCTTTCAGCTTCTCTAGAATTGCAAATGAAAGGACCTAACTGGCTTTTGATCCTTAACTGTGCTTTCTTCTTTACATTGCAGAAATGGATTACATCTGAATTATTCATCTGTCTAAAGTATTCCAAAGCAAAAATTCTCATTGGTACATATCTGGGTAACTTGAATGGATGTAATTCACATCCATAAATCCTGATGATTGTATGGTTTTGGTACAAGTACCAATCCCCAACTTTGTAACTCTTTGACAATTGCAGGGTCTTTCTAATCTCAGTACTAAGCCTGGGGGGAGAAACTCCTGTTAACAAGGTTGTAGCAGGATGTACAAACTGATCAATGAATTCTGAATAAGAGTAGGGAGAATCGGAGGACAAATGAATGATGGGGGACCAAAAAATAACAGACCTGGGATTACCTTTAGCATCAAGTTTCTGAACAGGGAAAGGGAATTTGTCTGAGTGATAGTAAATTATGAGGTGATAGATAACTGAGGAGTACTTGAAAACCTTTTCATCATCTAGCCTTAAAAATTGATCATGGATTTTGTTGGCAATGAAGGAAGCATAATCATACTTAATCTCGGGAGGCTGCCCAGGGGTAAAGATAGATAGCAAAGCCAGAGTTATCTCATCTACATACTCACTGGTATTGAATCCTAAGACAAAGGATATTACATTCACAATAAGCCTTCCCCATTGATTGAAAAAGTAAAAACCATAGGGGGGAGTCCCTTTTGGCTGATGCTCAGGTAACATGAAATACTGACACATTGCTTTCAATTTCTCTGGAGTTAACAGTCTGGTTTTCTCAATTAGCCCTTCCATGGATAGAGGTGCTAATTCTTGTTCTGGCTCAAATTGTAACATAGCATTGATAGCCTGAGGTGTGATAGGGAACAAAACACTTTGATCAGGAGCTAATACAGCTCTTTGTGCGGGATCATAATTTGCATGACAGTAATGAATGATTTCAGGGAAAACGTGGACTGTATGAATAAAATACCTTGGGAGATTGGATTCCCACAACCCTATAAGATCTTGCCCCTTTGAGTGTTCGTCTCTGCAGCGACAGAAGCTCAAACGGGGACTTTCATCAAAATGTAGGTCTTTTATTTGGAAATCTTCATCTATCAGAGGTAAATAGTCCAAATCTCGGTGGGGAGCATTCAAAGGAGTGACATTTAGAGCAGTTGGGGCCTCCATTTTGGTTCTTGTGGATTTCAAAATGGAGGTTTCAGTTTTCTTGCAGACCGGACGGGATATCTGACAAAAGAGGAAATTGGAACAATTTGCAGGTTTGGGAAGCAAATTCACAGGTTTTAAATCTTCAATGAGGACTTCAGAGAGGACTTTTGACCACTTTTTCAGAGAAAAACACAGGAAACTAAGTTTAACTTGCAGTCGGGGCGCGGAATGATAAATACTTGTTTTTTAATGGAAACTGGTTCTTCAACAGGTAATGAACAATGGCGGGGACGTTCTTCAATACTGGCGCAGCGGAATTTCTGAGTAATTTGGTGTATTTGCAGTGAAATTTGAAAATTGCAGCGGGAGCTTAGTCTCTTTCGGAAACTAAAAATGACTGAAAAAACGCGAAAAATGGCTTAAAAACAAGTCAAAAGGGTTTTTTTCGTTTTCGAGGTGATGACTTCATTAGGGCGTACGGGGTGACGTAAGGAAGTGGGACCGGCGGTATGCGGTAAGCGGTAAGCGGTAAGCCCGCACCGCTTATGGACGAGGGCGGTAAAAATCGCAATGGCAGCGATTCCACAAGACGCTTGCCACGTGGAATGCTGAATAGTCAAAAACCGCCCACTCCCCGCTGGCTAAATAACTCACACGGGATGGGCAGCGGGATTGATCGGGACCGTTGATCAACGGAGGGATGATCTGACGGCTGAAAAAGGATGGGAACTTGTGCGGCTTCAAAGGTGGGCCCGTCGGGGTTTAAAAAGGTTTTAACATGTAATCTAATCACCCCGGGGAGAAGTTAATAGGCGGGAATGGTTGTTAATTAGTCCAAATGACTAATTAACCCCGTGAATTTATGAAATGGATCGTGGCGGAGTTTGGCCATGTGGAATGCCATGTGGACAGAACACGGTGGCATAAACTTTCGCGGAGTTTATTAATATGTTTTGATATTAAACACACTTGTCGCATGTCCAAAGGTTTTTTGTATATTTTTTATTATACGATGAATAAATTAATATAATCAATTCATCATAGGGGCGGAATGTATATATAAGGCTATAGTTTTTACCAAAGGGCTTTATAAAGCGGGGTATTTATTTTAAATGTGCGGGACTATATATACTTTGGTAAAACATTATAATAAGAGGGTTTTGGGGATATTTATTAGAAAAGGAAGTTATATACATAGGAAAAGGGATTTCACTAGGGATTTAATATAATAGAGTTAGGTGTTAATATGAAAAAGGACAAGGAAAATCAAAACACCTTTGTACATCTAAGAAAGTGAAAACTTATGAAGTAAATTGCACATTTTATCTTCAACACTTAAACTTAGAATAACAAGTTGTTTTGAGGAATTTTATGGAATGTTGCATCAGTTTCCTAAGTAAAATAGGATTTTACTTAGGAAAAGTTAAAGATGGAAGATAACAATGATGAATTATTTGAAGTGCTTAGGTCTTTTTTGATCATTAGGCCGAGGGTCCGGTCTCTCCAGAAGTCAAGGAAATGCCTTGAGCCCCTTTGATCTCAAATTACCTTAGTACTTTTGGGGAAATTAGTAAAACTCTTGAGGGGGAAAAATGATGAGGGAGGTTAATGAATTTGACTTAGCTTGCTGTGATTTTCCAGTGTATTTCCTGCTTTAGTACTTGTGATGAAAGTAAATGATTAACCAACATGTAGCAGCACCATTCATCAGATAACACTTTGTAGCACCATCTACCTACCCTATCCACTTAACACTACCATTTTGTCTTCTTTATTAGGGTGCATTTAGACTTGCAAACCCTTTTCAATCTTTTTCTTTTTTTACAAGGCAAATCTATCTAATTCTACCCTTATTACATCCAAGGGCTCAGATTAAACTGTTGAGCACCTTTTATTCACTCTACCTAACTACTTATCTGCCAAGATAGACAAATCTATCTAATTCTACCCTTATTACATCCAAGGGCTCAGATTAAACTGTTGAGCACCTTTTATTCACTCTACCTAACTACTTATCTGCCAAGATTAAACTGTTTGGCTAGATTTTTATTCTCTAATCTATAACATGAAATTGAAATATGAGTAAGCCAAGTTTAAACGGTTTGACTTATTCATGAATTGTGGCAAAAATTCACAAAGTACTTTTACAAATATTGTTTTATTACAACGAGAAGAAAAAAGTAGTGGCATTTAGACTTGCACACTTTCCTTCATTCTTTCTTTTTGCCAGGGTTCTGTTCTTTCTCTTTTTGACCATTTTTATTCTTTTTACCCCTTTGATCTTTCTTTTAGGGTATACCCTCTTTACATTTTTTAAATTTTTTGATTTTTTGGTTTTTTTTTTTAAGAATATGGAACACCTTTGCTCAAGTAAGAAGGTTTGAACATATTCCATACTTTCATCAAGACAATCATGAAAGATGAAACCTATTGATATAGGAGGCTAACAGAACTCATCAACAATCAACGATCTTACAACGAAAAAACTGGCATCGGTTACAAAGAAGAAGAAGCAAGACCTTCTACAACAAAATATAATGAACCTATGAGATCTGACATGCATGTAGACTTCATTGGACAAGATTCGCAAGAACAGCCTTGGAAAAAAATTCCTCGATGAAAATTTCCATCCAGGTACCAACATATTGTTTATAGTTATTGTTATTCATGTGGAAAATTTGGTCATAAAGTTGTAGAATGTCGTACGTACCCTAGGAACGAATACAATTCCAGGAGATCTGTCAAATATGAACCTCCCAGGGCTTAGCGAAACATCAATAGATTTGAACATTTAAGAAATAATATTGAATGTTACAAATGTCGAAACTTTGGACACATAGCCAAAGACTGCAGACTTGAAAATCCTCCAGAAGAATCTTCGAAGCCACAGAATGAACAAACATGGAAGAAGAAGAAGAATGATAATTGTTCTCTCGCTCTCAAGGCTCAAAAGAACAAAGATGTGTGGTATGTTGATAGCGGTTTCTCAACGCATATGACTGGAGATAGAAATAAATTTGTATCTCTGAAAGAGAAGAAGGATGGAACTGTGTCCTTTGGAAATGATGGATCTTCAAATGTTATAGGATCAGGTATTGTCACTCTCGGAAGCAAAGATGCTCTAGCCAAGAATGTTCTATTGGTTGAAAACATGAATCACAATCTGCTCAGTGTTGGACAAATGTGTGATCAAGGACACACAATACTATTCAACTCCACGAAATGTGAAATCAGGAAAGGCGTGTATGGTGAAATTGTGGCTACATCAAGTTGAGATCCAAACGACATATATGTTCTGGATGAAGCAACTAAAGCATGTCTAATAGCTAAAGAGGATGATACAATAATTGGTAGCAATGATGATCGACTAAGTAAGAATTTTTCTACAAAGGTGCAAAGTGATTTCGAGATGTCTTTACTTGGTGAGCTGACATACTTCTTAGGGCTTCAAATATCTCAGCAAGAGAAAGGAATATTTATATGTCAAGCCAAGTACATCAAGGAAATGCTCAGGAAATTTAAAATGGAAGATTCGAAACCCATCCTTACTCCAATGGTAACAGGTTGCAAATTGAGCATAGATGAATCATCTAAGGATGTGGATCAAAGGTTGTACAGATCTATGATTAGTAGTCTTCTATATGTAACAGCCTCCCAACCAGATGTTATGCAAGCAGTTGGACAAGTAGAAAGATTCCAAGCAGCACCTTAAGAATCACATATTAAATATTCACCAGCATTGGAATATCTTCGCCAGAAGCTTGGGATTCTCCCAAGTTCTCATTAGATTTTCCTTTTTCAGAATATAAAGGGGGAGTGGAAGTGTGTAAAGGTCTGCAGGACGGTTGTGTGTCAGCGCGAGTGGAAGTGTGTACAGGTCCACAGGATGGTTGTGTTTTAGGGGGAGTTACCCTTTGCCATTGATGTCAAACAGGGAGAGAATGTTGTAGGAAGAGGTGTCATGATCGCAGGGGGAGTACTTGTGTTTCCATCAATGCCAAAGGGGGAGATTGTTGATCAGCGGTTGTCATTGATGTCAACCCAAGCAGCACAAGGGGCTAACCCAATATTGCATGGGAATTTTGACCTACCAAATTAATATATTCTGGGTCAATAATTATTTTGATGTTTTCTACTTGTCGAGATGTTTCCGTTGATATATGGCACGCCATGTAATTCTTCACGGTTTGAGAGATATTCATGTTTGAAGTTTGTACCCCCAGTTAGTGGGCTAAAACCCCATGGGGTTAGGGCATGGGTCATTGAAAATTCATAATCAATATTTTTTAAGCTCCTAAAATCCCTCCCACTTTCACTTGTTGAAGCCCCTCTCAACTTAAGCATTCATATAAATTGTGATCTTCATTTCCTCCTCATGCAAGTGATTCGGCCATCTGAAACAGGTCATCGTGGAATTTTTGCTCTAAATTTTTTTCTACAAAGGTTCAGAAGCTGAAATATTTATGAGGTGAAGCTGAAATCCTGAGGAAGCTTCAGTAATAATTTCATATCAAGGTGCACAATATTTTTGGAGATATGATCTGTGTAAGTCAGGGTTTTTGCAGGCTCCTAAAATTCATCTCAAAGAAGTGACCATGGTAAAATCGTCATAACTCTCTCTCTGAGTATCGGATTGGAATTCTGTAAAAAGTGGCAGATAGTGCACAGTATTTAGTTTTCTTTCTATCAATTTTAGAGCCAAATGAAGAAACAGTGACATGTGGCATGCCATACAAGTGCGCTTTGCTGAAACAGTCTATAATTAGGGCATTGTGAGAAATTGGGTATAACTCTCTCTTGAAGAATCCAAATTGGGTCAGACATGTGGCATTGGAAACACGACTCAGAGGAATACTATAGGACCAAAAATAAGATATTGAGGATCTAAAATAACAGAGATACACCAGTTTCAATATCAAGCTCCTAGAAGGCAAGAAAAAGCTAGATCATGTGTTGTCAAGGATTGCAAAGGACCAGAATTTCTATGGAAGAAATGCAAAGCAAGGTGCAGCAGAGGGTAGCATGACAAGAGCAGCAACCAAGGTGCATAACAGCAGCAAGAATTTCATCGTATAAAGTCTTCAAGTGGGCAACACTGCATACAATCATTGTAAAGCTATCATTGTACTTAGTCATTGTAAATACATTATTGTACAAATTGTACTAGTGTCTATCTGCCAAGGGTTGAAGAGGTAGTGTTGGGAGGTCTAGGATCATCATTAGGTGTTTGTGTCAAAGTTGGGGTTATGGTCTAGTATATCTTCTTCTTCTGCATCATTATATATCATTGTAAAGTGGACCATTTTCCCTAGTACGGGAGTCCATTCTTCTTTTATTCTTCTATAGGGTGGTAGGGTGGTGCTAGGGTGAGTTGTAGCTCATTGGGTGTCGGGGCATCCATTCAGTTGACTACTGAAGAATCTCGGGCATTGGAGCGTCCATCCAGTGGGAGTTGGAGAAGAATGCTTTTCTAGATTCTAGGAATTTGGAGCTTTATTTTTAATTGGAGTTGAATATTAAATAATTATTAGAAAAGCATGAGGTGGTTTTTGTCCCGGAGTGGGTTTCCACCTTAAAAAATGTGTGCATTTGTGTTCCTCTTGTTTGATGCTATCATTGTACAAACACTGATAATAATTGAAGATTAAATAATGCTCTAATTGAAAGGAATACTGATTCACCCCCCCCCCCCCCTCCCCCCGCCTCTCAGTATTTCCAACATCTCTCAGGTGAAAGTCTGATCCAATCCCTAAATATCTCACCCTCCAAAATAGTGGAGCAAGTCCCCACTGCAAATATGCTCAGAAATAGTGCATTCAAGGTGATGGACTGCGATGTAGGTGATGGAAAGTGCTTGGCCTGGTGCCAAAGATCTGCAATCAGCTCCTGAATCTTCCTCACTAACCTCCTAGAGGAATAGAAGCTCCCTCCTCTGAAATATGAGCCAAGGAAATCGTGTTGTGGAACCCTCCACTGCAACACCCTGAAACACAACATTTCCTACTACAGGAATAACGTTGTAGCTAAAGGAGGTGGCTTGGCCTTGAGCTTGAAATGTGGAGAATGAAGTACAATCCCTCAAGAGGCCTCTCAAGAGGGGAGAAGGATTCCTAAATAGGAAATCCCTTATGCTAAGCAGCACAACAATCTCAATTAAACAACTAAAGACAGCAAATAGTCATACAGACCAAATTCTATATTCATCAACATATCCTCTTATGGCTGCCTTGTCCTCCCTTTATACAAACGAAAGCCTCCTTTCCTTGGCCCCCACACATTAGGGTTTCCTCCACCAAATGATCTCTTCCCTTTTCACACTGCGCTGTCTTTCAAGGTGATCCACTCCCACTATGGCAGTGCTGTTGACTTGGTCAAACTTGACCTTGTCCTCATGTATTTGCCCCTTTTCACACTTGAGGGTGAAAAATAGAGCTAATATGATGATCCCTTTCACACTATGAGGGATTTTATTTCTACTCATGGGCTTCCTTACCCATTTATTCACCTCCTAGCTGATATAGGAAAAATTAATGATCCAATTAGCTCTATGCTAATTTTGGGAACATTACGATCCTCCCCTCCCAAATGTTGCTTGTCCTCAAGAAACTGCAAGGATAGAACTGAAGGGCCTTCTTGAGGCATGTGAGCTGAAATGAATTGGGATATTCCATCCCCATATGAATCTCCCATCCCCAAGAAATCATCCAAACAAAATGAGTTACCCTCCAACATGGCAACTCTTGAAAGTCTTCCTCCACCTTTGGCTTATGCAAAGTAGGTGGGCTGAAAATTTGATCATGGCAGACAAGGTAGTCTACCCCACACTGTCCTTCTCTCCACTCATGATAAGTGTAGATTATGTGCTGATCCTGGGCTGAAAAAGTATATCCCTCAAGTGGAAAACTGAAGAACAATCCTTCAAGGATCTCCTCTCCAACATTGAAGAACAAGTTGGCCAAAAACATCTCATCCATGATGAATAGGACATGATCATCATAGGGTATCCAAATGAGAAGTTTTTTGAAGGTTTTACATGATGTTGCATGACACAAAAATACCTCAAGTGGACACAGTGCAATCTCTCCCATTGCAACTTCAGAAAATAGCATGGAAAGTGGTGTTTTGACAAATGGCTAGTTGTGTGAATCATCACATCTACAAGTGAATAGTAAATGAGAGAATGTGCCAACCGAGCATACAAGAAATAATCAAACACTTTCCCATGGTTAAACAAAGGATGGTTGTCTCCATCATAATAGCTGGCAAAATTTTTTTTATGGGGCTCAACAATAAACTTTCCCTCTTGTGGAACAATGCACTGTATGATAATGGTAAGAAGATGCAAATACTGTGTTACATAAGCAATGGATGTAGAAACAACATTCTCACCTTGTGCTGAAAGTAAAGTGATGCATGAATACATGAGTAAGTCCATGCTCCAAAAGAACAATGTTGTTGGCCTATGCAAATAGACTCTTGCCAACCCATAGCTCATTTCTTTGACATGATCTTTGTCAAAGACTCCTCCAACAATGTTGCTGCAATTAGGAAATTCCTCCTAAAATGGAAGTACTTCCTGATCATCAAAGGCCAAGGAGTATCCCCTTTGCACCATGATAGTGCCATCTTCTACTCCTACAACATCATAAAACATGTGATAGAAAATCCGCCCTTGCACTCTCAAGTACAACCCAAGCAACCAAAGTGTTTGGTGCTTCCTCATGCTATCATCATACAAGATATGTGATGGAGACATAATGAATGATATAAATGTCACATCAACACCATGCATCCATAATCTTTGTTGTTCAATGGTGCAAGCATCCTGCCACATCTTCTCCATCCCCATACCCTTAGGAAGAATGTATGCCAAGTGATGGCCAAACTTTTTCAAGAGTAACCAGCACAGCCAAGCCTCCTGCTGCCCGATATCATAAGTCTGCAAGTAGCTCACCAGCTTCTTCCTCTCCATCCACATCCACTCAAACATTTTTGGATGTCTCCTTCCATTCTCCATCTTGGTACTCCTCCCATGAGGGCTACCATCCTCCCAAATCAGATTCATGTCCTTACATTTCATGGGATGTTGAAATGCATTCTTCTCAAGGATCAATTTGATCCCATAATGACCCAAATAGGTGGTAGGAAAAAACCTCCCATCATGATGTGTAAGGCTCAAGAAGTTTCCAACACAAACATAAGAGATGTTATCCATCCTAAGATTTCCTCCATCATCTATCTGTTCCCCCTTGAATCCATGAAGATCCAAGTGTGAGAAGGGAAGAACCTCCTCAAATTGTTGAAGAACTTTTCACTCCATGATGTGTTGAAGTGCACCTCCAATGAAATCTCTCCATGAGATCTCCTCCTAAGGCATGGCCTTCCAAAATCAAAGAGGCCTTGGGTCTGCTACAGGTAGAAGTTTCTCTTTGAGCTGGGGAGTGCTCATTGAGAAAGTGTCATCTCGAAAGGAGAAAGGGTTTCTCACTTCAAGATGTCTACCATCTATATCTTCTTCCTCCAAGCCATAAAACCCCAACCTGAGGTGTGGTATGCAAATCAAGAATGGCTCAAGAGGATGATGGTTCATCTCTCCCTTGAATGATTCAAGGTTGCATAGCAGAGTGCAATTCTGTTGCTCTAAATCAACAACAGGTAATGATTTAGACCCATCCATAATGTTTTCTGAAATGATAAGAGATGTAAATTCAAGCATACCTCGGTGAAATGTGGAAGCTCCTTGCAGGGCTGCAAGATTTTCTTCTTCACATGTTTTGGCTTCCCCAACTGTTGAAGATGAAGGCTACTCCTCCATGACGGTGACAGCGCTGGTATATGCCTCTTCAACTGGTGGTGAGGGCTCCTCCCTCCTTTGGAAAAATATTCTGATCATCCTTTGAGAAAACTCAACAAGAGTAGAAACCCTTGCATGGCTCAAATGGCTGAACCACCAAAAATTTGCTTCACCTTCAAGGTGTTGCACTGAAATTTCTATAGCCTCTCTATCTACTACAGGATGTAGTAGGAAGAAAGCCTCTAGCTTCATCACCCAAGCCTCTGTTGCACATGTGAGTGATCCATAAAAAGTGGACAATAGAAATCTATTGCCTCTCATCATCCCATAGTTTTCGGGTCTTCCCTCTTCCTTCAGCTGAATAAATTGTGGTAAGGCTAGAGTCTCTTTGAAGGCTCTAGGTTTAGCTTAGTATTCAGCAATATATTCACTTATAACTTCAAATTCCAAGTGTTCTTCATGCTTCATGTCTTCTTCTCTTTGAGAGTAGGAAGTGCATGGTCCTTCCTCTTCTCCTTCTTCCATCTTTTTAACCTCCTTGGAGAGGTCCTTCCTGGATGGTAAAACTGATGAGAGAAAGCTCATCCTCTTCATCATCTTGATCTCTTCTATATTCTTATGGCTGAAACTCATAGGTTGAGCCAAATATCATTCTCTAATACCACTGTAATATTCCAAAATAGGGAAAATCTACACTATTGGGAATATCTTAAGATATTCCAAATGTGGAGCAACAGTAATATGTAAACACACCAATGGAGTAGCAGTGATACATTAACACATGTAATTCCAGAAGATCCACATAACCATCATATTAGATTATAGCAGCAATAATGTATACAAATCCTTGAGGAAACAATCACTCAAGTGGGGCAATGCAACCCTCAATAAAACATATACATGATAAATGATAAATAATACTACATGAAGAAAGTCATGGCTATGACTGCGTAGTATATGGAGAATAACTACTACAAACTGATGTCAATACATGAATATATCAATACACAGCTCATACAATATGGGGATAAAAGATAAACACTCTCAAAGGAAATTTCTAGACAATCCTAGAAGGATTGGCTGAAATATGCAGAAATACAAAATGTCGGAGTTGCAAGGTAGCAGCTGCAACTCAGAAACTGGAAATGGATGAAGATAGTTGATGATGCTGCATATGATGAATATATCTCATCTAATGGATCTCTTAGGTGAAAGGCTGATCCAATCTCTGAAGATCTCACCCTCCAAAATAGTGGAGCAAGTCCCCACTGCAGATATGCTCAAAAATAACGCAATCAAGGTGATGGACTGCACTGTAGGTGATCGGAAGTGCTTGGCCTGGTGCCAAATATTTGCAATCAGCTCCTGAATGTTCCTCACTAATATCCTAGAGGAATAGAAGCTCCCTCCTCTGAAATATGAGCCAAGGAAATGGTATTGTGGAACCCTCCACTGCAACAACCTGCAACACAACGTTTCCTGCTACAGGAATAACGTTGTAGTTGAAGGAGGTGGCTTGGCCTTGAACCTGAAATGTGGAGAATGAAGTACAATCCCTCAAGAGGCCTCTCAAGAAGGGAGAAGGATTCCTAAATAGGAAATCCCTTGTGCTAAGCAGCACAGCAATCTCAGTTAAACAACTAAAGACAGCAAATCGTCATACAGACCAAATTCTATATTCATCAACATATCCTCTTATGGCTACCTTGTCCTCCCTTTATACAAATGAAAGTCTCCTTGCCTTGGCCCCCACACATTAGGGTTTCCTCCACCAAATGATCTCTTCCACTTTCACACTGCGTTGTCTTTCAAGGTGATCCACTCCCACTATGGCAACGCTGTTGAATTAGTCAAACTTGACCTTGTCCTCATGTATTTGCCCCTTTTCACACTTGAGGGTGGAAAATAGAGCTACTCTTATGATCCCCTTCACACTATGAGGGACTTTATTTCTACTCATGGGCCTCCTTACCCATAAATTCACCTCCTAGCTGATATAGGCAAAATTAATGTTCCAATTAGCTCTATGCTAATTTTGGGAACATTACAATGGGCGTGAGGCCATAACTACCTACAAGCACTGACCCAAAATCACATATTTTTGAGAGCCTGTTGAGGAATGATCAACAGAGGAAATGTTATTGAAATGCCAAGGGATGCAATTATACTTATAGCAAGGTATGACAAAACATATAAGTCACTGAAATGGTCCTCCAATGTTCGAGATGGGGATTGCAGGGACGGTGACAAAATATTGTGTAACACACCACTGATCCAAAGGCTGAGGGAGATTCTTGCTTGATAATTTGAATACGAGCTTCCAACTAAAATAGGGAATACAGAGGGCCACCTTCCTCAATCCCATTGGCTCACTGCCACTTAATTATCACACAGAGAGTCCAAAGGTACCCTACCTCACCCCCAATGCACACGCAATGATTCACCCCCTTCTAGGGAGTCCATAATCCACTTCAACGATGGTGTAGTCAACACAAGTATTTAACCATGTATTCCTTTGATTTTACTTCAATATGGCCTCTTCCAAAGGTATTACAGGGATCGAAAGTCTTTTATCTCAAGCCACAACCTCTAGGGGACCCATGCTATTACAAAGCTATAGATATTATATCCCCACCCATAGCCTCCAGGGAAGCAAGTTCTTACAAGGCTCTAGAGACCTATGTCTCAACCCAAAACCTATAGGGACTCAAGATATTATAGGGTTCCAGGGATTCTATCTTAACCCACAACCTCCAGGGACCCCAAGTTGTTATAGAGCTCCAAAGATTAGCAACTCAACTCACATTATCGAGGGAACTGAGAATGAATCCTCTTCTCTTCTCTTTTCTTCACTTGATTTCCTCTACCTTATTTATTTTCATCTCTCCATCTTGAGTTCAAATGCCTCTCCCCCAGAGCTTCTAAACAATGGTCTCTTTCTTGCTTTTCATTTATAGTTGAATCCTTGCTGACCTGCCATGTGAAGTATCTTTGTTGGATTTTTTTTCCTCTTTTCTTGTTGTTTTTTCTCAAGCAAAATGGATCTACGCACTTTCTCTTGCAGCCCATTTAATTTCAAGGACTAGTCTCTTAAATTTATGTGCTGACTATTTTAATGGTTTTTTCCTAGAATTCATGTTTATTTCACCAAAAAACACAACATCCCAAGAAATCAAACCTCCTCCCCAGCACTGGACTCCATGTCCCTTTGACTTAGTGCCCCTTTTTTCAAATTTCACATATATAATAATATTTACAAAGTATTTTATGGGGGTGTCATGGGTGAGGTTTTCACAGATTCACCCTACAATTTTCTATCTTGTGCCCATAATTTGTGAAATTAAAATAGTAAAGAAGAAATATATATTCATACCTAGGAGAATACCAATTTATGAATATTGTTTGAGCTTCTCTCTAAGAAATCAAAGCTTTCTGATATCTACACCTCTTTGTTGGGGGATTCAATTTACATCTCCCGCATTATTAGAATTTTGTTGAATCAAATTTATCATTTTTTTTGTAATAATTGATTTGTCTTTGGTTACAAATTGGATTGTGGACCCTTTTTATCTTTTTTGTTGTGTTGTCTACACTTCTAATTTTAGCACAAAACTAATGGCTTTATTTCCCTCTATACAAGTTGTTGAGATTGACTAGGCCTCAAATCCAAGACCAGATATATTATTACAGACTCTTTAAGGTTCAAGAAGTTCATTTAAACTTTTAGTCCCCTTTCCAAATTTCTCGTTAAAGATCAGCAAGCTTTTTTATTTTTCATGATCTTTTCTCAAAGAAACAATTTCTACTTCAAGCCCTTCACATGCTTGATTTTTCTCATTGAGCTACTCATTCAATATTTCTTGGATATTCTTGCCTCTTCAATTTTTAGGATAAAAGGTTCTATTGCTTCAACATTATCCTTGGCCAACAATTCTTTTTGTGTTTTATTTTTCTTCCTCAACCTTTGAATTTCTTCAAGGGAACGTATCAACTCTCCTTATAAGTCAACTTCAACCTCCTCCCCATCAAAATCAACAACTTCTACTTATATACTTTATATGGACATGAGAGTAAATTATTTTAATATTTCATAGGCTATGTTCTCATTCAAAGGTTTGTTATATTCATTTTGAGAGGTGTTGCAGTCTTGGGTGTAGAATTTTTTCTTCTTTAACTTTTTTTTTTCCTTTTGCATTTTTATAAACTTCTCTCTAGGTTAATATTCATTCTTCTTCTTTTCTAGACACTTAGAAGCATAGTGACCTAATTAAACACAGATAAAGCACTTAAAATGTAGCTTATATTTGTACTTACCCGGTCCTCTCTTGATCTTCTTCACGAACTTAGCTTCTTCTTCATCTGATTCACAACATGAGTCATTATGTTCTTCCTTCTGACTATTTCCTTCTTTGAAGGTTGATTCCTTTGTTGTAGTATTTCCATTAGAAATCATCATTTCATAAGCAGTAATAGTTCCAAGTAGTTGATCCAAAGTTATAGATTTGAGATATTTCATCTCCTCAATGGATGAAACTTTAGGATTAAATATCTTAGGGAGAGATCTTACCACCTTTTTAACTACTAGTGGCTCTTTTAACTCTTCATTAAGACCTCTTATTGTATTCACAACCTCATCAACTCTAATAAATTATTTCACAATATGTTAATCATCATGCATATTCAAAGACTCAAATTACATTCTAAAACCTTGAAGTTTGGCTTTCTTTACCTTGTTATTTCCATCATAGCAACTGTTGATATTGTCCCATGTTGCTTTTGCAGTAGTGCAATCCATCACCTTGAATAGTTTTGATTCAGGTATTCCAGTGAGTAGAGAATTCATAGCCTTTAAATTGTACATAAATTCCATCTTATAATATCTAGTAATTAAGGTTTTAGGCTTTTGATATTCTTCTTCCACTGCATCCCATACATCAACAATAAGAGATTGAATATAAGTTTTCATCCTTGCTTTCCAAAATACATAGTTTGTTCCATTGAGCATAGGTTTCCTATTGGTGAATCCTCCTTCTTGGTTTTCTATAGTCCTTGATGTTTCTCCCAACTGTTAAACTAATTTTGAAATAACCTTGATAACCTTGTTTTGATACCAATTCTTATAAATCAAGACACCAGTGAGACGGGGGGTGAATAAGTAGTGTGAGAATTTTGATAATTTCTTTTACAAAGTAAATAATACTCAAAGACACCAAAAATATATTGAAAAACCATACATATAAGCATCACAAAAATTAACACAAGAATCACAAATTGAATACATACATTCGTCGAACTTCTCTTCTATTACTTCACAAAGGTAAGCTTCAACTAGCTATTACAAATTTCTCTAGCTCCAACTAGAAGGAAGCTAATTCTCCCTAGTTTATCAGCTTCCACTAAAAGGAGCTACAACCCTTGATTTACCAGCTACCACTAAAAGGAGTTCCTACAATTGATTTTTTTCCAACCATTACTAGAAGGAGCTACAACCCCTAGAATACAAACTGCAAAGTCTTGCTTGACCACCTTGATTCATATTTGATTCAATTTTCAATCGCAAATCATGAAGGCCACTTCCTTTCACAAAAAAAGTAAATTCTCTCCTCAACCACACACCCCAATCACTACAAAATAACCTTTAGTAATCTCTGATCTTTAATCAATTAACCATCACACACTGCAACAACCTCGAGTTAAAATTTCATGTAATAAAGTTAATAAAGGAAAAATAATACCAAGGTCACGAGACACATATTCCAAGTTGAATGTTGGGGAAAGCATTGTAGTGGGTGTTCATTTGGTTTATTATGGCTAGGGGAAATTGGCAATGGAAAAGGCAAAGAGCCATTATTTGGCTTTTATTTACGAAAATAAAGGAAATTAGGAGAAAAGGAAGGTGAAAGGTCACAGGTTGCATGTGAGGAGGAAAATGAAGGAAAATAATTGAAAATGAAGGAATTAAAAGCCTAAATGATAAAAAGTATTATGAGGATCAATTCATAGTTTTTTGTCAGTTTTATCTTGGAGCTCTCTCTCTTGTATTCTCTTTCATACTCTTGGACACTTCGAGTTTTCTTGGAGCACTCTAGCATTGGAGAAAGGAAAGAAAAGGAAAGAAAAAGAACGAAAATTAAAGAAAGAATCAAGTAAGGAAGAGTTGCATCAAGCTGCTACAACGAGATTACTTGTAGGTACCAAGTTGCATGTGTTTTTTACTTGTTAGTTTTGGCATGCATGGTACATGGATGCATTTATTTGATTCCTTTGTTGTCATTGGCATGGATTTTTCTAGGTGTGATACTGGTTTTCAGCCTTGCCTTGCCATTTCCGAAAATTCATGGTGTGATGGGGTTTTCTCTTACTTGGTTGAGTTGGATTGTCGGATGGTTTAAAAATTGGGTGGGGTGGTCTCAGGAAGAATCACAAGGCCTAGGAATCCCTGCACCAGTAAAGGTGGGATTGTGATAAACCCTAGTTTTATATACCCTCATTGGGCCTAGGAATCCTTGACCAGTAAATGGAAAGATATATGGTAAGGCCTAAAGGATGGGGACGGAAAAATTCCTCATGTTTTAGGCAGATAGATTAGAGTTATTCATGCTTGTATAGGCCTAGTCATTCCTGGACCGATGTATGGTGGGATTTCAGTAAATCCTAGTAGTGTATCCTTCTTTTTTGGGCCTAGGATATCCCTTGGTGGGATATATGGTAAAGCCTGGTCATATTGGTGCTTAATTCAGGCCTATAAATCCCTGACCAATTTGGAGGGATATGCAGTAAAGCCTGAGAATCATGGTAGGTTTTCTGTGAGTTCCACATTCATGCTTGGAATATGGCACGGGGGTGATTGGCTGAAAGAAATAATTGTTTCAACCCAATCTATGGTTGGGTGGTACCTTGAAGTCCCTGACTTCGTTGGATTTTGCATATGTTAATAAGAACTATTTTATTCTTTTACTTGATACGTAAATGTGCTTTTAATGGTTGTTCTATCATTGTTATTTTATTGGTTATATGTTGGCTATAAGTGTTATCACTCATAATTTTTAACAATTTCATTGATAGGGTCTTACATATCATTCACCTAGGTTCCATGTTGTTTTCATATTCAAATTCATGAAATTTATAAAAAAACACATGTGCAAGTTTTACCCTAAGTTGAAACCCACCATGAGTCTTGTCATATCAGTCAAATCCATTCCATATCATTTAGTTTTCACACACATGCCTTCAAATCAAAAAAATGAGCCACTTGTCTGTTTTTTCACCTTTTCGTAGTGAATACTATGGCAGAAAACAGATTTCGCTATGAAACTGCTTGACAATTTTGTAGCATACCTATTAGAAATTTAATTGTTTTTTGCTACGAAATTGTGTTTTTTTTCTGCAGAAAAGATAGAGCGGTGTGAGGTGTCAATTTTTCAATGGTCAAGGGTAGAGGTGATGTCAGCAAATTAGTTACCATGATCACCAAGCATGCAAGATCGTATTTTCTCTCATCATTTATTTTTGTGGTCACATGTCTCATCATTCTCCCTCAATTTGTCAAATTATGTTTTAAATCTTGCCCCTAAGCTTCTCTTTGTCATCCATTGTTCAAAACCTTGCATGTAAATCATCTCATTGTCATCCTTGAAGATCTAGTTCACAGCGCAAAACAGCTAGCTATCTAGGTTTTTTCATCTACAGGTGTCACAGCTAGGAGGCAGCGAGGGTATTAAGGAGCAATAGCAACGAAGAATAAAGTGAATAAAGGAGGTTACTATGTGAAATATGAGCCTATGTATTTGAAACTATTGAATCAATATCTTAGTGTTATGGATGCCTTCAGGAAGGTTGGGTTTCTACAGTTTTGTCAGAAGCTGTAGGGTTTTCATGGTCAGATATCCAAAGACTTCATAGCCAATTTCATAGGGACAGCCTCAAAGGTTGGGGTATTGAATTTGACAATATCACCCGATATTATCTCTCAAGCTATAGAAATACCCGGAGGAGGTGAGGAATGGTTCAAAGGTACAAAATTAAAAATGCAAAGCTGTGAAGAATTTGTCAAATAGGAGCACATATGGGCTGACATGACAAGTGGCATCCCAAAGATTTATATGAAAGAAAATAATTCAAAGCTGCTATTTGTGGTCCAAAAGTATTTTACCTGTGCGTGGAGATTTCACATGGTCTACTCTTATCACTTCAGACTCCTTTTGCATTTCATTGGTAAGTAACCACTTGATTTACCTTTATTTTTATTTAGAAGTTTTGGGAAGATGTCAGATAAGGTCCAAGCCAAGGCTGAGGGTAGTGAAACACCAATTTTTCACCATGGCCTGATCAAATTAGTAGTGTTGAAGGAATTTAAAAAGTTAAACAGAGATTGGGTGTCTTTTCTCTTCCTAAGTGAATATGAAGTAGACTTAGTGACACCTAAAAAGATTTCAAAGCCAAAGATCACTTCATCTCCAGCTGTGATAAAAGAGATTAATGAAGAAGGAGGACAGCCTACTGTGGAACCAATGGATATCGAAGCTGAACCTCTGCTAGAGACTGATATCCCATAGCCATCACCTACAAGACAAAAATAGAAAATTAGTAAACACAGTACCAGGAGGGTAACCAGGAGTAAAAATCTTGCCAACGAAAATATTGAAGATATCCTCCAGGAAATAGACATTGAATAATCTCCAATTTTCTAGGCAGAAGACATTGAAGGGGATAGAAGGAATATGTAGAAAGGTAAGTCTGTCAAAAAATTGGATTTTGCAAGAGAAGATGTTGGTTTCATTTTCCAACCAAGGAAACCAATGACCAGGTCACAACTTGAAAATGGTGCCATGGAGAGAAAAAGAGTAGAAAAGGTTAATGAAGACAAGCATCCAGAGAACATTATAGACCTATCTCTAGTAGTAGAAGATTTCTTTGTACAAAGGAAAGGAAAAGAACAAGTTGACGAAAATACTGAAGTGAAAATTGTACAGGAGCAATTAAGAGAGGCCAGGGTAGAATTAATTGAAGTCAAATTGGAATTAAAAGAGGCGAAGGTAGACATACAGATAATGGCAGAATTTGAAAAAGAAATGAAGGATCAGTTGGGAAAATATGAAAAAACTTTGTCAAATTCCAAGAAGATGTTGAAAATAAGTCTTCCTCTGAGGAAGGTGGTGAAAAACACAAGAGAAATTTGTGGTTGCAGTATGAGAGAAAAAATCTCAAAGGGCAGGTTAAAGAGTTGGAAGACCAAATGGATATAATCCAAAAAGAACTGAAGAAAAGAGGGTTGAAGATTAGATTGGTAAATGAACCTGAAGAGGTACAGCCTGTTGTTGCTGAAGATGAAATATCCAAAGTCTGAAGGGGTGGTCTAAAATATTTTTAATTAGTTTTACAACTTTCAGGAAACACAAATTTTGGTTTAGCAACTGAATTTTTGAAGAAAAGTGACAAATCTACACTTTCAGCCAAGTTAGGCAGTTTCGTAGCGAGGTCCAAGCTTGAGGGCCGAAATTCACTACGAAATTCCTGTAGGATGTTTTTAACCTAAAAGACCAGTTTTGATGGAGATATAAGGAGGGAAAGTGATGGTATTTAGTTCATATGACTTGAAAAACATATCTTGATCAATAGAGAAGGAAAAAAAGGAGGTTGAATGGCAAAAGTAAACATGCTACTAAATTTCGCTACGAAAATGCCTAAGGTCACTCTGTTTTTGCAGTGAAGTGTTTTTAATGAGTTTTGAAGGTTTGAAAAGTGTGTTGAAGGAAAACCAGCCACCTGGAGACATCCAAGCTAACAGTGGGCCATCCCAGCATAGATTCACTACTCGAGAAATGTGTCACTTATCCAGATCAGCATGAAAACAAAGATTAAAATGGTGTTTATCTTTTCCTAAAAAATAGGACCATTGTTTCCTAAATATAGGGGGTACATTAATGTCTTAGTGAGGGTGAATGCCACTCAAGAATCTCATCCTTATCCATGTAATTGTCCCACTACTAAAGAAGTGAATGTAATAAATGCAAAGCAGAGTCCTATTAGAAGTCTAAGTCTTTAGAGACTAGGTGTCTCTTTCAGTTCAAAAAATGTATTTTTTAGTTATAATTAGGTGTCAAAGCTATGGTTCGATGATCTAGATAGCTGGGAATATCCTATGTAAGCAACAAAGGTCTATTTAAAGACAAGAAATCAAATCAAAAAGGGTTGGAGAATGTTTCTTTGATACCACTATTATTGTAAATTTTGGAATATCAGTAATAGACAGTGACTTTGTTTCTACTTCACCCGAGATTCTTGGAATGTTTCAATGAGTTTATGTTTTATGTTTCCCTTTATCTTGCTTCCATTATATTGATGTTAAATCACTCTGAATTCATGTTATCCATGCTCTAAATTCCTTTTAGCATTGAGATATTGATTATTTCTGTGTGTTAGTACTGTCCTTTCATTGAAACAGAAAAGGCCTCAGTTTCCATAAGAAGTTACACTTTTCATTGAATTCCTTCTTGTTGACTCCATGATCCCAATGGTAGTGAAACCTATTCCATTTTTCACCTGCAATCAAATACACTAAGACACTAACCATAGAGTTAGCCATCTGATTTAAGACCTAATTAAGCAAACCATTAGATAAATTGAGAGAGCCCTCTCAAGCTAAAGAGGCTAATCCTCAGTCAAAATTTGGTTTGTAAGAGTTACTCTAAGTTGTCCGGTGGAGCAACCCATCAGTACCAATTTAGAGATAACAATAAGCATGCTCTTATGACAAACTTGAGTTATGGATCTCATCATTTTTTTATTAGTAAATGAATGAATAATGAATGTATGACCTAATAGATTTTATTGAAGCTATTATATGAGAGAATCATATCTTCTTGACAATCTTCAGATAAATATGAGATCCCTATGTTCAGATTTGTTGCTATGACTTGTAGATTACATGTTCATGATGTGTTTGAAAGAATTATTGTCATGGATAAGTTGTGTTATTTCATGTTCTTGTCTAAGTTTTGTACGAAATAAATTTATTGTTTGTTATTTATCATCTTTGGTAGTTTCATCAAGTTCTGGGCAGAGGATTGAGTCCTAGCCCTGAAAAATGGCTTAGATTATGGGGTCATTGGCACAAAATTGCCTAAAAAAGGTTTTATTCACATGGATGGTATTCTTATGAGAGATACTATAGGGTTACATTCACATGGAGGGCTTGTCATGGGAGAGACTAGGGGTCTAGCTCAGTTAAAAAATAGGTTAACTCAGGTGTTGGTGTAAAAACGCTAATTAAAAATCCATGTAAAAATTAATAAAGGTAAAATAAGACCTTGGTTGTGGGACACATAGTCCAAGTTGAATGTTGGGCAAAACATCTTAGTGTGGGTGTTCATATGGTTTATTATGGCTAAGGAAATTGGAAAAGGAAATGGCTAAGGATTTGGAAGGAAAAGTGGCATTTATTTATGAAAATAATGGAAAATAGGAGAAAAGGGAGGTGAAAGGTCATAGGTTGCATGTGAGGAGGAAAATGTAGGAAAATAATGGAAAATGAAGAAAATAGAGGCCTCATTAATAAAAAGGCTTCTCAGGATCAGTTCATGGCTTTTCATCAGTTCAGTTTTTTAGTTCTCATTTTATTCTCTCCCTCTCATACTCTTAGACAGATATATTTTTCTTGGAGCACTGTTGGAGGAGTGTAGCATACATGGAATTTTGGAGCAAGAAGGAAGAGGTAGAGCAGGAAATCACAACAGAACATTTGGATCAGCAGCTGCAGTGGGTTTTTCTTGCAGGTACCAAGTTGCATGTATGTTTTCCTCACTAGTTTTGGCATGCACGACATATGCATGTGGTCTCTTGGTCTTGATATGTCACTGGCATGGAGGATTTTCTAGATTTAGTGGTTTCACCTAACCTTACCATTTCCTAGATATGGCATGGTGTTGTGGTAGTTTTTTCCCCTTTTTCTAGTTGGTTCTTGGTGAGCCTTGGTATTGCACCAAGAGTGTTGCAACTCCCATAGGCTACTCAGCTTTACTTATCAACCCAAATTTCATACAAAATCAGAGGTGATAGTGCGATATGCACATCATATGAGCTCTATTCATGCTATCCTCATCTTAGTTCTACTATGAGGTGTTGGGAGTTACTGCTATTCTAAGGGAGAAAGTTTGTTACACTTCTAATTGCAACTCAATTTTGAAAGTAAACTATGAACACTAATTTGTTTACAAGAAAAGATGCTATGATAGATTATATACTCATTCATCAACTTAATGTCTACTTTTCAATGAGAAATACTAGCACTTATTCTAATTACAAGAAGGGAAATTACACTATATTGCATTAATTCTCTAGAATACTCAATTGACTTACAAAAGGGGACCTAATCTACTTTCATGCACACACTGCATATATGATAAATTAACTTCTATCTACTATCTGCTAGCTACTTTGATAATGATGTATTCTATGATGGACTAATCACACACAATTTACTTTGTTTTACAGCAAGAGAAAAAGGCGTTTGGGTGACCTAGGGGTGTCCTTGAACCAAGAATTCAAAGCTAGGGGTATACCAAGGTTCACACAAAGTTTAGGTGAAGTGGGGGAGTGATTCTGGAGTGATGGATGTGGCTCCCAGCACTGCTATAGGAAGCTACTATAGGACCCCTGTAATTACTACAGGAAGTTCTATGATGCTACAGGAAACAGGCCGGGAGGTTTTTGAGGTTAAGAATGGTGGAATGAAGGTAAGGAAAAGTGAGGTGAAGTTGGATATAGGTGGATGGGGGATGAACAACTCCCTTAGCCAAGATCAGAACCTTTAGAAGGTTCTTCTTGCACCAATAAGGTTGTTCTCAGTGGTTTTGAATATGGTCTTCAAAACAGGGTTGTGGGTAGCATAATGGAAGGAAACTAAAGTTGGGTTGAAGTCCAAACTAATAGTGTTGAAAAGGGTATCCTTCTCTGATGTTGTATCCAAACCTGCAACCAGTAAATTCACTCATGCATTAATCATTAACAACTTATCATGTAAAATAGTGGAAAATATGAGTTGAATTTAACTTAAGCTACTCATTCACCTAAATCATAAATCTAACCTCTAATATTCAGCATATTCATGATAGACAAAATGAGCACTATTTTATATTTTCCAAGAAATCATAAACTGAATGTTTTTTTCCTGTGGTGGAAGACCTTCCTCCTCAAGCTCCAATGGAAGAGGTGAGAGAGGGGGACTGTCAACATAGTTTTAATGTTTTAGATGCTACTAAGATACAATGACATGAACCAAAATATTGAAGCATAAAGGAAACCGTAAAATGTACACAATAGAGATTGCAGCTCATGGATTGGGCCCTAACCCACTAGCTTCAGTCCTATGAAATCAAATCATTGATAAATAGACCAACTGCTCATTCTTATTTCAGAACAAGTCTCTTACATCAAAAATGAAAGTCAAAATATCTCTAATACAGAGCCAAGAGTTCTCTAGCTGCCTATGGAAATCGAATCTTAATGAGATATTTCTCCTTTCCATTTATACTAAGGGAATCTACCAACAACTCCCTAAAAAGTAGGCATTTTCCCCTTGATATTTGAGTGATGTGGAGCTTGGTTCCCTCTTAAAATTCACTTGATTGGCTGCCTTTGACTTTGAACTATTGGAGGAGGATATGAGGAGATATTGGGTTGATTGTGGAAGTTTAGAAGGTGGAAAACCTTCCTATAATTACTCCTTGTTGTCTACTTCGAGCCCTTACATGGAATTTTACTAAAAAATAGCTTTATTTCCTGCAATTAAACCATGTTAGGCTTCAATTCATGATAATCCTATTACACCTTTCTCACTAAGAAAAATATGACAAAATGTAATCAAATGTGAGAGAGAGAGAGAGAGAGAGAGTAAATAAGCTAAAATGTGAAACTGTAACCCCTTAAAATATACCTAATGATGGGCCTCATCATCATCCCCCTACTAAAATGGTTTCTTATCCTCTGAACAACTTAGTCCTCTCCCCTAATTTCCTTCAAAGCTCTAACAACTTCCCTAACATCCAAATGTAGCTCAGAAGGAGTTCCTTCTGGTAGGTGGAATCCTACACTATTTTATGCTTCCTCCCATTCATTATGTTTCTCTATTTTATCTCTCCCTTCATGTATACCCAGAAACAAATGTGGGATTAGCTTTAATCCTATCCACTGGATCTTCATTCTCTATATTTATCTCTTGTATAAGGGTGCTCTTTCTAAGGAAACTCTCAATCTATCTAGATTTGGTACTCCTTGTTCTTTAAGCCAAGTGGTATAGTGTGCCATCTTCTTTGGAATGCCTCCACACTCTCTTATCCTATTAATCTGGATATTTCATCAAAATGTGATATTTCCTGTGCTTGGGTGTTAATGTATTTGTCTGTCAGGTCAGCATAATTGGAGATCATCGAGTGATTGTTGATGATTCCTCTAGGGTTTATGAGATCTGCCCTAATTTGGAGGGGTTCTCTTTCTTCTCTCTTCATCACCCTCTTGACTTATTTTTCCCTTCTTTCCTTATTTTTTACCCAATATGCTAAGGCCATCAACTGGGTATCACCCAACCTAGAATTGGGGTCCCAAATATTCATGCCAGTCAAGATGAGGTTGTACATGTAACATTATGCCATCCTATCTCTCTCTTCCACAATGGGTTGTCTGCAAAAATTAATAAATTTCCTATAATTTTGAAAGGGAAATGAACCATGTTTTGTTAAGGTTTTGATTTTAAACCTCAACCATTTATCTTTCAAGTAGTTTGCATAAGAATTAGAAGGGTGTCTGTATTACATTGCCTCCATGTAAATATTTTCCATGGTGGTAAGTTGTGTATCCTTCTATTGCAATTGTTCCTTCGGCCTCATGTTCTCCGCTTCTCTCAATACTGATTCTCTAATTATGACATCATCTAGTTCCTTCCCCATGTCACTAAGTTTTTCCTCCATTAGCCCCACATCCTCAACATTTTTTGGACTTTGAAATTTGCATCCAATTTTGGGTGTGCCCCCTTTCTATTTCTAGCTCATAAAAGAGACGGATTGAGGGCTTCTCAGGTATCAACCTTCCCTCTTGAAAAAAATTGTAGCAAGAGCTCAACCCGTGTTGTGGGGTAGGTTCTTGGATCTTTTCGATGTATTTTTGAATTTTTTTTAGAGAGGTTTCTTCTTCTTGTGGATGTTGTCTTACAACTTTTTCCTCCCCCTATACCTCTTTTTCTTCAATTTTAGCACCCTACCCTTCTATTGGTACATTATGTTCTTCCCCTTGGGAATTTTGTTCTTCTGGTAGCTTTTCTTGTCTTTCCTATAGCACACCTTGTGTTTCCTATAGCATGCCCTATGTTTCTTGTAGCATCTATTTTTCTCCTCCTTAGAGGTATGTGGGCATCCCTAACTATTTCAAGGATGCTAATCTGGTAGAGTGCCTTCTTGCATATGCCATGGGTGTCTTGGGTTTGGTCTTTGGGGAAGTAATTTCCTTAATTTTTCCTTCTTCTGGCCCTATTTCTTCCTTCTTGCTAGGGGATTCCTCAATGGTAATAGGGACCTTTGTTGGAGTTTGAGGTATTCCTTGTTTCACCCTAGTGCTCTTTCTGGTCTTAAAATACATGAGGGTTTTCCTTTGCCTCTTATTCTTGAGTTTCATAGAGGTGCTTAAGGCGACTAAGGTGGTAGCCACCTCATATTCAGTATTTCCTAGTGATATACTTGTTTTTTGAGTGGATATATCAGTGTTCTCCTTGGGCCTCAAAGCCTCTTGTTCTACTTCCCTCTCTTCTTCTTCCTCGTCAATTTTTCTCTCTTCCTCTTCATCCTTTTTTTTTTCCTTCCTCTATCTCCATCTCTTCTTCTTTAGTCTCTTCCCCCCTATGCTCTAATATCCCTATCTCCAAGGCTATAAGCATGGGTATCTCCAGGAGTGATATTTTTTGTCCCTATCAAAGTCTCTTTGTCCATGTCAATGAAACAGTATCCACTATAAATTTAATCAAATCATGGTGAGCCAGGTGTTGGTGTTTCCATTCCCTAACCCTGTCACTCATATCTCCGATGGAGTGGAGGAGGAAGTAGCGTATGTTCAACCTCTATTCCAAAGGAAAATCCTCCTTAAATCTAAGCTCATGCAACAATTTGAAATGGTATCCATAGACTACAGTCAATCTTCCTTCACAAGAAATGTATTTGAGGATGTGGTAGGCTACTGCATCCCATGGGTAAGGTAAGCTCTCCTTTCTGACTCCTTTTTTGTCTTCTATGTGCTTTTCATTGGTCAAAAAGAAGTTTTTCTTGGCAGAGGCACTAGTTACCCTATCTTGTCTATTCCACTTGATTCCTAGGGGTAGTGTTGTTATTATGTTGATCAATTCAAGTGTGATGGTCATGGTTAGTCCTCTTACCACAGTAGTAGCACTATCATCTGCTTTAGAGTGTAGGGCCATTGCAAATTATCAGGCTATCTCGTCATCATATCCCCTTAGGATCTCAAAGAAACCCAACCATTGGCGCCTCCTAAAAATGTTTGCTACAGGAGGGTGTAATTAAATTATCTTTGTATCTGCAGGTTCTCTTTTATTAAACCCTCCCCACATTTATCTTTTTTTTCTCTGAATTCATTTCAAAAGGTATTCTTCTATGGTCTTAGTGTCAAATTGGCTAGTGAAAGTGGAAATAAGACTCCAAAATGAATTTTTTTACCTCCTATATTTTTCACACAGTTTATTTAGTTTCCATAATTATGACCCTACTGCATGTAGACTACTATGGAGAAATTTATTGAATTTTATGGAGGTGATGGCCACTTACCTCTGTAAATTAAAGTTCTTGAATGGTGGGTGGTGTATTTATGCTAATTAACTCTTTTGGTGGCTTGCATGCTTCTTCCTAGCACCCTGTAGCACTCTTTGAAGCTTCTTGTAGAAATTACAGGCTATCCTGTAGCATTTCCTCTAGGCGCAACTGGTTGGTGATTGAACCTCCTCTGTGGCTTCCCAAATTTTTCCTTTGTTTAACTATTTTTGAAATGAGCATAGATGCGATGGGAAGTGATCCGAGGTACCCTTTATGCCATTTCAAGTGGGCTTGGAGCATTTTGTTGAGGTGTACCTCACACGATATTTCTTCATTTGGAACATTGGCCCCAATCTAAGTGACCATTCCCTTCTACCTTGTAATTAGATCCCACTTTCTATGATTCCATTTCCACTGATGTGAAAACTCCACGTGGTATGCAACTTTACCAAACTCTTTTAGTTCCACTATCAAGGGTGGCCAAGTTAACTAGCCACATTTTATCTTATTAAACCTTTTCTCTTCGACATTAATTTATTTAGTCAAATATGCATAGCAAGAGGGTGATAGGGTCATACCTGAGCCTTACCTTGTCGCAAATTGCTTGCAGGGTCCTTCATGCAGAGAGCTAGAGAAGTGGATTAATCACAGGAGTTGCATTTATTTACTGTCTTTTTATTTCCTGAGTGAGGTGCTTAATTTGTTTGTTGTGTCTTTTGCAGGTACCTCATGGAGGCTTCAAGTTGATTTTGTTGAGGTAGATTCTTCTATGGATTCCTGTGGTTGCCTTCATGATTCGATCTTCAACCTTTCTCTGTTGCTCTGGATGTGCCTGTTGAGATTCAACAAGAAGATCCTAGTGAGAATTAAGCACCTACACTAGGATGGGGCCTCGGGATATTTTTAGGTGGATGTATATTTATAGATGCATGAGAAAATTCTATTTATAGATGTATGTGCAAGTTCTATTTATAGATTGCATGACTATTTATAGATGCATGTCAAATATTATTATCTCTTAATAATAGTTGGACAATAAACAATAATATATTCTCAATGAGCACTTGGAAATAATTAACTGAAGTGGAAAATCAATTAGCTAAAGTAATTTCGAGTTAAGAGGTTGGTTGGTGGGACATGCAAGTGGACTTAGTTGTAACTAAGTGATTCGAAGTTGTAATAGAGTTGGAAGTGCAGTTATGAAAGTTGTAAAGTAGTTTAACTTAGTTAATTGAGTTAAACTCAGTTGTGCTAGTTGTAACTAAAGATACATTAATGAGAGATCAAGTGAATTAATTATTATTTAATTCATAATCATTGGTCTCACATGCAACTGAATATTTACTAATATTAATGGCATGCATGTCAGATCGAGTGGATACCCAGTTGAGTTCTAGGTGAAAGGGGAGATAACTATCAGTTGTGACATTATCCGGTTGCACATATGAAACCACACACACATTGGATGTGCCCATGAGGATTGTGCAGTCAAGGTAGGAAGGATTGCATTCATTCAGGGATTGCTATTAGCAGGGATTGCACGGTGGAGGCAGGTTGTCTGGAGATAGTAAATTGGCTAAGGAATTTGCCAATTTATGTATAACAATGTGAGACAATTAGCACATGTACCGAGAGATCTTGGATTAGAGCTTTGTATGTAATTGTTTCATGATCCATATATAATACATAATAGAATATAGTGGGGTTTTTAGCTATAAGCTTTCCCTGGTAAATTATCTGTGTTATGTGTGATTGATCTTTCTTCATGGTATTGTGATTGGCGATTGTATTTCAAATTTCACAAAGAATTGTAGAAGCGATTTTGTATTTAATAGTAGCATATTATTGTTCTATAAGGAGAATCCAAGATATACATGCATTTTTTATTAAATTTCTACATGGTATCAGAGCACAGGAAATTGCAATTTTGAAGTAGGAGTTGAGTTTGTTGGTGGAAAGAATTCGAATTTGCAGAAAGAATTTATTGGCGCTACAATTGATTCAAGATCGAAATGGATTTCAATGGCTTGAGGTTATAATATGCACTCGAGGGCAGCCGAACTACATTTCTTGGAAGGATAGGATGGAGGCAATACTCGAAGACAATGGCTTGAAGGAATTCATTGAAAAAGATGTTCCTAAGCCAGATGTTGTAGATGCTGCTAATTTTGATGCATGGCGAAAGAAAGTGGCAAAGGTGAGGAGGATTCTGTTGGAGGGAGTACGAGACCACATTATCTCAAGCCTCCATGGGAAAGCTAGGCCATATGCTATGTGGAAGTATTTGACGGATCTATTCCAAAGCAGAAACGATGATAGGAAATTGGCGCTCAAAGATAAACTCAGAAAGATCAAGATGGAAAAGGGTGGCACCATTCCAAAGTATCTCACAAATTTTGTCCAATGTCATGATGAACTAGGGAGTGTGGGAATAACTGTTGCTGATGATGATTTGGTGAGATTGGCTCTCTTGGGTCTTCCTAAAATTTGGCATAGTTATGAAGACTTTGTCAATAGAAGGGAAAAATTTCCTGATTGGGAACCACTGCGGTCGGATTTGGTGCAGGAGGAGTTCAGGCGGAACACCAGAGATGGCTCTTCATCAAAGCATGATGATGACAAGGATTTTTCTTTGGCTGCCAAGGCAAAGAAGGGGAAGGGGAAGAAATTCCATTCTAAATCTGAGTCTAAAGGATAGAATTTGGATATGTCCAAGGTGAAGTGCTTTCACTGTCACGAACATGGGCATCTTGCTACTAACTGTCCGCAAAAGAAGAAGAACAAGAAGGTTGTTGGAGCTACAGCTGGTGAGACCCTTGCCTCGCAATTTGAGCTTAAATTCTCTTTGATCGCATGCATGGTGTCAAGTGCATTGGGATCATTGTGGTATTTGGATAGTGGTGCTTCCTTTCAGATGACGAAAGATAAGGAACTTTTTCAGTGACTTGGAGGAGAAAGATCTCCAGATGCATAAAGAGATAGGCGACGACGGACAGTACAATGCGACCAACATTGGTACCATTACCTTTCAGAGGGAGTGAGGTAAACCATTTCAATTGAAAGATGTTATGCATATTCCAGGTCTGAAGAAAAAATTGGTTTGAGTCGCAATGTTGGAGGATATAAGCTATGACGTTGTTTTTAGTGATGGAAAAGCTTTCCTGTGACATAAAAAAATCGGTCAAGCCAAGAGGATAGGGATTCGAGTTAAGAGTATCTAAAATCTAGAGGTAGATGGTTGCGCTGCCATGATAGGCAAGGCGGAAAAAGTGGTGAGGTGGGATGAGGGAAAATTATGGCAAAGGCGATTGGGCCATATTCATCATGGAGCCTTGAAATTCATGCAACAAATATCTATTGGACTTCAAATGGGAACACTTGCTCAGTTAGATCAGTGCAAAGGTTGCACCATGGGGAAGTATATAAATTCCAACTTTCATGAGAAGGAGCTTCAAGGATCCTTGAGAGAGTTCACAATGATGTGTGTGGACCATTCTCGGTTGCTTCAACAACAAAACATAAGTACTGTGTTATTTTTGTTGATGAATTTTCTTATAAATGTTGCATGTTTTTCATGCAGAAGAAGGATCAAACATTATCAAAGTTCTGTGAGTTTAAGGCATTGGTGGAGAAAGATTTGGGGCAGCAAGCAAAGGCTCTTAGGAGCGATAATGGTGGAGAATACATCTCTAATGAATTCAAGAAATTCTGCAGCAAAGAAGGAATTCGAAGAGAAGTCATAACGCCTCATAACCCACAACAAAATGGGGTCACAGAGAGGAAGAACAGAGCAATTGTCGATGCAGCACGAACGATGTTACATGATCAGGGCCTACCAATGAATTTGTGCGTGGAAGCATGCAACACTGTCGTTTATGTGCAAAATCGTTGTCCTCATAAAGTACTTGGCATGAGTACACCTGAAGAAGCTTTCACTGGTAAGAAACCGGATGTTTCACACTTAAAATTTTTGGCTCATCTGTTTATGTGGATGTGACCAAGGATGCCAAGAAGAAGCTAGAGTCAACTACTGAAGTTGGAATTTTTGTGGGGTACACAGAAACATCCCATAATTATCGTGTGTATTTTCCAAAAAATCGAATGATTGTGGTGCGATGGGATATAAAATTCGATGAGGTGAAATACATGCGGTTGTCGCTTGAGAGGGAGTTGGACTTGCTTGCGGAAGAGGAACTGTTGGTTCCCAAATATGAGTCTCTAGATGTGGATTAGCAAAAGGATGAGTTTCATGGAGCGAAGAAGTCCACTCATGCAGAGCCAACCATCAAAAATGGCAGAAGGCATACCATAAAAGCTGATAAGTTGAGACTTGATGCTGCACAAAATGTAGGAGTCCCTACTTCACAGCATAGACAAAGACATTCTCCTGAATGATTTACTAGATACATGGCTCTCATGAGAAAATGTATTGTGACTGGACCATCTTCCTTTCAAGAAGCAGTACAGGAGCCCACATGGGTAGATGCAATGGTGGAGGAGTATGACTCCATTGTCAAAAACAGTGCTTGGGAAATTGTTCCAAGGCCGGTTGATAAATCAGTGGTAGGTTCAAGATGGATCTACAAGGTAAAGCAAGCTGTTGATGGGAGTTTTGATAAATACAAGGCCATATTTGTGTCTTAGGGCTTCTCACAAATTGAGGGGATAGATTATGAAGATACCTTTTCACCTGTCGCAAGGTATTCCTCCATAAGGACCATCCTTTCTCTCTCACCACAGATGGGCTGGCGCATTCATCAGATGGATGTGAAAACTATGTTTCCCAATGGGATCAGTGAGGAAGGGGTGTACATAGAGCAACCTGAAGGTTTCGAGATCTTCAACAGCGAGTCACATGTGTGCCGACTCAAAAGAGCATTGTATGGGTTCAAGCAAGCACCCCATGCTTGGTACACTTGGATAGATAGCTATTTCAACAAACTAGGCTTCACCAACAGTGAAGAAGATGCAAACCTATACCAAATTGTGGTGGAGGGTAAGCTTTTAATCATTTTTATTTATGTTGATGATTTAATATTGACTAGTGATGAGCAGCTGATTCACTCATGCAAGGAGGATCTTGCAAAGGATTTCAATATGAAGGATATGGGCCTCCTTCATTATTTCCTTGGATTGGAAATATGGCAGCGATATGGTGAACTTTTTGTGTCTCAAGGAAAGTATGCAAGGGATATATTGGGTAAGCTTCACGTGGAGGGCTGAAAACCCATGGATACTCCTCTTCCATGAAACTAGAGGAAAGAGGATGCTACTTCTAGAGAGGGAGTGGATGCTACTATCTATCAACAATTAGTGGGTTCGCTAATGTATCTAGTGAACACGAGACTGGACATTTCCTATGTGGTTAACCAGATGAGTCAATCTATGGTTAATCCTACCAAGCTCTTTTGGAATGCGGGCAAGCATGTCCTGAGATCCTTGAGGGGCATATCAGAGTATGTTTTATGGTACATACAAACAGATGAGGTGAAGTTGCATGGCTTCACAGATACAGATTGGGTGGGTAGGCCATCGGACAGAAATAGCACATCAGGGGGGATCTTTAGTATCATATATACAGTTGTTTCTTGGTACACTAGGAAGCAGAGATCCGTGGCACTCAGTTTAGCGGAAGCGGAATACATGGCAGTGAGTCAAGCTGCATGTGAGGCTATCTGGATGAAAACGATCTTCGTTGGTTTTTTTGGTTCTCATTTAGATCCAACAATGATTCATTTTGATAATCATAGTTGCATTAAACTCTCGATTAATCATGTGTTTCATGATCGATCTAAGCATATATATATATCTGGTACCATCATCACAGAGATTGTGTGAAGAGGAGAATCATGTTGCTTCAGTACATTCCTACGGAAGATCAGGATGCATATATTCTGACGAAGGCACTCACCAGGAGCCAATTCAAATACCATAGAGACAGGATCGGGGTGAAGGATAATCCCTTTCTTGTTGAGAGGGAGTGTTGAGATTCAACAAGAATATCCTAGTGAAAATTAAGCACCTACACTAGGATGGAGCCTCAGGCTATTTTTAGGTGGATGTCTATTTATAGATGCATGAGAAAATTCTATTTATATATTATGTCTATTTATAAATGCATGTCTATTATTATCCCTTAATAATAGTTGGACAATTAAAAATAATCTATTCTCAACGAGCACTTGGAAATAGTTAACTAAAGTGGAAAATTAGTTAGCTAAAGGAATTTCAAGTTAAGAGGTTGGTTGGTGGGACATGCAAGTGAACTTAGTTGTAACTGAGTGATTCGAAGTTGTAACAAAGTTGGAAGTGTGGTTATGAAAGTTGTAAAGTAGTTAAACTCAGTTGTGCTAGTTGTAACTCAAGATACACTAGTTAGAGATCAGGTGACTTAATTATTAATTAATTCACAATCAGTGGTCTCACATGCAATTGAAGATTTACTACTATTAACTAAATTCATGTCAGATCCGAGACCTAGTTGACTTCTAGGTGAAAGGGAAGATAACTATCAGTTGCGACATTATCTGGTTGCACACATGCAACCACACACACATTGGATGTGCCCATGAGGATTGTGTAGTAAAGGCAGGCAGGATTGCACTCATTCAGGGATTGATATCATCAGGGATTGCGCAAGTGGAGGCAGGCTGTCTGGAAATAGTAAATTGGCTAAGCAACTTGCCAATTTATGTGTGACAGCGTGAGACAGTTAACTCATGTACTGAGAGCTCTTGGATTAGAGCCTTGTAGGATCAGAGAGGCCCAGGTGAATTATTTTTGCCTCGATCTTTCTTCCTGTAGGTGTTTAGTACTTCCTGTTGCACTACAAGATTTCCTGTAGCTTTCTACGACATATTGTAGTAGTAAAGGGATAGGAGGAATTTCGAGTTTTCTTGCTCACAGGGTGGTAGAGTGTGATGGTGGGATGAGTGCTAGATTTGGGTGTGGAGTGAGTATATAGAGGAGATAATGGGATATGGAGAAATTTTGTACCCTCATCCATGCTATGCCACTGTTCATCAACCTGTAAAGCAGAGACAAGTTAGTATCCTTGGTGTTATTTCATTTTATTTTTATTTTTAAGACAGGTGGGCTACCTTAGAAGAGGTTTCAACCCACAAGCCAACCTTGGGCGCCTCCAAGAGGTTTTCACCCAAGGATACTGTATTTTTTTTTTCTCTTTTTTTCCTTTTTTTTGCTCCAGGATTGCCTCATGGAGGTTTTCAATCCTAGAGTTGGCCTTGGATGCCTCAAAAAGGTTTTCACCCATGCCTCTTTATTTCTTTATTTTCCTTTTTCCTAGGAGGGCGAGGGATTGGAAGCTATGAGGCTCCCAATTACATTCACCTCCCTTATTATTGTGTTGATGAATTCTGCCTTGGACAGTGGCCTCTTGTACATTTTTAGCCTATAACCATTGACAATTAGAGGGATCCCCTCCTCATCTATGGTTCTGATTTGAACAACTCCATTTTCATGGCATTTCTCTATTCGATAAGGTCCTAGCCATCTGGTCATTAAATTTCCCTTGAAGTCCTTAAACCTGGATTCATAGAGAATAGCCCAATCTCCTTCCTAAAATGTCTTCTACTTGATGTTATTGTCATGCCAGACTTTCCTTTGTAGCTGAATTACTTTTGTGTGAACGAGGGTCTGCATTATAAATTCATCCAAACCATTTAGTTGAAGAAGTATTTCTGTTTGTGCATTTGTGATGTCCAAATCCAAGTGAGCTGCCATTCTGAGGGTGTTATACTCAAAAAAAATAGAAACCAATTTTTTCTTCACATAGACTAGGTCATATGGAGTAAGCTTCGTAGTTGTCTTCCAGGTGGTGTTGTAGGCCCAAGTGACCTCCACTAGTTTTTCTGCGCAATCTCTTATGTTGTTGCTCACAACCTTGTTAAGGATGTTCTCTAATGCTCTATTGGTCACCTCCACTTTCCCATTTTATTGAGAATGATAGGCAGTAGAAGTCATGTGCTTGATATTGTGCTACCTAATGATATTTTCAATTAGATGGGATGTGAATTGAGCCCCATGATCGGTGACTATCTCCTTGGGATATCCAAATTTGTAAAACACATTCTCTCTCAGGACTTCAACCACCTTTTCTTCTTTTTATTCCTTGACAACCTTTTTTCAGCCTACTTGGTCAAGTAATCAGTGAACATTATGATATATCTCTTCTGCGTAGATGGTGGATCAATTGCAACTCCCAGGGGCTGCCCTACTTTACTTTATCAACCCATGGTTCGTACAAAATTTTAGGTGACAGTGCTATATAAAAAATAGATGCATTATGTTCATGTCATCCTCTTCTACTTTACGAAAGGGTGCTACTTCTAGGGTTTCTTAGTGAAGTATGTCATACTCCAATGAAACTAAACTAAATTGCAGAAAGGAAATGAAAGAAATGGAACTAATTTAATGTGCAGGATGGAAATGACTGTAAGGAACTAAATTAAATTACTGAAAAGAAATGACAGGAAGGAAACTAGTTTAATTTGCAAAAAATAAATGACGGAAAGGAAACTAATTCTAAACCACACTTAATTGGGCCAAATGGATAAATTTACTCTACTTATCCCATGATCTATCTACCATGCTCCTATCCATGCAACTGAGCTATCCATGACTCAATTCTAATTAAAAAGAGTTAATTTGTAGCTTGGAGGGAAGAAAAGGGCTAAAAGAGGCTAATAGGGGGGTTAACATATGAAATGAGGTTTGGAAGCGGAAAAAACTCAAAAGTGCAATGGCGGAGTGCGATGGAGGAAAAAATTTGCGATGTGCGATGTCGCAATCGTAATATCACAAGTTTAAAAGGATAGCAGTAAGAATTAAAAAGAAAGAACTAAAATGTGTGAAGTGTGGTTTACAATGACTGATGTGGCAGAGTGCAATGGAGGACAAAAGCTGTGATATGCTATGTCGCAATCGCAATATCGCAAGTTTAAGGGGTTAGCGGTAAGAATTAAAAAGAACGAACTAGAATGTGCGAAGTGCGATTTGCAATACAGTAAAAGTTGCGGGTTGTGATCTGCTATGTGGTAAGTTCTGTGAAGTGAAAAGTGTGACAAGTGATGTGGCAGATTTATCACATCGGCGGAATGAGCGGTAAGTGTTATACGAAAATCTAAATGATACGATTTGCGATTTCGCAATATCGCAATCGCAAGAATGAGCAGTGAGTGTTTTAAAGGTAAAATCTAAATGGTGTGAAGTGAAATTTGCAATGGGTGACATGGTGGTGGGACCAACAGTGGGGCACAATCGCAATATCACAATCAGCAAGAACAGCGATAAGTGTTAAGGGAGAAAGGGAAAAGTTTTGGCGTGTGATTTGCGATAGGATAAGAATTGTGGGATGCGATTTGCAATAGGAAAAAACCTGCGGGATGCAATTTGCGATAAGGATGACGTGGCGGTGATTCTGAGAGAAAAAAGGAAAATTTGCTATTTGCGATATGCAATGTCACAATATCGCAATCACAAGAACTATCCGTAAGTGTTTAAAGGTAAAAGATAAGAGTTGCGATTTGCGAAGTGCGAAGTGCGATTTATGGTGATGGGAGACTCAAGGAGCAAAGGTCGAGATCAAATTTGAATGGGTTTGAATGGTTTTTCATGTGTTTTGCATAAAAATGGTAAGTCTGTGAGAATAAGTGGGAAAAATCAGAGATGGGGGGTGTAACAGCAGTGTGCAGAGCATAACAACAGAAATGGAAGGGAGATGGAAGACAAAGCAGGAGGTGCTGGAGAACTTCCCTCTGGGCTATCTTACCTGTACCCGTTACTAACCTGCCTATTTATGCAAGAAATACATACAATATGTTCATGAAGATGCAAGCACTGATCTAATTTATTTCTAGGAAATCATAAGCGGGAAATCATTTTTGGTCTGTGGGAAAAGGTCTACCCTCCTCGAGCTCTATTGGCAGAGTTGAGAGGGGAAGGCTAACCTCACAGCTTTATGTAGTTTATCACTCTTCTACCACTCTATAAGAAGATTAAATCTACAACAAAAGATAACAGGAAGTGAACTAAAACATCAATAAAAATACCAACAAACTAGCTAAATGTTCAGAAGAAAAACTAGCTAAATGACATGAAAGAAAAGAATGGAAATAGCAGAGAAGCTGAGGCACATGGGTTGGGCCCTAACCCACGAGCCCAGATCTCTGGAACTAGATAAATATAAAGTCATACGAATACTCATTTCATTAAGAATACAGTCTTATTACCTCCTGAAGGTCTTAATAGAAAGAGCCTAATAGCTTGCAGCAAAAGTTCTGAATGGAATCAAAGAATAAAATGGAATCGACTAGAATCAACCCACTAGATAACTAACTAAATCATTCCTAACTCTAGCTCTGCTCTATTTATTCTACAGGGAAGTTACCAATAGCTCCCTTGAAAATGGTGTTTGAGTCCACTTTTACTCCAAGTAAACATAGATTGAGTGCCCTTAGTCTTCAGTTGCTTGGCCGCCTCTTGGAATTCGATTTGTTGGAGACTCCAAGTGAAATATGACTTGAGTGCACTTGGTTTTGAGTTGCTTAACTGCCTCTAGAATTCGAATTGCTGGAGGGGGATCTCATGAGGATCCTTTGGTTGCCTTTAAGAGTTAAGGAGGGTGGACAATCCCCTTGAATCTCTCCAACATTTCTCCCTAATTTCCTGATGTTGTGCTCATTTATTCTCCAATCTTGATCTTCCAGTGGCAGGGAGCAAGTCCCTAAGTCATATCCTTCTCCAAATATGTATAATCTGCCAAATATTCTCACAATATTCTACAAAAATAACCAATATTAGGCAAAAATATGCAACTACCTTTAATCCTTCCTAAGAACATATTAAAGCATAACAAAACATTATTATGTGTAGAAGGAGAGATTTAATATATCGTTTTGTGTGCATAAGGAAGGTATATGGGCCTAAGAAAGGTTAGATGGGCCTTATTTTATGTCTAATTTAGAGGCACATCAATTAGCTGACCAAGGTCTCCCTAAAATGAGAGGATAGACATTAAACTTGGTTTTGGGCTGAAGTACCAAGAATTCAGTGAGATATTCCTAGGAGTCAATCGAGACCATAACATCCTCAACAACTCCTTCCGGAGCTATTGTGGATCTCTCTGTAAGTTGCAAAAATATATTGGTATTTCTCAAATCTCCTTGGAGGTTGAGTTTAAACATGGTTTTTCTGGTCTACATCTACTACTGGACTCCCAGGGTCCAAGTATTTCGAGAAAATTACTCTCCCAAACATCAAATCAGATAGCTGACCTACAAAATTTATGGTGGGGGTGTCTCTTTTCTTTCTCCCAGTATTTTTGAAGAATTTTTATTTAATAAAATTATTATATATAAGAACATCCTTAATATCCTATAGAAGGGGTGTTTTTACACACATATTCTCTATTTCTCCCAGAAGTTCAGTCTCTTCTTAGGTGTGATGGCTAGGGTGGATCAGTCGCTCAGGAAAAGGAGGTGGATTTATCTAAGGGATGCTTTCTTCCTTTTCCTCTTCAACCTCTCTAGGTAGATATGGAGGATCATTTTCTGGGAGAACTATCCTAGACCAAAGGTTAATCTCATGGATCTCCATAGCATAGGCTAGATAGGATGTTTCTCCATTGTTGACCTGATGTGAATTCTTATTGTTCGGGTTCGGATTTGGTTGGGTAGGAATATAAGGTAACTTAGTGGGATCGGGATCAGTGGGTTCGGGTTTAGTTTGGGGTGAAGGTAGTAAAGAAGTAGGTTTATTGAGTTGGGGCCTCCACCTTTATGATGGATTACTCCACTAAGGTTATTGAGGAACATATTGCTAAAAGGGTTGATTGACAGGATAAGGATGGTATGGAGGGGATAAGGCCAAGAAGGAGGTGTGGGCCATGATGGAGTAGTGGAAGAATACCAAGGTTGCAAGTGTGCATTCTGGTTTGCATGGTAGTAATAATAAGGCGCACCTTGCATGCCATGATGGTATGGCCAAGGCCCTTGAGGCCTTCTTTAATTTATGAAGTAGAGTTGCTCAAGTCCTCCTTACACACCTTGATATACAACTTTGAGGCCAGGTAACGAAGTACATTTGTCTTTTGCATGGTTCTCTTCACAGATTGAGGAAACCTCTATGAAATTCATTGGACATTCATTCCTAGGATGTTTTCTAGTGCATCTAGGGAAAGAGATATCTAAGGCTCTCTTTGCTTCCTCTTGTCTCCTCTTGATCTGCATTGTGTCCATTTTTAAATAAAAGGTATGTAGAATCTCATTTTTCAAATCCTCCAACATTTTTACAATTTCATTCTTAATGGAGGTTGAAGAAGAAGGGGCAATGGTGAGGGATTAGCTCTACTTTTTCTCTTCGCTGCTCTAGAGTGGTTTCTGAATATAGTTGGTGAGCCTTGGTATTGCACCAAGAGTGCTGCAACTCCCAGGGGATGCCCTACTTTACTTTATCAACTCGAGTTTCATACAAACTTGGAGGTGACAGTGTTATATACACAGCAGATACATTCTGTTCATGTCATCCTATTCTGCTTTACGAAAGGGTGCTATTTCTAAGGGTTCTCAGTGAATTCTGTCACACTTCAATGAAACTAAACTAAGTTTCAGAAAGGAAACTAAATTAAATTTCTGAAAATAAATGACAGGAAGGAAACTAAACTAAATTGCAAAAAGGAAATGATAGAAAGGAAACTAAATTAAATTTCATTAAGCTGGCCAAATGGCTAAACACACTCCACTTATCCCATGATCTATCAACCATGCTTCTAAACATCTAGCTATTCATGATCTAATTCTAACTAAAAATATGTTGATTGCAGTTGGGAGGAAAAAGGGCTAAAGGTGCTGATGGAAGGCTTAAACGGATGAAACAAGGATTAGAGGAGTGAAAAAGGTGTTTCGAATTTATTAAAGCAGATAATATAGGAAAAAAAAAATTGGATTGGGAGGCTTTGGAAAGTGTGATGGCGGAATTATGATGGAGGGCTGGCAGTGCGATATGCGATATCGTAATATCGCAATGTCGCAAGGATGGAGGAGAAGTGAGAGTGCACTTAGGAGGAAATGTGAAATGTGAAATGCGATACCGAACGTGATGAGAAATGCGATTGTGATGTTGTGGTGCGATTGCGATATTTCGCAATCGAGGTTTAGGGGCGGAATGTAGTAAGTGAGGTGTGGGGAAGAAATGTGATAATACGAAATGCAAGAATTGCGACAAGGCTAGAATTGCAAAATGTGAAATGTGATGATTACGAAATGTGAAAAGACGATCAATCAGATGATGTGGTGATAGGATAGGTGGCAGAGCGCTTTAATAATATCGAAATCGGTATAAAGGAGAGGTAAGCGTTAACAAAGGCCAATAGGAATTGTGAAGTGCGATAAAATGAATGGATTTTCAGAAAAAAGCAGAGTAAGGTTCTTTCAAATGTTTTTGACATAGAAATGAGGAGAGAAGGAGAAAGGAGGGAAAAAGGAATATCACAATCGGGTTCTAGAAGCAGAAGCTATTAACAAGGACCAAATGGGAAATGTGATCGCGAAAATGAGCGATGGCAAGTCCAAAGGGAAAAAATGTTGTTTCTAATGTTTTTGATTGTTTTTAATAAAAGATCAGCAAAAGGAAGTAGAAATGGATATTGCATTTGGGCTTGGAATGAGAGAGAGTTAACAAAGATCACAAGAAATTTGCGATTTGTGATGGAGCAAGGTACGGCGAGCGAGAGTTTCGAGGAGAAAGGGCGGAGGTATAATTCTAATGATTTTCAAGCGTTTTGGGAATGAAAAGGGGTGACATATCTGTTAGGGTCCTATAAATATAGGATTCATAATTTTGATTTGACTCTGTTAAAATTCTTGAAATATTGTACATACCTTTGCTTTCTGCAAATGTATTCCCAAATTAAAAATGAAAAAAAAAGGGTATGTCCTAAAAGAACAATCAAAGGACAAAAAGAAACAAAGATCAAAAGAATATTAAATATGAACCCCATCAAAAATAGATCATGAAAGTGTTGCAAGTTTAAATGCCACTACTTTAGTTTACTTTTTGCAAATAAGATTGTGTGCAGATTTTCCTAAATGCCACAATCCATGAGGGTCAAACAGCTTAAACTTGACCTCTCATGCTTTAAATTTTATGTTGTTAGATAGAGAATAAAGATCTGTCAAATAGTTTAAAATTGACAAATCAGTAGATAAGATAGAGAATAAATGAGGAGCTCAACAGTTTAATCTGAGCCCTCGGATGAAATAAGGTTAGAATTAGATAGTTTTTATGTTTTGAAAGAAAATTGACTTAGGGTTGCAAGCTTAAATGCACCCATGAAAATGAAGTAAAAAATGTTAGAAATAATGATGGGTAGGTAGAAAACAGTTGTGCAAGCATGTAATAAAGCATCATCAAGCAAAAATTACTAATTTCCTCTCTCCTACAAATATTCAATATTCTAAATTATCAGTTAAACAGGCTCAGAGCATTTCTCTGACTTTTGTTGGGACCGGACCCAAGGCTCAATGACTAATTGATTAAAATATTGAATTCCCATAATAGACACACATTCATCAGCATTTATCCTTTATTTCATAAACATAATCCCCTTTTCCTAAGTAAAAACCCATTTTTTACTTAGTAAAAGTAAAACCCTAAATAACTAATTCCATTCCTTCAAAAAAACATTTATAAACCCTCAAAAATACATTTATCCTAAGTTAAAATGTGAAGTAATACAACAAAGGAAAATTATGTTATTTACACTTTATTTAGAGTTAAAGCATGTGTTTTTCATATCCCCTACCCTCCACCCTTTATTTCATACTAACTACTAACTATATATATTAATTCCCTAAGTTACACCCACCCATATATTATTAAATCCATTTTATTTAAATAAACCCACAAACCCTCTATTTTAAGTTTAGAACAATGTTTTAATACTCCATGTGTGAAATATTAAAACCCCACACTATCCCATTGGTCTAAACCTATCCATTAAAACAAATATCCTGCCCCTATAGTTTTAAAACAACTGTAAACATTGAAAAAACTATATATTAAACCCACATATGTATTAGTTGAAACAATTCTAATGTTTTAATTAAAACATAAATTATATTATTCCCCCCACCATTATATAAACCTAACGTTTAAAGTCCAACCCCGCCGCGTTAATGAAACTTTGGTCCCGCTCCCCAATCCTGATGCAATTTCCCAATCAATCTGGGTCGTTCACAATCGAACCCCAGGATCCGACAGATAAAAGCCCATATTGCACAGACAACTTGCGCAATCACCCCCATCTCAAACCTGCGCGAAATGAGTGGTATTAAAACTTTATCTCTCCTCCACATGTTCGATTCCTATTGGATCACGTTCAATTGCCCCAAAACAGCTTACCATTAAAAACGTGCGCGATAACCACTGTGGTTTTGACCCTTTTAGCCCCAAAACCACCCATCCTATGATCTGACCACCATTCAATGCTTAACCTGCTTTAAACCAAAAACACTATAAAACTTCATAACGCGCACAATTAAGCCCTTTCTGCATTATCTATCCATTTTTAAACCATCTCCAACTGAAAATCAAGCGTTGTACTCCATTTTTTCACCCAAAGAACCATAAATCCATTTCAACTATTGCTGAGACCACTTCAAGCTCCTAGTTTACTTCAAGAGACTTCAACATCCATCAAAAATACCTGTATTTACCCCCAAAAGAACATATTTGATGTGAAACCCTAATAAATTCAAATTTTTCTGAAGACTATAACTTGTTTTAAGCAAAATTGAAGAAATTTAAGTATTGCGGACCTTTAGAAACCCTTTGAATGAAGAAAACCCTTTTATAAATGCTCAAAACCCATTTTTTTGCATAAATTAGAAGGCTTTAGGGTTGTTTTATCAAAGAAGTATGCAGTAACACCTATGCAAAAGGTTACACAGTGTTCCAAAAACCCTGAATTTTAATAGTTCTTTTTGAAAAATTGAGAGCCAATAACAACAAAAATGAAAACCTGTTGCAGTTCAAACCATTTTTCATAGTCTTTTCCCATCATCAAAGCCATTATCCCTCCATGTAGACCTTTGTTTTATTAACAATTATTTTGTTTTGCAAGTCATTAGCAAAAGGAAAATTTGGATAAAACAATCTAAATACTAGTTAAATATCTATTTTACTCCAAAAGTTCACAAAGAAAAGAATTTTAAATGATATTACTTAACAAAAGATTCCATGCAATAGAACAGAAAGAAGTCATTTATGCAGAGAGAGATAAATTTTCACAGTGAATGGTAAAAATGAAATAAGAATTCAAAATGACAGTGAAAATAGAACAGTCAAAGAGCATCAGAGTTAAAGTGTATTAGTTGAAAGTCAGAGTGAAATTCAAATCAGAAAAAGTGACAGAGCAGTGAAAGTCAAAACAATAAAAGTAAATACAAAGGTAGTAAATGGTAAATAGAGATGAAAACACTTTCACCGACAACAATGAAGTTTATCCAAAGTAAAAGTCAAAACAGTTAAAAGAACAAAAAGGTTAAAAGATGAAAACAGAGCATGAAGGGATATTTTTGCTGAAATTTCATGTTTAAGTCATAGTTTTGCAAAGAAGATTGTGTTGAGATTCAACAAGATGATGAGCTTAGTGAAAATGAGTCACCTTCACTAAGTGGGCCTGCAGGCTATTTTTAGGCGCAAGTCTAGTTTTAGACTATGTCTATTTTTAGACATGGTGATCATATTTTAGAAGTTGCAGGATGCTATTTGTGGATGGTTGGTCAAGTTGGAAAAATAGATGAAATTTTATTTTTAGAATATTGGGTGAATTCTATTTATATATCGTCGATCTAAAAATAGAAGTGTCAATTATTATTAGCTCTTAATAATAATCCGACAATAAACAGCGACTTATTCTCTTGGAGCACTTAATTTTAGTACACAGATTTGGAAAATTAGTGGGCTGAAGGAATTACACAATTCCTAGTGTTTACTGGTGGTTCATGCATCGAGGACTCAGTTAGAACTAAAGTGGCAAAGTTATGACAGAGTTGGAAGAGTAGTTATAGGAGTTGTTATTTAGTTTAACTTAGTTAATGGAGTTAAACTCAGTTGAGCTAGTTGTATCTAGTCTAACTGAATGATACACTAGTGAGAGTGGAGTGAATTAGTTAGTTAATTAATTCACAAATAATAACTCATTAATCAACTGAACAATACAGCAGTTAACTACAGTGCATGTTAGTTCCAGTGGAGACCCAGTGGAGAGATAGGTAAAAGGGCAAGATGGACTATCTGTTGTGACTATAGTGATGCATTGATTTCACCACACACACATTGGAGTTGCTAGTGAGGATTGCGTAGTCAAGGCAAGGGTAATTCGAATTCATTCAAAGCTATCCTTCAGCACGGATTGCGCAATGGAGGCAAGCTAGCAGGTGGCAAGAAATTGGTGCATGGATTTGCAAATTCCTTCTAATTAGTGTGTGACGATTGACTGTACTGAGAGCTTGATCTACAAATATTTATATGAGATTGTTACATGACCTCCATGATACATAATATATGATATTTGGGGTTTTCAGCTTCAATATTTCCCGTTAAACAACTGTGTTATGTGCGATTGTTTTTATTTGCTTCATGTGTTTGCAATTGATTTTAATTTCCGCAAAAGATTAACAATGGAAGGATTTTGTATTTAGCAAGAAGATAAATATTGTTAGATCAGGAGAATCTGGATATATACATGCATCTTGTATATAATTTCTACATGGTATCGGAGCTATGTTATAATTTTCTAGATGGTATCAGAGCAGTGTTAATTCTTGAATATTGCAATTGTGAAGAATTGTTAAGTTTGTGCTGGTGGACAATTCGAATTTGCTTCAGAAAATTCTTGGTGTGACAGTTGAGTATACATTGAAATGTCTTTCAATGGGTTGCGATTGGAGTATGCCCTTGATGACAGCTAGAATTAAATAGCCTAGAAGGATAGGATGGAGGCAGTGCTGGAGGATAATGGACTGAAGGAGTTCATCGATAGTGATGTTCCTAAGCCGGGATCTAGCGATGCTGCATTACTTGACGCATGGCAAAAGAAGGTAGCAAAGACAAGAAGAATTCTGTTGGAATGTGTGAAGGACCATATTGTGTCCAGCCTTCACAGGAAATCCACTCCATTTTCAATGTGGAAGGATTTGACAGATTTGTTCCAAAGCAGCAGCGACCAGAGGAAGTTGGCGCTGAAAGACAAGCTCAGAAAAATAAAAATGGAGAAGGGCGACAGTATTCCAAAATATCTCATGAATTGTGTCCATTGTAGAGATGAATTGGGAAGTGTGGGGATTACTGTTGATGATGAATACTTGGTGAGCTTGGCTCTCCTTGGGCTTCCAAAGAGTTGGCATAGCTACGAAGACTCTGTCAATGGATGGGAGAAACTGCTGGGATGGGAGCGACTTTGGTCGGATCTTGTGCAGGAGGAGAAAAGGTGAGGTACCAGGGATGGCTCTTCATCAAATAATGATGATGAAGAGAATTTCACTTTGGCTGCCAAAGAAAGGAAAGGGAAGGGGAAGAAATTTCCTTCAAAATCCGAAGCTAAAGGCAAGAAGAAGGATTTGTCCAAGGTGAAGTGTTTTCACTGTCACAAACATGGGCATTTCGCCACTAACTGCCCACAGAAGAAGAATAACAATAAGGTTGTTGGAGTTACAGTTGGAGAGGCCTTAGCCTCACAATTTGAACTTGATTTCTCTTTGATCGCATGCTTGGTTTCAAGCTATATGGGATCGGTGTGGTATCTTGATCGTGGTGTTTCTTTCCATATGACGGGAGACAAGGAGTTGTTTAGTGAATTGGAGGAGAAGGACCTTCAAATGCATATAGAGATGGGCGACGATGGTCGATATAGTGCGACCGACATTGGAACCATTACCTTTGAGAGGGAGTCTAGTATTCCATTCTTGCTGAAAGATGTTATGCATGTTCCAGGTCTGAAGAAGAACTTGGTCTCGGTCGCAATGTTGGCAGACAAAGGTTATGATGTTGTTTTTAGCGATGGAGAAGCTTTCCTGTGACACAAAACAACGGGTCAAACTAAGATGATAGGGATTCAAGTTAAGAATATCTACAAGCTAGAGGTAGATGGTTGCGCTGCAATGGTGGGCAAAGCAGAAGAAGTGGTGAGCTGAGATGAGGGCGAATTATGGCACAGGAGATTGGGCCATCTTCACCATGGCACTTTGAAGATTTTGCAGCAGATTTCTACTATACTTCCCAAGGGGACTCTTGCGCAGTCAGATTAGTGCAAGGGATGTACTATGGGTAATTTTGTGAAGACCACCTTTCATGAGAAGGAGAATCGTGCTTCGGTGATCCTGGAGAGAATTCACATAGACGTGTGTGGACCTTTCTTAGTTACTTCAACAACAAAACACAGGTATTATGTTATATTTGTTGATGACTATTCTCGTAGATGCTGGATCTTCTTCATGCAGAAGAAGAGAAAAAAATTATCAAAGTTCTGTGAGTTTAAAGCATTGGTGGAGAAGGAGTCGGGGAAGAAAGTGAAAGCTCTACAGAGCGATAATGGTGGTGAATACATCTCAGGCGAATTCAAATACTTCTGTAGCAAAGAAGGAATTTGAAGAGAACTCATAGTGCCTCATAACCCACAGCAGAATGGGGTCGCAGAGAGGAATAATAGAATGATCGTGGGTGCTTCACGAGTGATTCTACATGATCAAGGCCTACCGATGCACTTGTGGGCGGAAGCATGCAACACTATGGTTTATGTGCAAAACTATTGTCCTCGTAGAGTACTTGGCATGAGTACACCTGAAGAAGCTTTTACTAGTAAGAAGCCTGATATTTCTCATTTGAATATTTTTGGCTCATCTCTTTACATTCATGTGACAAAGGACGCCAGGAAGAAGTTAGAGCCGATTGCAGAAGTTGGGATATTTGTGGGGTACACAGAAACACCCCATAATTATCGTGTGTATTTTCCAGATAGTCAGATGATTGTGGTGCGATGGGATATAAAATTCATTGAGGTGAAAGCCATGAATTTGTCGCTTGAGAGGGAGCTACACTTGCATGTAGAGGAGGAACTTCTTGTTCCCAAATATGAGCCTCTAGATGTGGATCAGCCACAGGAGGAGATTCATGGAGTGGAGGAGTCCACTCATGCAGAACCAAATAGCATACAAGGCAGAAAGCGTACCACAAAAGCTGAGAGACTGAAGCCTGGAGCGGCACAGAATGTAGGAGTCCCTACATCACAGTGCAAACAGAGACAGTCACCTGATCGATTTACTGGATACATGGCTCTGATGAGCAAGTGTATCGTGACATATCCATCTTCTTTTGAAGAAGTAGTGCAAGATCCCACATGGGTAGATGCCATGGTGGAGGAGTATGACTCCATTGTCAGAAACAGTGCTTAGGAGATTGTTCCAAGGCCGGTGGGTAAATCTATTGTAGGATCAACATGGATCTACAAGGTAAAGCAAGCTACTGATGGGAATGTCGATGGGTTGGCACATTCATCAGATGGATGTGAAGACTACATTCCTTAATGGGATCATTGAGGAAGAGGTGTACATTGATTAGCCTGAAGGATTTGAGATCTTCAGCAGCAAGTCGCATGTGCGCAGGATCAAAGGAGCGTTGATGGGTTGAAACAAGCACCTTGTGCTTGGTACACACGGATCGACAACTATTTCACTGGACTTGGCTTCACCAACAGTGAGGCGGATGCAAACCTATACGAAATTGTGGTGGAGGGTAAGCTTTTAATCATTGTTCTTTATGTTGATGATTTAATACTAATGGCTAATGAGAAGTTGATACACTCATGCATGGCAGATCTTGCAAAGGAGTTTGAGATGAAGGATTTGGGCCTCCTTCATTATTTCCTTGGATTGGAAATATTGCAGTGGGAAGGTGAATTGTTTGTGTCTCAAGGCAAGTATGCCCAGGAAATACTGGAGAAGTTTCACATGCAAGGCTGCAAGCCTATCGACACTCCTCTTCCAGGAAATTGGAGGAAATAGGATGCTACATAGGCAGAGGTAGTGGATGCCACTATTTGTCAACATTTGGTGGGTTCGCTCATGTATTTAGTTAATACAAGACTGGACATATGCTATGTGGTGAACCAGCTTTCACAAGCAATGGTTAAGCCTACCAAGCTCTTTTGGAAGGCAGGCAAGCATGTCCGGAGGTATCTCAGGGGCACATCTAAGTATGGCTTATGGTACAAACAGACAGATGAGGTGAATTTTCATGGCTTCACAGATGCAGATTGGGCAGGAAGCCCAACAGACAGAAAGAGCACATCAGGAGGTATTTTCAGTATCAGATCTACGACAATTTCTTGGTATTGCAGGAAACAAATATCTGTGGCACTCAGTTCAGCAAAAGTAGAATACATGGCAGCAAGTCAAGCTACATGTGAGGCTATCTGGATGAGGAAGATCCTGGTCAGTTTCTTCGGTTCACATTTAGATCCTACAATGATACATTGTGATAATCAGAGTTGCATTAAACTCTCGATTAATCTTGTGTTTCATGATAGATCTAAACATATTGATATCCGGTATCATCATATTAGAGATTGTGTGCAGCGGAAGATCATGTTTCTTCAGTACATTCCTACGGAAGATCAGGATGCAGATATTCTGAAGAAGGCGCTCACCAGGAGAAAATTCGAATACCATAGAGGCAGTATCGGGGTGAAGGATAATCCCTATCTTGTTGAGATGGAGTGTTGAGATTCAACAAGATGATGAGCTTAGTGAAAATGAGTCGCCTTCACTAAGTGGGCCCGCAGGCTATTTTTAGGCGCAAGTCTATATTTAGACTATGTATATTTTTAGACATGGTGATCATATTTCAGAAGTTACAAGATGCTATTTGTGGATGGTTGTTCAAGTTGGAAAAATAGATGAAATTCTATTTTTAGAATATTGGGCGAAGTCTGTTTATAGATCGTCGATCTAAAAATAGAAGTGTCGATTATTATTAGCTCTTAACAATAATCTGACAATAGACATCAACTTATTCTCTTGGAGCACTTAATTTCAGTACACAGATTTGGAAAATCAGTGGGCCGAAGGAATTACACAATTCCTAGGTTTTACTGGTGGTTCATGCATGGAGGACGGAGTTAAAACTGAAGTGGCAAAGTTATGACAGAGTTGGAAGAGTAGTTACAGGAGTTTTTATTCAGTTTAACTCAATTAATGGAGTTAAACTCAGTTGAGCTAGTTGTATCTAGTTTAACTGAATGATACACTAGTGAGAGTGGAGTGAATTAATTAGTTAATTAATTCACAAATAATAACTCATTAATCAACTGAACAATACAGCAGTTATATATAGTGCATGTCAGTTCCAGTGGAGACCCAGTGGAGAGATAGGTGAAAGGGCAAGATGGACTATCTATTGTGACTATAGTGATGCATTGATTTCACAACACACACATTGGAGTTTCCAATGACGATTGCACAGTCAAGGTAAGGGTAATTTGAATTCATTCAGAGCTATTCTTCAACAGGGATTGCACAGTGGAGGCAAGCTAGCAGGTGGCAAGAAATCGGTGCATGGATTTGCAGATTTCTTCTGATTAGTGTGTGACAATTGATTGTACTGAGAACTTGATCTACTAATTTTTGTATGAGATTGTTACATGATCTCCATGATACATAATATATGACAGTTGGGGTTTCAGCTTCAAGCTTTCCCGTTAAAAAACTGTGTTATGTGCAATTGTTTTTATTTGCTTCATGTGTTTGCAATTGATTTTAATTTCCGCAAAAGATCAACAGTGGAAGGATTTTGTATTTAGCAAGAAGATAAATATTGTTAGATCAGGAGAATTTGGTTATATACATGCATATTGTATATAATTTCTACAGATTGTGGACAATATAAGATGCATTTTGTAAAAATGGAGGATATTTATGTTCCTAAGATGCCAACCTACAAAAACATATCTCACTTTATGCATAAGTATTACAGAATGAGAGATACATGCACATCTTTATAGCCTATTTTTCAGACTGTCCAAAGTTCTGTTTTACACATCATTTTGCAGAGCCTATTGTGAACAGCTGGAAATGAATTTTTGGAAACGAAGGGAGGTTTATCTTAGTAACATATTTATTTATAAAAAACTCTTCCATTTTTTACATATCTATTTCGGATTCAGATATACAAATGTATCATTGGACCCCAAGTTTGCAGAATTTTTGGAGCAGAATGCACAAAGAAAGGACACAGTTAGTGACTTGGATGCCTCATCATCAACTAAGAGTTGATATCAAATTAGAATTATCTTATTTTTCACCATCAATCCATAATTATAGTGCCAAATAGATTCATTAGTTTTGAGTGTCCTTTTATTAAGTTTTATTTATGTAAAACAATTTGAGATATTTGTAAACCAATCTTGATATTTTTTTAAGATATTTTATTTTAGAATTTGTATAAATACTTCACTCTTTGAAGTATTATTGTGGAATAAATTTTTGGAGATTGCTATAGTCATTTTTGTTGGACTTGAAGGCTTTTTGTGTTTCAAATTTCGAGTAGCAGACTGGATCAAACCAATTGGCATCATACTTCAGGATTCCTATGATGAGCTATTTGGAGTGAAGTATTTCCTTACTTGTCATTTTTATCTTTCTTTGTTACATGCATCCATCTATGTTTGTTCTAAATTTGAATGAATAACTAGGAGTATTACTACAGGATTTTTTAAGAGCACCCTGTTTTTAACTAGTTATCATTTCTATGTTTTCCTCTGATTTCCTGTGTAGGGAACCCTTAATTGCTCCCTCTCTTGTTTGACCTCTGCCTACTACTTCCTTTTTCCAGATCAAAGGATTCTTAATTTCCCTTTATCCTGATCATACCATCTCACAAAACGACTTTCCAAGATCTCTAAGGGTTATCTATCTTGCCCTGAAAACATTTGACTTTTTGACCTTAATCCTAGCTCTGTATGCTTGACTTTGACTCCTCAGCCCAACGGACAAATAGATTTCCCACTATCCATCTCTTCAAGTGATTTTTTCCACCAAACCAATCAAAACCAAAACCAAATTGCATAATCATAACTAGCCTAATATCATATAATCAAAACAAAGTTAAATTTTATAGAGAGAGCCCTCTTTGAACCGTGGGAAGGCTAGATCCTAGAGTTTAAAAGTTGGTCTATGGTTACCTCGGTGAGTTCTCTCTTGAACCTGGAGAAATTACTGAGTGATAACATATTGGCGACCATATTGGGGAAAACTAACATTTTCTTCAGAAATATTTTACAGGTTCATATCTGATCTATGATGGTGGACAATGATCAGGCACACAAAGGTTAAAATCATCCACCTAGCGACTCCAAATCTATCTCACAATCAAGACTCCACTAGAGGAATGAACCTGAAAGAACAATATGGAAAGATCAGGATTTTAACTTGGATCTTAATCCAAGACATTATGTTCTTTCTCCTTAAGAAATTTTTTCAATGTATATTGTATTTTAGAGAAGAACTTAGATTAGTTTTTAATTATTTTCTTTTGAAGATTGTAAGTATTAATTCTCTTAATCTCTTTGAGTAGCTTTCTTCTGAATCTAATGATGATAATTTTTCAATTTAGAAGCCTCAAATAATCAAGACTGATCTTACAATCCCTATGCATATTCCTATACCTTGTAAAGTTCCTGATAGATATAAGCCCCTCATCTTACCTCCTGTACTCCATGATTTTCCTAATAACTATTACAAATTTCTTCCCAGGTTTGATGGAGAAAATAATAACATCACTGCCCAAAAACATATTCAAGGTTTTGAAAATTATCTGGATTTATTTAAGATTGATGAAGATGATGTTAAAATCAGAATTTTTTTCTCTTTCTTTGCAAAATAGAGTAAAATTTTGGTTCAAGAATCTACCTATTGCAAGCATCTCAAATTTCCAGCAGTTTGCCAAAAAATTTCTTAACAGATGGATACTTAAAGTTAATCTTTTTTTGGTCATAGAAGAATGTAATTAGTTAAAAATACATCCAAATGAAACAATACAACAATTTTCTGACAGATTTAATCAAGTTTATTATTCAATGTCAAAAAATATAAGACCTCCTCGTGATTCAGCTCTCTTGCATTATCCAAGTTCCTTTGATCCAGAAATAGAATTTCAATTAAGAGAAAGAGATCTAGAAAGACTTGTACAGATGCAAAACATTGCAGTTGATGTAGAAGTTAATCTGCAAATTAGAAAGGAAAAATTGAAAGCAGAAGAAGAGAAGAAAAACATTGCAGAGATAAAACTCAACCTTTTGATAAGAAAATGAGATGAAATCATACAGAATATCACTATGAAAGATGAATTTTTTGTTCAAAATCACCATGAAGGAATAGAAGAGGTTGATAGCCATCAACAAATTCTTGCTAATTCCAATTATCATAGATCATAAAATGGATTTGCAGATCAATATGCGGAAGAGGAATCTATCAATTTAATGTGTATGTTTGATGACATTCCTTCATTTAATGATGTGCCCAACTATGATCAATATGATGACAATTATGTTCTCCAAATTCAAGCTAACTTTACAGAGCAATCAGAAGATAGTTTGGAGGATGAAGAAATGCAGTTTCAACAAATTGAAGATAGTAATCAGCTATTTCAAATCAGTTACGAGAGTAATGAAGAAATAGCAGAAAGTGTGGAAATAAGTAAATATTCTTTACCTCTTTGTTTTGCTTCATTTCAGTTCATTAGAGACATTCATGCCATCAATAATCAATAGTCTTTAGGAATTGTGATTGACAACAAAGAATATAATGAAACTCTTGATCATGATATTTCAATTTCACAATTGCAGTTATCAGTTTCCATTGAAACATCTGATCAAAAAACACAAGAAAGTTCCATACCACTATGTTTTGAATCATTTCAGCTTTTAAAGGAAATGTGGTAACATCTTTAAAGAAAAGGATGAGCAACTTGTTGAAGTTTATGAAGTCCCATGGAATCCTATATGCCATTGGTTGCAGCAATTTTCCCAAGTTTTTCATGATCCAATAGCAGATATGTTGGATAATGAATGCATTCAAAATATTTCTCCATTTATTTACTATGAGCTTTAAGATCAAGATGATAAAGGTTTCAACAGTCAAACATCACAATCAGTAGGAATATCATCACAAAGCTTATCTGAAAGTTTGCAGGGAGATAAAGATGATAATAACATTTCATATTCATGGCATGGAGGCCATCTAGAACAGATGTACATTTTTTTAGATCAGTTAAACATTAGTGTATATGTCTTGGAAGATCCTCTTGAAAAGTTTCTAGAGTCAACAAAGGAAATGAAGTATTTCCTTATCATCTCATTTCTTTACAATTTTTTAATAGGTTGCAGAATTACAATTTTGACAATCAACAAGCACATGCAACAAAATACCTCAATGTATATAATGCTTGAATGGTTTCATTGGCTATTTCATTTTACCTAACCAGCAATTGGACAGCTGATTAGAGTAAGTAGGTAGGATTTCAACTTATTTTAGTTTTCAGTTTTCAGCTAGTTTTGAAATAATTCATTAAGATTTAAAGCCAAGGAAAAGGCCCTAAGATATTGCTGATTTAGTAGTTTGGTTTGAAGTTTGCAACACCTTTTAGTCTCAGATCAGATTTCAGTTTGTAAAAAAAAGTGTAAATTCAGTTCAAGAGTTTTCAGTCACAACATATGCATGTTTGGGATTGGCCCAATGGATCAGGCTACTATTCAAACGGTGTTCTTGACATCTCACAAGGAGATGTCATCCCCATGTGAAGTCATTGTTAGGGTCCTATAAATATAGGATTCATAATTTTGATTTGACTCTGTTAAAATTCTTGAAATATTGTGCATACCTTTGCTTTCTGCAAATGTATTCCCAAATTAAAAAATGAAAAAAAAAAGGGTATGTCCTAAAATAAAAATCAAAGAACAAAAAGAAACAAAGATCAAAAGAATATTAAATATGAACCCCATCAAAAATAGATCATGAAAGTGTTGCAAGTTTAAATGCCACTACTTTAGTTTAATTTTTACAAACAAGATTGTGTGCAGCTTGTCCTAAATGCCACAATCCATGAGGGTCAAACAGCTTAAACTTGACCTCTCATGCTTTAAATTTCATGTTGTTAGATAGAGAATAAAGATCTGTCAAACAGCTTAAACTTGACAAATCAGTAGATAAGATAGAGAATAAATGAGGAGCTCAACAGTTTAATCTGAACCCTCAGATGAAATAAGGTTAGAATTAGATAGTTTTTATGTTTTGAAAGAAAATTGATTTAGAGTTGCAAGCTTAAATGCACCCATGAAAATGAAGTAAAAAATGTTAGAAATAATGATGGGTAGGTAGAAAGAAGTTGTTCAAGCATGTAATAAAGCATCATTGAGAAAAAATTACTAATTTCCTCTCCCCTACAAATATTCAATATTCTAAATTATCAATTAAAGAGGCTCGGAGCATTTCTCTAACTTTTGTTGGGACCAGACCGAAGGCTTAATGACTAATTGATTAAAAATATTGAATTCCCACAATAGACCCACATTCATCAGCATTTATCTTTTATTTCATAAACATAATCCCCTTTTCCTAAGTAAAAACCCATTTTTTACTTAGTAAAAGTAAAACCCTAAATAACTAATTCCATTCCTTCCAAAAAAACATTCATAAACCCGCAAAAATATATTTATCCTAAGTTAAAGTGTGAAGTAATACAACAAAGTCAAATTATGTTATTTACACTTTATTTAGAGTTAAAGCATGTGTTTTTCATATCCCCTACCCTCCACCCTTTATTTCATACTAACTACTAACTATATATATTAATTCCCTAAGTTACACCCACCCATATATTATTAAATCCATTTTATTTAAATAAACCCACAAACCCTCTATTTTAAGTTTATACCAATGTTTTAATACTCCGTGTGTTGAATATTAAAATCCCACATTATCTCATTGGTCTAAACCTATCCATTAAAACAAATATCCTACCCCTATAGTTTTAAAACAACTGTCAATGTTGAAAAAACTATATATTAAACCCGCATATGTATTAGTTGAAACAATTCTAATGTTTTAATTAAAACATACATTATATTATTCCCCCTGCCATTATATAAATCTAAGGTTTAAAGTCCAACCTTGCCGCGTTAATGAAACTTCGGTCCCACTCCCCAATCCCGATGCAATTTCCCAATCAATCTGGGTCGTTCGTAATCGAACCCCAGGATCTGACAGATAAAATCCCATATTGCATAGAAAACTTACGCGATCACCCCCATCTCAAACATGCACGAAATGAGTGGTATTAAAGCTTTATCTCTCCTCCACGTGTTCAATTCTTATTGGATCACGTTTAATTGCCCCAAAACATCTTACAATTGATAACGCACGCGATAACCACTGTGGTTTTAACCCTTTTAGCCCCAAAACCACCTATCCTATGATCTGACCACCATTCAATGCTTAATCTGCTTTAAACCAAAAACACTATAAAACTTCATAACACATACAATTAAGCCCTTTCTGCATTATCTATCCATTTTTAAACCATCTCCGACCGAAAATCAAGCGTTGTACTCCATATTTTCACCCAAAGAACCAGAAATCCATTTCAACTATTGCTGAGACCACTTCAAGCTCCCAGTTTACTTCAAGAGACTTCAACAACCATCAAAAATACCTGTATTTACCCCCAAAAGAACAGATTTGATACGAAACCCTGATAAATTCAAAGTTTTCTGAAGACTGTAACTTGTTTTAAGCAAAATTGAAGAAATTTAAGTATTGCAAACCTTTAGAAACCCTTTGAATGAATAAAACCCTTTTATAAATGCTCAAAACCCCTTTTTTTGCATAAATTAGAAGGTTTTAGGGTTGTTTTATCAAATAAGTATGTAGTAAAACCTATGCGAAAGGTTACACAGTGTTCCAAAAACACTGAATTTTAACAGTTCTTTTTGCAAAATTGAGAGCCAATAACAACAAAAATGAAAACATGTTGCAGTTCAAACCATTTTTCACAGTCTTTTCCCATCATCAAAGCCATTATCCCTCCATGCAGACCTTTGTTTTATTAACAAATTTTTTTTTTGCAAGTAATTAGCAAAATGAGAACTTGGATTAAAAAATCTAAATACTAGTTAAAGATCTTTTTTACTCCAAAAGTTCACAAAGAAAAGAATTTTAAATGATATTACTTAACAAAATACTCCAGGCGGCAGAACAGAAAGAATTCATTTATGCAGAGAGAGATAAATTTTCACAATGAATGGTAAATGTGAAATAAGAATTCACAATAACAGTGAAAAAAAAACAGTCAAAGAGCATCAAAGTTAAAGTGTATCAGTTGAAAGTCAGAGTGAAAGTCAAATCAGAAAAAGTGACAGAGCAGTGAAAGTCAAAACAGTAAAAGTAAATACAAAGGCAGTAAATGGTAAATAGAGATGAAAACACTTTCACCAACAACAATGAAGTTTATCCAAAGTAAAAGTCAAAATAGTTAAAAGAAAAAAAAGGTTAAAAGTTGAAAACAGAGCACGAAGGGACATTTTTGCTGAAATTTCCTGTTTAACTCATAGTTTTGCAGAGAATATTGTGGAAAATCCAAGATTCATTTTGGAAAATGGGAGGTTTATGTTCCTAATATGCCAACCTACAAAAAACTATCTCACGTTATTCACAGATATTACATAATGAGAGATACATGCACATCTTTACAGCCTATTTTTCAGACTGTCCAAAGTTCTGTTTTACACATCATTTTGCAGAGCCTATTGTGAACATTTGGAAATGAATTTTGGGAAATTGAGAGATTTTTATCTTAGTAACATATTTATTTACAAAAACCTCTTCCACTTTTTACATATCTGTTTCGAATTGAGATATACAAAGGTATCATTGGACCCCAAGTTTGCAGAATTTATGGAGCAGAATGCACAAAGAAAGGAGACATTTAGTGACTTGGATGCCTCATTATCAACTAAGAGTTGATATCAAATTAGAATTCTCTTCTTTGTCACAATCAATCCATAAGTATAGTGTTAGTATGAATCTTTTTTCGAAGTGTACGAAAAAAGACCACTTTAGCTACGCATAACTTATAGCCCTAACATCAAAGATGGTTGCTAATATCTTCAAATCTGCAGTTAGTTGATCAAGAAAAATGCTGCAAAAATCTAGATCTATGCATAAAAAGACATTAAGCAACAAAAATAAGGTTTTTCTCCATGTATCCAATAGACAAGACAAGAATAGTATGTTTTAAAGAATTTTATATTAAGGGCACCTGGGAGGAAAACAAGAAAGGTGTTTCCAATTATCCTCAATGGGATGGGTTCTTGAAAGTCCTTAGCGCTTCAGATCTAGAATTTCTCTCTTGTTGGTGTAGCAAACCCAAACAAACATAGAACTCAAAGGGAGCTCACAAAGTAGATAATGGAAAATTTGACAATGATAATGGAAAAAATTCAGACCAAGAGTATAGATCCAGAGTGATCTAATAGGCAATAAAAGGTGAAGAATGGTAGGAAAAACCCTTCTATTTATAACAAAATATTGGGTCATTCTAGATCTTGGTGTATGATTAAAATAATATTAACCAAATCTAGATCCACCTTTTATGGAATATTTTATTATATTTGTTGGAGGGAAAAGGCATTTGACTTGGGTCAAATCCATTTATTTGTAAATAATAAATAAATAAATGATTTATTTATTATTTTAAGGAAGTGCTTGAATGATAATTAAATAAATAAAGATTTATTTAATTATTTATAAATGATTTAGTCATATTTAACAAGGAATATTATTCAAATAAGATTTAAATAATTATTCCTAGAAAATAAGAAGATAAATAAGGATTTATCTAATTAATTTCCTTGTTTTGGGTTAAATATGACCAAGAATAGTAATTAAATTATTTTTTAATTAATTATTCCATGAGGAAAATCAAACAAATATAGATTTGTTTAATATTTCCCCTTGTGGTTTCCTGTTTAGACCATAAACAACTTAACAAATGTGTTTTATTAAGTTATTTTACATAGAGAAAGCAATTTTACTTAGGGTAAAATTGGTCTCACATAGTGTACTTGGGTCCATCTAATGATAATAGGTTAGATGATCAAAAAATGGTGTAACAAATAGTGCCAAATAGATTCATTAGTTTTGAGTGTCCTTTTATTAAGTTTTATTTATGTAAAACAGTGTGAGATATTTGTAAACCAATCTTGATATTTTTTCAAGATATTTTAGTTTAGAATTTGTATAAATACTTCACTCTTTGAAGTATTATTGTGAAATAAATTTCTGGAGATTGCTATAGTCATTTTTTTTGGAATTAAAGGCTTTTTTGTTTCAAATAACGAGTAGCAGACTGGATCGAACCAATTGGCATCACACTTCAGGATTCCTGTGATGAGATATTTGGAGTGAAGTATTTTCTTACTTTTCATTGTTATCTTTCTTTGTTACATGAATCCATCTATGTTTGTTCTAAATTTGAATGAATAACTAGGAGTATTACTGCAGGATTTGTTAAGAGCACCCTGTTTTTAACTAGTTATCATTTCTATGTTTTCCTCTGATTTCTAGTGTAGGGAACCCTTAATTTCTCCCTCTCTCGTTTGACCTCTGCCCACTACTTCCTTTTTCTGGATCAAAGGATTCTTAATTTCCCTTTATCTCGATCATACCATCTCACAAAAAAACTTTCCAAGATCTCTAAGGGTTATCTATCTTGCCCTGAAAACATTTGACTTTTTGACCTTGATCCCAGCTCTGTATGCCTGACTTTGACTCCTCAGCCCAATGGACAAATAGATTTCCCACTATCCATATCTTCAAGTGATTTTTTCCACCAAACCAATCAAAACCAAAACCAAATTGCACAATCATAACTAGCCTAATATCATATAATCAAAACAAAGTTAAATTTTATAGAGAGAGCCCTCTCTGAACCCTAGGAAGGCTAGATCCTAGAGTTTAAAAGTTGGTCTATGGTTACCACGGTGAGTTCTCTCTTGAACCTGGAGAAATTAATAAGTGATAACAAGATACAAATAAGAGAAAAAGGATAGAAATGGAGGCACAACAACAGTGCTCAGGAATGAAAATAGAGCTGGGAAATGAAGCAGGATGGCTTGATGATATTCCTGGGGATTTTGATGCTTATTCCTGCAAACAAAGCTGCAAATTTATGCACAGAAAAATAGACAAAAGGCATGATTAAAAAAAAAGTGAATAGAAAGCATTTTTTTGCATGTGGGAAGGTCAACCCCGCTCAAATTATAATGATAGAGATGAGAGGGGAAGACTTCCTCACAATCTTATAGATTTTATCAGCTATTCTACAAGGCAGATAAATTAAATCTATAGCAACAACTATAATAGCAATGAAAATATCAGAAATAAAACTAGCTAAATAATAGAAAGGAAAGGATGAAAACGACAGAGAAGATGAGGCACATGGGTTGGGCCCTAACCCATAAGCCCAGCTCTCTGGAACTAAATCAGTAAAATGGAGTCTGTCTGTTCATTTCAGGAAGAAAATAGCCTTGTTACATTTTTGAAAGTCTAATCACTGAGTACAATATAAAGCTTAAAATATTGCAGCAAAATTCCCAAAATGGAATCGAAGAATCGACTCTCCCTTTCCTAGCTCTAGCTCTACTCTATTTATTCTACAGTGAAGCTACCAACAACTCCCTGGAAAATAGTGATTGAGTCCACTTGACTCTTAGTAAACAAAGATTGAGTGCTCTCCTCTTTGAGTTGCTTCGCTGCCTCCGGAACTCAAACTGCTGGAGAGAATCTTTGGGGTGATTAAGTCAACTTGAATCCAAGTAAATAGAGATTGAGTGCCCTCCTCTTTGAGTTGCATGGCTACCTCTGGAACTCAAATTGTTGGATACTCCAAGTGAAGTATGGCTTGAGTGCACTTGGTCTTGAGTTTCTTGGCTGCCTCTGGAATTCGAATTGCTGGAGGGGATCTCATGAGGATCATTTTGTTGCCTTTGAGGGTGGAAAAAACCCTTGAATCTCTCCAAGGTTTCTCCCTAATTTCCTGATATTCTTCACTCTTGATCTTCCAGTGGCCGAGAGCAAGTCCCTAAATTATCCCCTTCTCCAAATATGCATAATCTGCCAAATATTCTCACAATATTCTACAAAAATAACCAATACTAGTCACAAATATGCAATAAATTTTTTAATAATCAACAACAAATTTCTCCACTTATTTTTAGGAGTTGAAACTATAATTCCTTTCTTAAAGACTAAAGTGTCCATAGCTGGGTTTTTGAGAAATATTTTACATCCACTTTCTTCAATTACTTTGTTTTTGAACCATTTTTCACCAGCTCTGAGTAGTCCATTCACTTTTGCTATAAAAGAATCTGTTAACTTTACATCCCCGAGTTCCATCTCGACTACATCGAATTCTTGAGAAAAAGACTTGGTAAGTTATTTATCATGGTCGTTAAATTTTTCTATGAACTCCAACCATTGCACTTGCTGCAGCATTTGCTTAACTTGAGGGTACCTTCGATAAATTTCTTTCCATCTGTATTTGCTATTACAATAATCGCCATGTTGGCGAAATCTTCACCCTTAATTTATGTTGAGATTCAATAAGAAAATTTCAGCACCCACACCTAGTGCATTAAGAACCTACACTAGGGTGGGGCCCACAGTGTTATTTTTGGGTGCATGTATATTTTAGTTATCCCTTAATTAAGATGGACAATAGATTGTAATATATTCTCAATGATGACTTGAAATAGTTAAATGAGAGTGATAAACTCAGTTAGCTAGTGTATTTCGAGCTAGAGGTAGTTGGTGAGGCATATTGCAGAGTAATTCTAGTTCTAACAGAGTTCAAAGTGCAGTGGTGCATTAGTTAATGCAGGTTGTAATCATTTTAACTCAGTTAAGTGAGTTAAACTCAGTTGTGCTAGTTTTAACTGAAGATACACTTGTGAGAGATCAAGTGAATTAAATATTAATTAATTCAAAATCAGTGATCTCACATGAAACTGGGGATTTATATTATTAGTTGCATGCATGTCAAATACAGTGGAGACCCAGTGGAGTTCTAGGTGAAAGGGAAGTTGACTATTAGATGTAGGATTATTGGATTGCACACATGCAATCAAACACCCATTGGAGTGCCCATGATACTTGCACAGTCAAGGAAGGAAAAAATTCTTATCTTTTAGGGATTTCATTCATCAGGGATTGTGAAAGCAAGGTAGGTTGTCTGGAGGCAGTAAATTGGCTAAGTATTGGTCAGTTTTTGTATGACATTGTGAGACAATTAGTTGAGTACTGGAGGTGTTTTGTGAGAAGATTTTTGTATGTAATTGTTTCATCATCCATGCTGAATATACAATAGAGGATAGTGGTTTTTTAAGCTGAAAGCTTTCCCCGATAAATTATTTGTGTTGTGTGTGATTTGATTCTTCTTTACTTCATGTGATTGGCGATTGTGTTTTTAATTCTGCAAAATATTTGTAGAATTGATTCAGTATTTAAATTTAGTAAATTTTTAGATTGGGTGACTCCAAGATATACATGTATGTTGTATAATTTCTACATGGTATCGGAGCACAGGAAATTGCAAAAGTGAAGCAGGAGCTGAGTTTGTGACTGGATAGAATTCGAATTTGTAGAAATACTTTCTTAGTGCTACAGCTGATTCAAGATCAAAATGGATTTCAATGGCTTGAGTTTTGAGTATGTACTTGAGGGCAAATCAAACTATATTTCTTAGAAGGATAGGATGGAGGCAATAATCGAAGACAATGGCTTAAAGGAATTCATTGACACTGATGTTCCTAAACCCGTTGTGACAGATGCTGCAAATCTTGATGCATGGCAAAAGAAAGTGGAAAATGCGAGGAGGATCTTGTTGGAGGGAGTATGAGACCACATCGTCTCAAGCCTCCAGGAGAAAGCCACACCATATGCAACGTGGAAGGCTTTCGCGGATCTATTCCAAAGTAGCATCAACCATAGGAAATTGGCACTCAAAGATAAACTGAAGAAGATCAAGATGGAAAAGGGCGACACCATTCCAAAATATCTAACAAATTTTGTCCAATGTCTGGATGAACTATGGAGCATTGGAATAACAATCGTTGATGATGATTTGGTGAGCTTGGCTCTCCTAGGACTTCCCAAGGGTTGGCACAGTTATCAAGACTCTGTCAATGGAAGGGAAAATTTTCCATAATGGGAAAAACTGTGGTCGGATTTGGTGCAGGAGGAGTTCAAACGGAACACCAGAGATGGATATTCATCTAAGAATGAAGATGAAGAGGATTATGCTTTGGGTACCAAGGCGAGGAAGGGGAAGGGGAATAAATTCCATTCTAAATCTGAGTCCAAGAATGGAAAGAAGCAGGACATGCCCAAGGTGAAGTGTTTTCATTGTCATGAGCATGGGAATTTTTCATCTAATTGTTGACAACAGAAAAAGAACGAGAAGGTTGGACAATCTACAGCTGGTGATGCCCTTGCCTCGCAATTTGAGCTTGAATTCTCATTGATCACATGTATGGTGTCAATTGCATTGGGATCTGTGTGGTATTTGGATAGTGGTGCTTCCTTTCACATGATGGGAAGCAAGGAAATTTTCACTGACTTGGGGGAGAAGGATCTCCAAATGCATATTGAAATGGGTGATGATGGGCAGTACAACGCTACTGGGATTCATACCATTACCTTCCATAGCTAGTCAGGTAAACCATTTCAAGTAAAAGATGTAATGCATGTACCAGGTTTGAAGAAAAATTTATTTTGAGTCGCAATGTTGGAGGATAGAGGCTATGAAGTTGTTTTTAGTGAAGGAAAACCATTCCTGCGACATAAAAAAATGGGAAAATACAAGAGGATATGGATTTGAGTTAAGAATCTCTACAAGCTGGAGGTAGATGGTCGCACAGAAATGATGGGCAAGGAAAATCAAGTGATGAGCTGGGATGAGGGCAAATTATGGCACAGGAGATTGGGCCATCTTCACCATGGAGCCTTGAAATTCATGCAGCATATTTCTACTAGTCTTCCCAGGGGTACACTTGTGCAGTCAGACACATGCAAGGGATGTACTATGGGAAAAATGTAAAGGACGCCTTTCATGAGAAGAAGAACCGAGCTTTGGAGATCCTTTAGAGAGTTCACACATACATGTGTGGTCCTTTCTTTGTTGCTTAGAAAAAAAAACATAAGTACTATGTCATATTTGTTTATGAATTTTCTCATAAATGTTGGATCTTCATGCAGAAGAAATATCAAAAATTCTCTAATTTCTTGGAGTTTAAGGCACTGGTGGAGAAGGAGTCAGGGAAGAAAGTGAAGGCTCTTAGGAGTGATGATGGTGGAGAATACATCTCTAATGAATTCAAGAACTTCTGCAGCAAAGAAGGAATTTGAAGAGAACTCACAATGCCTCATAACCCACAACAGAATGGGGTCGAGGAGAGAAAGAACAAAACGATCGTGGGTGTAGCACGAGCGATGTTGCATGATCAAGGCTTACTGATGCATCTATGGGCAGAAGCATGAAACACAATGGTACATGTGCGAAATCATTGTCCTCATAGGATACTTGGCATGAGTACATCTGAAGGGGATTTCACTGGTAAGAAGCCTGATGTTTCACACTTTAATATTGGCTCATATGTTTATGTGCATGTGACCAAGGACGCCAGGAAGAAGCTGGAACCAACAGCCGAGGTTGGGATTTTTTTGGGGTACACTGAAACACCCCATAATTATCATGTGTATTTTCCAAACAGCAGAATGACTTTTGTGCGACGAGATATAAAATTTGATGAGGAGAAATCCATGTGGTTGTCCCTAGAGAGGGAGTTAGACTTGCATGCAGAGGAGGAACTGTTGGTTCCAAAGGATGAGTCTCAAGAAGTGGATCAGCCACATGATGAGGTTCATGGAGTGGAGGAAAACACTCATGTAGATCCATCCATCAGAAAAATTAGAAGGCGCACCACAGAAGTTGATAGATTGGGACTTGATGCTGCAGAGAATGCAGGAGCCCCTAATTCACAGCGCAGATAGAGACAGTCTCCTGACCGATTTATTGGACACATGGATCTTATGAGAAAATTTTTTGTGACTAAACCATCTCCCTTTTAGGAAATAGTGTAACAACCAACTTGGTTTGATGCAATGGTGGAGGAGTATGACTCCATTGTCAATAAAAGTGCATGGGAGACAATCCCAAGACCGGTCGACAAATTATTGGTTGGATCGAGATGGATCTACAAGGTAAAGCAAGCTGCTGATGGGAGTGTGTAGAAATACAAGGAAAAATTTGTGGCTTGGGGATTCTCACAAATAGAGGGGATATATTATGATGAGACTTTTGCACATGTTTCAAGGTACTCTTCCATAAGATCCATCCTTGCACTCTTAGCGCATATGGGCTGGCGCATTCATCAGATGGATGTGAAAATTGTGTTTCTCAATGGGATCATTGAGGAAGAGGTGTACATAGAGCATCCTGAAGGTTTCGAGATCTTCAACAGTGAGTCGCATGTGTGTTGACTCAAAAGAGCATTGTATGGGCTGAAGCAAGCACCCCATGCTTGGTACACTCGGATAGACAGTTATTTCACTAGACTGGGCTTTAGCGAAAGTGAAGCAGATGAAAACCTGTACTAGATTGTGATTGAGGGTAAGCTATTGATCATTTTTCTTTATGTTGATGATCTAATTTTGACTGGTGATGAGCATATGATACACTCATGCAAGGAGGATATTGCAAAGGAGTTCGAAATGAAGGACATGGGACTCCTTCATTATTTCCTTGGATTGGAAATATGGTAGTGGGATGGTAAATATTTTGTATCTCAAGGAAAGTATGCAAAGGAGATACTGGGTAAGTTTCACATGGAGAGATGCAAACCCATGGATACTCCTCTTCCAGGAAATTCTAGGAAATAGGATGCTACTTCTAGAGAGGTAGTGTATGCTATTGTCTATAGGCAGTTAGTTGGTTCACTGATGTATCTAGTGAACACCATACCAGACATTTGCTATGCAATTAACCAGATGAGTCAAGCTATGGTTAAAACTACCAAGCTCTTTTGGAAGGTAGGGAAGCATGTCTTGAGATACCGGAGGGGCACATCAGAGTATGGTCTATGGTACAGATGGACAGAGGGAGTAGAGCTTCAAGGCTTCATAGATGTAGATTGGGTGAGAAGTCCATCAAACAGAAAGAGCACATCGTGAGGGATCTTTAGCATAGGATCGACAACAATTTCCTAGTACAGTAGGAAATAATGATCTGTGGCACTTAGTTCAGCGGAAGTAGAATACATGGTAGAAAGTCGAGCTACATATGAGGCTATCTAGATGAGAAAGATCTTGGTTGGTTTGTTTGCTTCTCAGAAGGATCCGACAGTGATTCATTGTGATAATCATAGTTGCATTAAACTCTCAATTAATCTTGTTTTTCATGATAGGTCCAAGCATATAGATATATGTTACTATCATCTCATATATTGTGTACAAAGAAGGATAATGTTGCTTTAGTACATTCCCATAGAAGATCAAGATACAGATATTCTGACGAAGGTGCTCACTAGGAGAAAATTTGAATACCATAGAGAAAAAATCGAGGTGAAGAATAATCCCTTTCTTGTTGAGAGGGAGTGTTGAGATTCAACAAGAAAATTTCAGCACCCACGCATAGTTCATTAAGCACCTACACTAGGGTGGCGCCCACAATGCTATTTTTGGGTGCATGTATATTTTTGTTATCCCTTAATTAAGATGGACAATAAAATGTAATCTATTCTCAATGATGACTTCAAATTGTTCACTGAGAGTGATAAACTCATTTAGCTAGTGGATTTCGAGTTCGAGGTAGTTTGTGAGGCATGCAGAGTAATTCTAGTTGTAACATATTTCGAAGTGCAGTGGTGCATTAGTTAATGCAAGTTGTAATCATTTTAACTCAGTTAAGTGAGTTAAACTCAGTTGTGCTAGTTGTAACTGAAGATACACTAGTGAGAGATCAAGTGAATTAAATATTAATTAATTCACAATCAGTGATCTCACATGCAACTGAGGATTTACTATTATTAGTTGCATGCATGTCAGATCCAGTGGAGACCCAGTTGAGTTCTAGGTGAAAGGGAAGTTGACTATCAGTTGTAGGATTATTGGGTTGCACACATGCAACCAAACACCCATTGGAGTGCCCATGATACTTGAACAGTCAAGGAAGGCCAAAATTCCTATCTTTTTGGTATTTCATTCATCATAGATTGCGCAAGCAAGGCAGGCTGTCTGGAGGCAGTAAATTGGCCAAGTATTGGTCAGTTTTAGTATGACACTGTGAGACAATTAGCTGAGTAATGGAGGGCTCTTGTGAGAAGAGTTTTTTATGTAATTGTTTCATGATCCATGTTGAATATACTCTTAGTGTCAGTATTTGCATACTTCCACCAGGGATCAAACACATTTTTCCTGTGCATCTTAGGTCTCCCATTCTAAAGAAAATTTCAATCATTCCATTTGGTCATGATATAAAAAATTTCTACTGGTGGTTTTCCTTGTCAAGTGTCTCATTTTCCTTCACAAGTATATGCATGTTGACCCTCTTACATGTCTTCATCATACTAAAAATAAATCTGCTCTCATTTCACTTTTAGTCAAAGTTACTCATTGAGTCAGTTTCTTTCATTTCTCATTAGGTCACTAGGGTTTCATTAGGTCAAATAATTTTCAATCAAGGGAAAAAGAAGGTGTGAGAGTGATCCCAATAATGTCTCTTTACCATGTAAAGATGATCTCCAAAATGGTTTCCAAAGTTGTATTTTGATTTCAAGCGTGAGTTTCATTCCAAGATGTAATTTTATTTTGATTCGTGTAATTTTATGTCAGTTCAAGTGTAATAAGTACTCAGACTCCCAAGGCTACCAACTCAGAGTTCCACATGCCAACACATCAAGTGTCAAATACAAAAATTTTCTACTTCAGCAATTGATCAAATGTCAAAGGGAGTGGTCTTTTTCCAAGGGTGCCTAAGTCATCATTTTCCACAAGCACTAAACCCTAATTTCCTCCCCCATTGAGCTAGGGTTTGCTAGGAGATCATAGACATATGAGCAGAGAAGGCATAAGGTAGGTAATATCAGTAATTATGAGGTCATTTAAAACTCATAAACATCATGTCTCCTTCATTTTCCAGGAAATCACTCCAAGAGTCAAGCCATTTGCCACTCATAGGGCCAGTTTCGCTTTAAACTATGTTTCCGATAAAATAGAGATGAATTTGACAAACGTGAGACAGGATTTTTTCCATCATAGGTCGAAGAAGAAAAATCTCCTTCAGTTTTTACACAGGTGTCATGGTTTTAGAGAAATGTCAAAACTACAAGTGCCATAGGACAGTTGTTGCACTTCTGGAGTGACCTTGGAAAACGAAAGTTTTCTCATAGATGGAGTGTCGAAATCACTTGTTTGATAATTCAAATGATAACTAGACAATATTTTTTTCTAAGGAGCTATCATGAGATCAATTTGGAGTTGAGGAAGGCCTCTAAAAGTTGATTGCAACATCACTTTGAATCTATGCACCCTCATTCAGCACTTTTTGACCAGTCTTGGGATAATCAATTTTTGACAAGGCTAGTCAACTCCAAAAAGAAAACCAAAGGTATATTTTGAAAGTAGATAAGATAATATTTCCAACGAGCTATCATGGTCTCAATTTGGACACCGAGAAGGCCTCCAAATGTGGTCTGCAAAACAGTGTTACAGGGACGATGTGCGTTTGTCAGGGATGTTGCGCGTTTGGCTGAAATTACAGTGTATTTTTCAATGGCACTGCACGTTTTCTAGGGACACTGCACATTCACCGGATTGCTTCAAAAATTTCCTGTAAGCCTTCAAAACTTCACAAATTCATTTTTAAACCTTCAGCAGTGATTCATCATGACTCAAACAAGTTAATAAGTTACCATTTGCTTCACTCATCTTCATCAAATGTATTTTTGGATGCAGAAGTTTGTTTAGAAGAAATTTGGTGTTTTATTCTAATGAAAAAAACTAGTTTCCGTCAAAACCTAATTTACACTTCAATTTCACTCCCTAAACCTTCATAACCCTTCCTCCATTTCATTCTACCCTTTCCCAAACCCCTATAGTGACATTCCCTTTCCCTAAGCCTTCATTTCCTTAAAACCCTAAGCCCTAGGTACACTATTTACCTAGGCTCCAAATTCCCTACACTTGTGATAAATTACCCTATCCCATTCCCTAGTTCTAAGAAATCACATTCCACCTCATCACACCTCCCTAGGGTTTTGACACTAAAGCACCTATGGAAGAAGAAAGAAAGGAGAGGAAATCCAAACAGAGGAGAAGATAAATTGTAGGAGGAAGATAGACAACAAATAATGACATACAAAGGAGGATGGAAAACACTATCGCATGAGACCAAATTGCAAAGGCCAAGCTCAAACGAGCCTATGCAAAAATTCAAACTTTGACTAAGAAAAAGAAGAAAGAGAAGTTAGACATACCTTTTGAGGTGTCACTCCATGCCTCAAGTACTCAATGAGAAAGTACCCTCATAATTTTGACACATTGTTGCACTTATGTTCATTTCAATAATTTTTTGCAATTTTCAATACATAAATTTTGCCAAAGGTGCAGAGACCTGGACGTTGCGCTCTTTTTTGGGGCCTCCAAATGCCAAATGGCCACCACCAGCAGGTTTATAATGATGATTACATCAACCCTAGAAAGTTTCAGAAGATATGGAAGAGAACGGTCCCTTAAACATGCAAAAAACCACCTAAAAATCATGTTTTTACATCTGTTTTGACCTGGTCGCTGTGCGTTTACCAGTACTAGGAGATTGGCTTTTTGACAGGGAAACTCAAAACCATTTTAAAAAATTAAGATATATCTAGAAAAGAGACTCAACGATATTTCCAATGAGCTATCATGGAGCTGATTTGGACACCGGGAAGGCACTCAAAACTAGCTTTCAAAACGAGCTATATTTTTTGCTTGGACGCTGCGCGTTTGCCAGAAAATTGCAAATTTTTACAATCTTCAGCAAATCTTCTCCAGTTTCAATTTTCACTTTGGGAAATGTAATTTTACTAATGTAAATGTTCAAGATGAATTAAAATTCATGTTTTTACTTTTATCTAAGGTAGATACATTAGGTAAGTCAAATAGTTGAGGTCAAATGAATTAGTTTCCTCTCTTTTAGAGGCAAGTTGTTGGGTCTTCCTAGTCTTCAGATTCTTGGTCAGCATTTGGTGGAAACTGATCCTCATCTCATGGATTCGACTCCCTGAGGCTAGGGTGAGTGGTTTTGAGGTCTATATCTTCTTCTTCTTTCTCATTAGTAAAGGTTGGACTCAGTTGGATGTTTGGCTTTTGAAGAGACACACTTTTGTATCAGTTCTGAGCAGGAATATTAATCAAATTTGCAACTATTTTTATGGGATCCATGTGGTATGGTGTTTAGTTTTAGTTTCGTGTTTTGTGCTCAGTCGTTTGTAATGTTTTTTTTATTTCATCCATCATTTCATTTCTATTACATGAATGTTTTCAAGTTTGATGAACAAAATCCATAATTTCTATGCTCTATTTTGGGTAAATATTCACAGTCTGTAATTTCTTTAGTTTAGAAAGAAACCATGATTTTACCATGCTCTTTCTAGCTCCTCGCTTGTCTTGATCATCCCACCATAAAAATCCTAAAGTGCTAAACCACTGTACCTACCTTGCCCCATAGAACACCCTGCAAATTTTGACCTAATTTCCCTTGCCCTGGCTGTTTTGCTCCTTCTGATCCAGCACAACCCTATACAATCAAATCAAAACCCTAAGCTACTATACCTAGCCTAATGTCTTCTTTCCTTATTCATCTTGGCTATGATCTATATGGAGAGAGCCCTCTCCTTGCCTAGTAGGGCTAGCTACTTGGCTAAGCGTGGTTTGTGGTTACCTCAGAATTTCCTTTTTCAGCCTGAGGTTCAGTCTGAGTGATAACATATACAATAGAAGATAGTGGGGTTTTTAGCTATAATCTTTCCCCGGGAAATTATGTATGTTGTGTGTGATTTGAGTCTTCTTTACTTCATGTGATTGGTGATTGTGTTTTTAATTCCGCAAAATATTTGTAGAAGCGATTCAGTATTTAACTTTAGTACATTGTTAGATCGGGTGAATCTAAGATATACATGCATGTTGTATAATTTCTACAATTTTTTCCATTGAAAAGTTTATGGAGTGAGAATAGTAGTATAGATGAGGTGGAATTATCAAAGAAACAGGGTTTATGAAATGATTAGAGGTTCAGAAATTATTATAAAAAAAAAAAAAACAGAGTATTGACGAGGCCGGAATTACAAATGGAGTAGGGTTTATGGAGTGGAGTGTTTGTGTGATGATCGACACTGAATTTTGAATTATGATGGACTTATGTGGACTTCATTGACAAGACATAGTATTTATGGTTAAGTCTGAAGTCGAAAAATAGTAATGATGATTTTGAATGGCAGTAGCAACGTCTACTATATTTCATAATCTAATGTTTTGTTTCCTTTATTATCTAATTTAACATTTACATACCTTTAGATTATTTATTCTAATTTTTTAATTGGTCCCTTGTAGGTTTTTTTTGGATGCCCTTAGTTGTAAGCTTGATCATTATTCCCTTGTTGCTTGAATATTCCATGCCCTGATTGAATTGTGTCAAGTCAAATCAGCTACAGAATTTTGTTAAGGATGCAGATTTTCAACAATTCTGTAGTTGATTATTTTCCAAAGAAAAATAGGGTTATACAAGAAGTGGGACTATAATAGGGATTAAAAAGAAAGAATGGAGTGCTAAGAAAGCTTAGTTTTCATCCTATATTTTATGTATAAACATGCCAACAATGCTGGTTTTCATGTTTTTACAATTTCATTTTATTTCTTATTATTATTATTGTTATTATTATTATTTAAAACAAAAGGATTTTGGGATTTAAGTTGGAGAGGAAGGAGTATCCTTCCTAAGCACCTTTAGATCAATATTGTCCTGCAAATGTTTAACAAACTCTTCCTTTGTCAATGGTTTGTGATAAATTCTCAATCAATGACCATTTACAAGGAAGGTCACTTTTTCTTCATCAATAGTTCTAATTTTGACTGCTCCATTGTCAAATACAGTTTCAATCTCATAAATCCCAAGCCAATGAGTTTGAAATTTACCTTGAAAATAATTAAACTTTGAATAAAAAAGTAATGCCTAATCTCCTCGCTGAATTTTCCTTTCTTTTATGAATCTGTCATGATATTCTGATCTTTTTTGTTGAACTATGTTAGTCCTTTAAATAGCATCTTGCCTTATCTCATCAAGTTCATTCAATTGCTTCATCCTTTGTTTTTGTGCTTCAGATATATCAAGACCCAATTTCTTTTTTTCCTTGAAGGTCTTTGTTTGGAATTCAATAAGGAACAAAACTTTCTTCCCATAAACAATTTCATAGGGAGTATGTCATGTGGTGTTTCTCCATGTGGTATGGTATGTCCATAAAGCTTCTGGAAGCTTTTCTTCTCAATCTCTCCTATGTTTATTGACAACCTTGGTAAGAATTTCTTCAATTACTTTATTGGTGGATTCCACCTATCCATTTGCTTGTGGATGATATGGAGTGGACTTTCGATGTTTGATTTTATATTCCTCCATTATCTTTTGTACCAACTTGGATGTAAATTGAGTAACTTGATCTGTCACAATTTCCATTGGGACATGGAAACGAGTAAAAATTTCCTAAAAAGGAAATGAGACTACAACATTTTCAGTAGCAAAAGGAAGTGCTTTAACTTCTACCCATTTTGTAACATAATCAGTGCAAAAAAGAATGTACCTTTTTTGTCTTGATGGTGGATTAATAGGACCAACAATATCTAGAGCCCATTTCTCAAAAGGTTCAATGAGTACCTAAAGTTGTAGAGGAATTTCATCTGAAGGAACGTATTTTTCCATTATTTGACAACTATCACATCTCTTAACATATTCTTTGGAATCTTTAAAAAGAGAAGGTCAATAATATCCTAAGAGAACAACTTTGTAACAAATTCTTTTGTCAAAAAAATTCCCTCCACATGGTTCATCATGACAAGATTTCAATATTTTTGGTACTTCATCCTCTCTAACACATCTTCGAATAATTAGGCCTGGTCATGTTTTGTACAATTCTTCATTTATCCATAAGTATGATGCACTAGTTTGAATTACCTTTCTTTTTTCACTAGGAGATAAATATGATGGTAACTTCCCTGTAGCCAAATAATTATCAATATTTGCAAACCAAGGAGATTTAATAGATACTACAAAAAGGTATTCATCAGGAGAATCATCTTCTACAGGGGTATTATTATTATTATTATTATTTTGGATTCTAAATAAGAAATCAACAATTGTGTTTTGTTTTCCAGGTCTATCCAAAATATTAATATTAAACTCTTTTAACAAAAGTAACCACCTTTTTTATTCTTCTATTTGTAATTTATTTATTCATTATATATCTAATTGCAGAATGATATGTGTGAACAAAGGTTTTATAACCAATGATATAATGTCTAAACTTTTTAATGACATGTACAACTGCTAAAAACTCCTTTTCAGTGACAGTATAATTTAACTATGCAGGAGTCAAATTTTTACTTGTATAGTAAATGACATAAGGATTCAAGTCTTTTTGTCCTAACACGGCTCCAAAATTTGTGTCTGAGGCATCAATTGAGATATTAAAAGGTAATTTCCAATTTGGTCCTCTCAAAATTGGTGCTTTGGAAATTTTTCCTTTCAATGTTTCAAAATATTTCTGGTAGTCAGAATTCCAGGTGAACTCACAATATTTTGTAAGCAGTTTGAAAAGTGGAGAGGCAATCTTGGTAAATTTTTCTATGAATTGTCTATATTAACCAGTAAAACCAAGAAAACTCCTAACATCTTTTTAACAAGTATAAGGAACTGACAGTTTAGAAATTACTTCTACCTTAGATGCATCCACCTTAATTCCATCTCCTGAAATATGGTGGCCTAAAACAATCCCCTCAGTAAACATCATAAAACATTTTTCATGGCTTAATGAGAGATTTTCTTCTTCACATCTAATAAGATTTTTTTCTAAATTATTAAGAGCTTCTTCAAAAGAGTTTCCATAGACAGTAAAATTGTCCATGTATACTTCCACACAATCATGAATTAGATCAGATAAAATTCCTAGAACTGCCCTTTGGAATGTTGCACATAATCCAAAAGGAAGTACTCGATAAGAATAAGTTCACCATGGACAAGTAAAATATGTTTTGTCTTGATATTTTGGAGCTACATGAATTTGGTTATATCCACTGAAGCCATCCAAAAATGAAAAACATTTATTTCCTGCCAATGTGTCAATAAATTGATCTATAAAAGGGAGTGGAAAATTATATTTTAAGGTAGCTTTATTCAGTTCTCTATAATCAATGCATACTATCCATTTTCCATTCCTTTTCAGAACAATTACTAGTGGTGAGACACATTGACTATCAAATATAGGATAAATGAAATTCAAATTTAACAGTTTTTGTAATTCTTCCTTAACAATTTCCCTTAAGTTTGGATTCATCCTCCTTTGTGGTTGTCTAATTGGTCTGGAATTTTCTTCAATATAGATATGATGCATACAAGTTTCAGGGTTAATTCACTTCATATCAGTGTATTCCCATGCATAAGAAGAGGAATTTTCTTGTAGAATTTTTACTAATTCTTTCTTTTGAGACTCTTCCAGGTTATCATTAACATTCAAAGTTTTTCCTAGAAAAAATTATATTAAATAATTGCCAAAATTTTCCATAGAATGTAAAGACATCTGACGAGATGATAGATATTCAATATTAAATTGTGCTTGAAAATCTTGACTAGATTCACAGTATGAAGAAGATTCATTATTTTCCATTAAATTTAAAATTTGATCCTCTTCATCTATTTGTTAAGTAGCAAAAATTGATCATATATCAATATCATCTTCTATCCATTCTTCACTTTCTACTTCTATCATTGTTTTTTTTGGAGGATATAATGTGAATTTCTCTATTGAACTTCCATCAGAGATAAACATATCACCAAATATACAACTTAAAAAAGCATCAGTTGTAACTAACCATGGCCTACCTAGGATTAATGGATGCCCTCCTAGATTATTCTTAGGTGTTAAAATCATAAAATCAATGGGGTATTCCCTAGAATCTAAGGATACAAACACATCTTCTAACACACCATCAGGTTTTATAACAAATTTGTCTGTTAATTTTAATAATGTGGGTGTATATTGAATATTAGGAAGTTTAAGTTAATCCATAGTCTATTCACTCACGATGTCTATGGTTGATCCTAAATAAACCAATGTAATTGGTATATTGACACCATTAATGTGTGTTTTCACAATGGGACTTCCTGGATCTAGATATTTCTGAACTGTTGTTTTTCACATCATGATATCTACAATTTTCTAACTAGTTGAATTCTTTTTACTTATTTTCGTTTTATTCCAGGTATTTTAATGCTTAACTCCCTAATTGTATTTGAAAATGTTTTTATTTCCTTGATAACATGTAGCAAAGGGATTTTTATCATATCATACTCAAGTATCGTGATTTTTTTTTGGACCCCTTTATCAATTTTCAGTCTTTCTGGAAAAGGTGGGTTTTGTATAGAAACTGAAGGTTGTTATATCAGGGGAGTTGATTTTATTGGAATATCATTAGTATGTACAGGGGTGGTTTGTTTTTGAGAAATTTCCTTCTGATGAAGAGATGTCTCTTCCTCAGAGTGACCATCCTTTTCACTTTCTTGAATAACAACATATGGTGGCTTCTTTTCCAATATTCTACCAGATCTAATTTGGACATTGTTTATATCTAATGGAGTTATCATATAAGTTTGGAATTTTTTCCCTTCTATGTTCTAAATAGGTTGTGAGATTTTATTTTTTGGGTTTGGAAGTGGTTGAGCAGGGAGTTGGTCTGGTCTTTGTGGAAATGGAAATGGAAGTTGTCATTTTAGAATTTGATATTGAGCCTAAGGTTGTTGACTAGGCTGAAGGAAATATTGTGGTGGAAAAGTAGGGTAAGGTTGAGGATATTGAGGGTAATAAGGATATCTTCCATAAGGATTTTTCCATCCTTGTGCCCACGGTTGAGGCCAAGGTTGCCAAGGCGTGGGTGCAGTTTGGTTATTTTGTGATGGCTGTGCAGATGTTTGGGTATTAAATCCTTGATTTTCCATGTTCTTTTTGCAATAAAACAAAGAGGGTCTACCTGATTTTGAACTACTTCCTCTTGGTAAACATTTATAAGACTAGGTATTGAAGGGAATTCTTTCATATCATCATTTTCTACACATATGACACAAGTTTATATGTTTTTCAAATCAAGAGGGCATTCTCTCAAGACATGTTTGTTTCTACACTTTGGACAAAAGATGGATAAAGCAGCATTTTTCAAATTTTTATCTTGTTTTGTATTTTAAGGGTGTATATTTGTTCACTAAGACTCCCTAAAATGTCTATCTTGAAATTATCAAGAAAATTTCCTATTTCAACCCTACTTACTGTTCCATCTACGGATTTATTAATCTTACAAATAACAGGATCTCTTGGGCTTTTCGAGTCTTTGTCTTTCCTCATGAAATGCGTATGCATAACTCAGAAATATTTGGTAATGATAAGTGATAAATATCCCCTTTACCCATCAGGTTGAGAATATATATCTATTCATCCCTAATTGATTTTAATAGGATATCTTTCAAAGTTTCTTCATCTAGATCCGTTTTACCTCTTTTAATATTGTAGCTAATCCTTTCAATCAAATCCTCAATATTTTCATCTTCTCTTTTCATCATTTTGAAAACTTCATCCTTAATGTTATGGGGCATGTAATAATCCTTATATTTCTCTAAGAGTGTATTTTTAATTTGTTCCCATGTTCTAATGGAATTTTTTCCTAGGCTCGTAAACCATTTTAATGTTGCATCCTTAAGAGTAGGTGGAAACAATTTCAATTTTTGAGAATCGAGAAAATAGTCATAGGATCTACATAAAACTTCGAACTCAAAGAGAAATGTTTTAGGATCCTCACTTATTAATCCATGGAATTTAGGAAGGATGTAGGGTGAGATATTTTTTATTGTTACTATGGTATCTTCATCAAATATAGGAAATCCAAAGGGGTCTAGTTCTCTTCTATCTCCTCCTCTTCCTCTTCCTTTGCCTCCTCTGCCTCCAATCCTACCTCCTCTTCCACCTCCAATCCTAGGTTGTTCACCATTGTATACTTCTCCTTCCCCTTCTCCATCCATTGTAGAATCTTCATAACTAATATAAGGTTCCAAAATTGGATTTTTTAGTTCCTCCTCTAGTTCCTTTGGTTCTTCTATCAATGGTATATTAAAATACGTTTCTTCTTCTTCTTCTTCACTAGAGACTTCTAGTTCTTGTGCTAGATTTTGCTCTCCAGTTAAATATGGAAAAATTACTCCTTACGTTGGGGATGTGGGATCTTCTTCTTCTATTATGGCCTCAGTGAATTTGGTGAATTTCTAGGTTGGATTTTAGATATAAGTACCTCACGAAGCCTATGTTTTCCTACAATGGATGGTATACAAGTTTGAGTGGATGGTGTGATGCTACGAGGTCGTGGTGGGGTGAGTGGTGATGTTGGAATTAAAATTCTACCTCTACCTATGAATATACCTCTAGAATATTTTTCCCTATGCATGTCATTTTTGTTTTTTTTTTTTTTTTTAGGAAAGGAAAAAGAAAAGACTCCTATATACACTTCCCTGGCAACGACGTCAAAATGTTTGGTAATTTAATTGATCTTAAATTACTTGCATAAATCGTCAACCAGGGCTAGTAAACTGATGAAGTGTAGATGCATTTATGTGCTAGAAGTCTTGATTATTTACATAATTCTAAATGAGACTATTTTTTAACGAAATGCACATGTTTTCATAAGAAAATTAATGATTCCTAGAAAACACTAATGATGATCACACTCTTTTGCTAAAAACTATTTGTACTTATAAATTCCACACTTTTCTTTGAAATGGAAATCTAAAACTCTTGCATAAATGTAATCAGTCTCATACTTTTCATAAATGTAAATAAAATCTTCATTTATTTGCATAAAAGGAAACTACTCTTACTAAAAAAATCTTGATAATTCAAGCAAATCACATAGTTGCATGAATGAAATTGTACTTAAAGAAAATCACTCTTCACTCTTGTAAAGGATTCTACTTTCATGAAAATTCTATCTATCCATGTGCATTCACATTCTATAAATAAAAGAAATGAAGAATTTAAAATACTAAACATAAAAATTAACTGAAGAGAAATTGACAACACAGTTGGAGAATTAACTAAGAAAAATTGAAAACATAGTTAGAGAATTAACTACTTAGCAATGAAAACAACATAAAAATCCTTACTTCCTCAATGGGGCCCTCCATGAGAAGAAGGCAAGCACTATTATGCTATTGATCAAACACTTTACCACACATTTTTGTGCACTGGAAACTAAATATCTTCTTTAAAACAAAGTTTCAATAACAGAGTTTCAATCTTACTGACAATGTATTTCATTTCTGTCGAGAGGCATTACTTATAGAACTCATGGCAATTAATGTTCATATATTTATTCCTAAGCCTAATCAACAAAATCTATATTTAACTAGAAAATATAACATCATATGATATGCTCATGATTTTCTATTGGAAAATAAAATCATGAGGCACGGATCTCGTTCTCACTCGCCTGTTCTCGACTTTAGTGGTTGACCTTACCTTTGACCGTATAACTAGGAATTGTTTCCATCGCTTTGGCTCATGGGAATAGGAGGAAATAATTATTTGTATCCATTGCCACCTATCCATATATTTCGCTCTCCAGATAGCATCCTATAACCTTTCAAACCATGGACTTGGTTGTGGAATCATGAATTAGCTGCAAAATCATTAGAATTCAGTAGCTAGAGTAAACGTTAAACTAAATAACAAAGGAAATTATCACTTTATGAAATAGGAGACAATTATGTACCTGGCATGTCATAAATCCTGTAACTTGATACCCAATGTGTTGTTATGGAGGTTAAAAAGAAAGATATGAAGTAAAGGGTGGTGTCAAAAAGAGACAATTATGGGGTTCAACAGTTGTCGTGCAAGAGATCATGGTATGCAGTTGGTATTGTCATGCATGGTAACTGGGTAATGATTGAGATTGTGTTGATATACTATTATGATTATGATTATACATGTATCATGCTAATCTGGTTGATTTGACAAATGAGATATCCTCCCTTGAACTATACTGAGGTATGTTGATTATGTTTATATTTTGGTTTAGCTGACATGGTATAATTACAAGAAGAATATCAAAGATGACTAGAAATATGGTAGACTATAGTTCACGAGATTCTCCCTATAGATCCATTGAGAAGCATGTTGATAGGTACTCTCCTAATATAGCATACACTTTGATATTTTTGAACGCATAAATAAGAATTTGCAAGGTATATAATGACAGGATAATTTAGGCACTAGAGAAACAAGCAAATGTTAATGCATTCATCCTTCAGAATTTTTCAGATTTGTAGAGACAAGGACTACTTAGGATTAGTCATGGATAGGAGGACAAGACTAATGAGGCATATGGAAATCGATCTCATGGTAGGCATATGTTGGATAGGGATGTCACAATCAGAGATGGAAGGTTCATGGATACACCAAATAGGAGAGATGATGGACACAAGTTCTATTCTAGTTCTAGTTCTGACAGGTATCATGGTCATCATCATTATCTTCCTTATAGGAGGAATGACAGGGGATATTTGCTAGATGATTTCAAGAAATCCAAGCCACCTACATTTGTTGGAGATTTAAATAAGTCAGAAGATGTAGAGGAATGGTTTCTTGGGATGAAGAATTTTTTTGAGTTGCATGAATACACAAATAACATGAAGGAAAAAATAGCTATCTTCAGCCTCAAATGGAAAGTATACATATGTTTGGAAGATGTGAAGCGGGTCAAAGATATCATGACAAAGGAATTGAGATGGCATGAATTCAAGAGACTTTTTAGGAATAAATACTTGTCAAAGAGGCACTACGACAGTAAGGCCAAGGAATTCTATGAGCTAAATATGGGATCGATGATAGATGAGGAGTATATGACCAAGTTCCTGGATTTATTGAGGTATGTATCGTATATTAAAGATGACAAATCCAAAGTTCATATATTTATTAGTGGTTTTCCATTAGCATTTAGAGATCGGATTGAGTGTCATGAGCCTCAGTCACTTGAAGAATTCATTGGGAAGTTGAAACATTGTTATGAGAAATAAATGTGTAAGGCGGAATCTCAACAAGGTTGGGAAGGGAAAGACAAGACTAAAGGAAAATGACAGCCGAAAAGGACAAGACCCTAGGATGTAGGTGAGAAATAGAATGTTGCACCTTGCAAGAAGTTTAATGGACCTCATCCTGGATGTTGAGATTGCAACAAGATGAGGAGCTTAGTGGAAAGAAGTCGCCTTCACTAAGTGGGCCCACAGGGTATTTTTGGCGCAAAGTCTATTTTTAGACATATGGATCATGTTCTATGAGTTGCAGGATGCTATTTTTGGATGGTTGGTCAAGTCGGAAAAAATATATGGACTTCTATTTTTAGACATACTGAGCAGAATCTATTTTTATATTTCCAGTCTAAAAATAGATATGTCGAATATTATTAGCTCTTAATAATATTTGGACTCTAAACATTATCTTATCCTATTGGAGCACTTCAGTTTGATGCCTGTATGTGGCACATGCAGTTGACAGAAGGAATTACGCTATTCCTAGGGTTTAGTGAAGCTATTGCATGGTTGACTTCAGTCAGAACTCATGTGACAGAGTTTGGTGGAGTTGATGAGACAGTTAATGGAGTTGTGTTCAGTTTAACTTACTTGAGCTAGTTGTATCTAGTCTAACTGATTGATACAATGAGTGAGAGTGGTGTGAATTAATTATTAATTAATTCACTAATTATTAACTCATAAATCAACTAATGAATACATCAGTTAATTGCAGTGCATGTACAGTTTCAGTGGAGACCAGTGGAGAGGTTAGGTGAAAGAGCAGTGTGACTATCAGTTGTGACTATACTGGTGCATGAGATTTGCACACACATTGATGGAGAAGCCAATGATGATTGCGCAGTACATACTGGTGGGATTTAAACTTGGATCCAATGCTTATCCATATTGGATTGCGCAGTAGAGGCTGGCTAACAGGTGGAGCAGATTGGAGCATGTGTTTTGTATGATCTGAGCTTGTGTAGTGTGTAACAATTGGAGATAGTGTTGAGAGCTTGTGAGGAGTTTGTACTATGATTGTTACATGATCTCTATCATTATAATATACAGATAGTTGGGGGTTTTTAGCTTTAATATTTCCCATAAATACTTTGTTTATATGTGTGATTGTTTATGGTTTTAATGTGCGCATGCGATTGTGTTTAATTCCGCAAATTGATGATCAAAAGTAGAAGAGGTTATGTATTATGCATGAAGCTCAAATAGTGTGTGATCAGGATAATCTCGATGAATAAGTTATCTATTATTCAAATTTCTACACTGGAGAACATCATAACAAAGGTGATGGTAGGAGACAGTTGTAGTGTTGGACATGTGGTAAGGATCATTTTAAGAAGGATTTCCTACAGAATCAAGATGGTAGGCCTCAGATCTACATTGCACAGGAAGCGCATATTATTGGGGATATTGAGTAGAGCATTCCTCGTATTTATGCAGCATTGGATAATAGGCATGTGAATCACCAGGTATCTATTGATGAGATGAATGGTAAACTTTGTGATCAATTTGTTTCTATTTTAATTGACCTTGGATCTAATTATAGCTATGTTAACCTTGACTTGGTGTATAAGTGTGATTTGAATAAAGAGTACATGCAGATTCATTGTTAGTGCAATTGGCTATAGGTACTAAGAAGAGAGTTCAATGATTGGGTAAGAGCTTGTGAATTTGAGTTGAATGGTATGCCTACATCAACCCATTTGAATGTAATTCCATTGGGATCATACATTATTTTTTTGGGTATGGATTGGTTGTACCTTCACATGACTAGAGTATATTTTTATGACAAGGCTATTGAATGATTGGATGAAAATGGGGAACAAAAAATCTTACAGGGTAAGAAGAAGGCTACATCAGTTAGAATGGTCACATCTATGTAGGCAAAGCGCAGTCGTAGGAAAGGGTGTGTGTTATTTGTAGTACATATTTCTAGTGAAAAAGGTAAGGATTTTGTCGATGTGGAGGTCTTGAATAGGTACTCGGTTTTACAAAAATTTCATGATGTATTTCTCTTAGATATTTCTAAGTTTCCACCTCAAAGGGAAGTGGAATTTAATATTGAGTTAGTACTAGGTGCAGCACTAGCATCGAAGGAAACTTATAGGATGATCTCTCTAGAGTTAGTCGAATTGAAGTTGTAGATGAAGGAAATTCTTGACAAGGGATACAATAGACCCAGTGTATCACCTTGGGGTGCATCGGCATTTTTTGTGAAGAAGAAGGATGGTACTCTCAGGATATGCATTGATTACAAGTAGTTGAATGAGGTTACCATTAAGAACAAGAATCCATTGTTGAGGATCGATGAATTGTTTGATCAACTGAAGGGAGTAGTGGTGTTCTCGAATATTGATTTGAGATTAGGTTACCATCGGGTAAAAATCAAATAAGAGGATATATACAAGACTAATTTATGAATCAGGTATGGAAATTATGATTTTTTTGTAGTTCCATTTGGTTTGAATAATGCTCCATCTACTTTTATGTGCTTGATTAATAGTTTATTGTGTCTTTATCTACACAATTTTTTTATTGTATTCATTAATGATGTATTGATATATTCTAAGAATGAGTAAGATCATGTCGAATACTTAGCAACAATATTGAGGTTGCTAAGAGAGAATCAGTTGCATGCCAAGCTTAGAAAATGCAGTTTCTTTCAGACATAGGTATATTACTTGGGTCATATTGTCTCCAAGGAAGGCATAACAGTATATCTAGAAAAGATAAGGGCTATCATGGAGTGGGAAACTCCTAGGAATATGGATGAGGTAAGGTCATTTATGGGGTTGGCAGGTTACTATAGGAGGTTCATCAGGAAATTCTCATTGATTTCCTCTCATATCACATCATTGCAGATAAAAATAAATAAATTCGAATAGACAGATGAATTAGAAACGAGTTTTGAACAGTTGAAGCATTTTCTTACAAATGCTCCAATTCTAAATATCACAGATCCAGATAAAGAGTTTGTAGTATGTACAAATTCCTACAAGAGAGGATAGTGGTGGAGTCCTAATGCAGGAGGGATAGGTGGTATGCTATGAATAAAGGAAACTGAATTAGCATGAGAAAAACTATGTGACACATGATCTTGAGTTAGCAGTGATCATCCATGATTTGAAGATGTGGAGACACTATCTTCTTGGCAGGTGATTCATTTTGATGAGTGATCACAGTGGATTGAGATACCTATTTGACCAACTTAATCTAAATTCCAGGAAAGCTAGATGGTTGGTCATGATCAATGAGTTTGACTTCGACATCAGATATATTAAGGGTAAAGAGAACAAGGTTGCAGATGCTCTTAGCAAAAGATTATAAGTGAATTGCATAGTAGTTATGAGTTCATATGGAACATATTTACAGGATCAAATATTACAAGCAAGATAAGAGGATGATAGGTATAGGGAGCTTAGGCACAGGTTACAATAGGGTATGGGTGAACAGGATGTGGATTATCATCTCATGGTAGATGGTTTGATCAGATTTAGGGATAGGATATATGTGTCGGACAACAATGAGCTCAAGAAACTAATATTGAGGGAATTTCATGTTAAGTCATATTCAAATCGTCCAATATATCAGAAAAAATTAACAATTGTGAATAATTTCTACTATTAGCCGAATTTGAAGAAAGAAGTGACAGAGTTTGTGGCTAGATGTTTGGATTGTCAATAGGTAAAGGCTAAGTGAAAACGTCCAGTGGTCTACTACAACCGATTCTAATTCTAGAGTGGAAATTGGAGGTCATTTCTATGAATTTCATCTTAGGTTTTTCGAGGACATCTATACATCATGATTCTATTATGGTTGTGGTTGACAAGTTGAAAAAGGTATCACACTTCATTTCAGTGAAGTCTACGTATTCAGCTAGTGATGTAGCACAGGTCTTCATCAGATATATAGTGAGGTTGTAAATATGGGACACGAAATGCAGGTTATCAAACATAATCTAAAGGTGGCACATGATAGACACAAGAGTTATACATGCCAGCATAGGGAATTTAAGAAGTTTCATGTTGGGGACATGTGTACTTGCGTATTAATCCCAATAAGAGCTCCTTGAGGATTGGGTCATGTGTGAAGCTAGCACCTCGGGGTTGCAGACATTTTGAGGTCATTGAGAGGATTTTACTAGTGGCCTACAGACATTCACTACCTTCGACGGTGAAATTTAATGATTTTTTCCATGTTTCATTGCTTAAAATATAATTAAAGGATGTTGATCATGTTATTGATTGGTATGTATTGCAACTGGAACTAGAAGGAGAATTCCAACCGGAACCTCGATGTATTTTACAGAGAAATATGCTCATGCTTTGGAACTGAGCAATCAAGCAGGTTAAATTTCAGTGGAAGCACTTTGGGCTCGATGAAGCAACATGGGAGATGGTTGATCAGATGTGGGCTATGTATCCTTCATTGTTTTTCGATTGAGGAAAATAAGTTTTGGTATATTTATATATGTATAAGGACGTAAATACCGCAACAAGTTGTGTTATAAATCTCCAATAAGTGATATGGATTTCATGTTGTTATGTTTTTCATGGTGGTTACTTTTCAACAAGTTGTTCATTGTAAATAGTGCATAAAGCTAAGTTATAAAACTCCATGGGAAGTATGTTTTTGTTTTCAATGGTTTTGTTGGTTGTAGGTGTCATTGAATATCGAGGACGGTGTTCCCCTAAGGGGGAGGGGACTGTAACAACTCTAGGTTAAAATTTTGTGTAATAAAATTAATAAATGAAAAATAAGACCAACGTCAAGAGACACGTATTTCAAGCTGAAAGTTGGGAAAAACATCCTAGCGGGTATTCATTTGGTTTATTATGGCTAGGGGAAATTGGGAATGAAAAAGGCAAAGGCTTTGGAAAGGAAAAGAGGCGTTATTTGGCTTTTATTTGAAAAAATAAAGGAAATTAGGAGAAAAGGAAGGTGAAAGGTCACAGGTTGCATGTGAGGAGGAAAATGAAGGAAAATAATGGGAAAGAATAAATTAGAGGCTAAAAATGGTTCTACTAGGATCAGATCATATATTTTTGTGAGGTTTATCTTGCAGTTCTCTCTCTTCTATTCTCTCTCATACTCTTGCATGCTTAGAGCTTTCTGGGAGCACTCTAGCATTGGAGCAAGGAAATCAAATGAAGGAAAAAGAAGGAAAAGAAAAGCAAGAATCAAGCAAGGAAGAGTTGGATCAAGATGCTACAGCGAGATTACTTGCAAGTATCGAGTTGCATGTGTGTTTCCTTATTATTTTTGGCATGCATGGTACATGCATGTGTGTATTTGGTTCCCTTGTTTTCATTTCATAGTTTTTTCCAGGTGTGATAGTGGTTTTTTAGCCTTGCCTTGTGGGTTTTCTCTTACTTGGTTGAGTTGTATTGTCATATGGTTTTGAAACTGACTGGGGTGGTCTTAGGAGTAATCACAAGGCCTAAGAATCCTTGGACTGGTAAAGGTGGGATTGCGGTAAATCATGGTATTTTGTACCCTTTTTGGGCCTTGGAATCCTCGACTGATAAATGGCAGGATATACGGTAAGGCCTAGAGGGTGGAGAAGGAAAAATTCCTCATGGTTTAGGTGGAGAGATTTGGAGGCATCCATTCTTGTATAGGCCTAGTGATCCCTGGACTGGTGTATAGTGGGATTGTGGTAAAGCCTGGTAGTGTATCTTTCTTGTTTGGGCATAGGAATCCTTTGGCAGGATATATGGTAAAGCCTAGTTGTATTGGTGCTTGCTTCGGGCCTAGAAATACCGACCAATTTGGTGGGATATGTAGTAAAGCCTGAGAGGCATGGTCAGTTTTGTTGTGAGTCCCACATTCATGTATGGAATATGGCATGGGGATGATAGGCTGAAAGAAAGACTTGGTTCAACCCAATCTGTGGTCGGGTGGTATGTGGAAGTCTCTGAATTGGTTGGCTTTTACATATGTTAATAATAGCTCTCTTCCTCTTGTACTTGATGAGTAAATGTGATTGTTATTATGTGCTTTTAATGCTTATTCTATCATTTCTATTATGTTGGTTATAGGCATAGTTTTACGATAGACTTGAGTTAGGGTTGTCATCATATTTTTATTAGTAAATGAATGAATAATGAATGTATGACCTAATAGATGTTATTGCAATTATTATATGAGAGGATCAAACCTTCTTGACAATATTCAGATAAGTATGAGATCCCAATGTTCATATTTTTTGTTATGACCTGTAGATTACATGTTAATTATGACTTCATTTATCATCTCTGATAGTTTCATCAAGTTTTGGGCAGAGGCCTGAGTCCTAGCCTTGAAAAAGTGGCTCGGATTTCGGGGTTGCTAGCAAAAAACTTCCTGAAAAATGCTGCAATCCCATGGATTCCCTTGTTATGGGAGTGATTAGAGGGCTTGACATGGTAGCGACTAGGGGTCTAGCTCAGTTAAAAAATAGGTTAACTCAGGGTTTGGGCACTTGGAGTGGTTTGTTAGCCCCTGGGGGTCCTGTAGCTCCTGTGGAAGGTCAGTTTGGTTTTGGTTTGTTGATTCCACTTCCCTAATTGTACTTGGGGAGTTGAATCATATCATAGTAACTCTTCACCACATATTTACCCCGATGGTCCAGTTAACTTGGTTAAATGTGGGAGGAGGGTGTTACACACACCAACAAAACCAATAACATCAACAACTTTTTCATAATCCAATTATTCTTATAAAGAATTCAAGCTCATAGTTAATTTCAACACTTAATGTGCACTTAACAAAGGTTTTTATTTCATTATCTTCATGTTTTTCACTTTATGTTAAGTCTTCTTAATGTGGTTAATCAGTTTTCAAATGCTATTCTCTTGCATATGTGAGAAACTATTAGTTAAACTACCCAGATTTACAATTCTAGAAATCTACAGCATTTAGCATTGGCTTTAGTTGTAGTTCTAAACCTAGCGAACTGCCAAATTTGGCCAAAATTGTCAAATATGCCTATAACTTTGTCTATGTGCACTCATAGTTGTAGCAACAAAAATTTGTAGCTATGTTTACTTAAAATTGTAACTACATATATGTATTATAAATCATTTTTTTATTGATAAGATGATAGTACAAAAGGTGATGAATGTTACAATGAGGGTCTTCTTATATACCTAGGTAGGTGTCATTTCATGATTCGGCATGTCTTTTAAACATGCCTTTTCATTTAACTAATGACTATTAAAATAATCATTACTTGGATTATTTATTATTTACACTTATTTGTCTTTGTTTTATTTTGTGTAATTTATATTCATAGCATTGCCCCTCTCTTCAAAAAGCTTTGTCCACAAATCTTAATCATTGATAATTTCTTCCCTTGCTCACATCATTTTGGCATGCGTAATTTGTCAATAGTATGGTTTATCCATTTCCCTTTGATTTTTTTTTAATATTTGTATTTATTATTATTTTTATATTATTTTATATTATTTATTATATTAATTAAAAAAAATTAAGTGACTTTAAAAAATATTATAAAGTAACTTTGTAATTTTATAAAGTGACTTTAATCATTTTTATAAAGTGACTTTTATAATTTGAAATTCTTTTATTTATGTTTAGAAATAGTCATGATATTCCATATTGTCACGTCCGTACATGCATTTTGTCATGAAACCAACTCACAAAATAGAAGAAAAGATAGATCAACGCCTTAGAAATCAACCTGTTCGAGGGGGAAACCTCCTTTACATTACATAAATGAACAATTATTAGATGATACAAATGACAAAACCTCCTTTCTATATATAGGAGTCCAATGGGTCCCAATATAATCCTAGATGACATAACAATAACAATGTAAGGGCACAACAATAAAATAGTGGGCTTCTATGGGGAACAATAACGATAATATGCGGACAATAACAATAATAACAATAAACACCTTGGAGTGATTGTCCAATACTTTATGGAGATCTGGAGAAATTGATGATTTTGATGTTTGAAACTCTAGTGAGAATAATTGTGTAATTACGCCTCGTTGTTATTTATTCAGAAGCTTTGTCATGACATTAGAGTTGATTATCTTTCTCGGCTTCCCTGTGATACCTCGTAATTCAAATTCCTTTCCTTCCGAAAAAAATTTCAAGAAAAATTCTTGAAAATTAAAAGCTATCGTCCCCAAATATTGTAACCATTGTACCCCTAGTACAACATCAATACTACCCATTGGAATAGAGAACATTGCACTATTCAATACATATTCCCCCATGGTTAGTTTGATATTATGGTACTTTCCAGAGAAATTTATAGTTCCTCCATTTGCAACCATCACTTGACACTCTCGTGTTGGGTATAGGAAGCAATTCAATTCCTTGTCTACCTTACAATGAATAAAATTATGGGTACTACCTGAATCAATCAGCACTATTACATTTTTCTTATTGATGTGTCCTTCTATCTTGAGAGTTTGAGGAGTGGTAATTCCTTCCAATGCATTACAAGATATGTTCGGATTCATTTCTTCTTCCACTAGGATTGGTTCCTGGTGTATATCCTCTTCTTTTGAAGTTTCTCGTTCCTTTTCTTCCTCCTCTTCACAATCTATGTAAAAATATTTCTTCTCAACACACTTATGATCTTTAGTGTATTTTCTATCACAATTATAGCAAAGCCCTTTTACTCCTTTTTTTTTCCAATTTTTGTGGTGTCAACCTTGTAGGTTGTGGAAGTCTAGGAGTAGCAACACTTCCACCTTTATAGATGTGAGTGGTAGGCTTCCTTGTCGCCATAATTTTGCTTTCAAAATTTTTTTCCAACCTGAATGCCTTCTCTAATGAATCAAGTTCCCAAAATCGAACCTCATGTTGGATGTTATCCTTTAAAGTCCCTATGAAGACATCAATCATGTGCTTGTCTGGAATATCCTTTACCCTTATATTCAATTTCTGGAAGTCCTCAATGTGCTCCACCATTAAACCCTTTTGTTTGAGATTTATCAATTGGCAAAGAAGGTGTTGCTCTTTGTATCCTCATAATGTGCTATCATTTCCTCCATAACAATTGACCAAGTGATAATTTTTTTACCAGAGCAAAGCCATCAATACCATAAAAATGTATTTTGTTCTAAACATAAAGTTGAAATATGTGCCTTTTGTGTGTTTTGCACATAATGGAGATAAAAATATTGCTCCATCTATAGTATCCATGTTATGGGATCATTGCCATCAAACTTCCTCATATAGATATTTGGAATATGGTGGGTCTTCAATCCAATGTTAGAGTTTAAGAAATCATGATTAACATTTATTTTGTTTTTCCAAATTCTTTCGGATGTAATAACATTAGACAAAAAATTGTCAACGCGTTTCAAACCAACCAGTGTGGTTCATCTTCAGGACAAGATGAGAAATCAGATCGAGTCATTAAGCTTATATAGATGTAGAGAAGGCCAACTAGCTGTTGGAACAACAAATAGTTTGACTAGGAAGAAAAACTATTTATGATAAAAATTTATTTCAATTTAATATATAGAGTTAAAATATTATTATAAAAATGTACTAATTAGTATAAATTCAAATCAACCATTAGAATAACAGCTAGTTTAACTCAGAAGACCAATTTTATTTATTTATTATTTGTATTATTATTAGTATTTATATTTATTTATTATTTATTATTTTTTTACTTATTTATTTATTTATTTATTATTATTTATTTATTTTTTTAATTAATTAATTAATTAATCAATTTTATAAAAAAATGGGGGGGGGACAAGACCTAGGAGTATAGCGCAGGGATCCAACAACTGATATGCATCGAAGAAGCTAAGGTTATTGCTCAGATTGACCATTTTCATCACTGTAAATTAAGGGAGGCTTTAGAGAATGAAAAAAGACCTGTCAATCTCAATAGAGACGACAAGTGGAACATTAGAAGGTGTTGGATCCCTACTACCCCCCCCCCCCCCCCGCTTTTTAAATAAATTAATTAATCAAATAAATAAATAAATAATACAAATAATAAATAAATAAAATTGGTCTTCTGAGTCAAGCTAGCCGTTATTCTAATGGTTTATTTGACTTTATACTCATTAGTAAAATTTTATAAAAATATTTTAACTCTATATATTAAATAAAAATATTTTTTTATCAGAAATAATTTTTCTTCCTAGCCAAACTATTTGTTGTTCCAAAAACTACTTGGCCTTCTCTACATCTATATAAGCTTAATGACTCTATCTGATTTCTCATCTCATCCTGAAAATGAACCAAACTGGTTGGTTCCAAACGCGTCGACAATTTTCTGTCCAATGTGATTACAATCAAAAGAATTTGGAAAAATTACTATGTATCACAGAAGCATGAATTAAAATTTTTATTTTGTTCTCATCATGATTTTCCTCTACTGCCTTTTCGTCATTAGGAATCATTTCTTGTAGCATCTTTTTCAAACCTTCCTTCAAAATTTACATGTCTACTTTTAGACCATTCTTCATGTCTTCCATATTGAATTTCATTTTTTCTTCTATACCATTGATATTAGCTTCCATGCCATTCTTCAAACCATCCATATTAGCTTCCTTGTCATCCTTCAAACCATCCATCTTAGCTTCCATGCCTTTCTTCAAACAATCCATCTTAGCTTCCTTTTCATTTTTGGTTACTTTATGTTAGAGCAAAAATTTTTGCACTTGGTCTTCTAATTTTGATATATCATGTTGCACTTCTTCATCTTCATGCGCCATAGAAGAGATTTCTGAGGGCTTAACGGGTGTGGAATTCTTTTTGGGAGGCATTACAGAACCTAACACTGCTATCTATACTTCAATATTCCCTTGGAATCACCTCAAACTGATTTTTCAAACAAAAGTTATGCAATTAAAAAAAAATAAACACATTTTTCTTGCTTTTGAGAAGTTCGATATTTATATTGATGTATCTCTATGATTTCGGATCCCAAATATTTTAGCTCCAATCTTGTAGTAGCCCTGTAATTCTTGTTTCCAATGCCACAGGTCAGACCTAATTTGGATTCTTCAAGGCAAAGTTATGTCCAATCTCCCACACTGACCTAATTATGGACTAGTTCAGTAGATTGAACTTGTACGGCGTGCCACATGTCATTGTTTCGTCCTTCAGCTCTAAAATCGATACCACAGAAACTAACATCTGTGCAATTTTGGTCACTTTTTATAGAATTCCAATCCAATTTCTGAAATGAAATTTATGATGATTTTACCTTGGCAACATGTTTGAGATGAAATTCTAGAGCATGCAATAGCCATAACTTCATCAGATCATATCTCCAGAAATATAGCGAACCAAGGTCTAAAATGTTTACACAACATTCCTCGGGATTTTTACTCAAATGGGTTTTTTTTGTAGCTTATGAAACTTCGGTGAAAAAAATTATAGTGAAAATTCCACGATGACCTATTTGCAACAGCGAAACCCTAGAATCCAAAGTTGTGATACCAAATGTTATGAAAGCAACTCACAAAATAGAAGAAAAGATAGATAAACGCCTTAGAAATTAGCCTCTTCGAGGGGGAAACCTCATTTAAATTACATAAATGAACAATTCTTGGATGATACAAATGACAAAACCTCCTTTCTATATAGGATTCCAATGGGTCCCAATATAATCCTAGTTTACATAACAATAACAATGTAAGGGCACAACAATAACAATAGTGGGCTTCTATGGGGAACAATAACAATAATATGGGGACTACATGGGCACAACAATAATAATAAGGGGGCTATACTAACAATAAAAATACGAGGATACATTATTATTATAGGGACCTAACACATTCTATAGCGGCTTGTCACTAGAGTGGGGGTCACACTAGATTAAGAACTAGAGCCTTTGACAGTCTTGAAAATAAAGAGGGCATATCCCCTGGACCTGCCTATATTCTTATTAAACCCTTTGGGCCCCTCTTCCATCTACCCACACTATGAAAACAAATTTACAAAGAGCACCTGCCTCCATGCATACCAGAATGTTTCCCATGTAAATCGTTCATCCATACAAGTCGACCTATGGCTGAGAAGGGGAGAATTCGGCGGGAGAAAATTGGCACACTGAAATGCGATCGTCGATAATTTTGCTAGGCTCCTTCAATTCATTTATGGAACTATTAATGTGCTTGAAATTCACGAAACTGTATACCTTACTCTCCAGCTTATCCTATCCCTGACCACGCGGATTTCATCCAATTCACCAAAAGAAAAGAATACGATCATGTGCCTCTAGGATGACACCACGCACAAAAACCTTTTTAGCAAAGTTTTTCTTACGACGATGGAGCGCAGTTGATCCCAAACATACCTATGTTCAGTTGTAGCCTCTTGCACAAGTTCGATTAATTTCTCATGAATTAAGGAATTTAGAATGTTCATTGTGTCTTGCAATGTCAAATCCTCCTCACACATATCGCATATCAGGGTTGAAGTTAAATCTTTCAAAGTGCCACATACTTTACACTTTTTATTGCATTTCCATCACCTACAACACTCAAATGTTTGATAGTTGCAACATTATCAAAGGAAAAATAAGCAAGTAATTTGGACTCTTTCAAAATGGATATGCACCACTCTCTTTCAGGATCCTTCTACTCTACAACTTCTGTATCATTCATACAAAAAGATGCACGTGCACCTAACCCACAAATCTCACCATGGGTGGTACCTATTGTTAGCCACCTATATTTTTCAATTATATCAGTTGGTGGCTAAATATTCTTTGCAGCCTTCAAGAAACAAATTCAATCCTGAAACTTGTTGGTGCTTGAAGACTGTTAGTGAGATCACAAACTGCTGGTTGGTTCTTCATACTTTTCCTTCTTCCCAGCCTCTGATTCCCCAAGAAAATCCAAGTCAAGAACTGTTGCTTCCCTTTTTCTTTTCCCCTCCCTCTCCTCCGTTCTACCTTCATTCTCCAATTGCCTTTTCTTCATAAAAACTCCCCACTAAATCATCTATTACCCCTTATCCCTCTAGAAACCTCATTTCCTAAGGCTAAAAACCCACCTTTTGGCCTATCGGAACCCCTTTCCCCTTTTTCAAAAATCATTGAAAAACATATAAAAGCGCATATTTCCGTGCGCCAAGCTTTAGCCCCTCGGCTAAGCCCCTGCCTTTTCTCCATTCATATGCCCCAACGTCAGAACCGTGAGCTAATTCCGCCGAGCGCTTAAACACTTGGAATTTATTTATTACCCGAAAACATTGAAAACCTTTGTAAAACGCAAAGTCGGGTTTATTTTATTTTTTCCGCCAAAGAAAATCATATTGAAACTCGACCATCGATCTGTCCCACAGATCAACGGAGCGGAATACCCCTCATCTAGTGGACCCCCCTTCGCCGCGCTGTTTTCCATTTCCATCGGTTTCAGCCCGCACCACCTTTCGTCCAGGGGCGGTTTTATACCGTCGGCCAGCGATCCCACACGCTGGCCGACACGTGTTCGCCACTTCATTCCAAAACCGCCGTGCCATGTCTATTACCCGCGCGTTAATCCTCATCCCGTGGCCCTGCAGCGGGATTCACCCCCGCCGTCGGATCTGGGCCCTCCCATCCGACGGTCCCTGATCGCCTTTTCCGCTCACCCTTTAACGAACTCGCCTGCCCGTTAAAATCTCCCCCGACACATTTGAAAGACGATCTCCACCGTCGATCTCCATAGATCGACGGCTCTCGTTCACTCTCCCGATTCCATGGTACAGTCCACCTTCTTCCCCGTTGACTGTTCAAAATGCTCCCAACCGTTGATTGTAATATGATCAATGGCTCTGATCGCTCAATTCTCCCGCACGCCTTCCGATGCAGTCTATCCATATAACGCAGGATTTCCTCATTTTTCTTGTTTTTTGCAGGTTTTTAAGGTTTTTTCTTCGTGTTCTATGAAGATCTAAAGGATGAGAGTGACGACTCCAGTCCTTCCGATTAATCCAGGGAATCGATCATACGGAGAAGAACAATGATATCAACAAAGTTTCATGAGCTTTGGTTGCCGCACATCCCTGTAAAGCTCGAAGAATGCCATCGATGTCAGAGAAGAGAAAGAGTATCAGGTTTTGAAGGTAAAATGAACCAGAGCAGCGGTTTTATGAATAAATTGGCGGGGATTACGGCTAAGACGGTTATCAAAAGCCTAATCCCCGGCTCAGAACACGGATTAAAGCAAAACCTAAAAGTGTTCATCAGACAGATCGCCTCCACCGCCATACTTTGAGGCAAATTGATTCCTCAACCACCACAGTGCTACCTATTGCCTCAGAATGCTCAAACAGAGGATGAATTTATTGAACGAGATCAGATATTATGCCTCGGAACAACCAAGAAGTTATTACTGCACCAGATTTAATGACAGAATGTTTGCAGAATAGCCCTAATAGTATGCAGAGCCTCAAAGGTCAACAAAAGCTCCCTTCGAGCTTACTTCTTAAGTATAAACACATTAATGCAATGTAACACCTGTAGAATTTCTTCATCGGGCCTCGCGGGGTCAGGAAGACATTAATTCTGCATTAATTGTATTTGAGATCTTCTTATTAGGTCTCACCTCCTCATCCTTCTATAAATACTCCAGAAGAAGATGAGTGAGGGGTTGGATTATTTGGTTGTCAATGTAATTGCTGAAGCGTTGTAGCTGTTTCTGAGTGGAAAACTCTTGACTGTAAATAGTGGTTTCATGGGCCCTTGGAGCTCTGCTTGTAACAGATAGGCTAGGTTGTGAGGAGAGGTGAATTAAAACATTGGATTTGAAGATTGTAACCGGTTTGAAGCAATCAATACAAGCTGATTTATGGGATCCTGGTCTATGCTGATGGTGATGTTATTCTCACTGTAACTTGTCATTTTATTTCTGTTTTCAATTTGTTTCTATTTTCCACTATAAAGAACAGTTTAAACAGTGTTAGAGTTTGCTGTACATCAGTGACCTTCTCTGGCTGAAAAATCTTTATCCCAATGTTTTCTTCTAATTGTGTTATTTAGAAATGATTTAATTCGGTCTAAGCACAGAGATGTTGGCGTTCCCTCATCTTTTCGTCACTGCTGAATGTTATTTTTAAATGTTACTTTCATATATGTTGTGTAAGGAATGAATTGAGGAAATCAAAGGTTAGCCCTGAGTCCCTTTCTTGTTTGCTCAACTATTTGTCTGGTTCCCTTAGGATGTGTCAAAAGCTGACTAGTTTCAAAGTACTTATCAGATCTTGGGCCATTCTGTGTTATCTTGGTGATTGTCTTGGAAGCAACTAAGTAAAGAAGAACTAAGATGAGGAGAAAGGTGAGCCCTGCCCGCTAGTCTCTGCTCCAAAGGTTTCCTTCAAGTTTCCCTTTGTTTTTAATCTGTGTTCTATCAGAAGTGTATCAAAGGCTGGCTAGTTTCAAAGTACTTACCAGATCCTAGTTTGCTTCTATGTTTTCCTTAAGTGCCTGGTCAAAGGCTGGCTAGTTTCAAAGTACTTACCAGATCCTGGGCTGCTCTTTGTTCTGCATCTGTTAAATTCCCTTTCCTTTTGTATCACCCCATTCCATAAATCAAACTTCAAAGAGATCCTTAGGCCTAGATGACTTGCCCCATAGATTACTCTTGAACCTGGTTGTTTCAATTAAATTCTCTTATGACTCCATAGCCCAATGGATTGAAAACTTGCCATCATATTTCTTTAGAATCAAAGCTTATTTTGTTCACTTGCAACTTCTCACCTTTGAACCTATTTGCATATAGATCTTTCCGTCTCAGACAGCAACTATGTTCGACCATCTGAGAAAACCAAACAAAACTCTTGACCTTCATAACTAGCCTAATATCATCACCCTAAACTTCAAAGACAATATCCATCTTTGTACATATTGGAGAGATCCCTCTCCGGATTCAGGAGGGCTAGATCCTAGAATCCCAAAGTTGGTTGAAATGATGTTAACTCTGTGATCGGACTTTGCCAATCTTGCTTGTCACAGAGACCTAACATTTCTGGCGACTCCGCTGGGGAGCAACTCAGAGTCTTTTACATTCAAATCTATTTCAAATCTATTCATAAAGAAGCTTGCGTTGCAAACCCAGAAACTCCTAACACCTTGAGAGTCATAAGCAGCCTTTCCAAGCACTACCAAGAAAATGGCAATTAAGATGAAGATCAATTGAATCAGTGACAAACTAGGTCAACCCTAGAATTCTTTTAAGTTTTCATCTAACCTTGGAAAATCAGCTAGCTTAGCCATAAGGATAGACTGTCTTTGTTTCACAACCGTAGCTAAGTTCTGAGGCAAAGTTAGGACATTCTTTTAAAAAACCACAAATATATACAATTCAAAAAATACCAAAAACATTTCAGATTGGTAGTAAAACACTAGTTTTGATACCTTGTCTACGTCTTTGATGTGTTTTACCCTATACTCTTAGACAGAGTCTGGAAAGGGCCAAGTAGCCTCTGGATCTCATCCTCTTTGGGGGGTGACATATCTGGTGAATGCCCTCCCAGTCAACCTCTGGTTAGAGTTTGTTGTGTTTTGAAATATCCTTGAGAAGGAATGTTTCACAAACACTGTGGTGGACAGTGTACTCATTTGGAAACATTCTGAACCATCCACCTGGCGACTCCACCATCCTGAACAGACCTTAAGACTCCACTGGAAAGAACCCTTATCATTATAAAATCATTCAAATTTAGTTAGAGGACTGCAGGATTCGAATTGAGAAAACAGATTAGTTAACCGTCTAAAGATTGTCATATCTGGTTGAACTTTTCTTGTTTAGATTGGGTCTAATCACATAAACATTGTGGCTCCTAAAAAGATTCACACTAGAGCCCATCCTGACCCAGATCCTCCTGAAATAGTTGATAACCCAGAAAGAATTCTTAGGAAGTCTCCTAGGATACAATCTTCAACTATTTTCAGACCACCTATAAGAGCTAATTCAGTCCCTGAAAACCTTTCAGCTCTTCATGAATCACAAATTGACTTATTAAACCCATTCAGAACTAGGTCATTTGGTGATTTAGATCAGTTAGATTCTGAGCCTACACTTTCATCTCCCAAAACCAGTGAGACTCTTGGGAATAGAGAATCAACACCTCCTGATTTACATTTCTTACATAATCTAGGTGTCTCTCATCCGAGATCAGCTCAGAGATCTACTGTTGTTCCATCCACTTCTGTTCATCTTTCATCCACTGTTCAAACCACTCCACTTCAACCCACACCCCCTCTTGTAAATACACCCCCACCACATATCATGGCAGCATGGTATGCTCCCTTATTCCTTCCTGTACCATTAGTCAACCTTCCACAGGACTATCAGTCCAAAATTCCATTATATGATGCTAATAATACCATAACAGCATCTCAACATGTGGATAAGATGAATGACTACTTTGACAGAAATGAAATCGATAATGAATCTGTCAAAATCAGATTGTTTGCTCAAAGTTTGGGGGGAGAAGTGAGAAAATGGTTTAAAGGTTTAACCCCCCACAGTATTAACGATCTCCAAACCTTCCATCAAACATTCTTAAACAAATGGGAAGTAAGGAAAAACCCTCTCCAAGTCCTTGCCGACTATAACAATCTCCATAGGAACCCTGGGGAAAGTGTACAAGCTTATTGTACCAGGTTTAACAGTGTATATAATGCACTTTCCCCCAAACTGAAACCTCCTCAGGGATCGGCCTTAAACAAATTCCCTGAAGGGTTTGATCCAGACATGACTTATTCACTCAGAGAAAGAGTCTTTGCAACCCTTGAAGATATGCAAAGAGGTGCTCTTTCTGTGGAGGTAAACCTCATGGAGAAGAGAGCAAGGATGAAAGCTGAGAAGAGAGTATCTTTTAGAGAGGAATCCACCCCTTCTACTTCAAGCTCAAAGATGGAAAGAATGATGGAAGAAATGATGAAGAAAATGAGCATTCTAAAGAGAGCACAAGCAAGTCTAAATCAAAACGCTCCTCAAAATAGAAATCAAAACCAGAATCAGAATCTTAGAAGAAATCAACCTCCAAACAGACCCAGGGAAGATGATCAGCAGGTCATTCCTCCCTTTCATCAGAACTTTTTAAGTGAGGTTGAACAAACAGATCAAATAATAGAGGAAGATGATATAAATTTATTTGGGGTAGATGATGATGATTTTGAGGTTCATTATGACAATAAACAGGGTCTTTATACACCTTACGATGACAGAAGAAATGATAATGAGAATAGCTATCAGAACATGGAGAACACTGTCATAGAGCCTTTAAGGGAATATGAACTCAGAAGTAGATCTAATCAACAAACCCCCAACAATAAAACCTCTGACAAACCTTCTTAAAATAGCACTGCAACCAAGTCTAAAACAATCAAACAAAAGGACAAAGCGGTGGTAGTTAATTCTGGTAATGGTAAAGAGAAAGACACTCGAATTATTGAAAAACAGAGTGCAAACATTAGTAGTACTAGCACTTCGGTTAGTACTCCTGGAAAGACAACTGTTTCAACTGTAGATAAACCAAATCAGCAAGTTGTTATTGCTGATAAAATGGCAGTAAACAAGGCTGAAGTCAATACTTTGAAGAGTCAAAACCTTTTTAGCCTAGAACAGGAAATCTCAAAGATCAAAATCTTTGTTCCTTTGACTGAGTTAGCTGCCCAACACGTATATAGGTCCAAAATTTTGAAGGCTTTAAACTTAGAAGATAATGAAGATACTCTCAATCTTAATGATGACCAACCAGAGCTTATTTTTGGTCCAAAGATTGAAGGAAAATTCCAGGAAGGTCTTGTCCCTCCCTTTTATGTAAGCCTAAACATTCATGACAAAATTCTGCATAATGCTATGCATGATTCAGGTGCTTCCCATAATTTAATGCCAAAAGCTGTAATGGAAAGCCTGGGTCTTGAAATTACCAGACCTTACAAATACCTGTACTCCTTTGACTCAAGCAGGGTTAAGTGTCTTGGATTGATTAAAGATCTCTGTGTTAATCTAGCCCAAATTCCAGCTAAATGTTTAGTCATGGATGTTGTTGTGGCTGATGTCCCCCCAAAGTATGGAATGCTTTTGTCACGATCTTGGGGGCTAAGTTGCAGGGGACCATGCAAATGGACATGACCTATGCAACTATCCCTGTTTTTAACCAAACTAGGAAACTTTATAGGGAATCCCACATGCAGTACACAGTGACTAGTCAGGATAGGCCTCAAAACTCCCCCCTCTATGCTATGAACACGAGCCTTGATTATTTTATCATGTTTAATGATGAAACACTCATAGAACAAATTATTTCAATAGAATCCATGGCTGGAGTAAAAGAGGAGGAAAACGACGCTGAATTGCCAAAACAGTCTATTGTATCTGAAGATCCTGGCAAATTAAACACAGATCTGGAACTGCAAGTCATCAATCCCTTGAACTTAATATTTGGCAGTCAGGAAGACAGTCCTCAACCCAATGAAGAACTTGAGGAATCAAATGATACAAAGTCCATTCATCAAACGGAAAATCTGCCTCTCTGGACTATGTACTTTGATGGGTCATGCACCAAAACAAATGCTGGTGCAGGTGTCTGGATCACTAACACTGAAAACGATCATGCAGAATGTATTTCATGCAAATTAAACTTTCAGTGTTCCAACAAAATAGCAGAGTATGAATCCCTTCTCTTAGGCTTACATCTTCTGAAAAAACTAGGTGCCAAGAGAATCAATGTTTATGGGGATTCTGAATTAATCACTAGGCAGGTCAATGGGGAGTATAATGCAAATCACCCCAGACTTAGGGCCTACAGGAATGATGTCATTGATCTTTTGAAAACATTTGAGGAGTACACCTTATCTTTTGTCCCAAGAAAAAGAAACATTGCAGCCCACAATTTAGCCTTTGCTGCTAGAACCTGCCCAATGTTGTATGATGACACCTCTCAGATAACATTCAGACCAGCTATCCCAGATAACAAGAAATATTGGTAGGTATTTGATGGAGATAAACAAATAGAAGACTTCATGCAATTCAGAAATGAGTTTGAACCCCATAGTTCAGATTCAGACTATGATACAGACTGCAGTGAAGAAAATTTTCTTGGTGAAGAAGAACCATCTCCACGGCTGGTAGATATAAACCTTCAGACTATCATATCTACACACCAAACAGAGTTAAGTTCGAAACCTGAAACAGAAGAAATGGAAACTCTGCATTCTAAAGATGATAGTTTGCCCAAGGGCTTGGCCCCTCTAGAGGAACTGTTTAATTTTGATGATGTGGCCAAAAGACCTAAACTGGAACCTGTAGAAACTGAAGTAGAGGAATGCAATATAGGCAGTGAGGAAAAACCGAAATTGATCAAGCTGTCTAAAACCTTGCCAGCTCACATTAAACTCAAATACTTAGAGCTGTTCAAAGAGTTTTCTGATGTTTTTGCGTGGAGTTATGAAGATCTCAAATCCTATGACACTGAAATAATACAGCACAAAATCCCTCTTAAAGAAAACCAAAAACCATTCAAACAAAAACTGCGCAGAATCAACCCTGCCCAGTTGCCATTGGTTAAGAAGGAAATCATGAAGATGCACGATGCTGGTATTATTGTCCCTATTAGATATTCTGAGTGGGTATCTAATCTGGTGTCTATTAGGAAAAAGACTGGAGAAATCAGACTTTGTATAGACTTCAGGAATTTAAACAAAGCTTCATTGAAAGACAACTACCCTTTGCCCAAAATGGATCATATTTTGCAAAGGGTGGTGGGGTCTAAAAGAATTTCTTTGCTGGATGGCTATTCAGGGTATAATCAAGTCCTAGTCCACCCTGATGATCAATTAAAGACATCTTTTACTACACCATGGGGCACTTTCATGTATGTGAAAATGCCTTTTGGTTTAATGAATGCTGGAGCAACCTTTCAGAGAGCCATGGACATAGCATTCTCGGAAGAATTAGGCTTCTTCATCATTATCTATCTTGATGATGTAACTGTGTTTTCAAAAACGGATGAAGAACACTTAGAACATTTGAGGAAAGTTTTCGAGAAGTGCAGAAGGTTTGGGATATCTTTGAACCCCAAGAAGACATTATTTGGTCTCCAAGAAGGTAAGCTTCTTGGGCATATCATTTCAGAGCAGGGCATAAAGATAGATCCCATGAGGATTGAGGCCATATTGCAAATCTCCCATCCTCGAAATATCAAAGAGTTGCAGTCTTTCATAGGGAAGATTAACTTTTTGAGAAGGTTCATCCCCAACTTGGCTGAGCTCCTTAGAAATATCACAAACATGTTGAAGAAGGAGCAAGGGGTAAAATGGACCTCGGAAGCAAAGACATCCTTTGAACTGGTTAAACAAGCGTTAACCAAAACACCGGTTCTCATAAGTCCTGATTTTTCAAAGGATTTTTATATCTTCTCATTTGCATCAGAACATACTATAGCTGCTGTCCTTTTACAGAAAAATCCACAAGGACAAGAGCAGCCCATTGCATTCTTTAGCAAGGCATTGAGGGACGCCCCTTTGAGGTATAACATTATGGAAAAACAGGCTTTTGCTTTGGTAAAAGCTTTAAAAGACTTCAGGGTATACATCCTTCACTCACACATCATTGCCTTTGTCCCAAATTCGGTTGTAAAAGACATTCTAACCCAGGATCCAGATGGTAAGAGAGGTAAGTGGATTGCTGTTATTCTTGAATATGATTTAGAGATTATACCCACTAAGCTTATCAAAGGTCAGGGTCTAGCTAAATTAATGGCTGAATCAAATTGTGAAGTTCTTGATATTAATATGATTAATGCTTTGGATGACCAAGAAGAATTCTCAACTCCCATTGTTGAGGATTATTTTGCGAATTCTCCTTGGTATACTGATATTGTTTATGTTTTGCTAAATTTAAACACACCTCCTGGTTTATCCAAAACAAAGGCAAGATTCCTAAAGTTAAAAGTTGTAAACTATTGCATTATTGATAAATGTCTTTATTGGAAAAATGCTAGTAGTATATTTCTTAAATGTTTGCCTGAGTTTGATGCAGAAAAGATTAAGCAGGAATTCCATGAAGGAGAGTGTGGAGGCCATTTGTACTGGAAGTCAACAGCCAACAAAATTTTGAGGGCTGGTTTTTATTGGCCTACTCTTTTTCCTGATGTACATAAACTGACAACCACTTGCCATAAATGCCAATTGTTCGAGGGCAAGAGAAAATTACTACCCCTTCCTCTGCATCCAATTACTGTTGAAGCCCCTTTTCAACAATGGGGACTTGACTTCATAGGAGAAATCCACCCACCATCCTCTGCCCAACATAGGTGGATTCTTACTGCCACAAACTACTTCACTAAGTGGATAGAAGCCATTCCATGTAGACAGGCCAATGACTCAGTTATCATTAAATTCATAGAAACCAACATCCTCTCCAGATTTGGCTGTCCTACCAAGATCATTACAGATAATGCAGCAGCATTTGGATCAAAGAGAATGGTAGAATTCTGTCATAAATACTAGATAACATTGGGACACTCCACAACCTATTACCCTCAAGGTAATGGACTTGCAGAGTCTTCCAACAAAAGCTTAGTGAACATAATAAAGAAACTGTTGGAGGACAACAAGAAGTCTTGGCACGTAAAGCTGAACCATGCACTCTGCGCTGATAGATTGACATTGAAGAAATCCATTGGTATGTCACCCTTCCAGCTTGTGTACGGTACTGATGCAATCTTTCCTAACAGCCTTGGTGTACCAGTTATGAAGTTAATTCAAGAGTTGCAGACTGAAGAGAATGACATAATCAAAAGAATGAATCAGACCATTCATCTTCAGCAAACCAGGGAGGAGGTGTACAACAAAGCATTACAGAAGCAAGACAATATCAAGAAGATATTTGACAGAAGAACAAAGGCCAACAACTTCAAAATTGGGGACAAAGTTTTAAAGTGCGACTCAAAGAGGGAGGACAAGGGAAAGCATGGTAAATTTGACAATCTATGGCTTGGCCCTTACTCTATTCATTCAGTTGCTGGAAACAATGCATTCTTCTTACAAGAACTGAATGGAGCAGAATTGTTTGGGGGTCCTGTCAATGGCAGGATGCTTAAGCATTACCTTTCTTAAGCTATTCTATGTTTTGAAGCCTTTTTACCTTTTCCATTGTAAATACTTCATCCATCATTTGTATTCAAAGTTATGAAAAATCAAAAAATACAAAAACAAAGAAAGAAAGAAAAGAGGGCAGAAGTGAAAAACAAGAAAGGCAAGGCCCCATGCCAAAAAAGAGAAATGAATCTGAAAGTGTGCAAGCTTAAATGCCACTCCTTGAAACACACCCCTAATTGGTCAAACTGTTTAATCTTGACTAATTAGCTTTCAATTTTCTGCTGATAGGGTAGCAAATTTGATTTGCCAAACTGTTTAATCTTGGCTTATCAGTAGATAGAGTAGGGCGGAAATTAAGGTTCAAACCAGCTCAAAATCTGAACCAAAGTTTCCAAAGAACTGACTCAAAACTACTCCAATTTCTGAGTCAAAGGAAAAAGACCTGGTTCTAATTCGCTCAAAACCTGAACCAGAGGAAACATGAAGATAGCTCACTGAGAAGAAAAAACAGAGCTGTGAATATGAGAGAAGGCCATAATGAGAAAATTTTCAAATCTTAAGCCTTCTGTTTTGATTTAAAATTTTCTGCAAATAATAATCTATGTGCAGCTTGTTTTTATGCCATAGATCATAGCAAGTCGAACAGCTCAATCTTGACTTGACTATTTTTAAATTTCTGTTGTAGAATTTAGAGAATGAAAGTTTGTTGGACTGTTTAATCCCAACAAATAGTAGAATAGGTAGAGGAATATCTGAACTCAACTGTTTAATCTGAGTTCGGGGAGAAATAAGGAGTAGAAGCAGATTAGATTTCCTGTTTTCAAAAGAATAAAATGTTGTGTAAAGAGTTTTCCAATCCAAGTGCACTCTGATGAAGAAAAAATGTTAGATCAGTAGGATTGGGGTAGGTAGAAGTTGTATTGATGAAATTCATCTCTCTTTCATGACTGACATTATTTTGTCCAGAATGAAAGCAAGAGCAAGTGATGGGTCAGACACCAGTCAGCATCCCAGAGAAATCGAGTCTAAATTCTTGATGTCTTCAAGAAGACACCATCCCCAAGTGGAGCCACTGTTAGCCACCTATATTTTTCAATTATATCTGCTGGTGGCTAAATATTCTTGGCAGCCTTCAAGAAACAAATTCAGGCCTAAAATTGTTGGTACTTGAAGTCTGTTGGTAAGATTCTAAACTGCTGGTTGGTTCTACATACTCTTCCTCCTCTCTGCCTCTGATGTTCCATGAAAATCCTAATCGAATATTGCTGCATCCTCCTCCTTTTTCCTCTCCCCTTCTTCCATCTTTCCTTCATTTCTTCAAGTCTCCTTTCATCCATAAAAACCCCATCAAACCCTTTTATAGTCCTTACCCCTCCAATAATCTCATATCCTAAGGTTAAAAACTCACTTTTTGACCTATCGGAACCTTTCTCCTTTCGCAAAAATCATTCAAAAACCATAGAAAAACATACGTTTCTATGCGTTAGGCTTTAGCCCCTCAGGCTAAGCTCCTGCTTTCCCTCCATCCATATGTCCCCACGCCAGAACCGTGTGCTAAGACCTCCAGGCGCTTAACCCTCAGAAATAATTTATTACCCGAAAACATTGAAAACCTTTGTAAAACGCAAAGTCGGGTTTATTTTATTTTTCCACCAAAGAAAATCATATTGAAACTCAGCCGTCGATCTGTCCCACGGATTAACGGTGCGGAGTGTACCCCTCATCTGGTGGACCCCCCTTCGCCGCGCTGTTTTCCATTTCCACCGGTTTCATGCCCGCACCACCTTTCGTCCGGGAGCGGTTTTATACCGTCGGCCAGCGATCCCACACGCTGGCCGACACGTGTTCGCCACTTCATCCCAAAACCACCGTGCCATGTCTATTGCCCGTGCGTTAAACCTCGTCCTATGGCCATGCAGCGGGATTCATCCCCGCCGTCGGATCTGGGCCCTCTCATCCGACGGTCCCTGATCGCCTTTTCCGCTCACCCTTTAACGAATTCCCCGCCCGTTAAATCTTCCCCGGCGCGTTTAAAGGCCAATCCCCGCCGTCGATCTCTGTAGATTGACGGTTTACATTCACTCTCCCGATTTCGTCGCACGGTCCATCTTTTCCTCCGTTGACTGTTCAAAAACACCCCCGACCGTTGATCGCCATACGATCAACGGCTCTGATCGCTCCTTTCTCCCGCACGCCTTCCGATGCAGTTTTTTCATATAACGCATGATTTTCTCATTTTTCTCGTATTTTGCAGGGAAAAGTCATTTGTTCGTGGTTTAAACAGGGTTCTCAGACCAGGAGGGTGACGATCCTATATGTCTAAATTTCTCTGTAGAAATCACCTGCAAGGTCGGTTTTCACGTTTCATCGGTGTTTCTAACGGCATTGATGCCTTTTTCTTATCTACACAGCCCTACATAGCAGAGAATACCGGCGAATCGACACAGGGAAAGGATGTCCGATTGTGAAGACAGAATGAACCAGAGCAGCAGTTTTATGAATAAATTGGCGGGGATTACGGCTAAGACGGTTATCAAAAGCCTAATCCCCGGCTCAGAACACGGATTAAAGCAAAACCTAAAAGTGTTCATCAGACAGATCGCCTCCACCTCCATACTTTGAGGCGAATTGATTCCTCAACCACCACAGTGCCACCTATTGCCTCAGAATGCTCAATCAGAGGATGAATTTATTGAACAAGATCAGATATTATGCCTCGAAACAACCAAGAAGTTATTACTGCACCAGATTTAATGACAGAATGGTTGCAGAATAACCCTAACAGTACGCAGAGACTCAAAGGTCAACACAAGCTCTCTTCGAGCTTACTTCATCAGTATAAACACATTAATGCAATGTAACACCTGTAGAATTTCTTCATCGAACCTCACGGGGTCAGGAAGGCATTAATTCTGCATTGATTGTATTTAAGATCTTTTTATCAGATCTCACCTCCTCATCCTTCTATAAATACTCCAGAAGAAGATGAGTGAGGGGTTGGATTAGTTGGTTGTCAATGTAATTGCTGAAGCGTTATAGCTGTTTCTGAGTGGAAAACTCTTGACTGTAAATAGTGGTTTCATGGGCTCTTGGAGCTCTGCTTGTAACAGATAGGTTAGGTTGTGAGGAGAGGTGAATTAAAACATTGGATTTGAAGATTGTAACCGGTTTGAAGCAATCAATACAAGCTGATTTATGGGATCCTGGTCTATGCTGATGGTGATGTTATTCTCACTGTAACTTGTCATTTTATTTATGTTTTCAATTTGTTTCATTTTCCACTGTAAAGAACAGTTTAAACAGTGTTAGAGTTTGTTGTATATCAGTGACCTTCTCTGGCTGAAAAATCTTTATCCCAATGTTTTCTTCTAATTGTGTTATTTAGAAATGATTTAATTCAGTCTAAGCACAGAGATGCTGGCGTTCCCTCATCTTTTCGTCACTGCTGAATGTTATTTTTAAATGTTACTTTCATATATTTTGTGTAAGGAATGAATTGAGGAAATCAAAGGTTAGCCCTGAGTCCCTTTCTTGTTTGCTCAACTATTTGTCTGTTTCCCTTAGGATGTGTCAAAAGCTGACTAGTTTCGAAGTACTTATCAGATCTTGGGCCATTCTGTGTTATCTTGGTGATTGTCTTGGAAGCAACTAAGTAAATAAGAACTAAGATGAGGAGAAAGGTGAGCCCTGCCCGCTAGTTTCTGCTCCAAAGGTTGCCTTCAAGTTTCCCTTTGTTTTTAATCTGTGTTCTATAAAAAGTGTATCAAAGGCTGGATAGTTTCAAAGTACTTACCAGATCCTAGTTTGCTTCTATGTTTTCCTTAAGTGCCTGGTCAAAGGCTGGCTAGTTTCAAAGTACTTACCAGATCCTGGGCTGCTCTTTGTTCTGCATCTGTTAATTCCCTTCCTTTTTGTATCACCCCATTCCATAAATCAAACTTCAAAGAGATCCTTAGGCCTAGATGACTTGCCCCATAGATTACTCTTGAACCTGGTTGTTTCAATTAAATTCTCTTATGACTCCATAGCCCAATGGATCGAAAACTTGCCATCACCTTTCTTTAGAATCAAAGCTTATTTTGTTCACTTGCAACTTCTCACCTTTGAACCTATTTGCATATAGATCTTTCCGTCTTAGACAGCAACTATGTTCAACCATCTGAGAAAACCAAACAAAACCCTTGACCTTCATAACTAGCCTAATATCATCACCCCAAACTTCAAAGAAAATATCCATCTTTGTACATATTGGAGAGATCCCTCTCCGGATTCAGGAGGGCTAGATCCTAGAATCCCAAAGTTGGTTGAAATGATGTTAACTCTGTGATCGGACTTTGCCAATCTTGCTTGTCACAGAGACCTAACACCTATGATTCTCCCCATTTTAGAAGTTAATTTTTTCGGAGATGGGCTACCTTCATTGGGAAGGGTTGCACAATATCCTGTAGTAAAATTGCTCTCACAAGAATCTTCAACACCATTCTCATTACTTGTGTTCTTTATGTCTTAATTGGAATAAAATGACAAGGTATGCACCTTACAATCGCCAAGATTACCTAAAAAAATTTCATTTACAAACTTTCTGGAAAGACTACTTTCCACTGAATTTTACATGTTACATAACAATGTCTGATGTATGAATAACATACCTTTTATCACCCCTATTAAGAATTTATTCCTCTAAACATTTTCCATCATTCTATGAATAATTATTTTGATCACTTGAAATGGGTCTCTTACAATCTCTCTTTCCATTATTATAAGTTTCTAAAAAAACCCACTTCGATTATTTATTATTTACACTTATATCTATATATATATATCTATATATTCTTAATTGTAGTTTTAGTGCACTTCCAATTTGGTTGAATCCGCAAAATATGGCACAAAACTACCAAATTTTTCGATCGTTCATAACATATGTCTACACCATTGTTAAAATTACATCCACAAGACCGAGTGTTGGAGTGCCCCACTAGCCCTCGACTTTTCTTTATCCGTAAAAAGATGATGAAATGCCTCCAGTTTCTTTTGAGATTTTTTTGTTGAGGTTACATGTTAGGTCCCTATATTACTAGTGTAGTACCTTATTGTGTTAGTGTAGCCCCCTTATTTCTATTTTTATACCCCTATAGTCCCCATATTTTTATTATTGTTCCCAATAAAACCATGTTATTGTTATTATTGTGCCCTTACATTATTATTGTTAGGTCAGCTAGGATTATATTGTGACCCCATGGACTCCTATATATAGAAATGAGGTTTTTTCATTTGTATCATCCAAGAATTGTTCATTGATGTAATGTAAAGGAGTTTCCCCCTCGAAGTGGCTGATTTATAAGGCATTAATCTCTCTTTTCTTCTATTTTTGAAGTTGGTTTCATAGCATTTGATATCAGAGCTTTAGATTCTAGGGTTTCGCTGCTCCAAAAAGGTCATCATGGAATTTTCACTATAAATTTTTCCTACGAGGGTTCACACACTAAAAAAATTACCCATTTCAAAGAAATCCTAAGGAACTTCATGTAAAAATTTCATATCTTGGTTCACAATATGTTCGGAGATATTATCTGTGGAAGTTAAGGTTTTTGCAGGCTCCCGAATTTCATCTAAAAGAGGTGACCTGGGGAAAATCGTCATAACTCTCTCTCTCTCTCTGAGCATCGGATTGGAATTCCGTAAAAAGTGGTCGAAATCAAACGGCTTGTAGTTTCCCGTGTATCAATTTTAGAGCTAAAGGTGTAAACAGTGACACATGGAACACCATACAATTTCTCTCTACTGAACCAGTCCATAATTAGTTCATTGTGGGAGATTGGGCATAAATTTGCCTTGAAGAATCCAAATGTAAAAATTTATAGTTTCCCACCCCGGTTTTCAGTTTCACCTTATTACTCCAAAATAGTTAAATGCCCTTTCCCATATCCATACATTTAACAAGCTGGAAAATAATTTTTCTGAAAACACAAATTCTAGAAAAATTACAGAATGCTGGAAAATGCAGAAATAAATATCAACACACATAAAACAGTCATTCACACATTTTGACACATATATTTTTGGTCAACATGACCCTGGAAAAACCCCCTACAACTCTTGGGGAAAACCAGTTCAAAAGCTCCTTCTTATTTCTGGAAAATGCTTTTTACAGTGAGAGAAATGTTCAGCAAAAAATCAACAAACAGACTTTTACAACTTATCTCGTTTTCCGTGCTTAAACACCGCCTCGGAAAATGTGCAAACAGCGAAAATCAAAACAGCAATAAATGATGTACGGCCTCCTCGATTTTTGTGCCAAATTTCAGCCTTAAATGCTATTGTACGGCTTGCCTAGAAAAGCGTGCAAGCTACCACAAAATCTGTTGTACGATTTCTACCTCAAAATGCGTGCCAAAGGTACAGCCACTTGCTGTACGACCTCCCTCAAATTTTTCTCCTCGAAATTTGTGCAAATCTGATGTACGGCCTTCCTTCCTCAAAAATCGTGCCAAAAATCTGCCTCACTGTGTGCTAAATCAGCTGTACGGTCTTGCTGAAATGTCTTGCTGAAATGCTGCCTTGGAATGTGTGCCAAGCTGCTGCCTCCTTCTCCTCACTGCCCAGAAATCTCCCTTGCTCTCTTGCTCTCCTTCTCCCAATCTGCTCATGAAAGAATAAATGACCTTTTCCTCCTTTTCCTCCTTTAACCTAACCCTAAGTGACTTTTGGGGAATCCCTAAATCCAATGGCTGAAATAGATTGAGATCTAGGGATGAGATTAAATGCTCATTTAAATCTCACTTTCTATTTTTTAATTCACCCCACTTTAATAAAGACCCACTTAGTCATTTATTTCCAAAGTCACTTTTCACTTTCTAATTTCACATTGACTTTATTAAAGTCACTTTAAAATTAGATTTTAGTAACTTTATCACTTAAAGTCACTTTTAAATTAGATTTGACTTTATAACTTTATAAAGTCACTTTAGGAGAAAAATTAAATTCTTTTTGGACACTTTTCCCTAGGCCAAAGATCAAAGCCTTAGGGAACCACCTGTCCTCCGGTACCAAATTTCAACACTACCTCTTACCGAGGAAGGTGTTCCTCACCACACCCATCTTGTCTCTAAAGTAGACACGCTTGCCCCGTGGTAAGGCTTTGGTAAGAATATCTGCAACCTGCTCATCAGTGGGAATATACTCAAGCTTCATAGCTCCCTTCTGAACATAGTCTCTGATGAAATGATATTTGATCCCGATATGCTTTGACCTATCATGAAATACTGGATTCTCCGTGAGTTTAATGCAACTCTGATTATCACAGTAAATCACTGAAGGTCTCAACGGCTGACCAAATAAGCCAAACAACATCTTGTGAAGCCAGATGGCCTCACAACTAGCTAGACTGACTGCCATATACTCTGCTTCCGCTGAACTCAATGCTACTGACTGCTGCTTTCAGCTGAACCATGACACTACTGCCGAACCCAACCCAAAACAGCACCCTAAAGTGCTCTTCCTATCAGAAGCACAACCTGCCCAATCAGAATCAGTGTAACCTGCCAATCTCACTCCATGCCCCTGCCTGTAGTCCAGACCATAATCCACTGTCCCCTGCAAGTACCGCAAAATGTGTTTTGCAGCCACCCAGTGAACCTTCCTAGGTTCACACATAAACTGACTCATCGTGTTGACTGCAAAACAAATATCAGGCCTAGTGTTGACCAAATACATCAAGGAACCAATCAGCTGTCTGTACAATGTGGGATTCACCAACTCGGAATCCGAAGCATGAAGCTTCTTCCAGTTGGTGATCATCGATGTTGACATGGGTTTACAATCCTCCATGTGGAATCTGCTAAGGATATCCACAATATACTTCCCCTGCCCCAGGAAGAAATGCCCCTCCTCCTGCCACACCTCCAAACCCAAAAAGTAATGCATCAAGCCGATGTCCTTCATCTCAAACTCCGCCGCAAGATCTCTCTTGCAGTGCTCTATGCGTCTCTATGCACCTGTAATGACTAAGTCATCCACATACAACACCAGAATGAGAGGCTCCTCACCTATCACAATATAGTAAAGGTTCGGATCTGCCTCACTCTTTGTGAAACCCATCTTCTGCAAGTATGTATCTATCCTGGAGTACCAAGCTCTGGGAGCTTGCTTCAGGCCATAAAGGGCCTTCTTCAGTCTGCACACATGGGACTCCTTCCCATGCACCTCAAAGCCCTGTGGCTACTCAATGTACACCTCCTCCTATATGAATCCATTGAGAAATACGGTCTTCACATCCATCTGGTGGATATTCCAACCCATCTCTGTTGCTATCGATATAATGGAGCGGATCGAAGTATATCGAGCCACGGGAGCGAAGGTCTCCTCATAATCAACTCCCTCTACCTGGGAGAACCCTCTAGCCACAAACCTCGCTTTGAATTTCTCAATGCTGCCATCTGCAGCATGCTTTACCTTGTAAAGCCATCTGGAAGTAACCATGGATTTGCCCTCGAGCCTCGGCACCACCTCCCAAACATCATTCTTCATGATAGAAGAATACTCCTCCTGCATGGCCTCTCTCCAGACCTGCTGGCTAGCTGCCTCCTCATAGCTAGAAGGCTCAGAGTCAAGGATGCTGGTAGCCATTGCCATATAGCTACAAAACCTCTCGGGTGGTCTGCTCTCTCTGACCGGCCTCTTAGGCTCAGCAACAGATGTGGCATCTCTCAAGGTGTCCTGAAGCCACTTGGGCTTCCTCTTCCCTGAGCACACTTCTCCCGCTGGGGAATAAAACTCCTCCTCCTCATATGGGGAGCACAAAATCTGTTGTACGCTCTGCTTTGTCCTCCTGCTACACCGAACACAGCCAGATCTTTGAGGTACCGTGTGAACTGTCCATCAGTGGACTCCCCAGTGAACTGCTCTGTGAACTGCTCTGCATGCTGCCCGTAGCACCACCTCTCTGACTCGGTGAGCCACTCCCCACTGACGGACCTGACATCGTCATAGATGTACCTCCGGATCCTCCTGATCCCTGCCCACTGGATCCCTGCGACTGACTCAACTGCTGCTGAGGGTCTGGCTGATCCAGATACTCTAACTCCCGTGACCTCCTAAAGGCCCTATCCTCCTCGAACTTCACATCCCGCCTGACAACAACTTTCCTCTGTGCAGGAATGTAAATCCGAAAGGCCTTGGAGGTCTCACTGTAGCCGACAAAGATACCCTTCTCTGCGGTGGGCTCTAGTTTGGCCCTCTTCTCCTTGGGTATGTAGGAGTATGTGATGCACCCAAAGATACGAAGATGAACAATATCAGGCTTCTTCCCAGAAAAAGCCTCCTCCGGAGTCATGTGCCCCAAGGCACGATGCGGACTCCTGTTCTGCAAATAAACAGCTGTGTTGCAGGCCTCTGCCCACAAAAACAATGGCAACCCTTGATCATGTAACATGGCTTTGGCAGCCCCTCCGATGGATCTGTTCTTCCTCTCCGCAACCCCGTTCTGCTGGGGGTTGTAAGGAACAGTGAGCTCCCTCCTAATGCCTGCCTCCGCACAATAGTCAACAAACTATCCAAGGGTGTACTCTCCTCCATTGTCCGACCTCAGGGACTTGATCTTCCGACCTGTCTGTGTCTCCACAAGAGCTCTAAACTCCTGAAACCGCTTGAAGACCTCACTCTTGGTCTTCAAGAAATAAATCCAGGTCCTCCTGGAGTGATCATCAATGAATAGCACATAGTACTCATATCCACTCAAGGAAACATGAGACATCCGACCGCTCACATCGGAATGAATCAAATCAAGTATCCCAGTCGCTCTGCTGTCACTGCTGGGAAAAGGGGATTTGGCAAACTTGCCCATCGCACATCCTCTGCAAGTATCAAAGTGATCGGTACTGAAATCTGGCACACCTGTAGTGATCTCCCGCAAAGTCCTCAAGGCTCCATGATGCATGTGCCCCATCCTGCGGTGCCAAATCTCACACTGCTCAGAACTGCTAGCTCTGCTGTCGGTACTACTGCTCAATGCCAAAAGGGACTGAAATGCAAACTCGTACACCTTTGCATGGCGTACACCTATCACTCTAGCTGAATCAGCTGGAGTGCCCCTGGGATACATCAACACCTGTCCTCCCCTGAACAGTACCTCATATCCTCTCTCCTCCAAAGCTGAGACGGATATGAGGTTCTTCCTCATCCCTGGCACATAAAGAACATCTGACACCTTCAAGGGAGGTTTGGACTCCCTCTGAAATGTCAGTGTCCCCACACCGACTACTCTAACAACTCTGTCATCACCGAGTACTACCTCTATATCAGTGCCACTCTCTGAAAGCTCTGAGAAGTACTCACAGACTCCTATCATGTGACGTGAAGCCCCACTGTCCACATACCAGATACCCGAAGATGCTCCGCTAATCGAGGGAAAAGCATGCTCCCTCTAAACCTCTATGGCAGATAATCTCACACTAGAGGACTCACACGCAATGAACCCAAACTCCCTGTCAAAATGATCTGCAAAGTCCTCAACCTCTGCTGAAGCTACCATGCTCTGGTTCTTCCCCTTCTTCTTCTTCTTCTCCGGACACACAACTGCATAGTGTCCCATCTTCTGACAATTCCAACATTTCACCTTGGAATAGTCCTTCTGTGTGTTATCCTGTTTACCTTTACCTTTGCCTTTGCCCCCACCATTGCTTATGGAAGCCTGCTTCTTCCCTTTGCCTTTCTTACATCCTACCAACAGTGCTACATCCTCATCCTGCTCAACTGGCTTGGCTGCCCCAAGCTAACCTTTCCTAATCTCTGTCTGAATGCAATCATCCCAAAACCTCTCCCATGTGGGAAGGGTCTCACGTGCACAAACCCCATCAGCAAAGTTCATCCATGAACGGGGAAGGCCATTCACTGCAATCCGCACCAACTCAGTGGGTGGAATGGCCTCTCCAATCGCTGCCAACTCATCTCTCACATTAGTAATCTTTGTGAGATATCCAGCTGCACTATCATTACCCATCTTAATGGTTTTCAGCTTTTCCTTCAGGACCATTTTCCGGTTCTCATTGGTACTCTGGTAGAGATTGGAAAATGTTGTCCACATCTCATGAGCATTTCTCTTTCCTCTCGCATGAGGAATGCAATGGTATTTGATTCCGTCTAGAATCAGTCTCTTACCCTTGTTGTTATTTTTATTATATTCTGCCAACTGAGTAGCATCAGTAGGCACATTTACAGGGTTCTGTGTGGTATGCACCATAATGTCCCAGACTTCTGCCTCCTCAAAGATACTATGCATTCTCTCCTTCCAAATGCTGTAGTTGGAATGCCCATCCAACCTATCCTCCACCCTCAGTCCCAATGACATCCTGCTGTCCTAAAACTGAAAAATAGCACTGCTGTGGTAAAGATAAAACTGTTGTTTGTGAAAAATCAGCTTGCTGGAATTTTCTGAGTGAAAAATCAGCAGGCTGTAATTTTCCTCCTTGCTGTCTCAAACTGCTCTTTCAGCACTCAAGCTCCGATACCATGTAAAAATTTCTTGTTTTCCCACCCCGGTTTTCAGTTTCACCTTATTACTCCAAAATAGTTAAATGCCCTTTCCCATATCCATACATTTAACAAGCTGGAAAATAAATTTTGCTGAAAACACAAATTCTGGAAAAATTACAGAATGCTAGAAAATGCAGAAATAAATATCAGCACACATAAAATAGTCATTCACACATTTTGACACATATATTTTTGGTCAACATGACCCTGGAAAAACCCCCTACAACTCTTGGGGAAAACCAGTTCGAAAGCTCCTTCTTATTTCTGGAAAATGCTTTTTACAGTGAGAGAAATATTCAGCAAAAAATTAGCAAACAGACTTTTACAAATTATCTCGTTTTCCGTGCTTAACCACCGCCTCGGAAAATGTGCAAATAGCAAAAATCAAAACAGCAAGAAATTTTGTACGGCCTCCTCGATTTTTGTGCCAAATTTCAGCCTTAAATGATGTTGTACGGCCTGCCTAGAAAAGCGTGCAAGATGCCACAAAATCTGATGTACGATTTCTGCCTCGAAATGTGTGCCAAAGGTATAGCCACTTGCTGTATGGCCTCCCTCAAATTTTTCTCCTCGAAATATGTGCAAATCTGCTGTACGGCCCTGCTGTACGGCCTTCCTTCATCAAAAATCGTGCCAAAAATCTGCCTCACTGTGTGCTAAATCAGTTGTACGGTCTTGCTGAAATGTCTTGCTGAAATGCTGCCTTGGAATGTGTGCCAAGCTGCTGCCTCCTTCTCCTCACTGCCCAGAAATCTCCCTTGCTCTCTTGCTCTCCTTCTCTCAATCTGCTCATGAAAGAAAAAAATGACCTTTTCCTCCTTTTCCTCCTTTAACCTAACCCTAAGTGACTTTTGGGGAATCCCTAAATCCAATGGCTAAGATAGATTGAGATCTAGGGCTGAGATTAAATGCTCATTTAAATCTCACTTTCTATTTTTTAATTCACCCCACTTTAATAAAGACCCACTTAGTCATTTATTTCCAAAGTCACTTTTCCTTTCTAATTTTACATTGACTTTATTAAAGTCACTTTAAAATCAGACTTTAGTAACTTTATCACTTAAAGTCACTTTTAAATTAGATTTGACTTTATAAAAATTATAAAGTCACTTTAGGAGAAAAATTAAATTCTTTTTGGACACTTTTCCCTAGGCCAAAGATCAAAGCCTTAGGGAACCACCTGTCCTCCGGTACCAAATTTCAACACCAAATTAGGTCAAACCTGTGGCATTCAAAAGAAGATTCAGAGGGATACTATAGGACTAAATTTCAGATATTGAAGATCCTAAATCATAGAGATAATTCAGGTTTAATATCGACCTCCTAAAAAGCAAGAAAAATGATTGTATTTGCTTTTTAAAATTGCATAAAGTTTGTTTGAAAAAGCAGTTTGAAATGATTCCAAGGGCATATTGAAGAATTTTTATCAGTATTGGGTTCTATAATGCCTCCAAAAAGTTATTCCACACCCATTAAGCCCTCAGAAAGATCTACTATGATGCATGAAGAGGAAGAATTGTAGTATGAGATATCAAAATTATGGTACCAAGTGCAAAAAAAATTGATCTTACAAAGAGAAATCAAAGATGACATAGATGGTTTAAAAGCAAAAATGGAGGCTAAGTTGGACTATTTGAAGGATCAAATGAAAGATAATATGGATGATAAAGTAATGGAATATCACATCGAACATCAACAACAAGTTCTTCAACTCTCAAAGGATAACCTAACTTTGGTGCAGAATCGAATGAAATGTAAGGAAGATCAACATCACAGCAAAATAATTTCTGAGGCAGACATAGAAACAAGAACTCGAAAACTACGAAATCAATCAATTTTAGAGTATCTCAACAAGTGAAAGAACTTTCCCATTGAATATTCCACATGGGAGGATGAGAATTTTATACAGAAGCATCAAGAAATAATTGAGCGTTGAGGACAAAGCTTGTTTGAAGGAGAGAGGCATGTTAGGTCACTATATTACTAGTGTAGCCCCTTATTGTGTTAGTGTAGCCCCCTTATTGCTATTTTTATATCCCTGTAGTCCCCATATTGTTATTATTGTGCCCTTACATTTTTATTTTTTGGTTGGCTAGGATTATATTGTGACCCCATGGACTCATGTATATAGAAAGGAGGTTTTGACATTTGTATCATCCAAGAATTGTTCATTTATGTAATGTAAAGTAGGTTTCCCCCTCTAATTAGTTTATTTATAGGGTGTTGATCTCTCTTTTCTTCTATTTTTGAATTTGGTTTCATAACATTACATGTCTTGGTGGGGCCTCGTACTATACAAATGGACCAATCAAGAAACTTCCAAGATTATATGTCCCTACAGGTACGCCCTTGCTTCCACTTATTTTATTTCAATTGGTCCACCGCTCCAGCCCTTGTGCCACCTGGATTCCATCAAGTCCCAGCACTTTTTCATCTTGAACATAAAACTTGTTACCCATCCGAAAATCCCTGGGGTACGTGTACTTCCAAGGACCAAGATGAAATGTCCTTGTGGCACTACATGCTGCCCACACTAACCAATCAGGAAACTGTTGAGATTATTTTTATACCACGACGATGCCACCTACACTCCTCTATTACGTGTCACTAGCAGATAGGTGCCATATGTCATCCATTTTAGGACCACTTGAACACCCGAAGATGCCAAATATACACTCCATGTGTCACGTCCTCATTGGTCCATGTAATCCTTGTCACTCTATCAGCCAATAAAAATGTTTCATGTGTCTTCCATTGATTTTTCCATGTTTTCCATCATCCAACCAAACCATGCCACGTGTCCTCTTTTTTTATCATGACGAGGGGGACTCGAACTTGTATTTTTCCATTGAAATTCATTATAAGGTTTTGGATCTAGACGAAGAAACTTTATGACACATGATGAATATATTGTTGTTTCCCCAACACCATTTCATCAAAAAATATAACATGTGCTTGCCTTTTAATATTTCAGGAAAATACCTCAGAGGCGATTTGTCTCGTGGGGTCCTCCTTACACTTTGATTGGCCTATACTCTATAACTTCTCCAACTCATGCCATATCGCTCTATTGTGTCACCTCGTTCTATCTACACCCAATATTCTAAGAATGGCTGCTACAGGATTTGAAACCAGCACTTGGATCCCTTAGATATGAGTATCTAAGTCCTAAATCCAAGAGTATATCAAAAACAAATCCTCCTAGGTGGGTTAAACAGATCTCCCACACCTAGTTTGCTTGAAAAATGCCCCAAAAGGGACTACAGCAACAATAAACAATTCTGCTAAGAAAATAACGCAGTTTCTGTAGAATAAGAGCAGGAGGCCAATGAAATTTTCTTCAATAGTACTTACAATAGAAATTAAGTGATACAATGAAGTTTATCCAATGCATAGCTGAAAATACAAGTTATAAACAGAAAATTCTCCTCAAAAGAGATGTTGCAACCACATGAATGACTGAAAATTGCCTTGACAGCGTTATTTTTATTAGGCTGCAACTGTTGTTCATTACATGTTAGATATAGAGTAGATCTGTGTATAAAAGGTTTGATCTACATTATATATATACACTAGAAGAGCTCCTCTTTCAGATCCCCTTGGAATTTTGGGGTTTACACCAAGCATAAGCAGTAGATTTGAGATCTAAGAAAGTAGATCTACAGAAATATTCAGCAATGCTGAAGTATTCAGAATATGCAGATCAGATTTGAAAAGTACATTGTGTAGATCTCCTCCAATGGATCTCAAAGTGAAGGGTGGATCCCCAACACTCAGAAACCATCTCTCCAAATGGTGCACCCAAACTCCCTGCAACACCACCTACAAGAATAACGCAGATCTGGGGTAGAAACTGCACTGTAGGGGATAGATAGCTAATGGCCACATTCCAAGATCAGAAAATGAAGCTCATGCACTCCAATACACTTCCTCCAATAGAGAAAAGGCCTCCTCCACTGAAAAAGAGCACTAAAATGTCTTAGATTTGAAGAGATCTAACCTCCACTTGATGTAGCTTGCAAATACAACCAAACCCTCACTAGGTCTGAGTTGTAATTGAAAGGAGAAGCTTGGCCTTCAACCCAGATACTGGACCTTACAATAAAAACTCTCCCAAGAGCTACTCCATGGGAAGAGGGGGAATTCCTAAATAGGAAATCCCAATGCTAAATAGCATTTGCAATCTAGGTTAAACAGCCAAGAAAGCTATATGGTCTAAAAAGACAATATATCAAAGATCATATGATGAACAACCACAATATGCTGCCTTCCCCTTCCTTTTATAAGATGAGAGCTTGCCAAAACCCGAAACCACCTTCAATAACTTATCTCTTTCACACAAGAGACCTCCTTCTAGAATTATGTTGTGCCTCATTGATGAGCACTCCTCCAATACTGCGTTGTAGATATGGTCAAGGTTGACCCAGTCAAGTGGATTTTTTCTTTTCACACTCAAGTGTGTTTATTAAAATGGCCCAAATTTATCCTTTTTCACATTAGGCATGGATTTATTCTTTCATTAAGAGTTTTATGACCCTCCTTTACACATTTATTCTTTGAACAAAGAAATCCAAAACAAAATTGAATATTCCTATTAGCTTATGACTAATTAGGAATATTACATCCAGGAAGCCTTTTTCAAACTTCAATACACCATTCAAATTCTTTTTCCAAGCTCTATCCATTTGAGAATTTTCCAAGTGCATATGATATAATCTTCTAAACTAAAATGGATCCAAATTATTTGTTTATCCAATATGATTGCAACCACTCCTTTGACATCAATACCAACATATTTTCATCAATGATGGTTTTAAACACTTCCCACTTAGTTATTATTGGATCACGCTATAGTCTAAGTGTCATTGTATGGATTTCCCACCAAGTTTGGGCATGGACCTCTATCTTTGGTCATGGAATTGATATATTTTATTCTTATCCTATTTATGCACACTAAAGTATACATATAGCTATCACAACCATTCAAATTCAACATTACAACATCAATTTAACCTTGATAGGGTTTTTACGTCCATTTTCACTTCCAATATGAATATAGAATGTAAATATGTAATTCTAGAACTTAGCCTCCCTTCCATCAGTTCCTTCTTTAATATTATTTATCTTCAAGCTTCTCATTAGATCTAACATATGTTAGAATTTCCAATCTCTTTGAAAGGTTTGAACTTTCTATGTAGATTTGACATTAGTATCACCATATTGCAAGAGATGTTAGAGTCTTCTGCTTCCAATATTGTGAATCTCTCCTCCAAGTCATCCTTTAGATTTATACTACACTCATTCACCATCGATTAGATTTGAGACTTATTTCTTTACACATATTTCTGGATCTCGTAATATCTTACAAATACACAAAAATAATTAATTTTCTATCAATATGATTTATAAATTGATATGGATAATCCATTAGATAGTTCATAAAATCAAATCTTACAAGTTACTAGCAAATATTATGAGGATGTCGTCCATTATTTAGTGTTAACTTATGATCATAATGTAATGTTATACTACTAAAAATACTAAAATGAACTGAGAATATTTAAACAAGAACAAAAACAATTAATTGACCACACAAACCACATAATGAACACAACGTGAATTTTCATTTGGTTGGCCTTGGCAAATAGGATCTTGATGTGGAATAATGGTAAAAAAAGGGGTTATAACAGTTTAAGATTATATGGGTTATGTAGTTAAAAGGAGGAACTAGTCAATCATTTATTTGTTCATTTCTATTTTGTGAAATTATTTTGGAAGGAAGTCCTTCGAGTACTTAATGTCCTCAACTACTAGCTTTCTAATTCCTTGGAGAAATGTTTATGGGAATGGGTAAGAGACCATAAATTAAAAAAATTATTTATATCCTCAATTATGTTTAATGGAGCTGTTGAAATGTACCTCCAACATGAGGATTTATCTCTAGCATAATCAAATGATTTTCAAAGAAAACTATCAATCTAGGCTTTGTAGCTTAGAAGATCAAGGTGGAATTATTGGATGTCAAGAGATACCTAGCTTATAAATTTATCACACCAAAAATCTGAATTGTATTTTAATAAATCAATTTCCTAGAGCTATTTTCAATGATGCCACTGAGGGATTAATAGCAATTTTCCGTGTAGGAAGAGTTATTTGTCTTTCTCAAAATCATTTTTATTATCTATAATTGAGTGTAGGGGTTGGATTGAATATTAGGGTGGAGCTATTAGTGCTTTGGGCCTTTCTCCCATTTGATAAATAATTTTACATTTTACATGTTCAAGTTGTAGGGGATTCAAAGGTGGTGGTAGATTAGTTTCCTAGACATACTTATTTGCATACCCTCTCTCTAAACCCTTAGCAACAAATAATAAAGGAGTTACAAGATTCCTTTGTCTCAATTTCTATTAGTCACATATATAGAATATTCAAACAACAATAAGAGAATCTCTCAAAAGAGGCTATATATTTAGCTGAAGGCACTCTTATGTACTTTGAATTCCAAGGTAGGGTAGATCTGCTTATGGTCCAAAAGCTTTACTTCTAGTCTTTGTTTCCTATATTTTTCCTATCTAGTTTCAAGCTAGTTTTTGTATGTGCGTGTTGTTGTTTGGATTTTTTTCTTATTGGGATAAGGTTGGAATGTACTTCTGGCATGATTATTCAACTAGGTTGATGTTAGTAGCTGGTCAATTTATAACAAGTTTTGATTCACTCAATTGTTGGTAGGGAAGTACCTTGACCAATTCTTAATTTTTAAAGGAATTGGATGATATGTATTATGATTTCTATTGAAATGGAAAATACACTTTTTTTCTCAAAAAAAATGAATACAATATATATCTTGGGAATTGATGTAACAACTCCATCTCACCAATTTTTTTCTTTTTATAGTAATGTTTGTCACGTTCAGTGCCTTTTCCAACATATTCGTCATGACTAACTTTACACTAACAGTGTAAATGTAAGTTGTCTTTATTTTATTTTCAATTTTTGAAATAAAATTTCTTGGTTGAGTTCCACATTCATTTAAATCTTTTCTTCTTAATAGCTAAAACTCTTTATCCATTAAGGGGCCCTGTTAGGTTGATTAACATACATATTATACTATGTATTTAATCTTTAATCCTAAATCTTATTTCTTTTCATTATTACTTATAAGTTACAACTTTCCTCAGTTAAAACCTTAGGATGATTTACCATTTATTACATCTAATTTATACTTATAATTCTTCTCCAACTACATTCTATTTTTATTAAAGTTATAATGTATCACCTATAACTTCCTAAAAAATCTTATTATTTGAGTATTGGAGATATATATCCTAACCACAACCATATATATCTACATTAACTAAAACTTATACTCCTAGACATCAATATAATTGAAATGTTACATCCCCCATATATGCATTGTCTTTTTGTACTAAGGGGACAAACCCATTTACGTATACCCTATCCTCTACCTCCATATTTATGTATACAAATACATATATGTCTTAACCCGACATATATATATCATTTCTCACAGATAATATATATATTCACATATTCGTAATATGTAATGTAACCCTCCCATAACGTTTATAAACTATGGAACCTTTCCATATCATACATGCGAATTAACTTATGTTATGTTACATTTAAGTTTGGTTGTATGGTCTATATAATTCTAATTGAAATGATGGGATGTCTCTGCATGCATTCAAGTGTATTAATTCCTTGTCATTTTGTTTATCTCACCCTATTATTGCAAATTCATTTCCTACCTGACTCACATGGCTCTCCATACGGTCGAAGGACGCGCGTATGGTAGATCTTCGATTTCATCAACGACGTTGATCAATTATGGGTTTTTCAATACATTGAATGACTAGGTTTTGGTTCCATCATTTCATTTGTAATTTCTTTTTTCTGTTGTTCCACTGGAGCGAACAGAGAATAGAGGAACCTTCCTCGTGTTCTTACCATGAATTTCGCTGTAATTTGTAAGTATGGTATTCTTACATCTTCAATATACCTGTTCATTTATGTGTGACCTTACTGGAGACTCGAATTGAACATTTTAATTCACCTTCTACGGTTTACATTTTTCTTTCAGGTAAGAAACCCCACATTTTATCTTTGTATCATGTCATCGTTTCTTTGCGTTTTCTATTCAGCGTTTGTTTTAAATGTATTATACCGAAGCAAAAATCTTTGTCTCATTCTGGCATTATTAATGTTGAAATTTACGTATCGTTTGCGGGGTTCTATTGCATTAGATGTATATTGTATTTCCCTTTGTTTACAATGTATTCCCTATGACCATAGAAAAGGTAATGGTATTCCTCTTTATGCACTTGTTCTAGTATTGAAATTGTGTTAATTCTAATACATGGTTTCAACCATGTCTTGAGATTTAATTTCTCGGTTGTCTAAGTTAGTCTTCTTAAAATACGCATTTTTCCATTGCATATAATTGATTTCTGATTTTCAAATATGAATTTTTTTGTCAATACATTTTGTTTGTTTATCAATTTCCAATTCGTATGGGTAGAAATGGATTTTCCCCAATTAACTCAATTCGACCCATATGTAGTCGTTTCTCTGTAATAATTTTTACAAATGTCTTCTTGTTGTTTTGGAATTGGGAAATTTCCATAGCTTGTATTGGTTATGTATTACCACATAATGTTTGTTAATGATTTGTTGAAGGTCTATTACGGCTTTTCCATTAACATTTTTAAAGGAATACGAAATTCCCCAAAATTTGATTCCTCTTATTTAGATGTTTATAACAATTGTATATCAATTTCTTCACAGAGTTTGAATTTTCTTTGATTGATAATTTTATATATTCGCAATGAATTTATGAAGGTACATTATGGAATTGATAGTTATATTAGAAGTATATTGTTACTACTTCCATTGTATTATACTTCTCCGTTATCAATTTTTCCATTCCTCAATTTGTTCCATTTGCTTTATATATGCATATTCGAATTAGATTTCCCTTGACAGTGAGGGTTTAGGGGTACGAGAATGCCTCTTCTGCGTACTCCACTAGAGAATATTATGGCCTCAGCCTTGGTAAGAATTCTTTCATTTTGTATTATCGAACTTCTTCTAGGAAATTTGAATTCATTTATCTCAAATTTTGGTTTGACAGAGGTATAAGTTGTGTCTTCTATGTAACATGTTTCTTTAAGATTTTAGTTAGAACTCCAATTCACATTGGTTTCCCCTGTTACATTGTCTTTAGCAATTACTCTTCAATCGCTTCATCTTTCATATGTTCTAACATAGTTATGTATAACTATATAGAATATTTAATTTATTTTACATAGATACATTTCAACCATGTATACTAGTAAGTTAACTCTTATAATATGCTATAGTTTCTAAATTGAATTTATCTAGGTTTAAAATCTCAAAATTTTATTATTAATTCATTTTACACTCTACTCAATTTGAGCTATTGAATTCCAAAATTTGATTATAAATAATATTTATAATCCTTTTCTTCTGAGTCTAATTCTGGAAAACCCTTTTTCAAGATTCATATAGTTTCCTCAACTATATCAATTCTAGTTGTATGATGATACAGCTATTCCCTCAGGTCAGTATAGATTTTTCAACTTCTTTGTGTTTTATTTCAGACACTAAATAAATTATGTTCTATGCATCTTCTTATATTAATATTTTGTTTATGAATCTATACAGGCATAACTTCAACCTTGAAGCTACTCTTAAATGTATTATTAATATTATTATTACATGTATACTTCCTATGTTTTCCTTTTTATGTTTCATTTAGTATATTTCCTGACTTTTATCCATATGTTTTGTTGCAGGTTTGTTTTATTAATTTGAATGTCTGCTACAATTCCCTTACAACCAACTATCAGCAGATCTGACGATTAATGCCACTTATTTCAGGTCGGTCAATATGAAAATGGCAGGCTACACCACCACTCTGTCCATTTACCATTTTCAATTTCATAATTTATATTTAAATATTGTGGGATGGCCCAGAAACATCTGTAATTAACTATTGTATATAATTTTCATCTTGGAGTAGTTTATAAAGTGGTTTTTATCCTCATCTCTATTAAAGGATTTTCATAGAAAGGACCGTTACATGTAATTTAATACATTTTTATTCAGTACATAGTTATCATTGTCTCACTGAATATGCATAGAATAGAAATTGCTTCCTAAATGACAACGTTCTATACTTCTAGTTAGCTTTAAATCTGAAGTGTCTGGTCATCATCCAAATTTATATTTATTTTCATGCTATGTATCTAAACTATTTTTTGTTTAGAATTTCATCCGCTATTCCTATATTTGAGTTGCATTTGTTTTATGGTACATATATTTTAATTATTAAATGAAATTTTTAGATATTTTGATGGATTTAAACAACAGATTTAGACCTTTACTGAGGGTTTAGAGATTATGTATGTTTGTCCTTAAATTCACTTTTGTTTATGTAACCATACATAAAGATTAACTATACCCCTGTATGGTTAATCTCTGTTAAATACATATTACGCTTATTTATTGATGAACTAATCACAGCATGTTACACATAATTTATAAAATTAATCTACGGAATTTTAGCCACAATCTATAAAAATATATCCCTTTCTAACTACATCGGAATTATGTAATTTCTAACAGAAATATAAAACATAAAACTTCACAGAATGTGCATACCAATTTGGTAAAGACTATTTTCCTCCCAACCTTGAGCTTAATCCACAGCTCTCCCCTGAGCAGAGACCAATTCTTCATCTATGTATACAACCCCTTGTCTCACTAGGAATAGATTATTTAAGATTGCTTTCCCCCAGCTTGTTTCCATAACTGCGTCCTGTTAATTTGGGATGTTGTTTCCCTTAGCCTAGGATTTATTTATTATTTTTCCACAAAAGCTTCTTTAAAAATAGCTTTTCCTCTTTCTAGTTTTATTCTCACCTATTCTCAATAAATTTCCACTTTACTGAGGCATTTATTATATTCTTATCTCCCATCTAATATTTTTTATTTTATTTTATTTTTATCCAAGGATTTTTGGAGAATTTTGGGAAAGTCTTAGGATTATATTCCATCCTCGTGGATTTGAAATCCTGGTCTCCAATTTACTCTAGTCTTTGCACAATAATAAAATCTCACATTTATTTATTTCAAAAATAATATGTCCACAGTTATTTTTCTCTTAGGTCCACTTGACCTTTAGGATTATTAACTATCCATAAAATTTGAAAAATAGGGATATAACATATTCCCCCTCTAAAACAAAACACTGTCCTCGGTGTTGCAATTATTTTTTCTTATTCCTTAAATAGTGATGGATTTTTTTCTTCATCTCATCTTCTTGCTCCGGCCAAGTAGCTTCCTTAGGTGCAAAGTGTCTCCACTGCACTTTCACCTGAGCCACTGTTCTATTCCAGAGCACGATTTCTTCCCGCTCTAGTATATGAAGTGGCTCTCGAAGAAATTTTCCTTTTGTTTCCACCTGTATCATAGTCCAATCAATCACATGAGTAGGGTCATGTACATACTTCTTCAATAAGGATACATGAAAAAAATTATGAACTTTAATATGACTAGGTAGAGCCAATATGTAAGCTACTGGCCCCACTCTCTCCAAAACTTCAAATGGTCCACAGTAGCGTGGTGCTAACTTAGCACAACTACCAACATACAATATACTTTTGTGAGGCTTAATCCTCAAATAAACATGGTCTCCCACTTTGAATTCTCTATGAATTCTTTTCTTATCTGCATAACTCTTTTGACGATCTTGAGCTACTTTAATATTTTTATGAATTCTATTCACAGTTTGTTCCATTTCATGTAGTTCATCTGGCCCAAGGACTAATTTTTCCTCTGGTTGACTCCAACTAAGTAGAGTGTGGCATTTTCTGCCATACAAAGCTTCAAAATGGCTCATCTTAATAGAATCTTGATAACTATTATTATAAGAAAACTCTGCCAAATGTAGAAAGTCTTCCCACTTTGTGGGTTTGTCTATTACATACATGCACAACATGTCTTCCTAAATTTGATTGGTTCTTACAGTATGTCCATCTATTTGAGGATGATAAGCGGTACTAAAGTTCAGCTTGGTACCCATTCCTCCAAACATAGTTTTCCAAAATGTTGATGTGAATTTGGCATCTCTATCATATATAATCATTTTTGGAATTCCATGTAGTTTAAATATTTCCTTCATGAACACATTGGCCACTTGTGTTGTGCAAAAAGTAGATTGCACTAGCAAAAGGTGTGTTGCTTTAGTTAGAGTTTACACTACCACCATTATAGATTCATGTTGATACTTAGTTCATGGAAATCTGGTAATGAATTCTATTGAAACCACTTCCCACTTCCATTCTGGAATAGGGAGAGGATTCAATAGTCTTGCAGGATGTTGATGTTCTACTTTTACTTGTTGACATTCCAAACACCTTGCCAAATAATCAGCTACATATGTCTTCATGCCTAGCCAAAACATGTTTTTCCTCAATGATGAAATCAGCTTTTGATAACCAGGATGACCTGCATAAGGTCTCTTATAGTATTCATCTAATATTTCCTATTTTAAATATGTTACATTAGGAATATACAATCTTTTCTTATAGTAAATCAGTCCTTGCTGGTTTATGATATATCCTACAATTTCAGTTTTTTGTAACTTTTCTTGCAATTTTACATATTGCAGATCTTACAACAATGCTCCATGAATATGTTCTTATACATCAAACTTTACACTACTCCCGGTATATGTCAAAATTTGAGGAGGATCTCTACTCAAAGCATCAACAATTTTGTTTTCACTTCCTTTAATGTGCTTGATTTCCATATCAAACTCACTAAGGAAAGCTAAACAACTGGCTTGTCTGGCATTTAAATCTAGTTGGGTAAAGAAATATTTTAAACTGGTGTGATTTGTCATTGATATGGATTTCTTTCCCAACAGATAATGTCTCCACATCTTTAATGCATGTATAACAACAGCTAGTTCTAAATCATATACTGCATAATTATGTTCATGTTTCTTTAGTTTCCTTGATTCATAAAATATTACTGAATTATCTTGCAGTAATACCCTTCCTACCCCTTCTATACAAGCATTTGTACATACTACAAATTCCTTGTTTGGATCAGTTATTTTCAGTGTTAGTGCAGTAGTTAATTTCAGTTTTAATTGCTGAAAACTACTTTGACACTTTGTTTTCCACTCAAACTTTACTCCTTTTTTCTCCAAGGAAGTAATAGGATAGGCTAATGCAGAAAACCCTTCCACAAATCTACGGTAGTATCCGAAAATACCCATGAATGATTGTATTGCTGGTACATCTGTGGGTACAATCCAATTCATGATTGCTTGTACTTTTTTCGGATCTACCGCTAATCCATCCTTAGAAATCACATAACCTAGATATTGATTTTTTTTTTGTAAAATTCACATTTACTGAGTTTTGCATATAATTGATGATCTCTAAGGGTTTACAATACTATTCTTAGATGTTCTTGGTGTTCTTATTCATTTTTGGAGTATACCAAAATGTCATCTATGAACACTAATACAAACTTGTCTAGCTATTTATGCAGAACATTATTCATTAAACACACAAATGTAGCAAGGTCATTTGTAAGTCCAAAGGGTAGGACTACAAATTCATAGTGTCCATATCTAGTTCTGAATGTTTTTTTGTTGATTTCTTCATCCTTAATCCGGAGTTGGTGATACCCAGTTCTCAAATCAATTTTTGAGAAAATGGTGGCTCCTCTTACTTGATCAAATAGATCGTCTATCCGTGGAAGAGGATATATATTCTTGATAGTTAACTTATTCAGCTATCTGTAATCAATACACATCCTGAAAGTGCCATCTTTATTTTTGACAAACAATATTGTTGCTCCCCAAGGAGACACATTTGGTCTTATGTACCCTCTATCTAATAATTTTTGCAATTTAAGTTTTAGTTCTAGTAGTTCAGGAATACTCATTCTATATGGTGCCCTGGAAACTGGGGTAGCTCTTGGTACTGGTTCAATTGAAAAATCAATGTCCCTTTTAGGGGGTAGATGGAGGATTTCTTTTGGGAATATATCCCTGAATTCTCTGATTACTAGTAATTTTTCAGCAACCTCTTTTTTTTTTGTCCCAAATATTCCACTTGTACAACATACACTTGAAAACCTTTTCTTGTTGTTATTTTTAATTGTAATGCAGAAATCTATCTGACATATATTTCTTTTGGTTTTCCTTTAACTATTATAGATTTTCCTACTTCATATGTGCAATGTATTTTTTTATCTAAGAAATTTACGATTGCTTTCTATTTTTCCAGCCAGTCCATTCCTACTAACATTTCATAGGATCCCAGAGGGAGAATGTTTAAATGGAGTTCAATTTTATATCCATTTAAATTTAAAGTAGTTTTACGAAGTGTTGGGTCTCCATTTTGTCTTATCGTTACTCAAAATCTCTCATATTGTTGTTTGGTTAAATGATTATTGTTGTGAATATTTGTTACTTTCTTCATTTTAACATGATAAAAACATTATTAATTGAAGTTTGTATGTTGCAAGTTTAAAAAATAATTTGATCAGGCTTTTACATAGGCTTTGAACCTGCATTTACCTGCCTACACCATGCAACGGATTCCTGCACTAGAGTAGGTAGAACTGATGCACATACTTAAGTTGATGTCTCAAGGCTAGACCTCAATGATAGGCAGCATCTCATTAAGAATATATTGAACATTACCAAAGAGGACAATGAACGCTTCCTGCTCAAACTCTGGGATAGAATTAACAGAGTGGGTTTATAACTCCCCAAAATTGAAGTGTGGTTCGAGCAGTTGACAATTGATGCAAATTTTTATATTTGAAATAGAGCTCTACCAACTCTATTCAACTTTACAGTCAATACTTTCAAGATTATCCTCGGCTCCATGGCCTTACAAATAAAAGAGTTCTAAACATACTCCATGATATCAGTGGTGCAATAAAACCTTCTAGAATGACTCTACCTCTTGGACCTCCAAGCTCTAGAAAGACAACTTTGTTGTTGCCTCTTACTGGGAAGTTGGACTCTGATCTCAAATTTAAAGAAGATAAAGGCTAATACTGAGGACATTGGGGTTTCTATGAATATCATAAATGCTGACATTTCCATCCTGGAAAGGTTAGCGGACATGCTCCAGCATCAAACCGTTTCAGAATTAAATACAGAGTCGAACTCATAGTCCACGATTTCTTGCAGAAAGACACGGTGGTTATAATGATCGTCCTCGCAGTGGCCATGGGTATTATGAACATCCTTATGGTGGCCGTGGTTATCATGAGTGTGCTCATGGCAGTCAAGGATATGGTGACTATCTCCAAGGTGATTGTGATTTTGGTAAGGGAAATGACAAGGATCGTCCAGGTAGATGATAGACACAAGATAAGGCCACACAATCACAATCCGGGTCACGGAGTGTCAAATTAAACTTTCCAGCAATATCACCACTCTAGGTGTTGAGGTATAAAAGGTGTCTTTTTAACTCTTGTTTATCCTACATTAATTATCAATCCAGGTACGACTTTTTATCTCAAGAGTGTACTCAGTCTGAGGCGGAAATTTAATCTAAGAGTAATGTTCTTCAATGTGCAGTACAGTGTCTTAAATACAAGAGTAAACAGATGCTTGAAAATGAAATCTAATTAAAACAATCTGAAACTCAATGTTCTTTAATTAAAACAATCACTCAACAATCATCAGTCAAGGATGCAGTAGTGATAACTCTTTCCTCTGTCAACTGATATAAATGAAATCAAATATAAACAAGGTAATCAATCTGAGAACGTAGGCAGTAATAACCATTGGCCTTTACAGTTGATGATCTTGCATTCCACACTAAAGAAATTAAATGGAAATGGTAACTATGTTAAATCACTAACGCTACTAGTGAAAATAGACTAAACAAGATTTTTGTAATAACACTCCAAAGAAAAACCAAACTCTTGCAAAAAGGAATAAACAGTAAAGCTAATTAACAGGAATCTATTTACTAGAAATAAACAGCAAACTCTTTCTAATGGCAATGAACAGCAATCTATGAATGGAAATGAACAGTAAACTATTAATGGAAATGAACAACAATCCTGAATAGCGAAAATCTGTATATGCAAAGCATAACAATACAAATTATAAAAGAATAAGTACTCTTGTTATGTGGAAAGGAACGGCAACGCGATTTACTGATGCAACACACCAATTTCATAAATCATTAAACTGTAAGCTATAAACTAAGGTAACTATGAAGCAATGCAGTTTAAAGGAAATGAAAACTAATGAAAACCATCACATGACTGAAATTGGAAATTAAAGGTGCAAATAGCAAGTGGATCCACCAGGGTCGGGCGCTTAGCCACTAGTGAAGCACTGTCGAATTACTCCAGTATCAACTAATGGAACGGCAACCGAATTTATGTATTACTCATATGTAGCAAATTTTACAAGCAATCGTACTATGTTTTAATTAACAAGAGTCGATGAACAATTCTGAAAACTACAAAAGGAAATCTGAATAATCATACAAGGTCTCTCCCCTTCATTTCTACAAGCGTTGTTCTTTTATAACAGCCAGCAGAGGAAACAAGAAGCACAGATAACTTTGAGCAGCGATCCCTCGGGATCGAGAGATCCTGAGGGATTCGCTCTATCTTCCTTCTCTAGCTATTGTTTTGTCTTCTTGCGCTGGTGCTGCGTTGTTCCTTTCTTTACTTTGACTGTGCGCTCCAATCTTTGCATATTACCTTCATTTAGTTCCTATATAGAAGAAAAGACAATCTTTAATTAATTTCACAATAAGCACTAATCTCCTCAATTCTATTGTAATTCTTCAATATATTATCGTTCTAGAACATAAAGGAGTCATGATTAAAGGAAAAATATAAAGAAATACATGGCAAATGCATACCTTTTCCAATGCTCAACACTAGGAAAAGAGGAACTATTCACCAGGATCGTTCCCTATTTCAACATTCCATTGTAAAACTAATTTTATTTCCGACGAATTATTGAGATCGATAATCCACCTCCTTTATTCTGAATAGTTATGAAATCCCGAATTGTATTTCAATGTCTATATAAGATATCGCCTGGAGCAAAAATTTAATTAATCAGGCAGTGAATTAGAAAATCTATCAAGAGGAATTGGGAGGCACGCACAGGCACAAAAGGAATGCGTGGGAGGGACGAGTTGATCCCAATGTAGCCTCACGCATTTCATAACCTGTGGATCACTCCTCTTGTCTTTTTGGAGTTAAGTGTTCTCTGCTTGATGTAAAGACTGTGTTTTCCATAATTAATTGAAACAATTTTCTAGCATGCTTTGTTCGTTTATTTATCGCATCTCATGGTTTTAACTTCTCTGTGAACCAAATCACGGATAGAGCATTCAAACTGGCTGGGTTGGCCATGAGACCAGCTCGACACCGCTTTGCATCTCTTAAACTAATTAGCATTTAAATTATTATTTATAGTTTGAAGTTTATTTAATCATTTATAGTCTCTTTCCTTCTTCAAATTGGTGTTGTTTGATTTGCTGCAACATTTTCCTTTCAATTGGAGAATTAATTGATTTTTTGCATTAAAGACTGGTGCTTGCACTCGAAATATTTATTTATATTGAATCGGATTGCATCCCTCCAGAGCTGTAAGGTGAAACCTGAATCCTTTGAATCGATCCAGACCCATTTAATGTATATTCCATAACCTGAGATCGACTTGAGTGTTCATGGTCTTGAGGTATTAACGCATGTATTCAATCCACTCTTGCAGAGCCAACTATGCTATGTTGAAAATGATAATATTTATTTTCCATTAAGCTTCTTGAAATTTTTACATGATTAAATTTTGGGGACAAGGAAGGCGAGAGATTCATTTTCCTTACAAGTTTATTTACACAGTAAATTTATTTGTTATGTTGTTGATTCTTTCAGGTTAATTTTACATAAAGGTAGATGCAGTAGAATTAGTGCAAGAAGAAGTAGTGTAGGCAGAATTAGTGCAGGCATAATGGTTTTGAATTTCTTTTGAATTTATTTCAGAATTTACAGTCTTTTGATATTGTGTCAACACTGCTTGGTTTCCAGTTTTGATTTCCCTTTTGTTTGCTCATATTTAGAATTTGCTTTCGCATTGTTAAATAGTACAGGATTTCCTTTTATTTCCTGCATGATTTTAATTGTTTGGATTAGTGTTTCTCAAATTCTCTTTTAGTGCAGGATTTCATTTATTTCTGAGATTAATGCACAAGATAGACTAGAATTTTTTTTGCAGGTTGCTAGGGGCTCTCTCTGGCATTTCCAGTGCTGCATCTCAAAGTTCACGAACTATATGGATTGACAAATTAAATGTTGGTACATTTATAGACCCTATACTGCACCCAAATTTTTGGCATCGTTGCAGGGGAGATGCTCAGGGGATTGACCTTGGTGATCTGCAGCATTTGTTAATTTTAACTTATTTCCTCTTGCAAATTTTTGTTCTTTGAATTTATTTATTTCCTGCACATCTTGGTTATTTTAAGGTATTTCATTTTCTTTGGTGCTATAAGAACCCCCCTATATCACATACATTATTCCTGTACTGACAAATGTACCAGTTGTCTTATTGAAAAAAAGAAAAAGAAAAAAAAGGTATTTTGAGGAATCATTCAATGAGGACTTTTTATGCTGCTACAGAGACATACAACTCATCCAATGAGGAATTAACAAGTGTAGAATTTAACATTATGCTTGAACATAAAAATGATATTATAAAATCTTTGATTTCGAAATTGGATGATTTGCAGGAAGACTGGAAGCAAGATGAAAACCCACCGCTTATATTTTGTGCCAACTGTAGAAAGAAACACTTCCTTGGAAAGTGTCCACTTAGTAGCCTAAAAGTTTGCAAAATTTGTGAAGAGTATCATTCAACAGAACGTTGCCCATCACTACTAAGATTACTGCAGGCACTCAAGAAATCAAGGAAGGAATCAAATCGACTACCAAGTATAACTCAAAACCCATTATCATTTGATACTTTGAATAATGCTTATTTTCCTGAGCAGGTTCCTCAACATGTTTATAATCATACAGTTTCATGGAAAAATTTTAATCCTCCTCCAATTGAATATCCTACTTCATGGCTGTAGTGGCCCTCTCCTTAGCTCTCATCCTCGAGCCAGATATCTCCATGGCCTCAAGAATCGTTTGGATCCTTATCTCTACGAAAATATCCCATGCAAATTAAATCATATGAGCACCAAAAACAACCTCAATGTATTTCCAATGCACCATTAAGTTATCCTCCTCCATGGTCCTAGCTGCATGTGCAACCTTACCCTAGCATTAATCCATACCCTAACCCTCGTCCATACCCTACACTTTGTCCCCTTATTCCATACCCTATTCCTTATCCTTACCCATACCCTATCCCTCATTCAAACCCTAGCCCTAATCCTAGTCCAAACGCTAGCCCAAATCCTCAGCCTAGTCTAAGCCTTAGTCCAAACCATATCATAAACCCTAATGTAAACCTTCAAGTTGCACAGCAGTTTCAAACACCTATTCTTCCCATTGATTCCCATGTTGAACATAATGCTACATCTTCCATGTTGGGAAAGGAAATGAATTTGGAAACTTCCCCCATTACTATAGAGCATTCACCCTGGGAAGAGATAATTCAAAGACCACCAGAGGATAAATCTTTAATTGGAACTTGTTTTGAAAATGTTGTTGAAACTCAAAACCCTAGAATCCCTCTCAACCATTCTTGTCAATCTGAAAATCAAATATTTGAGCCTGAACTTGAGGGATTCATCTTTTGTCTTTCACCAAATCCTTCGTGCCTCCAAGGGAGTGACTATCAAACTGTGGAAGACTTGCACCAGTTGGAGAATCATCAAGATGTGGATTTCATTGAATTCTGGTTTCAAACAGTCATAAGCACACATTATTCCCTCATCATTTGACAACCCTTGGTACCAGGTCAATTGAAGCAACTGGTTTCTCACACTTTGGTATGTATTGAAGTCTATTCTATAGTCAGCATTTTGTTACGCACATGGCTTCACTGGAAGTACGCCTACACCTAAAGGTGATATTTCTTTCTTTAAAAATAGGGTAGGGTAATACAAGAATAATGAATAAATATGTATAACAACACTCTTGAACTTGTGATTCTTTAAAAGCACAACTTTTGAAAATTCTATTATCATGCACTCTCATGGTAATACTTGTCATACAAACTTTACACTTAATACCTCATATTTTAAAGTGACTTTGATTATATATTAACATTTCAGTAAAGGATATTGTTATAAGTTACATGTAATACTTTTCTCCTATCCTAATAAACTATCATCCAGGAAATATTTTTTTTCGGTCCCCTTCAAAGGGATCAATGAAAAACCTCCTATGGTGGACCACGCCTACAAAACTCTAATAAGCTTTCATAAATAACCCTGGCATGATCAACTCAAGGAATATTTTTGGTCATTATCTGAGATGTATGTAAATAATTTCTTATGGTAGCATGATCAACTAGTAAAGAATAGTAATTAAAAACTTTTCACGCCATCCTACACTCTTAAGGAGTAGATTTGCTTTCCCACCTACAAAGTAACCCATATGAGGTTAATTATAATCAATTTTTTTCTAAAACAACATAAATAAATTAATTGAGGTATAGGAGGTCTCATTGCAAGCCAACCTACTATGATCATGGGTCCTAAGGAGAATGACATTACCGCACTGGTCACCAAGCCAGGGTAATGGCTTTTAGTTGAAGATCTAGAAGACAAGAGGCCTCATCACAATCTTTCTTGTTCATTCTTGTTATTTATTGTGAATGGCACTATCGTTAGCTGCTTACCAAGTGAAGACAACAGCCTTCAATTAACTTCTAAAAAGAGAAAAAGTAAATGTTCTTAAATGACTCTGAATCTATATCTAATAGGTGGGACAAAATCATTGCATGAGGTTAAAAGGTACCCTTGTCGAGGATATAAATGCCTACTGGAAGCAAGGCCATGCCTATGCTATTAAAGTTAAATTTACAATATGATTTACTTGGTTTTTTTCCTTTCCCTGAACTCACTATCAATCTCTTTGAGAATGGCTTTAAAATCCTTTTTTTGTTATACCTGGGAGTTCTATATTTTTGGAATGATTCTTATGAGCATGGGAACCTTAGTGCAGGTAGCTCATTATGCCAGACAAGAGAAGCTTCAACTATACATGGATAATGGTAAAATGGTTACTATAGGAAGGTGTTACTATGTATAATTTTGACACCTTTTTTTTTAATCATGTCACTCATATTTGCAACGAGGATATTAAAGTGAAACTTCTGATCAAGGATGCCTCCGAGATATTCTTTTGGAAATTTTAAAAGCTTGACTATTTTATTCAAGTAATAACACCATCCTTGAAATTTTTTTTTCCATAGCAGCTTTCAGTTTATATTTTCTTGAAATTAGTCTAAGCAAATAAAGAGTCCAACAGACACACTGTTTTTAGAGCAAGCTTTATCTAGCGCAGGAAATGTGATCACAAATAATGGCAGGGACATCATTATGAATTCCTATAAATGTTTTTAATTTTTTTTTTTGTTAGGAAGTGACAGTAACATATTTATTTGCATTAGGACATGCAATATGGTCATCATGGGGGGATGTTGGGCCTCCATTTTGTCTTATCTTTACTCAAAATCTCTCATATTGTTGTTTGGTTAAATGATTACTGTTGCAAATATTTGTTACTTTCCTCGTTTTAACATGATTAAAACATTATTAATTGAGGTTTGTATGTTGCAGGTTTAAAAATTAATTTGATCACGCTTTTACACAGGCTTTGCACCTTCATTTACCTGCCTGCACCGTCCAAAAAATTCCTTCACCAGAGCAGGTAGAACTTATGCAAATAAAAAATTTGATGTCTCAAGGCTAGAACTCAATGATAGGCAACATCTCATTGAGAATATCTTGCGCATTATCGAAAATGAAAATGAACACTTCCTGCTCAAACTTCGGGATAGAATTAACAGAGTGGGTTTAGAACTCCCCAAAATCGAAGTGTGGTTCGAGCAGTTGACAATTGATGTAGATGTTTATATTGGAAATAGAGATCTGCCAACTCTATTCAACTTTACAGTCAATACTTTCGAGAGTATCCTCAGCTCCATTGGCCTTGCAAAGAAAAGAGTTTTGAACATACTCCACGATATCAGTGGCGTAATAAAACCTTCTAGAATGGCTCTACCTCTTGGACCTCCAAGCTCTGGAAAGACAACTTTGCAGTTGGCACTTGCTGGGAAGCTCAAATCTAATCTCAAAGTTAAAGAAGAGAAAGGCCAATAATTAGGACATTGAGATTTCTATGGATATCAAAAATGTCGACATTTCCATCCTGGAAAGGATAGCGGACACACTCCAGCTTCAAACCATTTCAAAATTAAATATGGATTCGAACTCATAGTCCACGGTTTCCTGAAAAAAGACACTGCGGTTATAATGATCGTCCTCGTGGTGGCCATGGGTATAATTAACATCCTTATGGTGGTCGTGTTTATGATGAGCGTGCTCATGGCGGTCAAGGATACGGTGACTTTATCCAAGGTGGTCGTGATTTCAGTAAGGGAAATGACAAGGATCGTCCAGGTAGATGATAAACATGGGAGAAGGCTGCATAGATGTAGTCTAGGTCACGGAGTGTCAAATCACACTTGCCAACAATATCGCCACTCCAGGAAAAGAGGAGCGATTCACCAGAATTGTTCCCTATTTCGACATTCTGTTTTAAAACTAATTTTATTTTCGGTGAATTGTTGAGATCGGTAATCTGCCTCCTGTATTCTGATTAGTTGTGAAAGCCTAAATTTTATTTCAATGTCTATATAAGAGATCACCTGGAGAAAATAATTAATCAATCAGGCAGTGAATTAGGAAATCAATCAAGAGGGATTGGGAGGCACGCACAGGCACAAAAGGAATGCGTAGGAGGGAGGAATCGGTCCCAATGTAGCCTCACGCATTTCATAACCTGTGGATTGCTCCTCTTGTCTTGCTGGCACTAAGTGTTGTCTGCTTGATGTAAATACTGTGTTTTCCAAAATTAAATGAAGCAATTTTCCAGCATGCTATGTTCGTTTATTTATTTCATCTCATGATTTTAACTTCTGTGTGAACCAGGTCACACTGTTAGTACCCTATAAATTATAGGATCTTAAGCTGACTAGATACTTCATTTTTCGTGCAAGGTTTTCATTTATTGAAAGGCATTTCAAAATTCAAACGATTTCAAATAAATAAATAAATAAAAAACAAAAGGGGAAAAAGAGAAAGAAGAACCCCCAAAAAAAAAAAAAAAAACTAAAAGTGGTGCAAGTCCAAATGCCACTACTCTTTATATAGGTCTGTCCATTTATACAGTTTAATCATGGTTGGATAGTTTTCAATTTATGTTGATAGGTTAGAAAATAAATACTTTCCAAACTATTTAATCTTGGTTTATTAGTGGATGTGTTAGAAAATAAAGATTTTCCAAACTGTTTAATCTTGGCTTATTAGTAGATAGGTAGAAAATGAGATTGGTTCAACAACTTAATCTGAACCAATAGGAGAAATAAGAGATAGAGGTTAGGTTATAATGTTAAAGAAAATTTTCAGGGTCTGCAAGTCTAAATGCACCCTACAAAGCAAGGAAAAATGTTATATGTGTAGTTTCGGGTAGGTAGATATGCAAAGGAGGAAGAACCGAAAGAAGAAAAGGAAATGGTGACTTCAAAATCATGTGAGGGGAAGATTGTTTCATCTGAAGCGGTGTACAAGTCTCGCAAAGCACCAAATCACACTTCGCAATTTCAAAAGGATAGCGCTAAAAGAGAATGGTAAAAGTTGCGATCTGCGGGTTGCGGTCCGGTCCCACCTTCCCTCCGTGTCACTCCATCTCCCCGCACTTCGCAAGTTTTAAATTTTAACCCCCACTGCTTATTACAAAAGCCTAAGATCTGCGATTTTTGATGCAGTCAGTCCCACTTTCCCCTGCCACGTACTTTCCCCCTCACAACACTTCGCAAGTTTCATAGTTTACCCCTACCACTTAAAGTTAAATTTTGTGATCTGCGAGCTACGGTCAGGCCCCACCTTATTTCCATGTCACCTACCATTCCCCGCACTTCACTCTTCGTAAGATTTAAGGTTTTTGTTACTTCTAATAACTAAATTCCCCGAAGTGCGATTTGTGATAGTCGTGGGGCCTTCCATGCCATGTCACCTCCCATTTCCCCGCACTTCGCACTTCGCAAGATTTAGAGTTTACCTCTACCGCTTCAAGTTAAATTTTTCAATCTATGGGTTGCGGTCAAGCCCCACCTTCCTCACCACGTCGCAGTTTCCCCCCGGTGCTCATCCCCAAACCTGGGCACACAATCCCGTCAACTCATCGCATCAGCCCTAAACATCTTTCACCTTACCACCCATCTTCGCCCCTCACCTCGCCATCCACAGCCCTCGATTCATTTCGGCCCCCCTTCAGCCATCGGACGTTAACAAAATGGGGGGGTTCTTAAATGGGTGGCATCCATTACCACCTACCCCTCCACATGTCGCGCTCCCACCGTTTTTCACCCCCCCTCTCCATTACTGCTTACCACCAGGGCCCCCCTCTGAAAAGTTGTTTCCACCTTTCCCAAACCATTGTTGCCTATGACCATTGTCAATGCCACCGCGCCGCATCATCCATCACCCATCCACCTCACCCTGTCACATCCCCATCAACCAATAGCGTCATTGCACCATGAATGGTCGGGCCATTGTCCAACGGATCCGCTCCAACTTAGCCATTATCCTCCAGCCATGTGTTAAAACCTGAATTCACCGCGATGCCACTGTTTCCATTTGTTGTTTTGGTCGGATTACTACAGGTTGTGAAAATCACATTCATCTGCAAAAGAGATCACGACCATCCATGGTTGAAGGGTAAATTGCACGTAAAAGAAGGAATGATCAACGCTCTGTGACCTTAATTATAGTCTTTTTGCAAGTAATTCAAATCCAATCCTGATCCCTTCGGTCTTACCCCTTCCCCAGTACCAATTCATACAGTTTCCCCCTTCTCTATTCCCATTCTCTTGCAGCCCATTCTCCATTGCAGGTGAAACAAAAAGAAAATAGCAAACCATGCCTCCCAAGGTAGATCCGTAGCCATTCAATCCCATGGTCTACCCCCAGGTAGACTTAGACCATATTCCCCTAGCTGATAGTGATTACAAGATCCACGAGACGGAGTCAAACCTTGACATGTTCGATGACTACTTTTGGCTTGAGGATAAGCTCCTTGACGAAGCAGATGGCATCAGCCTGTGGAAGACCAAGCTCCCACATTACATTTTCCATAGGACCCATAGCTGCCCTAAGCTAATTAGGAAATGTCAGTCCTATTATGACATTAAGCAAAGAGCCATAGTAAACTCTGTAGGAGAGATTTTGTTTCATGTAAATGCCCCAGCCATTCAAAGAGATGTTGCAGGCCCCCATTGTTGAGAACACTGTCTCTTTTTCTTACGAATCCCTTGTAGGATTGTACCAGGGATTATATTTCGCTAGTAGATCCAAAACCTTGGAGCCGTTCATGGCCCCCAATGCACCAATTCCTACAACAAATCCCCCATATTCGTCATTCACCTTCCCAAAAAGGACCCAGCACATTGTCACCACCCTGTGTTATTTGTTAGGTTATCATAATTATCAGTGGATAGATGAAGCCATAATTGGTTTCTTGTCCATATTCTCTGCAGAAGCCCAGCCCACTTTTATGTTCAACAATGTGCAGTTCCTCAGTGATGCAATCCATGATCAATTCTTGAATTTTCAAAGGGAAGGTGTATTCAAATTCACCTCTGTGTTGGGGTACATGTTCACCTATTTTCAATCCAACAAGTTCGAATTTGGCATGACAAAGCAAGGTGAAGACTCTCAAGCCCAATCTGTCATTTTTTGGACAACTCTGCTGAGAAAGGAGCAGGAAGACAATTCATACAAGAGTTTTGTAGACCTATTTTTTCATCCAGCAATTAGTGCACTCAGTAGCACCACAGAGCCCAGGGATAAAGAGGAAATCAAGAAATTGATGTAGTTAACAGAGCAGGTCAGGATGACAGATTGGTACCTCTACTAGAATTACACAGAGATCAGGATTTATGGCAGTGAATTAGCCCCTTATAAACTACCCAAATACCTCTCCATGAGGATATTTTCCCTTGAGTATATCAGGCAAATGATAGATGCTAATGAGGTGCATTTTGTTTCGGCCTAGAAGAAGTCACAATTCAGGATCAAATCCCAAATCGGCCCATTCATCTACAATAGCAGGGCAGCAGGGGAAAAGGCAGATAAAATACTGAAAGAGATGCAATTCACACATAGTTTCACCTAGTCCTATGATCCAATGGGGATCATCTCCAAGAAGAGGGCGGAAAACAAGTCCACACCCTACACCCATACCAACAGACTGAAGATAGAGAAGTACATGAACCAAGAAGAATGGGTGGTAGACACACTCCAGCAGGCTGAAGAGCAATTCAACTCTATTCAAGAATCTAGACACTAACTCCTCAAGGAAGAAAGCAATAGGAGTTCAAAATGAAAAAGGAAAGGAGCCTGAAAATGAAACAGGAAGTAAGAGGAATAGGGAGGATCCAATAGACATGGACATCAACTCCTCCTCTAAGGAGTTAAAAATAAAATATAGGAAGAGAGCCAGGATCAGCATGGGCCATGATCAAGGAGAGGAGGAGAACCAACAAACTACCATCACAATGGGGAATTCACCAAGTTCAGCTTCGTCAGGTGGCCACCAGATATTCTCCACATCTTCTGTGTAATATCCCCAAATGGATATTTTGACTAATTTTACATAAATTAATTTAAACCCCACATTATGTCATAAAATCAACATTTACTTAACAGAAGATTGCCATGGAAAAATAAAAAATATAGTTCAGTGCAATCTATTACACATTGGATAGGAAGAATCTCAACATTTTATTATAAATAATAAGTGGGGTTACATACAGATCTGACCCAAAATTGTTGAGATGGAAAACTGGCCACCAAGACAAACTGTTGCACTATGTTGGCCTCCAAAACCGAACTGTTGAACTCTCCCTCAGGAAACAACTGTCATTGAACCCACTGAAGATATGAAGCACAAGTTGAAGATCTAAATGATCCTCACACCAATCCCTAAAGCTCCGCGAAACTTCTGAATGAAATCTCCTCAAGAGAGTTGGGTTTTTTTCCAACACTCACAAATCACCTGAGGGTTTCCGTCCTGGGGATACGGCTGAAGTAGAGAACGACGTCTCAAACCTCTCACACAATAAAATGATATGATCCAAAATATATCCCTCAATGGCCTCCTCCCTTTCTTTTATAGATCTCTTGGATCCTTCTAGAGCCTTATTTTATTATAATTTTATTCATGGATCACTTTTCCCTCTTATTAAAATATTCCTTTTTAATGTAGAAAAGAGTAAATCAGCTATCATGTCTCCTCCGGTCACTGAAACTCACATCCCACCATCCCATCATGGAGGTATCCTTGTCCCGGTTCTAATGATCCATTACATTAAAGTGTTATATCATCTATTCCTCCCGGAATGCCACCTTGAGTGTAATCAACTGAGTTAAGCCCACAAATAACTCAAATTTCTGAAAGTTTTCGGAATGTACCCGAATGGAAGCCAAACTGCTCGGATGATGGAATATATCAAGCGAATTCCACCCGACTGCATAGAAACTCCTTAAAACTACTCCAAAAAGCCCCTGGGCCTGCTGATGACACCAACCTGTACCTCTGACCAGTTTGCTCCTAACTCTGGGAGTCCATCCTAGCCCTGTCATAGGTGACACCAAAAAAATGGAATATTACAGACCTTCTGCCCCAAGATTGCATGCCCTCAAGCAATATAAATATGTGGGCCACCCTATTGGCCTGATGCAACTGAGACCCAATGCTCGGATCCCACACAAACCCCTGGGTTCTGTTATGCACCTGTGTCAAGCCACTCGGAAAGACCCCTTAGTGTTGGGATCTCAAACTGATCTCTCACTATACATGTCAACAAACAATCCTCCCGTACCCCAACGCCACCATGACCTATCATCGCCCAAGTCCCATGGCTCGAATGGCGCACTTCCTCTGGCTATAGCTGATGCCCCATGAAATGAAGTCTACCAACACGCATCAATGCTCCCTGGATCTTGTTGTGTTGTACCTCTAACTGTATAAGCTGCCCCACCAAATACATACCAACTCATCACCTCTCTCCAATCCAAGTCCTAACTCAATCCCATGCTGATCCTGCTCTCCTGAAATCGAGATGGAGTGTTGAAGAAATGACGACTTGTGCCCCACTGCCAGCTGGAATTTGTAACATTTGTTATGTCTAAGGGCCCCTTCTCTACTGTGCTCCCTACGAAGAAAATCATACCATCAAAAGGGTACTATCTCATGATCTCCCACCAATCTATCCTATAAGAAGAATCCCAAGTAGTGTCAATTGCATACGGAACATGCCTAGAGTGTTGTCGCCAGCTCATAATCAACTCATGTTGCTCTGTCCCATATGCCGATGAAATTTGCCTGTGGAAGAAGGCCCCACCCTCTATAATGGGCCAAAGTGGGCAAGATATGTTGCAAGCCCCATCGATGTACTCCTGGAGAGTGCTACTCCCTGAAAGTACTGCAGCACTGCTGCCTGCTTATGCAACTATCTACAACTCATCAGTGTGTCGGCCCAAAGGTGGATGCTCCACCCTCTCCAATAGCTCCTCCCTCTCCTGATCCGGAATGTAATGCTCCTGATGTCCACTAGCCCCCTTCAGAACTATCCCATCAACCTCCAACATCTCCAGAGGAGATGGATCTGCAATTTTTGTCACCGTACTCGGTGTCTATGCATCTGATTGCTCCTCCTCAATGGCTGACCCCAAGGTTAGCCGCATATCCATCATAGACTCAATGTGAGCCTCCATCTGGCTTGCCCCCAAAGGACTATCATGCATGATGTGCATAGTATCCTTCTTTGCTGACTCCTGCTCCATTATATGCTGCTCCAGTTGAACCGTCACAAGTGACTCATCACCTTGTGTATCTCTCGTAGAGTCCCCTAACTTCTCATCCTGCACACTGGAATACAGCTCTGGCCTATTGTCATCATCTCGAAGCGTCCTCATCTAATCCCATGGACTCGTCTGAAGAAGAGTACTCATCCTGACATACAGAAGGAACGTCTACTTTCTCTACCTCTGCCACCTCATATACATCTCTCAAACATGAGTGATTAGGCCCCCAAGATCCTTTGCAAAAGAAGCAAAGTCCCTTCCTCCTCAGCTCATTTCTTTTGCATGATCCACCAAATTGGAACAACTCCTCCCTGGTTAACTGTCTCTTGAAAAGCTCAATGTTTTTCTCAACTAGTCCTTGGGCTAGCTCATAAGCAGTAGGTGAGACCAACTGCTCTCTCCTCCAAATGCTTAGAAACCTAGTCTGCAACTACCGGCAAATGGCCTCACAGACTCCCATACATGTCTCCTAATGCTGAAGAAGCAATGGAACATCTGTAAAATCAATTCATCACACTCAAGATCAAAGATGACCTCATAAGTTTGGGTCATGGCCATGACTCTAAAACCTTAAGCTCCCTCCCAAATGTAGATCCTGCACAGTTGTCCAAGTCCTGAAAAGTTCCTACTATCAGTCTGAAAATTCTTTTCATAATATCATCTTTGTGGGGAGGAAAGGGTGTTGTTATCCTTAAAATATCACTAAAACAAGAGGCATCTATAATCTTGACTCTCTCACTTGGATATTCCAAGAATCTGGCTTGTACCAATGCAAGCATAGATGGCTCCAAAAGCCCAATTTAAACTCCAATCAGATTTCTCTACCTTTGGAAGATAGGATTCTAGTTTCTCCAACATGGGAAAGTCCTTTTCTGATCTTCCACTCTTTAGGTCCATCCCAAGTGCATAAAGCCAATTTCCCACTTCTCTCTCCTTATGTAAATTTCTTGGATGCCTTTGTTGGAGTAAATTATATACCTTCTTGGAGAAGGGTTTGTTGTTCTATTTTGTTTTCTGGTCTTCTGATGCATGGTGGTTCAAGGAACCGGCTTCTGTTGTTATTATTCTCAAGCTATTTAGGAATCCCTCCATGGCTCAGCCAATGATGTGGTCACTATTTTTCTAAGTTTAATGCAATTTCTTGAATTTTCAAGGGTCTTTTAGTGAGCCCATTTGTCAGACAGTTCAAATACACACTACTATAGGTGACAAGTATTTTCTGGTGTCAAATACAGGCTTAGAGTGGGGAATTTATAAAAGAATTAGTCTCAACCCAACTGCTGGTATTTTATCTCATACCCAGAAATTTGTAACTTCATTAATAGGCTTATATCAAGTTAGACAATACATGGTAATTTATTCCACATAAACCATCAATATATGCATAACAGAGATACAAGAATAACCTGATTCATGCCACTGTGGAAAGTGCTAAATCTGCTTATACTGCGGTAGTAAAACACCCAAGAATTTGACAAGACGTATTTCCTCCTTTTCTACAACTTTCACAAAGGTTGGTCCTGCTAAAACTGCACCCGTACAGCCACCCAATTAACTCTTCTCCTCCAATGCAACTCAGCTATCTCAGGTCTAGTTTGAACTCCAACAAGGAAAATTTCATGGTCAGCAAGGGTTGGATGCCCACACTTATCCTCTAATTTCTGCTATACGGCCCCTCTGAAATTGAGAAGACAACTACAACCAAAGAAAGGACTTGGCCTTCTTGAGAACTGACTGGTGAATATGATAGAAGGAAAATAGAATTGGTGGTAAATCATAAACTCACTGCTACAGGTATGTAAAAACAAATACCAGGTATGGAACATGACATAAGGACTGCATTTTGATTTTTGTGATGTCGATATTGAAATACGACCTCTCCTTTAATGTGGGAACTCGACCTCAATATGAAATTTTCCCCTTCAGATTTTAATTTGGCTCCCCTTAATAACTTTTTATTTTTCCATCCTCCTCTAGAAATTTCATGGCACATAAAACCTTAACCCCTCCTGGATTCTTGAATTCGGCCTTTTCAATATATATATATATATAATTATCAAAGATCAGACCTTGTGATAAAATAAAATCTCCGCAACAGTATCTTGCCCAATAACCCATGAAGGAATCTCGTCTGGCTCGATACTCAACCCTCAGTTGGAGCAATCCCTATCATAATTCTCAACGTGCAACTAATGGTTCGAACTTTTAGTAAGCCTTAGTCTATGATTTCTCAATCAATATGATGTGGACGTGTCCAGCCGATTCCCGTGCATGTCAAATGAAGGAATGATGCCACAATTTGGCCAATCAAAATACACAGTGGACTCATACCGCCGCCTGGAATTTAATCTTGCCTTGATAATGTCTTAAGGGGATTTCGTCGCTGAGAGTTAGGATAGGCTTTGGGCGGCATCCATTGGCTCACTGATGCAACGAGGGTAATGGAACACCGATGACGTTATCATACGAAGCAATTTCATCGACCACCATCAACAAATCAACGGGATATTATTCTTACACCAATCGCCTTCACTGCAATCGATACGTTCAAAATTTGCTCATTTGTAGAGGGAATATTGACTTGGCAACAGTGGGTATTTACACCCAAGAATACGTAGAATTATGGGCCGGAATTTTAAAGATAAATTTAGTTCTTATGATTTAAAATTTTGGCTGCCCTCAATGGTGAACCCTTCAACGTATTCGGCAATACGACTGCAATTATTTCGCACTCGTTTGACCACGAGAAATGTCGATGCTATTTATATTCTTTCACAACAACAGGAATATACAACTCTTGCTACCGAGATGGATCAAATTGGTTACACTTAATAGGGTGCTACACAACGAACAATACATGCCTCTTCAGCATTGTCAATAATTCAATCTTCCCTAGAGTCACTCAGTCCTGAAAAAATAAGAAATTTAGCCTCTGATATTTGCTCGACTATTTGGAGAAATTTCTTCTGTAAAATAATGACTTCAGCAAGATAGAATAAATCATGAAACCCTTGAATTGATTTTCAATAAAAATTGAGATCCTCCAAACTGAAACCCCACGGTTGAGCCAAGACCAAGGCTCTGATACCATTGTAATATCCCCAAATGGATATTTTAACTAATTTTTCATAAATTAATTTAAACCCCACATTATGCCATAAAACCAACATTTACTTAACAGAAGATTACCATGTAAAAATAAAAACATATAGAGCACTGCAATATATTACACATTGGATAGGAAGAATCTCAGCATTTTATTATAAATAATAATTGGGGTTACATATAGATCTGACCCAAAATAGCTTAGATGGAAAACTGGCCACCAAGATGAACTGTTGCACTGCGCTGGCCTCCAAAACTGAACTATTGCACTCTCCCTCTAGCAACAGTTATCACTAAACCCAATGAAGATAATGAAGCACAAGTTGAAGATATGAATGATCCTCACACCAATCCCTGAAGCTCTGCGAACTTCTGAATGAAATCTCCTCAAGAGAGTTGGGTTTTCATCCAACACTCACAAATCACCCGAGGGTTTCTGTCCTGGGGCTACAGCTGAAGTAGAGAACCACGTCTCAAACCTCTCACACAAGAAAATGATATGTTCCAAAATATATCCATCAATGGCCTCCTCCCTTTCTTTTATAGATCTCTTGGAGCCTTCTAGAGCCTTATTTTATTATTATTTTATTCGTGGAGCACTTTTCCCTCTTATTAAAATATTCCTTTTTAATGCAGAAAAGTGTAAGTTAGCTACCACGTCTCCTCCGGTCACTGAAACTCACGTCCCACCATCCCATCATGGAGGTATCCTTGTCCTGATTCTAATGAGCCATTACACTAAGGTGTTATATCATCTATTCCTCCCGGAATGCCACCTTGAGTGTAATGAGCTGAGTTAAGCCCACAAATAACTCAAGTTTCTGAAAGTTGTCGAAATGTACCGGAACGAAATCCAAAATGCTCGGATGATGGAATATATCAAGCGAATGCCACCCGAACTCATAGAAAATCCTCAAAATTCCTCCAAAAATCCCCTGGGCCCGCTGATGACACCAACTTGTACCTGTGACCGGTTTGCTCCTAACTCTGGGAGTCCATCCTAGCCCTGTCATAGGTGACACCAAAAAAAGGGAATATTACATTCTACCACCGTCCCATTCCACCAGCAGGATGTGCAAACCCCCACATGTACTTCCACTGCAGAACAAGAGGAGGAAGACATCTATGACACATTCAGGGAAATCAAGAGAAGGAACAGGGTTCTCAAGACCAACACCTACAATCAATTTTGGAAAAAAACAAGCAGCTCCCAAAGTAGACTCCTATCAGCCTTTGACTCTAAGAAGGGAAGAATGAGGATGGCATTCTTGGAAGCACAAGTTCCTCAGCCCAAAGGTGCAGCGGACTACAAGAGGACATCATTTGAGTTTAATGCAAAGATAATCCACCCAATAGACCAGATGGAGGTGCACAAGTAGACTGGGGAAATGATCTTTTCCACCCTTACCAACACATCGATGATCCTCTCAAAACTTCATGTGACTTCGTCCAATGCACAGTCACAATTAAAGTTGGAAAAGATCTCCCCCATGCCAAAGATTCAAAGATAAAATCTCTGGAGGAGTTATTGATACAACTCGGGTACAATCCATCAAACATAGCAGTGGCACAAACCCTTGTGAGGAAGAAGAATGCATACATAACTGCTTTGAGCAGGCAACTTAAGATGCCAGTAACAGAAGACCCTATGGCCAAAGAGATAGAAGAAACTGAAACACAGAAGGCAGAAATGTTGCAATTAATTGTTGAACAAACAGAAAATATCATGAGAATGGAGGATGAGATGGATAAAATGATCCAAGAAAGATAGAAAGCAATAAGAGATTGTGTGAAGGGAGCGGAAAAATAAGTAGCTAAGGCCACGATGCCCCTACAAGCGGTTCCTCTCACAGTGATCCCATCAGCTACAACATCCATAGGAGCACTAGAGTATAGTACTGAGCATCTAGCCAAGGAAATGGAGGATAAGTCTCTACAGTCATCGGAGATCAAAAGGTTGTGAAATCAACTCTCTAGCTTGCTGGAGCAACTCAAAGGGAAAGACTCTGCCCATACCACGGAGCTGCAGATCAACAAAAAGTTGAATGAGAGCTTGCAGAAGTCTCTCCAGGAGTCCTCAATTGGCTCCATGATGGGAAGGGTGAAACAAATAATATGGTTGGATATAATTGAGTCTGTAAATGATATATGGCCCTCCATTTATATAATTTTGAACAAATTGATCTAATCAGGGTAGTAAAGGTATCCATTAAGAAAAAAATGAGGAAATTGGAGATAAGCCCCAAACTACCAACAAGATCATCAGATTCTTGAATTCTAAGAGCAGCCATGAGTTGGAGCAACTGGAAGTGGCCGACAGAACAGCCTCTGTTCTTGAAGTTAAAAGGGTGTTGAATAAGAAGATTCTGGTCACACAACTAGAAGAAAGATGCCAACAGCTTGAGATTGGGGTGAGTAGGTTTTTTAACAGGATTGAACCACTGAACAAAAGAGGCTCGCATTCCTTGTTTGTCATCAACAATAAACTGATGCCCAAGACTGATTATGTAAAGAGGCTCACAGAGATCTCCGAGGACACAGCCAAGTTTGCAAATCTAAAGAACACCATGACCGGGGAATCATTCTATGAAGTCATCAACGATGATGTCTTCATATAGCATGAGGTGAAGCACATTTTTCAGTTGAAACCCACATTCGTGAAGTACACAGAAAATGATGAAGTCTACAGGAAGTTGAAAAAAACCAAGATCTCGACTCCAGTGAGTTGAGAAAATGTATGCAGGCTCCAGGAAGGATGACAACTCAGTCTAGTGACAAAGTTGGTAGCTCAGTGAATTGTTAGTGTCAGCAGATCCAGTGTATCAGAGCTACCAGCACAACAGACCTCCACAATGTCAGATAACGGCTCCACAAGAACATCGAGCACCTGCCTGAGGGCCATTACAATGAAGGGACACTTCCACTTCTAGCGGGCATCTGTCTAGAAACAATCACGGGTCCTTGCACAAGGTGCGCAGACCCATTTTCAGTTACCCTTATGGAAAACGACCCGATTTCCCTTTCAATAATGGCAAGCTGGTGAAAATAGTTTAAATAGAAGTTTTCATTCTATAACAGAGGTTGGACCCTGGTTTTGTAAACACTTTTCATTGCAAGTAATTCGTACTTTTCATGTTGGAGCATCAATCAAGAGATCATTCTACAAAATGCAAGATTCATGTGTTGTCTATCCTGGTCATGTTTTTCCTCACTGCATTTAATGTTTTCCCACTGTAATCTCTTCGTGTGTTTCATTTATAATTCTATTTGTAAAGCAGGAAAGTTAGATTAAGATTTTTTGTTTCATAGTACCTTAATTCTGAATGTATTTACAATTTCAATGTTTTCTCCTTATGTATGATTTAATAATTCTTAGTTGCTCTTATGTCATTACTGAAAGCACTTTTCTTCATCCAATAATTCCACTTAGTTATAAGCACCAGTATTCACGCTCATCTTGCATTTCATTCACTCTGGAATTTGATGTGTACACCTAGCCTATTTTGACTCCATAGCCCAATGGAAACTGTTTAGGAAAGACCCCCCCCCCCTATCCAACCAAGAACAATCAAACAAACAACTCTTACAATCAATACTAACTAGCCTAATACCAGTAAACTTGAACAAATCTAAATCTAATAAAGAGATCCCTCTTTGATTCTGGGAGGGCTAGATCCTAGGCTTCAAGCGGTTTTGATGTTGTGCTTTGTAGTTTAGTCTTGCCAATCTTCTAAATTACAAAGTGATAACATATTGGCGACCATACTGGGGAACAAGCTGAAAGTTTTCAATTTTCACTCGAACTCAGGAACCCCAACTAAAAAGCATTATACGATACACCTTTCTTCTAAATATTGGTTTCCTCTTATATTCAATAATCAGTTGTCTGTGATTTTGGACTGAAGTCTAGCTCCCAAAAGAATATCCACCAGATCCCATCCAGACCCAAATCCTCCTCCTATCGTAGATACTCTTGAGAGAATATTGAGGAAATCTTTCAGAACAAGCAGTCTGTTGTGAAACTAGCTCCAAAAATAGAAGAAAAGAGATATCAACGCCTTAGAAATAAGCCACTTCGAGGGGGCAACCTCCAATACATTACATAAATGAAAAATTCTTGGATGATACAAATTACAAAACCTCCTTTCTATATATAGAGTCCATGGGGACCGCAAATGTAATCCTAGCTGACCTAACAATAATAATTTAAGGGCACAATAATAACAAAATGGGGGTTACAAGGGTACAATAATAACAATAAGGGGGTTACACTAACAACAATAAGGGACTATACTAGTAATATAGGGACCTAACAAGCCCCTCTCCTTCAAAAAAGTGTTGTCCTCAACACTTGAGTAGCTCTGGGTGCTTCTGTATAAAATTCTCATCCTCCCATGTAGAATCTTCAGTGGGTAAGTTCTCCCACTTGATGAGATACTCTGAAATTGATCGATTCCGTAGTTGTCGAGTTCTTTTTTCCATGACTGCTTCAGGTTCCAATATGATTTTCCCTTCCCCATCAAGTTCTGGCAATACTGTTTGAACTGGAAGATTTTCACCTATAACCTTCTTTAAGCATAAAACATGGAAAACTGGATGTACTCGCGAAGAAGCAGGAAGCTCCAATTTGTATGCCATAGTACCAATCTTTTGCAACACCTTGTAAGGACCATAGTACTTTGGCGATAATTTATTATCCTTCTTAGCTTGCTTGAGGGACATTTGTTTGTATGGTTGTAGCCGTAAAAATACCCAGTCTCCTACATAAAAAATTCTCTCGCTGCGATGTTGATCTGCTTGTTGTTTCATTCGATTTTGTGCCAAATTCAGGTTATCCTTTAAGAGTTGGAGAACTTCTTGTTGATGCTCGATGTGATCTTCCACTACTTGAACCTTTGAATTTTCTCTTAAATATGATGTGATGGATGGTGGATGATATCCATAAAGTTCCATAAATGGGGTCATTTTTGTTGCAGTATGGAAGGAAGTGTTATACCACCATTCAGTGAGAGGTAACCACTCAACCCATTCTATTTGTTTATTAGATACAAAACAACGAAGATATCCTTCCAAACATTTATTTACTATCTCAGTTTGACCATCAAATTGAGGATGATAAAATGAGCTATGAACTAATTGAGTACCCAAAGAAGAAAATAACTTGTCCAAAAATTTCCAGTAAAAATGGGATCTCTATCACTCACAATAACCCTTGGGTTTCCATGTAGCTTTTGAATTGTGTCCATAAATGTAGTAGAAATTGTACTTGCTTTAAATGGATGAGATAATCCACAAAAGTGTGCATACTTGGTAATTCTATCAACTACCACCATGATGAAACTCTTTCCTTCGGACTTAGGTGAACCTGTGATAAAATCCATTGAAATATCCTCCCAACGTTGACTTGGAATGGATAAAGGTTGTAGAATACCCGGGGTCTTAATGGTCTAAACTTTATTCTGCTGGCAAACCAAACATTCCGCCACAAACTTTTGAATATCATATTTAAGGCCATCCCCAAAAAATTCTTTCTTCACCCTATGGTAAGTTTTTAAAAATCCTGAGTGTCCTCCTAAAGGAGAAGTGTGCAATTCCAAAAGAATATTTTGTTTTAGTTGGGAATTCTTGCAAAGATATAAGCGATCTTTGTACCATAAGTAATCATTTTTCCAACTAAATGTATTAGATGTATTAGGATCTTTCTGCAAATTTTGAATGAGTGTCCACACTTATTCGTCCTTCTTCCATTCATCTCTTGCTTCGGTTATCCAATCTGGTTGGATAATAGAAATGGCACAAAGCAATGCTTCCACCTCTTCATTATTTCTTGAGAGTTCATCTGCAACAACATTAAGCTTTCCTTTTTTGTAGATTATTTCAAAGTCATAACCCAACATCTTTGTGACCCATTTTTGCTGCTCTTCTGAAGATAGTCTTTGTTCCAAAAAGTGTTTAAGACTATCATGATTCGTTTTTACCTTGAAGTGTCTTCCCATTAGGTAAGTTCGCCATTTCTTTAGTGCATGAAGTATTGTTAACATTTCCTTCTCATAAATAGGTTTTTGTAAATACTTTCCTTTGATTGGACGACTTTCAAAAGCAATGGGTCTTCCTTCCTGCATTAAAACAACACCAATTCCATTTCCTGAGGCATCACATTCCATGATAAAGGTTTTTGTGAAGTCTGGCATAGCTAAGACCGGTGCTAGACACATTGCCTCTTTAAGATGTTCAAAGGCCTTAGTTGCTTCAGGAGTCCATGAAAATGCATCTTTCTTCAATAATGTTGTTAGAGGTGCTGCTATTCTCCCATAATTCTTAATAAACTTGCGATAATACCCTGTTAACCCGAGAAATCCTCGCAACTTCTTTATGGTTGTCGGGACTTTCCATTCCTTAATGGCTTTAATTTTGTTAGGTCTACCTTAACACCCTCGTGAGATACAATATGACCCAGATATTCCACCTCTTGTACTCCAAAGAAACATTTGGATGTTTTTGCATATAATTGTTTCTCCTGCAATAGTTTGAGCACCCTGTCAACATGTTGAACATGATCCTTCAAAGACCTGCTGTAGATTAGTATATCATCAAAAAATACTAGCACAAATTTTCTAAGGAAGGGTTTGAAAATGGAATTCATCAGCCCTTGAAATGTAGAAGGTGCATTGGTAAGGCCAAAAGGCATGACCAAAAATTCATAATGACCCTCATGAGTTTGAAATGTTGTTTTTGGAATATCTTCAGTCTTCATTCTAATTTGATGATATCCTAAACGAAGATCCAACTTGGTAAAATAAATTGCTCCATGAAATTCATCCAATAATTCATCAATCACAGGAATGGGAAATTTGTCTTTAATGGTGAGCTTATTGAGCTCCCTATAATCCGGACACATTCGCCATGATCCATCCTTCTTGTGTACCAATACTACAGGAGCAGAGAAAGAACTTTGACTAGGTTGAATTATACCCGCCTCTAACATTTCTACAATCATACGTTCAATTTAGCTCTTTTGGACATAAGGATATCTATAAGGCCTGATGTTTGGAGGAACACTTCCTGGAATCAAATGAATAGCATGATCATGATCACGAATAGGTGGGAGTCCTTTGGGAGTTTAAAACACCTTGGAATGATTGTCCAAGACTTGTTGGAGATCTGCAGAAATAGATGATTTTGATGTTGGAACTTCTAGTGAGCATAATTGTGCAATTACGCCTCGTTGTTCTTTTTTTAGAAGCTTTGTCATGACATTAGAGCTTATTATCCTTCCTGGCTTCCCTGCAATACCCCGTAATTCGACTTCCTTTCCTTCTGAAAAAAATTTCAAGAAAGGTTCTTGAAAATTAAAAGCTACCGTCCCCAAAGATTGTAACCATTGTACTCCTAGTACAACATCAGCACCTCCCATAGGAATGGCAAGCATTGGACTAATCAATACATATTCCCCCATGGTTAGCTTGGTATTATGGCATTTTCCAGAGCAATTTATAGTTCCTCCATTTGCAACCATCACTTGACATTCTGGTGCTGGGTATAGGAAACAATTCAATTCCTTGGCTACCTTACAATGAATAAAATTATGGGTACTACCTGAATCAATCGACACTATTACCTTTTTCTTCTTGATATGTCCTTCTATCTTGAGAGTTTGAGGAGTGGTAATTCCTGCCAATGCATTACACGATATGGTCAAACTCATTTCTTCCTCTTCTAGGGTTGGTTCCTGGTGTATATCCTCTTCTTGTTCATTTTCTTCTTCCTCTTCACAATCTATGTAAAATAATTTCTTCTCAGCACACTTATGACCTTTAGTGTATTTTCTATTACAACTTTAGCAAAACCCTTTTGCTCTATTTTCTTCCAATTTTTGTGGTGTCAACCTTGTAGGTTGTGGAAATCTAGGAGTAACAACACTTCCATCTTTATAGAAGTGAGTGGTAGGCTTCCTTGTCGCCATAATTTTACATTCAATTTTTCTTGCCAACCTGAATGCCTTCTCCAATGAATCAGGTTCCAAAACGCGAACTTCATGTTGGATGTTATCCTTTAAAGTATCTATGAAGAGATCAATCCTGTGTTCCTCTGGAATATCAGTTACCCTTATATTCAATTTTTGGAAGTCCTCAATGTGCTCCCCCACTAAACCCTTTTGTTTGAGATTTATCAATTGGCTAAAGAAGGTGTTGCTATTTGTATCCTCATAATGTGCTATCATTTCCTCTGTAAAAATTGACCAAGTGACAATTTTTTTACGGGAGCAAAGCCATCGATACCATACAAATGTATTTTTTTCTAAATGTAAAGTTGCAATGCGTACCTTTTGTGTGTTTTGCACGTTATGGAGATCAAAATATTGCTCCATCTGTAGTATCCATGTTACAGGATCCTTTCCAACAAACTTCCTCATATCCATTTTTGGAATATGGTGGTTCTTCCCGCCAACATTAGAGTTTATGAAATCACGATTAACATTTATTTTGTTCTCATCATGAGTTTCCTCTACTATCTTTTCACCATTAGGAAACATTTCTTGTATCAACTTTGTCAAACCTTCCATGTCTGCTTTTAGATCATTCTTCATGTTTTCCATCTTAGATTCCATGCCAGCTTCCATGCCATCCATCTTAGCTTCCATGCCATTATTCAAACCATCCATATTAGATTCCACGCCTTTCTTCAAACCATCCATATTATTTTCCATGCCTTTCTTCAAAACTTCCATGTCATTTTTTGTTGCTCTTTGCGAGCACTTGCTCTTGTAATTTTGATATGTCATGTTGTCATTCTTCATCTTCATGAGTCATAGTAGAGCCTTCTAAAGGCTTAATGGGTGTTGAATTCTTTTTAGGGGCCATTTTAGAATCCAATACTAATATCTGTTCTACAATATGCCCTTGGAATCAATTCAACTTGATTCTTCAAACAAGACTTATGCAATTCGGAAAAAAAAAAAAAAAATACACACCTTTACTTGCTTTTGAGGAGCTCAATATTGAAATTGACATATCTCTATCCTTGCAGATCCTCAATATCTGAAATTTGGCCCTATAGTATTCCTCTAAATCTTCTTTCAAATGCCACAGGTCTGACTTGATTTGGATTCTTCAAGGCAAATTTATGTCCAATCTCCCACAATGACCTAATTATGGACTGGTTCAGTAGAGTGAACTTGTATGACTTGCCACATGTCATTGTTTTCTCCTTTGGCTCTAAATTTTATATACAGGAAACTGTAGTCCATTTACTTCCAGTCACTTTTTACAGAATTCCAATCCGATTCTTAGAGAGAGAGTTATAAATATTTTCCCATGATCACCTCTTTGAGATAAAATTCGGGAGCCTGAAAAATACCTAACTTCCACATATCATATCTCCGAAAATATTACAAACCAATCTCTGAAATTGTGCGATGATGTTCCTCAGGATTTCAGCTTCGCTCTCTAAAAATTTCAGCTTCTGACCCTTCGTAGAAGCAAATTTATAGCAAAAATTCAGCAATGACCATTTTAAGTGAAATTTAGGAGCCTAAAAAAATCCCTAACTTCCACAGATCATATCTCCAAAAATGTTTCTAACCAAGCTCTGAAATTTTTCGACAATGTTCCTCAGGATTTCGGCTTCGTACTCTAAAAATTTCAGCTTCTGAACCTTCGTAGAAAAAAATTTATAGCGAAAATTCCACTATGACCTGTTTGGAGCAGCGAAACCCTAGAATCCAAAGCTCTGATACCAAATGTTGTGAAACCAGCTCCAAAAATAGAAGAAAAGAGATATCAACACCTTATAAATAAGCCACTTCGAGGGGGAAACCTCTAATACATTACATAAATGAACCATTCTTGGATGATACAAATTACAAAACCTCCTTTCTATATATAGGAGTCCATGGTGCCACAATGTAATCCCATCCGACCTAACAATAATAATTTAAGGGCACAATAATAACAATATGGGGGTTATAGGGGTACAATAATAACAATAAGGGGGTTACACTCACAAAAATAAGGGACTATACATATAGGGACCTAACACAGTCCCACCAGTGACAGGATTTTTTACAGGGCCAACTCCTTGCCCAATAACTTTGTTACCTTGCAAGACGTTCCATTCAATTTAAAGTTTGAGAAAATTATATTTAGGACCAAATCTTAGAGTTGGACTGACCTCACATTTTTTTATCCCTCCATATTCTGCACCACCATGCGTCCACCCTCACCCATCGTTCATCTCCCTCCACCACCTCCACTAGTTATGGCGACCCGATATTCCCCATTGGTGCTACCAGTCCCGTTACCCCCTATGCCCCAAGACTACCAGTCCAAGATTCCCGTGTTTGATAGCACTAGACCTACGACAGCCCAGCAACACGTTGACAAGATGAATGATTGTTTCAACTTACAAGAAATTGATAATGACAGTGTGAAGTTGAGAATGTTTTCCCAGAGTTTAGGGGGAGAAGCTAGAAAATGGTTTAGAGGTTTGACTCCTAATAGTATCCACGATCTCCCTGCTTTCTACAAAATTTTTATCAATAGGTGGAAGATCAAGAAAAATTCACTGGAGATTCTATCAGAGTATGAAACTATCAAAAGATTGCCCGAAGAGAGTGTGCAAGATTACTGTGCTAGATTTAACAACTTGTATAATGCACTCCCTGCCAATATGAGACGACCCCAAGGGATAGTGCTACTTAAATTCCCAGATAGATTTGACCCAGATATGGCCTATCAGCTCAGGGAAAGAGACTCTTCAACCTTAGAGGAAATTCAGAAGAATGTTGTGAGTGTGAAGGCTAATTTGTTAGCGAAAAGGGCCTGGATAAGGACTGAGAGGCGAGTCACCATAAGGGAAGAGCCTATAGCTTCCACATACGATGCCAAGATCGATAACCTGGTGAGAAATATGGAAAGGATGATGGAGATGATGATTTTTAATGAAAGGGCATTACCCAGAGACAATCAACCAACACCCCAAAATATAAATCAAAACCCAAGGACAAACCCTCCACAAATTAGGCAGAGAGATAAAAGGGGTCCCGATCAGCAGATCAATCCTCCCTTTCAATAAAATTATGCTGATGATAATGAAGGGATAGTGGAGGAAGAGGAGAAAAATCATATAATTCTAATGGGAATCAACAAAGAGGATTTCGTCTTCCTCACTGAAGAAGAGAAGGACTTTTTCTCACTAGCCCAAACTGACCTCAGACTCGAAGGATTTGAGGACTACAAACTGGGCTTTGAGGATGCCATTTTGGAAGTCCAAAGACAGTACAACTTAAGGAGCAAAAAGAATTTGGATAACTTGAATAATGGGAATGCAGGGAACTCCACTAATAAAGTATCCAAATCCGAAGCTAAGAAAATGACTTAAAACACTAAGAAAAATTTAAATAATTCAGATAGAAAAACATAGAGAACATTGCCAAGAAACCAGTAGATGTTACTACCAGAAACACTCAGAATGACATCCCTAGTACAAGAAAACAAACCGAAGCTACCCAAAGAATAGAGGCTAAAATGATTGATATGTCAAACCCACTAAGAAATAAAACTCCCTTCAGTATCGAGAGTGAACTTGCAAAGGTAAATATTTCTATCCCTCTCACAGAATTGTTCAACAAAAATGTCTACAGATCTCAGGTCTTGAAAGTGTTAAATATAGGGGAGATTACAGACACTGTCAATTTGAGTGATGACTAGCCTCAACTCTTGTTTGGGCCAGAGGTTGATGGTAAACCCCAAGAAGGAGGGGTTCTCCCTGTTTATGTCAGTTTGAATATTCATGATAAAATACTGCACAACGCCATGTTGTATTACGGTGCCTCACACAACCTAATGCCCTAGGAAGTCATGGAGAAACTCGACCTCAAAATCATTAGACCCTACAGAGATTTATACTCTTTTTATTCTCGAAAATTTAAGTGCCTAGGCCTGATCAAGGACCTCTGTGTCACTCTAGCTTAGATACCTGTGAAGAGTTTAGTGATGGATATCGTTGTGGCAGACACTCCCCCAAAATACAAAATTCTTTTATCTCGCTCATGGGGGCCAAAATTACAAGGAACTCTACAACTAGACATGACTTATGCTACCATTCTGGTGTTCGGTCAATCGAGAAAGATTTACAAAGAAACACTGATGAAGTACATGGTAAGTAGCCAAGAGAAGCCTCACAACTACCCTCTGTAATTTGTTCACACTGACCTGCATTCTTTCATTTTTTATAACGAGGGAATCATTGAATCATAGATTTCCCAGGTAGAAAATGATCCCACAGAAAACACTGACATTCAATCCCAAACAGAGCAACCAGACCGTGCCCAGGAACCTCTTTGGAACATGATTTTTGATGGCTCGTGTGGCCAAGCTAGCTCTGGGGTAGGAATCTAGGTGTATAACACAAGAGACAATAGTGCACAAGGTCATTCATACAAATTAAACTTCTAGTGCACAAACAACATTGCCGAGTATGAACCCTTGATGTTGGGATTACAAATGTTGAAAAGATCAGGAGCAAGGAGGATCTTTGTGTAAGGTGATTTTGAGCTAGTCATCAAACAGGTTAAAGGGCTATATGCAACCAAACACCCTAGACTGAGAGCTTATATAAATGTTGTCCTTGATTTTTTCAGGACCTTCAAGGAATATGATTTGGAAGCTATCCCCATAAACCAAAATGTCCTAGCCAATGGCCTAGTTGTTCCAACAAGCACCTATAAGCTACCTCACCCAAACAAGCAGCATATGATTGAGGTCAAACACTGTCCCGCCACACCAGACAACATGAGATACTAGCAAGTTTTTGGTAGTGATAAAAAAATTGAGAGCTTCCTGCAATCTAGGGGTGAATTTGAAAACAATAACGTGGATATGGATTGTGAGGGAGATAGTCTTATGAAGGTACGAACTACTGAGGAAACACCAGGCGCTATTATTTGAAAACATTATTCTAGATGCAAATACTACTGTAAATATTCCATCTCACAACGCTATATATAATACCGATAAATAACAAGACCTGGAAAAAGAGGAATTCGAAATACTCTACCTTAAAGACAACAATCTTCCTAGAGGGCTAGTCCCTTTAGAAGAGTTATTTGACTTCAATGATGTGGCCAAAAACCCAAAATATATCCAACTGAAACATACATTGAGGATTGTAATATAGGCACAAAACAGAACCCCAAAATCATCAAACTATATAAAATATGCCTACTATTACAAAGAAAAAATATATAGCCTTATTCAAAGAATTTATCGATGTGTTTGCATGGAGTTATAAGGATTTGAAATTCTATGATACCAGCATCATTCAGCACAAGATCCCAATTAAAGAAAATCAAAAGCCATTCAGACATAAATTGTGAAGAATAAATCTTGTGTTAATGCATTTAGTCGAGAAAGAGATTAACAAGATGTATGAAGCAAATATCGTAGTGCCGCTCAGGTACTCCCAATGGGTGTCCAATATTGTCCCAAATAGGAAGAAAACAATCGAGATTAGACTCTGCATTGACTTCAAAAACCTTAATAAGGTATCTCTTAAGGATAACTACCCTTTACCTAAGATGGATCACATATTACAGAGGGTAGTGGGTTCCAGTAGGATATCTTTGTTAAATGGTTCCTCTGCTTGCAATCAAGTGTTAGTACACCCTGATGACCAAGATAAGACAACTTTTACAACTCCTTGGGGGACTTTCATGTAAGTGAAAATTCCCTTTGGACTAATTAATGTTGGAGCTACCTTTCAAAGGGCCATGGACATTGCATTTGTGGATGACATTGGCCACTTTACTGTGATTTATTTGGATGAAATCACTGTGTTTTCCAAAACTGATGAAGAACATATAACACACTTGAGAAGAGTGTTTGAGAAGTGCAGAAAATTTGGACTCTCCCTGAATCCTAAGAAGACATTGTTTGGTCTAGAAGAAGGAAAAATGTTAGGCCATATTATATCTAAGGATGGAATCAAAATTGACCTTAGCAAGACTAAAGGGATATTGAAAATCAACCATCCCAGAAATTTGAAAGAACTCTAGTCCTTCATTGGAAAAATCAACTTCCTAAGGAGATTTATACCTAACTTGGCAGAACTTTTAAGGAACATCACTCACGTGCTGAAGAAAGGATCAGAAATAAAGTGGACCATAGAAGCGAAATAGTCCTTTGACTTGGTCAAGCTAGCATTGACAAAGGCCCTAGTACTAATCAGCCCAAATTTCACCAAAGATTTCATGATTTTTTCTTTTGCCTCTGAACATACTATTGTTGTTGTTTTTTTATAGAAAAATAGTGAAGGACAAGAACAACCAATAACCTTTTTTAGAAAGGCATTAAGAGATGCATCCCTGAAATATAATATCATGGAAAAAAATTATTTTGCATTGGTTAAAGCACTGAAAGATTTTAGGGTCTATATTTTACATTCACATATCATTGCTTATGCTCCAAATGTAGTGGTCAAAGACATTCTAACACAAAATGGTCCTGATGGCAAACGAGGGAAATGGATTGCAGTGATCCTAGATTACGATTTGGAAATCAAGCCTACCAAGTTGATCAAAGGCCAAGGACTAGCTGAATTGATGACAGAATCCAATTTAAACGCACTAGACATCAACATGGTACACACATTAGATGGTCAAGAGGAGCTGGCAACTCCACCGATTAACGAAGCATTCCTGAATTCTCCATGGTATGCTGATATTTTGTCTGTATTGACTAATCTGAATATTCCTCCTGGTTTATCTAAAACAAAGGCTAGATTCCTAAAACTCAAAGTTGTTAAGTTCTACATTTTGGATAATGTTTTGTATTGGAAAGACAATGGAGGTGTTTTTCTTAAATGTTTATTAAAGGATGATACAGATAGAGCAATGCAAGAGTTCCACAGAGGTGACTGTGGTGGCCATCTCTACTGGAAAACCACTGCTAAAAAAATCATGAGAGCTGGTTTTTATTGGCCCACCATTTTCCCTGACGTCCCTAAGATGGTTAATGCCTGCCATAAATGTCAAATATTTGAAGGAAAGAGGAAACTGCTACCCTTACCCCTGAAACCTATTTTTGTAGAAATCCCTTTCCAGCAATGGGGGTTAGACTTCATAGGATAAATTCACCCTCCATCCTCTGCTCAACACAAATGGATGCTTACTGCTACATATTATTTCACCAAATGGATAGAGGCCACCCCTTCTAGGAATGCCACTGACTCTATCATTATAAAGTTCCCAGAAACCAACATCCTGTCTAGATTTGGTTGTCCTAGGAAAATCATCACAAACAATGTTGTTGCCTTCAGATCCCAAAATATGATTGATTTCTATCACAAATATCATATAACATTGGGGCATTCAACATCCTACTACCCTCAAGGAAATGGATTGGCTGAATCTTCCAATAAAATCCCGGTGAACATCATTACGAAGCTTCTAGAGGAGAATAAGAAATCATGGCATAATAAACTAATAAATGCTCTTTGGGGTGATAGGCTCACCACAAAGAAATCAATTGGCATGTCTCTGTACCAATTGGTTTATGGAATGGATGTAGTATTTCCTTCTTCCTTGGGAGTTCCGGTGATGAAGATAATCTAAGAGGTCCAAGCTGAACCAAATGATATTCAAAGAAGGATTAATGACACCATTCAACTACAACAGTCCAGAGAAGTGGTTTACAACAGATCCCAAGTAATGCAAGAGAATATCAGGAAGAACTTTGACAAGAGAACCAAGGCAAATGATTTCAGTTTAGGTGACAAGGTTCTGAAATGGGATTCCAAGAGAGAGGAAAATGACAATATTTGGCAAGGACCATACATCATTCATGATTTCAGGGGAAATAATTCTTACTTTCTCAAAGGGTTGGATGGTACCGAAGTATCTGGAGGTCCTGTCAATGGCAGGATGCTAAAAAATTATTTTTTCTAAACTCAGGTTAAATCGTCATCATTTTAAATACCGCAATCTTATAGTTTTCAATAATTCATTGCACGAGGTTGAAGCCCGCAGTGAAGGCCTTAAGCCTAGTTCGATGAGCAGATATAAAAACATAAAGGAAATCAGTTGAAAAGAAAGGAAAGAAGTCAGGATCTCAAGGTGACTGGATACTTCATTTTTCGTGCAAGGTTTTCATTATTGAAAGGCCTTTTAAAATTCAAATGATTTCAAATAAATATAAAAAGAAAAGAGAAAAAAAATGGGGGGGAAGAGAAATAAGAACCCAAAAAAAAAAAATTTGAAAGTGTTGCAAGTCCAAATGCCACTACTCTTTCGATAGGTTTGTCCAGCCATACAGTTTAATCATGGTTAGACATTTTTCAATTTCTGTTGATAGGTTAGAAAATAAATATTTTTCAAACTATTTAATCTTGGCTTATCAGTGGATGGCTTAGAAAATAAAGATTTTCCAAACAGTTTAATCTTGGCTTATCAGTAAATATGTAGAAAATGAGATTGTTTCAATAGCTTAATCTGAACCAATAGGAGAAATAAGGGATAGGGGTTAGGTTAGAATGTTAAAGAAAATTTTTAGGTCTGCAAGTCTAAATGCACCCTACAAAGGGAGGAAAAAATGTTAGATGTGTAGTTTCGGGTAGGTAGATATGCAAAGGAGGAAGAAACAAAAGAAGAAAAGGAAATGGTGACTTCAAAATCCTGTGAGGGAAAGTATATGTCATATGAAGCATGGTACAAGTCTCGCCAAATGCCAAATCACACTTCGCAATTTCAAAAGGACAACACTAACAGAGAATGGTACAAGTTGCGATCTACGGGTTACGGTCCAGTCCCACCTTCCCTCTGCATCACTCCATCTCCCCGCACTTTGCAAATTTTAAAGTTTAACCCCCGATGATTATTACAAAAGCCTAAGATCTGCGATTTGCGATGCAGTCGGTCCCACTTTCCCATGCCATGTCACTTTCCCCCTCCTCGCACTTCACAAGTTTCACAGTTTACCCCTACCGCTTAAAGTTAAGTTTGTGATCTGCGGGTTGCGGTCGAGCCCCACCTTCCTGCCACGTCACCTCCCATTCCCCACACTTCGCACTTCGCAACATTTAAGGTTTCCCTTACTGATAATAACTAAATTCCCCGAAGTGCGATTTGCGATAGCCGTGGGGCCCTCCCTACCACGTCACCTCCCATTTCCCTGCACTTCGCACTTCGCAATATTTAGCGTTTACCTCTACCACTTCAAGTTAAATTTTGCAATATACGGGCTACGATCAGGCCCCACATTCCTCACCACGTTGTGTTTTCCCCCTGGCGCTCATCCCCAGACCTAGGCCCACTGTCCCGTCAACTTATCGCATCAGCCCTAAACATCTTTCACCTTACCACCCATCTCCGCCCCTCACCTCGCCATCCATGGCCCTCGATTCATTTCGGCCCCCCTTCAACCGCCAGATGTTAAGAAAAGGGGGGGGGTCTGAAATGGGCGGTATCCATTACCACCTACCCCTCCACGTGTCGCACTCCCACCGTTTCGCATCCCCCCTCTCCATTACTGCTTACCACCAGTACCCCCCTCTGAAAAGTTGTTTCCGCCTTCCCCAAACCACTGTCGCATGTGACCGTTATCAATGTCGTCGCGCCACGTCATCCATCACTCGTCCACCTCACCCTGTCACATCCACTTCCACCAATAGTGTTGTTGCACCATGAATGGTCGAGCCGTTATCCAACGGACTTGCGCCAACTCAACAGTTACCCTCCAGCCAGGTGTTAAAACATGAACTCACCGCGTCGCCACTGTTTCCATTTGTTGTTTAAGTCGGATTACTATAGGTTGTGACATTCACATTCATCTGCAAAAGAGATCATGACCAGTCGTGGCCGAAGGGTAAATCGCACGTTAGAGAAGGAACGATCAGCGCTCTATAAGCCTGGTTACAGTCTTGTTGCAGGTAATTCAATTCCAATCCCGATCCCCTTCAGTCTCACCCCTTCCCTGGTATCAATTCATACAGTTTCCCCCTTCTCTATTCCCATTCTCTTGCATCCCATTCTCCATTGCAGGTGAAACAGAAAGCAAAGAGAAAACCATGCCTCCCAAGGTAGATCAGTAGCCGTTCAATCCCATGGTCTACCCCCAGGTAGACTTAGACCATATTCCCCAGACTGACAACGATTACAAGATCCACGAGACGGAGTCAGACCTCGACATGTTCGATGTCTACTGCTGGCTCGAGGATAAGCTCCTTGAAGAAGCAGATGTCATCAGCCTGTGGAAAACCAAGCTCCCACATTACATTTTCCATAGGAACCATAGCTGCCCTGAGCTAATTAGGAAATGTCAGTCCTACTATGAAATTAAGCAAAGAGCCATAGTGAACTCTATAGGAGATAATTTGTTTCATGTAAATGCCCCAGCCATTCAAGAGATGTTGCAAGCCCCCATTATTGAGAACACTGTCCCTTTTTCATATCAATCCCTTGTAGGACTGTACCAGGGATTAGATTTTTCTAGTAGAGCCAAAACCTTGGAGTTGTTCATGGCCCCCAATGCACCAATGCCTACAAAAAATCCCCCATATTCATCATCCACCTTCCCAGAAAGGACCTAACACATTGTCACCACCATGTCTTATTTGTTAGGTTATCATAATGATAAATGGATAGATGAAGCCATAATTGGTTTCTTGTCCATATTCTCTGCAGAAGCCCAGCCCACTTTTATGTTCAACTATGCGTAGTTCCTTGCTGATGCGATCCACCATCAATTCTTGAATTTTCAAACAAAATGTGTATTCAAATACACCTTTGTGTTGGTGTACATGTTCACTTATTTTCAATCCAGCAAATTTGATTTCGACATGACAAAGCAAGGTGAAGACTCTCAAGCCCAATCTGTCATTTTTTGGACAACTCTACTAAGAAAGGAGCAGGAAGACTATTCATACAAGAGCTTTTTAGACCTATTTTTTCATCCAGCAATCAGTGCACTCAGCAACACCACAGAGCCCAGGGTCAGTGAGGAAATCAAGAAAGTGATGCAGTTAACAGAGCAGGTCAAGACGACAAAAAGGTACCTATACCAAAATTACACAGAGATCAGGGTTTATGGCAGTGAATTGGCCCCTTATAAACTGCCCAAATACCTCTCCATGAGGATATTTTCCCTTGAGTATATCAGGGAAATGATAGATGCTGATGAGGTGCATTTTGTTTCAGCCAAGAAGAAGTCACAATTTAGGAACAAATCCCAGATCGGCCCATTCATCTGCAATAGCAGGGCAGCAGGGGAAAAGGCAAATAAAATACTAAAAGAGATGTAATTCACACACAATTTCACCTGGTCCTATGATCCAATGGGGATCATATCGAAGAAGAGGGTGGAAAACAAGTCCACACCCGACAATCATACCCACAGACCGGAGCTAGAGAAGTACATGAACCAAGAAGAATGGGTGGCAAACACACTTCAGCAGGCTATAGAGCAAGTCATCTCTACTTTAGGAATCCAAACACCAACTCCTCAAGGGAAGAAAGAAGCAACAATTCAAAATGATAAAGGAAAGGAGCTTGAAAAGGAAACAGGAAGTAAGAGGACCGGGGAGGATCCAACAAACATGGACATCGACTCCTCCTCTAAGGAGTTCAAAATAAAATATAGGAAGAGAGCTAGGATTAGCATGGACCATGATAAAGGAGAGGAGGAGAACCAACAAACTGCCATCACAATGGGGAATTCACCAACTTTAGCTTTGGCAAGTGGCCATCAGATATTCTCCACATATTTTGAGTAATATCCCCAAATGGATATTTTGATGAATTTTGTGATTTTCCTTGAGTGGGGTCCATATTGAGTTACTTTGTCATGGGGTTAGTGTCATCCAAGGAAATCATTATAAATCAGATCCATAAAGTGTAGGAACCCTTTGATTGGTACTACATTCACATGTAGAAATTGACCAATGATTCTTGCTTATTTCAATTACTAAACCCACCATGTATAGAAATTTCTTATGCACAACCCTTAAACCTACAAGAATAACTTATTAGTCATGAAGTGGTGGTTTGTGCATGCAATTTTTTCCAACTCTTAGGAGGGTTATTGCCCACTAATGGAAAGTTAATTGTAAAGGGCCAAAAATTCAAGAAGATTTTTCCCCACTTAGGGAAAGTTAATTGTAAAGAACCCACAAGTTTTAACAACCCTATGCCTCAATGTTATATTTGTATGTGCATCAACTTATTAAAGGACCTTCAAGAATTCAACAACATTTGGGCTAATAGTAAGTTCCATTGTTAACCAGTATGCTAAATTAATTTACCCAATACCTATTTTTGGTGCCAAATCCTCAAGACTCGAATCTAATATTGTTTTCTGTTGAATAAAACCTAAGTATAAAACAACCCCACCCACCTAGACAACCCCCCCCCCCCCCAACCCCAAAACCTTTCATTCCTCTTAGGCTTCAAAAATGGGTGAAGGTGCATCAATTGAAGTTATGTGGAAGGGAAAAGGAGACACCTAACAAAGAAATAACCTATGAAGGCTACAACTTCTAAAACACCCCCTAATAAGACATCATTCATTATTGTTCCTAATAATAATTTAGCTTTGATTAACTCTAAGGCCACATTTGGGAGCTAATAGATGGGAGGGGGTGGTAATTTGTATTCACCTACCCTTGCCTTTATTGTGTCATATGAAAATGATGAAGCATGAGATATTGTTAGCTACTCTAAACAACTAAAGGAAGCCACCCTAGTGGAATTCTTCATGAGGGGTATTCACTACAAAATTTATTTGAAACTAAGAAAAAAATTGAGGATAATCAAGTGGATATGTATGATGCTATATGTTTTTAATGAAATTAAACTCCTCAAATATTGAAGGTATCAATGGTCCCATAAAAAACACACTACCTAAAAGCTACCGACCTTGTTGGGTGGGATGTATATTGTATGTTCATGAGAATTCAAAATCATGGGATTCATGCTTTGTACCACCTCAACAATTATTTGATCATGAGCTAAGGATTTTTATTTTAATAACAGCAGAGGTAAAGGGTGTATTTCAACCTTATCTCTCCCCAAGTATTAACCATATCGTGGTGTCGAGTATGGACCCCACTCAGAGACTTGTACATGTGGGTTATGCTCTACCCAAACAACTAGTTCCTTGCCCTAGCCAACATCTATGCCTTCAATGTTGTAGGAGAGAATGTGATCTATTGGTGTTGTATGTCTATTTATATCCTTGACATCCCTCAAATCATTTGTAGTGATTTTCACATTGTTGAATCTTAGGAAGGTAAATAAGAGGCCCATTGTGTGTGCCTATAAGTTAGAGGAAAAAGAATCCTAGTTAGCATCAAAAGTCCCACCATGGTCCTTTTGATACTGGCCATAATTAGTGAAAATTCTCCTTGAAATTGTTGTTCACATGGACTAACTTCATAAAGGAATTGAGTGGATCTACTAGAGGTTTACAAGGCTCTTATCTTTGAGAAGAACTTCTTCTTTAACTCGACTAGGAGACACCCAATTTATTTTGAGGGCACATCTAATCTTTATAACAATCTCCCATATGTTTCTTTCTCAAAGAGGCGAAAGAACTAGCATGGCCAAAGCTTTCTACCTCATAAGCCTAGATTGCATGGTTTTCATTCTCATACTGTAGAACTTAGACCCGAGCCACATGGGGATTCTAGTTTGATCACATGAAGGGGATCCCATGTCTAAAATTGTTGCCTTAAAAGGAGTTATTAACAAAAGATATTCGAAATTCATAAGGACTACAACTTACTAAAATTGTGTTGATTAAATCCATATATTATTAATTTTTCATAAATATGAGACATAAATAATCACAATGTGAATTGGCCTTTGATTTCATTTTCCAAGAGGTTTGAATGACTCTTCCACTTATGACTCTTCATATTCATCCTAAATTAGTATTTACATTACTATTTACAATTTGACCATAATCCCAAGGATTAGGTATCTAACATACCCCCCCTCCCAACCCTTGTCCCCATAATATGAAGAGGTGTTTGAGATTCCAATCATCTTTGTCAAAATTTCAAACCTTTTACTTCCAGATGCTTTAGCGAAGATGTGTGCAATTTTCTCACTTGTGGAACAATGTGTCAACTGAATGTTCTTTTCCTCTACATGATGTTGAATCAAATGGTACTTCATGTCATTTTTCTTAGTTCTATCATGGAATCTAGGATTCTTGGCCAACTTGATTGTAGAAGAAGTGTTATCAATATAAAGTAGAGTAGCACTCACTTGCTTCTCCTACAAATCCTCTAGTATCTTCCTGATCCACACAATTTCCTTTGTCACCTATATAGTAGCCACACACTGTCTTTCTAGTGTAATTTACTAGAATGGACTGGTTACATGATGTTTAAGAGCTAGTTGTTGATCCAAGGCTCATAAGCTATCTTGAAGTAGAAACTCCATTCTCCTTGTCCCCATAAAATTTTGATTCCAAATCATCCACCTTAAAGTATTCGATTCCAAATTCTTTAGTTCCTTTCAAGTACTTCAGAACTCTCTTTGCAACACATAAATGTCCTTTAAAATGTTTTTGCAAGAACCTAAAAAGAACTCCAACTACAAATGAAGTATATAGTGTAGTAGTAGTAATGTAAATAAGGCTCTTCACAGGATGCCTATATTTAGTTGCATCCTAAAATTCATTCCCTTGTTTTTACGTAAGCTTTAGATTTTTCTCCATTGGGCTAAAGAGAGGATTATAATTTGCCATGCCAAATTTGTTTAATGATTCTCTAATATACTTCTTTTGAGAAATGAATACATGATTTAGATTTTGAGTTACTTTCATACCCAACTAGTACTGTAAATATCTCATGTTTGCCATCTCAAAACCATTCATCAATTCTTTTTTTTTTTTTAATGGATGCAACTTTTTGTAATCATTCTAATCATTCTACAACGTTTAGCTTTAAATTAATATCTTATATATCTTTTTAAGTATCTATTATTAGTTACAAATGTTCTTAGAATTAATTAATTAAGCTTAATCTATTATTTAATTACCAATTCTTTATCATTTCTCAACTGCCAGATAATTTTACTCATTATTTTATAATGTTTAACTTTAAATTAGTATGTTATATATCTTTCCCAACACTCCTTTTGATTATTCAAGTTTTATTTCTCCATATAAATAAACAAAATACCAACTTGGAAAAATAAACTTTATCTCTTACCTATTTTACAATTAAAAAATACTCAAACAAATTACATAAAAAAATAAAATCAACACCTTTAAAATTTAAATTTTTTTAAAATATATTAATTAATTAAAAATTTTAAAAAACATAAAATAAAAAATAAAAAATTAATCCACAATTTTTATTATTATAAAAATAGAAATAAAATAAAATATTATTTAATATTATTCATCAAACATATATTTTAATTTAATTTATACAAATACCTTGTTTTCATGAATCCGATAACACTCCAAACACCAAAGTCTTATCGAAAAAAGTCCACATGTTTAGCAATCTTATCACATTTTTATAATTGCCATAAACCCTAGGATAGGAAATAAAGTATTATACAACTCTTGGGCTTTATACGAATTTGATGAAGACAATTTTGATGATAGGAATTTTTGAATTTTATAAAATTATTAATTATGAGCTATTTTAGAGGAAATATAGTTTTTAATAATTTTTTTTTTTTTTGGTTATTAGAAATATATTTTTAAATTTTTAAATAAACTAATTCACTACTCGGGATGTGATCAAGTATTTTGTTAATAATTTTTTTAATATAAAGTTATTCAATTTTCCACTCCATAATCTCACCAAATTTATATATTAACAAAATAAATTCATTAATTTAATAATATTTAATTAAATTTTAAATAAAAATTATTAAAATATATATTTAAATAATTTATTAAATAATTTCACTATTTTTTTATTATTATGAATTAATTAAAATATTAAAAAAAAAACTTCATTATTATAATATAATTGAAATTATATTCAAATCGTTTTGTGAAATGGAAATCTCATTTATTGGAAATTATTATAATGAGTTAATTAAAATATTTTTCTTTCCCAATCATTTTGGGAAATGGAAATCTCAATTATTTTTTTTTTTTTTAGAAATATTTTTCGTTCTTTTGCATGTGATTACTACCGAAAGAATTTCTACAAATTTATATTATGGATCACAGAAGCTTAGATTCCAAAAATCTCAATTATTATTTATTTTGGAAATTAGAATATAATTATTATTTATGGAAATTAGAATATAATTATTATTTATTAGATATTGAAAATTGAGAAATCTAATATTAAAAATTTGAAATTGAGAAATGAGGATTGTAAATTTGACTTTAATTATTTATTAATAATTAAAATTTAATTTATTATTTAATTTTTATAAAATTTTAAATAAATGTATAGTTGTATTAAAATTTGATAATAGATTTTTTGGAAATTGTAAATTTTTTTATTTAAAATATATTTTTAAATATATAAAAAAATTAACATTTTGAAAAACTTATATTTTTAAATATATAAAAAAAATTAACATTTTGAAAAACTTATATTTTTAAATATATAAAAAATTTATATTTTTAAATATATAAAAAATTTAACATTTTGAAAAACTTGATTATGTAAATTACACTAGTCAAATTTACCATTCTCAAAAATCTTTACCAAACAAAAATGTACCAAAAATATAAAAATATCTCATAATTGATCTATGCTCTAATTAAACCACTTTTTTTAAAATATTAATATTAATAAGAAACAAAATCTTTAACTTTATCATTTTCAGTGCATAATATTTACTTCAAAATTATCTTGGGTAACATATTCATTTCTCAATTTTTAGGTTAAAAATATTTAAGAAAAACTCCAAAAACCTGTAACAAATAGAAATATATCAGAAAAACTTCCTAGACAAATAAAATAAAATCAGATATTATAAATTATTGATAACATCTAACCTGAGATTATAAAATTGTGAAATTATAAAAAATGTTATAGAATTTATTTCCTACCTATCAGATAATAAATTCATAATCATAAATTTCCAAATAATTCAGATGAGATTTTCTATTTTAAATATAACTTTTTAATTTTATTAATATATCACTTACAGTATAAAATTATAATATATTAAATCAATAATGCGATTTTCTATTTTAAACCCAACTTTTTGTTTATATTGATACATCAAATATGAAAATATGAAATTGTAAAAAAATAAATTCCTACCTATAATATATTTTTAAATTTATAAATAAATTAATTTATTAATTTGGGATAGATAGTGATCAAGTATTTTGTTAATAAATTATAAATTTTTTAATATGAAGTTATTCAATTTTACACTTCATAATCTCATCAAATTTATATATATATATATATATAATGTAACAAAATAAATTTATTAATTTAATAATATTTAATTAAAATTTAAATAAAAACTATTAAAAATATATTTAAATAATTTTACTATTTATTTATTATTATGAATTAATTAAAATATTAAAAAAAAACTTCATTATTATTTGGGTCAGGATTTCATAATTTGCAACGGTCTAAAGAAGTGGTCCAATTCTAGCCAGATGACCTACATCCATGGGTTTGGTAGTGGTAGAATATGTTATTTCCGATCTCCCTTTATATAAATAAATAATAAATTTTGACATCTTAGACTGCTACGAGCCTCACTCTGATCATAGGCCTTTACTTATAACTCTCAATTTTGTCATGCATAGAGATCTCATAGAAGATAATCCTTATAGCCAAAAGAACTTAATCTTTGATAGAAATAAAAACGATCTCTTTCTAAATGAATTAAATACTAATTTGCTTCCTTTATCTAGTATAGACAACATAGTTGATATCTATCATAATTTTACTACAACCCTCTCATATTCTATTAACAAATTCTCAATTGAAGTTTCAAGTAATATAAGAAATAGAAAAACCAACCCATGGTATGACAAAGATTGTAAAAGTGCGAGGAGAGCAATTAAGGAAGATGTTAATGAATCTCTAAAAATTGACAAGATAAAAATCTACAAAGCCCTAACTAAAAGGAAAAAAAGACAATATATTCATAAAAGACAAGAGAATCTCTTACACCTCTCTAAGGTGGCTCCCAATAAATTCTGGAGGCAGATTCTAACTAGGAAAACAAAAGATAATAATAAAATTACTTTACATGACTAAAATTCCTATCTTAAAAAGCTTTATGAATCTCCAAATGTCAGGGATAATTTTGAAACCTGCTCACAACAAAAGAAATTTCTCATTAGAAGACATTAATTTTGGGGTTAAACGCCTGGAAAATGGGAAAGCTAAAGACATTAAAGGTTACCAAACGGAAATCTTAAAAATTGGAGGTCTTGTCCTCATCCCCCTCATCCACAAGATTTTCAATCAAGCAGTCAAGCAAGGGTTCCCTAAACCATGGACTCAGAGCCTCATTATCCCTATTTTTAAAAGTGGGGATACAAATAACCCCTCTAATTATCGGACTATTATGATCAGCCCTCTCTTAGCCAAGTTATATGGTATTATTTTGGAAAAGAAGTTGAGCATATGGCTTGAAAGTGAAGGTAAGCGGGCTAAAGGCCAAGCGGGTTTTAGAAGGTAGCACTCAACAACGAATCACCTCGTTACGCTTAGGATCATTGTGGAGGAATGTCGTAATGATAAATCCAATCTCTTATGTTACTTTGTGGACTTTACAAAGGCTTTTGATACGGTTCCTAGAAACAACCTATGGAATAGATTAGAAGAGCTAAATGTTCCTTTCAAGCTAAGAGTGGCCGCTATAAGGTTATACGAGAATGTAATTGCCAAGTTAAAGAGCGATGAGGGGTGGTCGAAAGATATTAAGTGTAATATTGGAGTTAAACAAGGTTGCCCCCTCTCCCCTACCCTATTTGGCATTTACATCGACAAGCTAGAAGGTTGTTTAGAGGAAGCAGGATGCGCTGGCATGATCTTAGTTGGGATAGTCATCATCCTTCTTCTCTATGCTGACGATATTGTTCTTCTCGCAAGGTGCCCATCTGATCATGATAAGAAACTTAGACTTCTTAAGCATTTCTGCTCTACCATGGGTATGACTGTTAACACTGACAAAACAAAAGTTATGATTATCAAATCCAAGGACACTTACGCTAATTTTATGTATGACAATAGTAACTTGGAGGAAGTGTCTTCTTACAAGTACCTAGGAATTGATATTCATCACAAGCTAAACTGGAACTATAGCATTGAGAAAAGGATTAATGGGGGGTGGAAAGCTTATTTTGGTCTTGAAAATAATTGTAAAACGACAAACCTCGTAATGTGGGATAGAAAGAAGTTCCTCTTTGAAGCTTTAGTCACTCTTGTTATCTTATATGGATGTGAGGTTTGGTGTTGCAGCATCTCTAGAGAATCCTGGAGAAAGATTGAGCAAATCCATAAATGTTTTATAACGTATAACCTCAAAATTAAAAGCAATACACCCTATCCTATTCTCCTTATAGAAGTGGGTCTTTCCCCTATCGAGAGCCTAGCTATGACTAGGCTTCTGTTGTACAAGCACAAGCTCAATAACATAGGAGACCATAGTCTTCCTAAGCTAGCTTTAAATTCCAACCAAAACCACCTAAGGCTCAAATGAGGTTGTATAAAGACACTAGGGCCTGGTTAAACCATTGGGAGATTGACGAGAATGTTGCATTGCAAAACATTAATAACATTAAAAAAATTGTTACTTCTAAGTTTTAAGAAAAAATGTGGTGTGAGAAAGATCTAGCGACTAAAAGAAAATTAAGATATTATAAGGAGGTCATCAACCCCACCCTCGAAGATCAAAAGTATCTCTCTATTTTAACTAGCTCAAAGAAGAAAATTAATATAGCTAAGATTAGAATGAACTCTCATGAGCTCCATAGTGAAATAGGTTGTTGGACAGTTCCTAAAACACCATGGATGGAAAGGATCTGCCATCTCTGTGAGAATATGAACATCGAGGATGAAAATCACTTCCTCTTAGAGTGCCCTGCGTACAACCACATTAGATTTCAATTTCATAATCTTTGTTGCAATACTGACCTTCCTAGCCTTTTAAGATGTCAAAATTATAATGAGCTGGGGAGGCTTCTCTCCAAGCTTTTTGAGCATAGGAATAAAAAAATAAATCAAACTAAATAATTCGTTTCTTTAGGTAAAAGGTTGGTCTCAGTGAACGCTAACCATCATCATCATCATCAATATAATTGAAATTATATTCAAATGATTTTGTGAAATAAAAATCTCATCTATTATTTATTGGAAATTATTATAATGAGTTAATTAAAATATTTTTCCTCCCAAATCATTTTGGGAAATGGAGATGTCAACTATTATATATTATTGGAAATTAGAATATAATTATTATTTATTGGAAATTGAAAATTGAGAAATCTAATATTAAAAATTGAAATTGAGAAATGAGGATTTGTAAGTTTGAATTTACTTATTTATTAATAATTAAGATTTAATTTATTATTTAGTTTTTATAAATTTTTAAATAAATGTATAGTTATATTAGAATTTGATAATAGATTTTTTTTGAAATTGTAAATTTTTTTATTTAAAATATATTTTTAAATATATAAAAAAATTGACATTTTAAACAACTTATATTTTTAAATATATAAAAATTTTATATTTTTAAATATATAAAAAAATTATTATGTAAAAATTTTATATTTTTAAATATATAAAAAAATTATTATGTAAAAATTTTATATTTTTAAATATATAAAAAAATTATTATGTAAATTACACTAGTCAAATTTACCATTCTCAAAAATCTTTACCAAACAAAAATTGACCAGAAATATAAAAACATCCCACAATTAACCTGTATTCTAATTAAACCACTTTTAAAAAAAATATTAATATTAATAAGAAACAAAAATCTTTAACCTTATCATTTTCAGTGCATAATATTTACTTCAAAATTATCTTGGGTACCAAATTCATTTCCCAATTTTTACATCAAAAATATTTAAGTATTGAGAAGTACATTATATTAAATATCATTCTTTTAATTTAAAATATTATTAAACAAATTCACTTTTGTGAAAATCTTTTGTCACATGATTCGCTGTTACATTTTTGACAATTATTAAGATTCCACCATCACTACGTCTCTTCGTCAGCAAAATTATAATAATTCCATTCCCTGTGAGCCTACAATAATTGAACAAAAAAAAATTAAGTGCTGAGTTGGCAACACCGTTTACCCAGTTGGCGAACCTTGTTTTATATTTTGGGGGCAACCAGTCGTGACTCATGAGGTCTCTCTTTGGTGTGGATCGAGGCCAGAAAGACCGGTAAAGTCCTGCCAGACCGGAATAGTGCGATTCACTTTCACAAGATATAGGTATATAGATACCGAGCTTGTCATCCATGCCTTTAGGTTTGAATGGTGGGGATGCTCTCCAATCTCATGCCCGCTGCACTGTTCGTTGAGGATGCCCTGCCGCCTGGGTCGTCTTTACACTTATTAGCTGCCCACTGGTTCGTCCCCAAAACCAGAAAAGAGGCCTGCTAGAGGGAAGGGATAATTCAGTCAATCATGGTGAAGAAAATGGCTCGAATGATCCCAATCATATTGGCTTCTGCGATCTTTTTACTGGCGTCTGTTCAATCAGAGGTCAATGACGCCAATCCGATCTTCAATGACGATTTTCAGATATTGTTTGCAAGTGATCATGTCAAGACATCTGACGATGGCCAAACCTGGGAGTTGATGCTTGATAAAAAGTCTGGTATAATTTCTGATTCTGTATCCCTCTTTTATTTTCAAAGTTTGATTCGAGTCAGAATCTTTTAGAGTGTTAATGCACAATGCTTGCAATCCAAGAAAACAGGGCAATTTGTAATTGCTGGCATTGCGTGCAGGTTCTGGTTTTCAGACAAAACACAGCTACAGATTTGGATTCTTCACCATGCAGCTCAAGCTTGTTGCAGGAGATTCTGCAGGAGTTGTGACTACTTATTATGTGAGAATCTATTTGTTTCTAAATCTTGGATAGACAGTGTAGCCTCAGTGTAGGCTGTCGGCCTAATTGCCGATTCTTCTAGTACAAAAAAGATTTCAATATAGGCAACTTTTAAGCGTTGATGAAAGCAATGTAGGATTGTAAAGATGATTTTTGCATATGAGATCTGCACTGGTCTAAGCTTCTTGCTTTTCCATTTGGGATAATTTATTGCAGATGGCCTCCAAAGACTTTGAGACCAGAGACGAGCTGGATTTCGAATTCCTGGGGAACATAAGCGGGCAGCCCTATGCTCTGCAAACAAACATATACGTGGATGGCGTTGGAGGGAGAGAACAGAGAAATGAGCTCTGGTTCGATCCCACGGCCGACTTTCATACATACTCCTTTCTCTGGAACTACCATCAGCTTATGTATGTGGAAATCCTAGGTGAAACCTACTATATTTTAAGCAGATATCAAACCTGAAACCTGACTTACTCTCATGGAAAGAAAATTATTAATTGTTTTAATGGCTACCTTGTGATTTTTTTTGTGGCATATTCTTTTTAAAGGTTACTTAGATCTAGTTTAAACATCATTAAGCTTTCTGGATTTTAAGCAGAAAATGCAGATATCAAAGTTGAAACCTGAGTTACTCTCTTGAAAAGAAAATTATTAATATTTTTAATGGCCACCTTGTGATCTTTTTGTGCCTTTTTCTATTTAAAGATTTCTCAGCACTAGTTTAAACATCATTAAGCTTTCTGCATTTTAAGCAGTTATCAAAGCTGAAGCCTGCCATACTCTCTTGAAAAGAAAACCATAAATGCTTTTAATGGCTACCTTGTGATCTTTTTGTGGCTTTTTCTTTTTAAAGACTCATATTCTTTCATGGCTACCTTGTGATCTTTTAGTGGCCTTTTCTATTTTTAGATTTCTCAGCAGCATCATCCCATCATCAAGCTTTCTGATTCTTGATGAAGGATGGAGTGTGCGCCCGCCAGTTAAATATTTTACATAGCTTTTTTTTCCAAAAAATCTCACAAATTAAATCTTTCTTTTACACAAGTTTCTTCCGAAAATTCCTAAAGAACTGACTGAAGAAAATTCTTAACAACCTGACTGTGTTTTTTCAATGGCGCAGATTTTTTGTGGATTCGGTTCCGCTGAGAGTGTACAGGCACACCAATGTTACGGACAGTGTGTATCCCAAGAATCGGCCAATGTACTTATTTTCCAGCATCTGGAATGCAGATAATTGGGCGACAAGGGGAGGGCTGGATAAGACCAACTGGACCAACGCACCCTTCCTTTCATCTTACCAGAAGTTCAATGCAGATGCGTGCATGTGGGAGGATCCATTTCCGGCCTGCGTATCCACAACAGGGGAAAACTGGTGGGATAAGCCAGCGGCCTGGACGCTTACAGATGCCCAGAAATTGGACTATGCTTGGGCAAGAAGGAATTTCCTCATCTATGATTACTGCCAAGACACAAAACGCTTTAATGGCACTTTCCCCGCTGAATGCAGCGTTGATCCCTTGTAGCTGCAGGGGCTGCTCGCATGAATCAAGCGCCTGTCTGTAATTAGATTCTTCTCTGAAATTTTTTGATTCTCATCGGATTGTCTGTGCTATGTGTGCCCAAATCCATCATCCACAGACGCGGATTCAAGTATTTTTATAATTATTGGCTATGTATGTATGCTCTGATCTTGATCGACTGGGTAAGAAAGCGAAAGATGAGGAATCTCAATCTTGGGTTACAGAGATAAACAGGAAACAGTAGCCTTCAATAAAGCTGGGCATATTGCATTTGTATACAGTCTAGATTATTTAATTTATTATTTAATTCAATTCAGTAATATGGGCCTCTGTAATTTCTTCTTCCAGTTTAACCATTCGTGCATCTAAACTTTCGTTTTGGCTACTGGTATTGTCTAGGAACAAGTTGACCATTAACCCAACGCTGCTATATTTTCGTTTATGTTTTCCTTACAGAAATGCTCAGCATCATATGGATGGGGTTGATTAATTTCCCCCTTACTGGAGTGTCAGACGAGATCTAATATGCTTATTCACTTCGTGAATTAACAGTTTTCCGTCTGGTTTTGATATTATGTCTTTCTCATTGAAATTGTTTTTCAAGTGAGAATGTATTTTGTATATGTACTGGTATATTCTTAATATAACAGCGTTTTTTTCTTCTGAAAAAAACCTTTCTATGATGGTTGCAATCGCGTTCTACTCGTGTATGGATATTTTATGGATTCGCGGCGGTAATTATGTTTTTCAATTGAAATTGAACTCTTCCTCTGCTATACCTTCTGCAGTATTACTTCGAAGTTTTAGAAAATTAGCATAGATTCATGACTTCATATTTAATCTGAGTTAAGGGATAAAATTTTTCGAGTGGTGTGTATTTTTATTGTTTAATTTTTTTTTTTTTAATGATATATAGAATATATATAATACTAAATAATCATTTTAATTTTAAAAGAATATTTTTTCATAATATATATATATATTTTTATGATAATGATGATTAGCATTCACTAAGACCAATGTGGTCTATAGGACCTCAAGAAAATAGTTTAATTTTCTTTCTTCAAAATCTTGTTTCTGTGATTAAGGAGAAGGAAAAGAATAGTTGGGCTGACTTAATAAGTCAAGCTCATGAGAATTAGTTCTTATCCTAGCAATGTTCATTTTCTTCTTAGTGTTGGTCAACATAGCCAGATATCAAAGGTGGGGTTAATCACCTCCTTATAATATCTTAGCATCCTTTTATCCTCCAGCTCTTTATCATCTCACATCTTGTCCATAAAATTGGAGGAAATAGTATCTTTAATACTATCCTTGCTTCCCATGATGATCTCTTCCTTAATACCCCAAAGGTTGAGCCAAGACTGGGCATCCTCATGCCACTCGCACTTGAGGCCTCGGTGGGGGTTTTGACTAAAATTAGAAGAAATTGGTGGGGGTTTTGACTAAAGTTAGAAGGAATTTTTGGGAGCCTCTTGGATTCCATGTTGTAAAGCTTATTCTTATACATCATATATCTAAACATAACCGTACTTTCAATGGGGGACATGCTAGCTTCAATTAAGAGGATAGGATAGAGAGTATTTCCTTGATCTTGAGGTTATATGTTATGAATTGCTTTTGGATCTTCTCAATCTTTCTCCAGGGCTCTCTAGATATATTGCAACCCCAAAACTTCCAAAACTTCGTACTTTCAATGGGGGACATGCTAGCTTCACTCAAGAGGATAAGATAGAGAGTATTTCTTTGATCTTGAGGTTATATGTTATGAATTGCTTTTGGATCATCTCAATCTTTCTCCATGCCTCTCTAGATATATTGCAACCCCAAAACTTCCAAAACTTCACATCCATATAATGCAACCCTAAAACTTCCAAAACTTCACATCTGTATAAGACAATAGGACTTCCAAAACTTCACATCCATATAAGACAACAGGGGTGACGAGAGTCTCAAAGAAGAACCTTCTTTTACTCCAAATGTTTCCTCTTTTTACTCCAAATGTAAAGATCGACCGACTTACAATTGTTTTCTAGCTCATAATAAGCTTTCCAACCTCCAATAATTCTTTTCTCAATGTTATAATTCCAGTTGAGTTGATGAGGAAAGTCAATACCCAAATATTTGTAAGAAGAAACATGTTCTAGACAATGGTTATCATAGACGAAACTACCATGGGTGATCTTTTTGGATTTAATGATCATGACTTCAGTCTTGTCGGTGTTAATTGTCATACCCATCTTGGAGAGTAGGCACGAAGAGTCTTAAGCTGCTTGTCTAGGTCATCATGGCTTTTTGCAAGAAGAACGATATCATCAACATACAAGTGAAGAGTAATGATTATACTAGTGAGCTCGGTGCCCTTGCAACTCACAGTTTCCAGACACTCCTCTAGCTTATCGAAGTAAATACCAAAAAAGGTTGGGGATAGGGGATACCCTTGCTTAACCTCGATATTGCAATTAATATCTTTAGACCACCCTTCATTGGTCTTAAGCTTGGCAATGATAGTCTCGTAGAGGCGGATCACAACAATCCTCAGCTCAGGAGGAACCATGATCTCTTCAAGTCTCTCCTGGAGCTTATCTCGGGAGATAGTGTCGAAAGATTTTCTAAAGTCCACAAACCAGCATAAGAGATCGGTTTTACTATTGCGACATTCCTTTGCAATGATCATGAGAGTGACAAGGTGGTCGATAGTTGAGTAATGTCTCCTAAAACCAACTCGCCCTTTAGTCCTTTTACCATGGTTCTAGCCAAAGGCTAAGCTTATTTTCTAAAATGAGTCCATAAAGCTTGGCTAGGATGTGGCTAATCATAATGGTCATGTAGTTAGAGGGAATGCTTTTGTCCCCATTTTTAAAGATAGGCACAATAAGGCTTTGCGTCTAAAGCTTTGGGAAGCCATGCTTTACACCCAAATTGAGAAGCTTGTGGAGATGAGGAATGAGGATAGATGAGATGAGGAATGATGATAGATCTTCCCATTTTAAAGATCTCAGCTTGGTATCCTTCAATATCTTTAGCTTTTCCATTAGCAAGCTTATTAATCCCAAACTCAAAGTCTTCCAGAGAAAATATATCTTCCTTAATAAGAGTGTTTGATAGTATATATATAATTGGTATTAAAATATTTTATATAACATGTACAAATCAACAAAAAATAGTTAACATAGATCTTAAATAGTTTATTTAAATCTCCTATTAAAATATTTTTGAAAAGTATAAAGTTTAAACATCTTAATCACACTTTATTTTTTATTTCTAATTATATTATCGTATATTCATTTTTTTTATTATAACGGACATTATTTATTTCTCTTGGCAGGCATATCATTGAAATCTTGTTTTAGTAATTTTAATGGTTAAGAACATGGTTTGTTTTTCCATTTAACCAAGTTTAATTTCAAGGGAAATGTTAGGTCACTTGATTCAATAAGATGAGAAGGATAGGTATCTATTTTTAGATCATTATTAAATTATAAATTGTTATATCTAATTATTAGAAATTTTGGAGTTATTAGTTGGAATTTGGTGAATTTTTTCGGTGAAATATTGATTTGTGTTGTTTATACTAGATTTTTGATTCCATATATGGATTCAGCATTTTGAAAAACCCAAAAAGCGTAGAAAGTTCACAACTCAAACATGTGAACTTGTGATCATAACAAATCCCTCTAAGATTCTAAGCAAATTTAGTTGAAAAATAAGTAAAAAAAAACCCAAAATATATCAGAAAAACCTCCAAGACAAATAGAGTAAGATATTATAAATTATTAACAATATCTAACATGAAATTATAAAATTGTGAAATTATAAAAAATGTTATAGAAATTAGTTTCTACCTATAAGATCATAAATTCATAATCATGAATTTCCAAATAATTAAAATGAGATTTTCTATTTTAAATATAAATTTTTATTTATATTAATATATAACTTAAAAATATAAAATTATAATATATTAAATTAATAATGATAAATTTCCAAATAATCATAATGAGAGTTTCTATTTTAAAACCAGCTTTCTATTTATATTGATACATCTAATATAAAAATATGAAATTGTAAATAAACTAAAATAAAATAAAAATTTGTCACTCTCGTAGGATCTATTTCCTACCTATTACAGTAAATCATAATGATAAATTTCCTGAGAATTATGATGAGATTTTTTTATTATATATTTATAGCAAAACACAAAAAGAAACTAATTTCTACCATTAGTCCAAGGATATTTGAATGACAGAATTCTAACCATTTACATAGAAATGAATGCCATTGTTGATGTTAGTTTGTGCGGAAAATTTCCAATGAGAATGAACCAGCAGTTCCAGGTATTTTCTATATTGATTAATTAACAAGTATTCGTCTATTTTTCGTAACAATTGATTTGAATTAAAAATATTCAAATCAATCTGTCTGCCTAGCTGTGGGTGTCGGCGTGCCATGGGCGCCTGACGCGTTTGTGACTTGTGCCACTGGCTGACTGATGTGACAGCATGCTGCCATTAATGCGTACATTGATGACTTGAAAATAAAAAAGGACTATAATTATTGTCTTTCAACTTGTCTTATTGGAAATTCCAGGACAGTTAGGCTGGCATTGCCCATTATCAAAAACATAAAAAATGAACAGCAACCAGTGGCTGGTGTTTATAGGCCAGACTTATATGTCACCAGTTAGCAGTATATGTCACCTGGTAGATTTAATCAAGTATATTATTTTACTAATAGTATATAATGACATATCACTCTATATATATTGTTTATTAGAAATATATGGAGTTGTTTTTAGTGATTTTTTCGAGTTTTAGGTGAAAAAAATTGAAGTAGAATCTTGATTTATGTTATTTAAACTGGTTTTTTTACTGTATATATGGATTCAGCACCCTAAAAAAGGACTAAGGCACTTTTCTTATGCAAAGTTACTCATCAAACCTCTATTTTCAATAAATTCCTGCAGGAATCAGGAATTTTGCAAATTAGACAAAAAAAAACTATAGACTACTGGATATTATTTTATTGGTGGTATATATTGCACCCACTCATCAATGGACAGAGAACTCTATATATATTGTTCCCCAAATTTATCCAGCAACAATTAATGCTTAGAGGCTGTATATGCTTATCCTTAGATTTAAGCAAGTAGATTATCCAACAGAGCTGTCTTTAGTGCGACTTTTTGAAGCTTTTCTTGTTGCTGGTCTGATTTTTCTAAAATCCTGTAGGAATTCATTGAACACAGAGGTATGATGGGTAACCTTGCACAATCTAAGTGCCCTAGGAGTTTTTTAGGGTGCTGAATCCATATATAGAGTCAAAAAACCAATTTAAATAACATGAATCAAGATTTCACCCAAATTTGTTCCCCAGATTCATGCATGAAATTCCAAAAAGTGGCACTAAAGACAACTCCATCCAACAGTGGACATATACAACCCCTGCCCATTAACTGCAGCCACAACAAGCTAGATAACTTTTGCCAAATGAAACAATCTATTCATTTTAAAATGTAGGTTGAGAAAATAATGATAAAATAAACCGTGACCAATAAATATTGGAAGACAATTCTGATTCATTATACAAAATTACCTTAAAACGCAGGTAAAGTTTCTTAGGTTCATGGTTTACCAAAAATAAATCTAGGTTTTATATGCAATGCTCACACTCATAAAACCTTAACATATTTTTGGCAAAATTATGAACGACATAACCATGAACTAATAGCTGTTTTTAGTGCTATTTTTTGGACTTTTTCATGCTGGAATTCAGTGGAAAAAATTGAGATAAAATCTTAATTTCTGTTATTTAAACTAGTTTTTTTTATTATATGGATTTAGCACCCTAAAAAACTCTTAGCGCACTTTAATTGTGCAGTGGTTACCCATTAAACTTGTAATTTCAATAAATTTCTGTTAAATTTTAGAGAAATTAAACCAGAAAAATCTACTTAAAAAAACTTCCAAAAAATATAACTATAAACCACTTGTACTTGTTTGTATAATGGATAAGTTTTGCAGTGAACGTTAAGGCAGAAGAAATGAATTCAAAAGACTGACATGTCAATAGCGTCTTTTGATGCGTCGGGCAGTACCCACGTGATTGTCATGTGAGGCGTGAAGACCATGAGAAAGACAGAAAATTGTATTATAATTGTTCAGTACCATCATTTCATTTACTATTTCAAATTGGGCACACTCTTTTTTATAATTGGCCGTGAAGATTTGCCTATGAAAAGAAATGAGAGCCTCAAATATTTCATTATTGTTATCACATAATCACAAATAATATTTGGAAGTCAAGATCACAAACAAAAATAAAGTAAAGGCTCCTCAACTTTCCTCTTTTTTTGGGCAAAGCTTTAATTGGCAATAATAATGGTAGGAGTGGAATGACTCACGGTTGTTAATGAAAGTGATTGGAACGATGAAGAAAATTCCTTCCTTGAAATATTAAAACTTGACAGACATTACAGTTGACTTTACCACGAGTGTCTGCAAGTTGTCATTCAAATACATTACAAGTGATTTGGGAAAACGTGTATCCAAAGTAGAGGAATTTTGTGGGTTGGATTCAATTTTATCCATAAAAAAATCAAGCTCGAGTGTGAGAAGGCCAATTAGAGTTGAATTAAACTAATGGAGTAGATTAAAGTAAGTGGGTGAAGAGGAATTTTGTGTGTTGAATTCAATCAATTCTCTCTATATTATAAATAATACTTGGCTACTTGGCATTTGTGAGAGGAAATCTAGGCGAATTTTGCCCCATTTTGAATTACACAAAATGTTAAGTTGAAATGTCATAAGATTAATTAATGTTGAATTGAATTTAATGGTGTAGAATAAAATAACCTTAATATTTGTGAGGTAGTTTATGAAATTACTTAATATGAATATATAAATATGTTATTTAGTCTTTTTTTTTTTCCGAGGAATAAACTCGCGGGGAACCCGAGCGCATTTTCCCAGAATCTCTGGATGGTACGTGCGATAAACCGTCGGCGTTGATTACGGCGCCTGACCCCAAGGGACTCAAATTCAGAATCAAACCCGTGACCTCCCTGATTACAGAGAGGACCCACGTCTGGCTCAGACTAGTTGAGCTATCCCTTGGGGCTATTTTTTTTTCCGAGGAATAAACTCGCGGAGAACTCGGGCGCACTTCCCCAGAATATCTGGATGGTACGTGCGATAAACCGTCGGCGCTATTTTACAGCGCCTGACCCCGAGGGACTGAAATTCGAAATCGAACCCGTGACCTCCCTGATTACGGAGAGGACCCACGTCTGGCTCAGACCAGTTGAGCTATCCCTTGGGGCTTGTTATTTAGTCTATTAAGTTTATTGTCACTTCTTCAAGTGTAGAATATCAAAATAAATATAAAATTTTATATTCAATATTTTTTTTTGACACATTATTAATTTGTGATATTATTGTGGTAATTTGTGATATTATTAGCCATTTCATTTACATTGATCTTGGTTGTTTGGGCATTAAGGAAAAGAGAGTGGTGTGGATCTTAGTCGAGATTAGTTTCTCAAGTGGTCTCTTTGAACACATCGATTTGGCTAGGGGATCGATCTGTCTCAGACAACTCCTAGACTACTGGGGCATTCCTTTTAGGTGCCTCCTCTATCATCATACGGGCCACCTTATGGACCGATGCTCTCGGAGAAACATATTCAACGTTGGAGAATGTAAAAGTTGGGGAGGGCGCAAACGCCTTGGTCGATAGATTTCATAGAATCTGTGGAACATGTCTGAAAAAGGTATTGATCTCACATCTGATGATACCCCTTTGCACAATGATTTTTCGACGTCCTCATTATCACTTTCTCCTCACTCCTCTCCAACCTTTGCATCTCAAATCCTAAAGGGGAAGGGTCAATGTTCTAAGAATTTGGGGGGGGGAGTGTTACACATAATAAGATGGTTGGGAATATTAACCCTCCTATTCTGATAGCTCTACCTCCCTCTTCTGTGTCTCAGACCTCTGTACATCATTTTGACAACCTTGGAGGCCTTATAAGTCCCGTTATCCCTCTTGCAGTGCAAATTTGTCTAGACCTCCCTTCGGGCGGGTCCTCTATTCTCACCCATTCATATTTCCTCCCCTCCATCTTCTGTTGCCCCGCCCCGAGATTCCTCACCTCACAATTCGATCAGTAGCGTCCTGTATTTTCTGATGTTAAACTCCGTTATGGACCTGTCTTCTCTCACTATTCACAAGGGTAAAGGACGATCTAGCCCTTCAGTCATTGGCCCTCAATCTGCACTCAATATTATTGTTATGCGGAGGGGGGGAAAGCGCAATAGTCACTTTACAGGTAGATTGTCGGCTAAGACTCTAAATTTTCAGGATTCATCTGATTTAAGAGATGCCCCCATCATATCTACTTTCAAATCTCGAGCACTTAGATTAGATGTGCCTGTGTTTGGAGATCCATGATGAATTTCCTATCTCTTAATATGTGTGGCCTCAGGGATTCCACTAAACTTCATTCCATTTTACATCTTTTCCTGACTATTCGTCTTTTTATTATCCTACTGGAAGAAACTATGGCAGATTCAACAAAGGTTTTTGATTATTTCCAAAGTATCTTCATGATCCGAACTTATGCAAGAACACAATAGAATACATATATAGACATAAACACAAAAGTGCAGTAGAAATAAAACTGCATTTCAGTAATATCAAAGAACTGAAATATGCTTACATACATAATGGAAATAAACTAGCTCAGGCGATGGTATCTTATCTCTGAGAAGAGATGTGGTGGCTAAATGCCTCTGAACTGTGTTACAATGAGCCTCGATGGCCTTTTTATCATTGTGAAACAATGAGAAACCATAAACATCCAAAAACCTAACCCTGGGAGATGAAGCGCCAAAAGCTTATGGGCCCCGTTGGGGTAAGTTGGAACGTCAATTTCCTGGGGTCGTAACTTTGGCATATGATCTACGTTTGGCTATCATAATACCTCATTTCGAAGATCTCGAAGAGGAGGATAAAAATAAATGGGTGGACCAGTTTGGGACTTTACCAAGCTCTCTTTTTTTCCTAAAAATGTCTTTTAGTCCCTCAAAATGGCTCTAGAAGTTTAGGACCCGAAAAACTACCAAAAATAGTAAATTGTGCTACAATTAAGGAAACTGAAAAATTGAAAGAAACAATGGTGGGGGTCTAAGTGTAATAGGTCAGTGACCACTAATATCCACCTAGATCAGTTCTCCCCCCTTAGGAAGCAATGGTCCCCATTGCGTTAAGTGCCTCCATGAGATGGGGAAACTTCTGTTGAACTTGGTCCCTAGTGAGCCACTTGCCTTGGTGCAGGAGTTGGCCAACTTTGATAACCCGATACAATTGGATCTTCTGTTGGCGATTGTTCTTGATATGTGTGTCCATGATCCGATCAGTTATAGCCTGTTCCATGTAGTCTGGGTTTTTCTTTGTTGTTGTGAGTTGTTCTCCAATGTCACATGTGTCCAGTAAAGGTGGAAAGTATGGCTGAAGGCGGTCCACATTGAACACTGGGTGCAAGCCAAGGAACGATGGAATGCTGAGCTCAAAGGCATTGTCTCCTACAACCTTGGCGATGGTGTATGGCCCGTATCAGAGCGGGTGAAGCTTGCGGTGGGGTCCAACGAGGCGCTCCTTCTGCAAATGTATCCAAAAATTTTCTCCCACCTGGAACTTGTGTGGCACCCGATGTTGATCATGTCGTTGCTTGTACTTACATTGGCTCTATCCATTATTTCATGGAACTATTGGCAGGCGTGCTGAATGTGGTAAATGAATTTGTTTTCCCTGTCATCTTCAAATTGGACATTATCCAAATCTACCTGAGTATCTGCCAATAGTATGGCCACGTCAATGGGGCATAATGGTTGGAATCCCAATCCCACCTGAAAGGGGTTGTGGTCAGTTGAGCTATGAAGATCTCGGTTGTCGCTGTTTTGGACATAGGGAAGGATTTCATCCCATGTACGAGGATGCTTCGAGTTGTACATGTGAAAAATGTGCACGATCATCCTATTGACGACCTCTGTCTGGCCATCAGTTTTGCTGAAGTCCAACAAGAAATTGCAACACACACACTAGTGTGTGACCAAAGGTCCTAGCGATACATTAGTGTGAAGGCCAATTTAATTAAATTGGTGCAGTGTCTAATTTAATTTTTCCTTTATTAAATTGGACAATAAAATGTAATCTTATATCATGATCACTTGTAATAGTTAACTGAGTGTGATAAACTTAGTTAGCTCATGTATTTCGAGTTGAGTGTGGTTGATGAGGCATGTAGAGTAATTCTATTAGTTTTGGAGTTCGAATTGTAGTTGGTGCATTAGTTTAATGCATGAGTAATCAATTAACTCATTTAGGTGAGTTAGAGTCAGTTGAACTAGTTGTAACTGTTTGTTGCACTAGTGAGAGATCAAGTGAATTAAATATTATTTAATTCACAATCAGTGATCTGCGATGCAACTGATGATTTACTATTAATAGCTGCATGCATGTCAGTTCCAGTGGAGACCTAGTTGAGACAAAGGTTAAAGGGATGTTAACTATCAGTTGTGTGATTAGTAGGTTGCCCACATGCAACCAGACACCCATTGGATTTCCCATGATCCTTGCACATTTTTGGAAGGCCAAAATTCCTAAAGAATAGGGATTGCATTCATCAGGAATTGCGCAAGAAAGGCAGGTTGTTTAGAGGCTGAGAAATGGCTAAGTGTTGGTCAATTTTTTCCAGGATAATGTGAGACAGTTGTGAGAGTGCAAGAGACTCTTGAGAGAAGAATGCATTGTAATTGTTTCATGATTCCATGGTTAATATACAATAGAAGATAGAGGGGTTTTGAGCAGCAAGCTTTCCCCGAGAAATTATTTGTGTTGTGGTTTGATTTGATTCTTTCTTTGCTTCATGTGATTAGCGATTGTGTTTAATTTCCGCAATTGATTTGTAGAAGCATTCATTATCTAGCTTTAGCACATTGTTAGATCGGATTGAATCCATTGATATACATATGTTTGTATAATTTCTACAAGTTTGAGGGTGGAAAGTCATGGAAGGAGTGAGCTTGGTATCCAGCATCGATCAAAGACTTGACCAAAATGTACTTAGGAATCCACTCTCTCGATATAAAATAATGGACTGTGGGATCCCAAAGTGCACCCACACTCGTTCAAAGAAGAGTTTAGCAGTAGCTTCTATTGTGATACTCTTCTTGTAGGCCGCCAAAATGGCCATATTAGATAATTTGTCAACGACCATGAAAACACAATCGTTGCCATGCTTAGTAGAAGGAAGGCCCGACATGTAATCCATGGAGATGGATTCCCAAGGTCGACTAGGAGTAGGAAAAGGAGTGTATAGGCCTTACTTCTTAATGGTCAGTTTGGAAATGACGCAGGCAATGCAAGATCTGATGTACTTCCCAACATCTTGTCGAAGGTTCAGCCAACAAAAATAATTCTACAATATTTCCATGGTTTTATCTACCCAGAAATGTCCAGAGACCCTGTTATAGTATGCTTCCCAAATCATCTTGGCACGCTCACCTGAAGGAACACAAAGGTGTGCCAGGTGGCATAACAGTGCATCCTGGAGGTGATAATTTGGAACGTGGTTTCTGTCTAGGAGCGTCTGGTATGTGTTGCCGAATTTTGGATCACTCTTGTAAAGAGTCAGCCACCTCGAAGTCTCGTGCCCGCAAGAGTCGAGCACAATGGTCAGCGGCATGGCTAGAGGTCGGCTGAGGCAATATGAAACATTGTTGGTGCTGCCCTTCTTGTACTTAATTTTCATATGGAATTTTTGCAGGTATGTGGACCATTTCTGATGACGATCATTCTGAAACTTCCCTTATGTTTGTATGAACTTCAGGGGTTGGTGGTCTATGTGGATGATCGTTTCCTTGCCCAAAATGTAATGCTTCCATTTTTGGTAGGCCTGCACAATGGAATACATCTATTTTTCATAGGTGGTATAATTTCAGACAATGTTTGAAAGTGTCTCGTTGTGATATGCCACTGGATGCCCCTGCTAAGTAAGAACTGCATCAATATCTTAGTCGGAGGCATCTGTCTTGATCTTAAATGGTTGATGCAGGTCTGGTAATGTGAGGATTGGTGCAGAGCGGAGTCGATGCTTCAACTCAGTGAACTCATTTTGTTGGGATTCATACCAAAAGAACTTTTCTTTCACCCCTCCCTTGGTGACTTGACTCAAAGGCCAAGTGATATAAGAGAATCCCAACATGAAGCTGCGCTAGAAGTTAGCAAGACCTAGAAAAATATGGAGCTCTGTTAGAGTGGTTGGGGCTAGCCAATCCTGAATGACCTGTATCTTGGTTGGGTCCACGTACACACCTCACTCATTGATGATGCACATTGTACCCCAAATATTGAACCCGGGTTGTGCCAAAAGTGCATTTCTCCAAATTAGCACACAACTTGTGTTGTCACATTGTTTAGAGGTCCTATCGAATGTGGTGAAGGTGCTCTTCCCAAATCTGGCCGAATATCAAGATGTCATCCAAATAAACCACCATGAATGAGTTGGTGAAAGGTCGCAAAATGTCATCCATCAACCTCATGAAAGGTTGTGGGGGCATTCATAAACTCGAAAGGTATGACAAACCATTCAAAAAGACCCTCTTTATATTTGAAGGCAGTCTTCCACACATCGAATGGTTCGATTGGTACCTAGTGATAGCCGAACTTCAAGTCAATATTGTTAAAATATTTGGCCCCCTTGAGATGGTCCAACATGTCATTAATTCGTGGAATCAGATACCTACCCTATAGTCAATACAAATTCTCTAGGTCCCGTCCTTCTTCTGTACCAACACGATCGGGCTCCCACAAGGCGATGAACTTGACCTATGGTTCCCTTTCTACAACGAATTCTGAATTTTCCTCTTGATATCATCATTCTCCATAAGAGAATGTCGATAGATAGACCCATTGGGTAGCGGCGCGCTCGGGGTCAGATCGATGGAGTGCTTGACCTGACAATGTAGTGGTACTCCTCCGGGAGAGGTGAAAATTTCCTGTACTCGTCCATGACCTTGTCCATATGTTGTTGTTGTGCGGAGGAGTCGTATCTGGAGACTATGGCCACAATATTCTTCTGGACCTGAGGGCGAATCATAAGGAAATTTTTTATTTTTATTTATTATTTTTTTTTTTTCGGTCTGGGAGATGATTTTATTACATTGCTTCGTAGTGATAAAAGAGATGGTGGTAAGCGGTGCTACATCTGGTATCCTATACAAATTATTTCCAAAAGTTATAATAACAATGTGAGGCCTAGATTCATACACAAGATGTCACTTCCACAAGTATGGTTGGCCTAATAATGCGTCAAAAATTTTGAGAGGAGAAACATCACACAATAAATCATCCACGAAGGGCTTGATGTTCTAGGGAAGGTGACACTTCTAGTTGACGCAGATATCTTGTCCTTGGTGCAACCACATGATGGTGTACAACTATGGGGGTGTTGTGGTCGATAGGTCTAGCCGCTTCACAACCTCTGTTGAAATTAGGTTCTTTTGGCTCATGTTTTAGACAATGAAATGTAGTGGATAACCCTTCACCCACATCTGTGAGTGGAAGAGGTGCTCCCACTCCTATGGATCTTTGGGATCATCCTTTTGGATCTTGGTGGTGGCAATGGTGGCACTGGGCTTCACATAAATAATATTCTTACCTTTTTCATTCCCCTTATCAGGTTCCAACTCAGATTTAAAGCATGTATTTGATTCAGAATCCTTTAGCTTGACCAACAGTGACTGCTTGGCTTGACACTCACTCATGTTGTGAGTGGAGCTCTTATGGAACTCACACCACTTTCCCATGTCCTTATTTGTCTTCATCGTGTTTTTCTTTGCTTGCGGCTTCGAGGGGTTGTCCTTGGTCTCCCCTCCTTGGCTTTTACCTTTGTTCTGTCGTTTGGGGGTACCTTTTCCTTGCTTCGGATTCACAGATCCAAAGTCCCGATTCTTCTGTTTAAACTTCTGCTCGATCTTGATAGCACATCGATAGGCAACACAAAGTGAGTAGATGTCCAGGAACTCCATTTCGTACTGGATGTACTTATGCAAACAGTGGCAGTACTTTATTACTAAATGCGCTTGGAATCCTTGATGCCCATCTTCATGTGAAGGGCATGAAAAACATTCATGAACTCTGACACTTCTTTCTCCCTTCGCTGCTGCAACATTTTCCACTTTATGTGTTTTTCTTCATAGCTACCGACATGGTAATATGGTGTCTCGAAAATAATTCCAAGTGGGTGCGGATGAGAACAATGAGGGTTCCCCCTCGTCCTTTTGCTCACAATAGGTTCCCCAATAGTCCTTGACATGGGGGGCCACCTTCAAGAGTGAAAAATTAATATTTTCCTAGTTGGAAAATTCATAAACTGAAAAATATCCTTCCAATAGAGTTAACCATTTATCTACGACATTTGCATATATCTGGCCTTCAAATATGGGAATGTCAAAGTTAACTTGTACCTTAAAAGGCATGGCACCTCCAGAGTGGTTTTCAGATGAAGATGTGTCGCCCGTGTGTAACTGTCGAAGGATTTGAGCAAAGTTATGCATCATCACATTCCTTTTTTTCTCAAGGGCCTCCTCAAGAAATATTTTGAAAGGATCTCCTGCTCCCTCTTCTTTATTTTCTTCCACCATGGGAGGCTGTCGGGGTTTGTGAGCGGCTGATCTTGCAAAGGTTCAACCAGATTGAGCCCTAACTCCTTATACCGTGATATTGCTAGGGACATGTAAAGAAAAACCAAGAAAAAGAAGATCGCTCTGATACCACTGATTTGAACTTATGCAGGAATGCAATAGAATACATATATAAACATAACACAGAAGTGAAACAGAAATAAAACTTCATTTCATTAATATCAAAGAACTGAAATATGCTTACATACATAATGGAATTAAACTAGCTCGAGCGATGGTAACTTATCTCTGAGAAGAGATGTGGTGGCTACATGCCTATGAATTATGTTACAATGAGCCTTGGTGGCATTTTTATTATTGAGAAACAATGAGAAAGCCTAAACATCCAAAAACCTAACCCTGGGAGATGAAGCGCCAAAAGCTTGTGGGCCCCATTGGGGTAAGTTGGAACGTCAAATTCTCGAGGTTGTAACTTTGGAATACGATCTCCGTTTGGCTATCATAATACCTCGTTTTGAATATCTCAAAGAGGACGTTGAAAAAAATATAGTTTGATGATTTTGGGACTTTATTGGTTTCTCTATTCTTCGTTAAAATGTCTTTTAGTCCCTCAAAACGACTCCAGAAGTTTAGGACCCAAAAAACTGCCAAAAATAGAAAATTGTGCTACAATTAAGGAAACTGAAAAAATGAAAGAAACAATGGTGGGGGTCTAAGTGGAATAGGTGGGTGGCCACCAATATCCACCTATATCACTTCCCATATTAGCATATGGTGGTTGTGAACTCATGTGGGATTTCAGGTGGTATAGCGGTGCTTTGGGACCATAAGTGGGCTTCACTAACAACATATAAATTATTTGTAGACATCCTACTATCGGGACACTTACGTGGGGTTCCTATCAGAGTACATATTCTTAACCTTTATGCTCCCTATAAGGAGAGGATCGCGTTTTGGGAGCTTTTGGATGCTTGTGATATATTGAAGATCATATCTCTCATTATTGCTAGATATTTCAATGCCACATTATCGATGTGTTAAGAGTGTTAGAAATCCGTTAACCAAGGGGTCTCCCCGATGTGAAGTCCCAAGTATACCTCACACCGTTTAGAGTAGGAGACCCATATGGAATATCGACCTAATTGCCATGTATTCTTATAGATATGCCTTGGCTCTGACTATCAGCAAGAGAGAGGAGTGCACATGTGCCTTCGAAAAGCAAGGGGGTTGTGTCTGGTGAGTGTCTAATTGCAAGTGTGTCAAGGTTATTCTATTGCAGGGGAGAAAGAGATAAGTGAGCCTCTAAGAGAGAGATAATCGTAACACTCAGGAAGAGACACACATAAATCGAAAAATTTGTCTAATATCCAGTGAAATATTCCACAAGGGATGTGATGACCATTACAACCAATGAATGAGGAATGTTTCTCTAATATCTTGTGGAATAGTCCACATGGATGGGACAAAAATAACAACCATTACAACACATTCTCAATAGGATATGTAATAAAACAATCGAAGTAGTTCAACTATATTATCACATGTGAAAGCAAACATGAAATACAAACATCCGCAGAATAGACTTACAAACATTCATAATTCATGCATGAATAACATGTTGGCCTTGAAGGTTTATTTTATTATGTAAAATTTCCAAGATACATATGTACAATGAATATTACTAGCTCCAATAGTGGAGTGTTGCAGCAAGTCCTTGCTCCACAAAAGAACTAGCTTATCTCTAATGCTTTGCAGGTGGAGCCAAGGTGAAAAAGTCCTTTGCTCATAAAATGAGGGAGTATAAATAAATAAGGGTGATGCTTTGACTACCGTCATGACTGTCTGACTTCCCATTAATTTTCAACTTACATGGTGCACAATAGTGATGTGGCACATTTTGAATATAATATACATGGTGCACAATAGTAATGTGGCATATGACCACTCATAACATGAAACTACTGACATGGAATTCTTAATGACATGGAAATGTCAAGCCATTGTTGCTATTGAGAGTTGAGTGTCTTCTTGAAAAATATTTCCTTTTCACCTCTGCATGCCTTGGTGATAAGGAGTCTTCAATGATCTCAAGTCTTGGATAGTGGTCGTAAACTAGTGTCCTTTCACTTTCTCCTAATCAATCAACTTGTGAGCTCACATGCGAGTGTGATTTTAAGGATTCATCCCTCCTTCTTCTCCTCCTTCATCATCTCTCCATGACATGATAGATTACCTTTTCCTGTAATTCGCTCATGACGAGACGACATCAATCCGAAAACCCCTAGCCTAAGATGATGCATTCTGATCCATGAACTGAACCCAGAATAAGTGACAGGCTAGAAAAGGAGGCTCAGTGACTGTGTAGTTGCACAGTTTAGGAAGTAAAATGGAAGCCTGGAGCCTTGACACTGCGCAGTGCACATTTAAAGCTGGGCTGAGGGACATGACTGTGCAGTTTCTGGAGCTAGTAGGATAGGCTGCAGGGATGGGAACTAGGAGAGTTTACTATGCATTTTTGGGAGTCAAGGAAGGTTGGGTGACTATGAACTTGCACAATTAAAGGGATTAGTGGGTGATATTTAGGCTTTAGGCTACGAAGTGTGCAGTTCAAGCTGGGATGGAGGCCATGACTGCACAATTCCAGAGGTCAGGGTCAAGGCTTGGTCAAAAAAATTATGCAATGCAACAGTCTTGGGAGGCAGATACCTCACACTGCACAGTTCCAAGAAGCAAGGTCACAATTAGAGCACTGATACTGTGAAATGCATAGCTCAGGGGAGGTCAGGTGAAGCTAAGTTTCCTGGTTAGGAATTTTTCCGAGAAACGACTAAGTGTGGGACCAGTGAGACCAGTGTGAACAGTGATGAACTCTGACAGTGATCACACACTTAATGTATTTTGATGACTCAAACAACATAGATCATCCATGACATATGAACAAAGAATTTCCCTATGTGTGACAACTTTACGTCTGGTTATGACAAGTGCAACACCAAAGATACACTTTATGATGAATGTGAAGACACTTGTGCGACAATGCTCAAAACTTTGGAAATGAGTGCAACAAGTACTTACAAGGTTAGAAAAACTCATTTTCACAAAGGTGACCTCTTTGAACCACTATAACAAGCTCATACATAAAATGCGACAACCAACATGCCAAAATATGACACTTTTCTTATCCTGTGAATGGGATCACAACATTCTAAGAAAATCAATAAAATGAACTTAAAATTTTGCGACAGTAATGAACAAGGCCAAGGAAGGATCTGAAATTTGGTATAGGCCAAAATTTTGGAGGGGTTCTATAAGCTACAACACTTGGCGACACACTGGTATAATTACAACTTCTCTAACTTGGTTAATTTTTTTGTGTAGGGCCTTGGTTCTTCAAGGAGTATTGATCCATCGTGCAGATCACTTTGGTTTCCCCACTTACCCCGTGAATAGACAAAGTTCGCGTCATGACATTTTAGTTTAACTCAACAAACATTCAACATTATCACAATGTTTCAATCAGGGAAGGGTAGTGAATCTCACGAGTTTGATATTTTCAGAGTATGAGTTTTCATCTATGGTGTTGCTCCACTATCAGCAATCCTGAAAATTACCCCGATGGAGTCACTTCAGGACAAAAACATTGCTCCGCTGTCAGCAATCCTAAAAAGTACCCCGACGAAGTTGTTTTCTTTACCTCTCTGTACAAGAATCCTTTCTATTATTTTACCTTTATTTATTTTTTAAAAGAGGATTGTGTGTTGGCACTTATTAATTTTGGGCGGAAGAGGGATCCCGACTTATTGAGAGTAGGAGAGGTTGTTCCTTCAGAGAAACATATATATACCTATGATTTAGTTTTTCTCGTTTAGATTTTCCCATTCTATTTTTCTACTAGTTGGATAAGCATGAAAGCACAAAAACATAAAAGACCGAATATAGGCACAAGGTTTCTCGGATAGGCACGAGTCCATGGTTTGCCCAGAAATCTCCTTACGAACGAATCATATTTTTCGTTGAAGCTTCATTGGACAAAAGACATAACCAACACAAGGAAGACAAACCAAAGGCTAACCAAATTTTGAAGTGTCACAAGACTCCTTAGACTTCAACCACACACAATCTCAAAAACCAACACATGGAAAAGGACAACACTTATTCACCTAATGAAAGAAAAAGGAAACAAACAATAAGAAACAAAAACAAAAGAAACAAAACAAAAGGAAAGACAACACACAACAAGGAAAAAAATCCATAGGATAAGAAAAGAAGCTAAATCAAAGCATAATTCTTGAGAAAAGTAAGAAAAGGCAAGAGAGACCAAAGAGAACAAGAGGGGATGGGTGCAAGAGAAGGAAAACTAAGATGCAGCTAATCCTACTCATAACCTAACAACTAGTAGTCAGGTTCACGTGTAATGAAATTTCCGGTGAAGCTAGCGTAGTTTTTCCTGACCTACATCCACAAAGATATGAACAATTAAAACAGATAAAAGGTAATGTACAATAGAAAAGATAAAAAATTGAATATATTGCACAAAATTTTGAAGGTCTTGCCTGTCAGCAGAAAGATAGGCCATAACCACCACTTCTAACCAGTTTATGATCTTACCTCCTTAATGAAAACCATCATTCAACAAACCTCTAGATATTCCTGCGAATGTGTTTCCATCTGTACCGAAATCCTTAGAAAGCATGAGGAAAAATCAAAACTTTTTATTTGTGATGGAGCTTGCCAGGTAAAATTGTTCCAACCATTCAACGATTGGATCGTAAAAATCACGATGACACTATTGAAAACCATGAAATATTTTAAAAGATGAATTTTCATTTAAAGGCACAGGATTATGACAGGAATTTTGTCAGGGAATATAAATCTTATCATATTTAGTAGTCATGTCGAGAAAGTGAGGACCTGATGTAACAATCAACAAAGGCCGAAGTGTCTCAACCACTCGACAAAAATATGAATAGTGAGATGTTGAATGATGAATATTGAAGGATGTAAAACAACTGTCATCGAATAGGCTAATGAAAAAATGATAGGTTGAATGACAGTCATTGGTGACCGAATAATGATCAGATGGGATGATTAAAGGATATGATTCCCAATTTTTAATTAACCAAGATAAATCAATTTGGGAAACTTTGCGAATGATCTGAAAAATCGAACCAAGTTCCTCATAAGTTAAATATGACAAATTTTTTTCCTGTAACTGGTGACAAACTGTATAAGCATCGTAATCATAAAAATAATTTACAAGGGATGTTAGCACAACAAATTCATGAGACGAGTAAGGACATGGTGAATGGAGAATAACTTGATTCACAGAATAACACAAGCATTCATTCACACTCAAGAGGATTTAAGGTGCGACAAGGAACCATAATTGTGATATGATTTTCACAAGGAATGTCAGGATTTGCTAATCATGAAAAAAATGTGATAGATATGATTGCTTAAGCCAAAGATGGTCTTTGGAATGATCAACTTTGCAATTCCATGACTCTATGAGAGATACACATTCCAAACCCAAGTTTGATGTAAGAGATTTGCATGAATATGAATGAATCGATAAATATTCTTGAATCCAGTTAAAATAAAGTTCTTGAAATTTTGAAAGGTTACATTTGAAATACCAGACATCTTCGAGTAGGCAAAATTTTAAGAAACCCCCAAAATTTTTATGTATAATAAAATGGCGAATCCACATGGTATATCGAAAAATATATAGGCTATTTTTTCATTAATATAATATACATATATAATTTTTTGGCAAATCTTTCTCTAAATTATAAAATTTTGTTAAATATTGGCGAATTTTTCACTAGGTTATAAAGTATTGAAAATTCTTGGTTAATATTCTAAAAAATTAGAAAACAATGTAAAATATTAGTGATTTTCTACCAATGTATAGAAACATATGTAATAATAAGAAACATCTTTAGTTAAAAACTGTGATATACAATTTTCCATGTTTTGGAAAAGAAAAATCATAGGTAATGTTGCTCTAGGTTCTTGTTATACACTATTGCAAATCTTTTTGCATGTTTTTATTATGTTTTACCACAAATGTATTATCATATCCCAAGGGGAAACTAATTGGAAAGACACCCCCAAAAGCATGTGATGTTGAACCAAATAAATTCTTTTGTCCAAACTTGGTCTTTACGCATCTAGTTAACCTTGCCATATTCTATGTAATTCATATTCTATAGGCTTCGCATGAAAATAAGGTCTAGGAATAGATATATCAAAATCATGAATATTTACATAAAATTCTTTTGTTTTCTTATACATCACTTTTCTAAAAGGTAGATACTTCTCCAATTCCTCAAGTTCAAATAAACCAACAACTTTAAAATTTGGAGTTTCATCATAATATTTAGGCTTTTCACCTACTTTTGGATCATAACTATTGTAATTGTTGTTGCACTTTATTCTATAGTTAACGACTCTAATAATGTTGACTTGGTAAAAAATTATTTGAAATCGCAGAAAATAAAAAATGAGAATGAATGGAAGATGAATATGCATTGAAACCTAATTTCCAATTTCCTACACGATGAAAAAAAAGGGTAGTAACACAAACTCATTAAAAATCTACGATGGGTGAGTTAAAAAACTCAACACAAATATAAAAAATAGTCTATGCATGTTCATTACTAGGAAAAATATGTCACAAAACATTGATCATCAAGGGCTTTTTCACTTCCAGAATAGTACTACACTAAACAATCTATGTTCTCAACTAATTATATGTGATGTTTTTCTGTATTGGTATCAAAGTATAATTGCATTAGATGAATGTCCTTCTCATGATAATATGACTTCTATGATGAACACATAGTGTCCTAGTGCATAAACCATTTTTTCTTCATTTAACTAAGCAGAGCTCATTTTCCTCTCTTAATAAACAATAAGTATTTTCAAAGAAAATATAAAATAAAATAGTAGATTCTAAAAGGTGAATATTCTTTTGTGACACCGCAACGTACGAGGAAATAAAATAAAAATAAATTAAAACATATCCTTCAATAATCAAATATGTAAAGAAAATAATAATAATTATGGAAAACACATTGAATGCTTTGATAATAAGTGAAGTCATATATTAATCCTAATACCATATCATTCTCAATTGAACATGACAAAAAAACAAACAAAAGAGATTTTTACTCAACAAAGGTCTTTAACTTTAACCAAACCCCTTAAATCAATAAAATAAGATGAAACAAATCATGCCTTAACAAAAGGATCAATTAAAATCAAATAAAAACTAGAAGAATTTACGAGATCATAGTTTTTAACCAAAATAAGCCCAAAATTTTCGAACTTGGAAAAATGATCCAAATGCAACAAACAAACAAACCATTAAGAGTGACCAAGATATTAGAGCTAAAAAAAAAAAAAAAAAAACTCATCTAATTGAAATGAACCCATTCTTGCTTAGTAAAAGGCTTGTTAAAGTATTTATGTATTATTTAATACAAGGACACTACCTATGTCAAAATATAGATCCTCACCTCATAAAATTATTGCTTCATTTTCTATCACATATAAGAAAGAGATAAAGTAATAGTTAATTATCAAGACATCAATCTTAAAAAAAATTGCAGAAAGGAAATATGGCTTCAATGTTACAATAAAGAATAGAAAGTATTGAATTAATACCAACGAAAATTTTACTTAACTATAAGCTTCTGCCACTTGCAAATCCTCAATGAATCTCCATGGGATCTGACTTTTTGAAATATTATACAACGGCTTAGAAGTTCCACATGTCTAATCAATTTCTGAAAGGAACTGCAGCATGTTGAACTACAGATGTATTCTCCGTTTTCTCATGATTATGTTATCTTTTAATTAAGTTTTGTTCAACGATTGCAGAAAAGAGTGTTGAAGGAATATTTCATGATCATGGTTGAGATTGAACATCTGCAATAAATCACAGATTAATCCCATAGTGTTGAGAGGCATTTGAATCTTGTTTTTCCTTTTGCTTGTCTTATTCAATACAATGTCGTCTGTTTACATGTAAACGTTTCAGTTTAAAAAAATTTTATGTAAGAGTTTTTCATCTCATTATGAATTATTTATGCAGATGACTCTTTTTTTTTAATCAAGGAAGCAGTAGGGGTTATGATTTGTAAGGACTGGTATATGGCATGGTGTTAACTATATAATTGTTAGGCAAGCTCTGAATTGGGTTGACTTTGTCATGTATGTTGGAGAATCTAATTTTACCAATTTGCTAGCTGTCATATTGTCTTAGTTAGTTCAGTTTCACTCTAGTCATTTAATGTTGATATCTTTACTATAATTTTATTCAATTTATTCATAATACTAAGAAGAGCAATCTTCTGCTTCATTGTTTTCAATTTTTTATTCATAATACTAAGAAGAGCAATCTTCTGCTTCATTGTTTTCAATTTTTGTCATAATCTCAGAGCATGAAGTCCCATAGGACTCAAGAGCAACGCTTCAAATGTTTTTTGGGCTCACAAATAAGATCGTGAGAGGCCGAGGAGAAAATGCTAAAGCAGCTTGAATTCTACGCCTGTGAAGAAGAGGAAGTGTGTCAATTGCACATCTCTCACTGCGCAAGAAACGACATAAAAAATTGTTGAATTCGCATTCCTTTGTGTCACACGTTTTGTTTGAAGTTTCTTTAGTATAAAACTACAAAGGCTCCAATGTATGGTGAATTAATTGAGTCACATATTATGTTTTAATCCCTTAATTAAAAAGGTTAAAGTGTTTTCAAAAGTCACTTTTGTTATTTGTTGGAGGCAAAGAAGGAAGTTCATACAGAGAAAACATAATCAAAGGTAAAGGCAGATAAAGAAAGCTTTTTCACTCCAAAGTAGAAAGAACATAACCAATGTCGCTCTGCAAATATTTTTAATTTTAACATTGATTGCTAGAGTGCAGATACACATAATCATTATGAAGAAGAGTTAAATTTCCTCGAAACATGGCTTGAAACATCATGCTCTGATGAAGTTTGTAAGTTGTAAAAATGAATGTTGAAGACAACATCAATGATGAACAAATTAATGAATTTTTCAAGTATTGGAGCCTTGAAGAGATGAAATTGTATTATAGACTTATGTTGCAGAAAAAGATGGATGATGAAAATAACACTACAAAAGATGACATGTGGCAACTGTCCACATACAACCTGATTTTTGAAGAATTCCAGGACATACTTAGACAACCTAGAACAATGGAATACATGCACCAACAAATGAAGAAACTAAGGCTTAAAGAATACAACAAGAAGAAAAAGATGAAACAATTTAGAGGCTACTCCAACTGTCTTAGTTTTCACTTAAGTCATTTAATGTTAATATCTCTAATGTAATCTTAGTTAACTGATTTGTAATATTGAGAAGAGTAATTGTCTCCTCCATAATTTTCAACTTTTGTCAATGTAAAATAGTTGTTTTCTCCATAATTTTCCATTTTTGTCCATGTAAAATAGTGGTTAATGTAACTTCGTATGGCAGAATATTCCATAGATCAAAAGGAAATTTTTTTTTTTTTTACATATAAATAATAACTTCTTAGGGAGAAAGTAAAAAAAAAAAATTCCTTTTGATCTATGGAATATTCTGCCATACGAAGTTACATTAACCACTATTTTACATATAAATAATAACTTCTTAGGGAGAAAGTTTTTTCTATTTACAAATAAATAATAAGATTTGAGCGGGATTGGATTACATATTTCAAAATTTTGATTAACTTCAACCAACTTATATTATAATATATTAATTAATTAAATTGCATTTCCAAAATATTTCCAAATCTCAATTTTAAAAAGAAATAAGGAAACTTAACCATAGTTATCACATTCTATTCCATAAATGTCACTCTAAAAATTACAGCATTCGCTTCTTTATGAAATTACAGCATTCGCTTCTTTAGGAACAGAACATAAGAATAAGTAGAGTCAGATTACCCATTCACGTCCTGTAGGATCGATGTACACAAGTGAAACTAATAATTACAATTTTTAACACAACCAACTCTGAAATGGTAGTCACACATCAAGCAATTTATCATTCCCAATTCTCGCTGCTTCTCCCCGTTTGAAAAATACATCATGAGACTTTTGATGATCAGACAATGACGAGTCATGGGCCTCTGTACTGAATTTCCCATAAATGTCTTGCTGGTAGAATTGCCTGGTTCTGTACACCAGAACAACTGCAATGACCGAACCAACAACGCTAACTGTTGCCATTATGATAAATGTTATCTCAAAGCAAGACTTCCCAACGCACATCATCTCATTTGATGCGGTTGGAACACCACTAGTCAACATTTCAATTTTTGTTCGCCTATCGTAGAAGTATCCTGCAACCCTGACAGAGAACAAATAGGCCCCCAAAGGGCTGGTACTTGCTCCAATGTTATACAAAATTGCAAAATGGCGAAGCCCAAACAGTTCGGAGATGATAGAGAACAGCAGAGGCCACTGTGCACCGAAGCACATGCCGATCAGAATGGAAGCCATGTAAAGAGATCCAGGGAGTCCCGAAGCAACGAGGAGATGACCTATGGATGCAACTAATAGCACTAGGCTTAGCGAAAAGGGCCTTGGAATTGAATACTTGTGGAGAAGTATTTCAGAGATGAAGCCTGCTGCAACTCGGCCTAAAAAATTCCAGATGCTCAGAAGTGAAACAAAAGTGCTTATACTCAGAGAGAAGAGTATTGCAAGGATTTTCCAATTTGTCCCATGTTGTCAATTGCAGTAATTGTAGATCCCAATCCACATGTGGTTGCCAAGAAAAGTATCCACAAGTCTAAGTTCATTAGCGCTTGAGTAATTGTATGGTCTTCACCTCTTTGAGGCCATTTGCCTTTATTAAATTTCTTCTCATCATCAGGGCCTACTGCTTCGTTGCTACTCTCAGCAAATGTGCCTTCTGTTACAACTGCAGATATCTCGACGGAGGCAGAGTTGATATCATTGCAGCAGTTTTCTAGTTCAATCTTAGACTTCCCTCGATTTGGGAATGCATCGTTATGATCCCCTTGAACAGAGTTTTCTGACTTTTGAAGCTCTGAGTGTATGACTATCAGCAATGGCAAGAAGATTATTAGAATTGTTACTGCAGCAAACAATCGAATCACAGTCTTTGGAAGAACCAGCAAGTTTTCCAGCAAAATAAAGGCCATAAGCAAACCAGCCAGCACCAGAGCCATGACAAGAAAAGTATAAAAATTCTTCGTCTCATTCTTCTCTTTGGAGCTTCCATAGGCCTAATGAAAGGCATCAATAGTAGCACTACATAAGTGGGAAGAGTAGCAGCCAGGATTATGAGAAAGCTGGGATTTTCATCTTTACTGACAGCCCTGTAGATCTGAGTGATAATAGCACCACTGAAACCTAAAAATCCCTTGAGCAGCCCAATGCAAGTCCTCTGCCTCTTGGGAAATTTTTGACACAAGTCACAATTATTCCCGTATTAACGAATGTCATGGAGCTCCCTCCTATGCACTGATACATGCACATCTGCCACGTTGCAGGCTTTGCAACTCTGCCAGTGACAGAGAGCCAAATCATGAGATATCCAGTAAGGTTCAGTGCCGAACCCATAGAGAGAAGTACCCATGGTGCACAAAACTCATTAATGAGACCGGCAATGATGCCCACGTTTGCACCCAAATCCTTAAAAAAAGCCAATGTATCGATCAGTTCCTGATCATCAAAAGTTCATAGATGACAGTATGATGGGCAGCAAGGGGATTATCAAAGAAATAAATTACAGTTAATAAGTACAAATTGAGTTCAACTTTTTAAGTTGTAGCCTTGGCACGGGCTGATATTGTCATCGGGGCACAATGGTTGAATTCCATGGATGAATTTTTCACGAATCTTGATGAAATCGACATGAAACATGAACAAGGATATCGATAGATCACAATCAGAAGGTTGCAACTAGGTGTTAATTGACTTGTCATGGTAAACAAATTTGACAACAACTTGCTTAGTATGCTTCATCTTCCATGTAATTCTATAAACGACCTGCAACAATTATTTGATGATCTTGAAGATGTATTCCACAACCAGCCTCCAAGACTAACAACAAGTTGGAATCAGGGTTTAGAAATGCTTCAATTGCCTTAGGATTCTCAAAGGTAAAGTGATTCAAGGAGGGGGCACTATTACAATGCTAAAAAATAATGTACCTTTTGCACTTCATGTCAATTATGTGCTCATCAGTACTTAATGTTAGCTATTAGAGTTTTTAGTAGGTGTACTAAATGTTAATTTTAGGGGTTTAATATTAGTTGTAATATTTTGGGCATTTATTGCCACAACTCGTGCTAGTGTAAATTACAAACTAAATTGATTTAAAGGTTGCAATAAGAGTCTTGTGTGGTGGGTGTCAGCAAAATAAACCCACAAGTCACAATAAGAGTCCTGTTAGGTGGGAGTTACTAAAATAAACTGGTGGTAATAGGAATCATGCCACGTGGTAAAATACTAAAAGAAAATGCATGCAGGCTAAGCCATCTACCAACATGCAAAGCAAAAAAAATGTAAGAGGGAGAAGGAAGTTATAAAATAGGATCACAAGACCCAAGAGAGGCCATGTTGTTGGAATTTTTTGTTGTAGCCAGTCTTGAGAGGAAATCTCTTTGGCCAAATGCCCACACTGCTCTTGGAGTTGGCCTAGGTTGGCATCCCTAACTTCTCTGGAAAGTACTTATGTCTATATATGGTTTGAAAAGTTCCTGTAATTACAAATGTTCTATTTTAGTCTCTGACAATTTATACAGCTGGGGCATTTCAAGTTCCTTAATTGCTAGCAATGTGTTAACACCATGAGTTGGTTGCTGCAATATTAGAAATATGATATATTGTTCCACTTTCACAATAGCATGGCCTTGGATGCAGTTACATGTTGCTACTTAAGTATTTTAAGAATTTTCCAGATTTGGTAGTAGCTTAGAATTTTGCCTAATTTTGCATACTCTTGCTCTCTTCATCAGCTGTGATCAATTTAAGATCATAACAATGGTATTGGAGCTCCAACTAACAGGAAAATTCTTATTATATTTAAGTTATAATATCTGATTTCAAATTAGGCCCTGAAGACATACAATTGTATATTATCCATGCTTTTATGTGTTGCAGATATAGCAAACATGAATGTAATTCTTTCCACCTTGGTGATCATGCAGAGAACACGAGAAATGCTTTAACTTCAGCTTTCTAATTTTTCCTCAATTTGGAAGTTTTGGATCTTCCAATCAATACATGATACATCACTTCCAATTCTATTTATTTGCATGGCATATTTTTATACCATTCTTTACTCTTTATACATGCAGTTTATTTCAAAGTTCTAAAACTTGGACTCAGATTCAAAATCGAACAAGGGTCAAAACTCAAACTTAGAATGACTCAGACCGATCTGATTTCAAGAACTCAGTTTACTAAAAGTTGCATAAAATATTAAGTTGTAAAGAAAAATATATTTTAAAAAGATTCCAAACTATTAGAGAAAAAATATGCTAAGTCTGCTCATGTATATACCATGTAAGGGTGAATATATCAAAATGGCACTGATGGAAATACATATCAGCAACAAAATCCGTAATGAATAAGGCTCTAAATAGCCTCTATAGTCCAAAAAATATCCTACAAGCATCTCCTTTTGCTAGCCTTGTCTTCTCCAAATTTCACACACTGATTTTGGAATTCTAATCTAAACTGTCCAATCTCATCTAATGGTGCCATACATGGTGCCAACTTGACCTCTTATACCATCTAAGTGTTTTTTCAAACTATGAATCCCTTGCCCCATCCCAACCAACATTTATGTGTTTCTTGCAATATTTGCAATACATTTCCTCATCAACAAGGATCCATGCAAGGTCTTTGCCTCTTGTGGCCATGGTAAAATTCAAATATGCAACATTGCAAACCCCATCTTCATATGCAAACTTCAAACTAGTAGAAGGTTGAAAGTACAAAACTTTAAAGAAATTTCAAATATGCAATTTAAAGACGAAAAAAAACAGGGACAAATTTAACATTTACTGTTAACATACCTGAAAATGAGAAGAATGGGAAGAGGACACAAGGATCTGGTCCACAACTCCCCCAAGCTTGAAGATGGGTTGTAGCCTCCTCATTCAGATGCCAAATCGACTGTAAAGAACCCAACAAACCAACTCCAAGCTCACTTTAAATCACTAATCTTCAATGCTGCTCCAAAACTCCAAATACTCACAAATGCTCAATGAAAAGGGTGTGAGGCAAATGGGGGGTTGGGGGAGTCTCTATATATTTTTTAGAAATGCAGCTCGAACAAGAAATTCCACACAGGTTCAGTGTGAACATGTGAGAAGCAGTTTGAGATATTTTCAAAAAGTGATTTTTGAAAAAATAATTCCATTTTGTAATTCACTTCAGTAAAATAGTGAAAGTATTATATTTAGGTTTTAAGACATTGTATCTCATGCATACATGACTTAGACTAGAAGTAAACTCAAAAATAGATTAAGTTTTTGGTCTCAGCTGAAAGTATAAAGACATGTCAAGATAGAGGATTTCACACACAGGTGAGCAGTTGAGCAACCAAGAGAGAAGGGAGGGGAAATCAGATAGAGGAGAATCTACGCAGCTTCTAGTAGGCTGCAGTGTAGATTCATACAAATTCATACAATACTATGGTAAATTTCCCTTTTTAATCCTTTGTTCTAAACTGCAAGACAACTTGTTACAAAATTTTATCCTTTGTTCTAAACTGCAAGAGAGCCTGTCAACAAATATTAGGTCAGAGAAGGCCAAGATAAGGAAAATTTGAAATCAGTTGGAAAACCAGGGAATATAAACCACCAGACCCAAGACAGCTAAGGGTAGAAAAAATGTTGGTAAAGCATAGATGGACTCGCAATCGAGATTAAAGGACTCAATTGTTCGAATTATCGACGAAAATTTGGGTGGACTGGAGGATTTGGGGGAGAAAACCTCTTTGCTGGGCAGAGTAATGCAACAGAAGATAGACAAGGCCAATTGGGAGTTATGTTTGGAATGTTGAAACAATGAAAGCCCAGTCTCAAAACTCATACGAACAGAGCATCAATGAAGGTCGTGGCCAAGAAAAGATAGAGGAAACAGAGCCAAAGACAGGGCAGATGAAGAATGTATGCAATCTTGCTCCATTAAGTGCCCAATCTGCTAATAAGATAAAATAAGAAAATTTTGCCTCAATGTCCAGGAAATGACCACAAATGTAGGTCAATGGAACGAAAAGAGTACATCCAGTGCAGGTATAAAGAGAGAGTGGGAAAGCAACTCAGAGACAATACTAAGATGATGTAATGCCACATATTTGAGTGCATCCCGACCAAAGTGGGAATGAGTAGCCTGTTCGTATTACTAGGAAGGTGTTGGACAATACCCATTATTGCAATCTCATTGAATTTAACATAAATGTGCCTGATTCATAAATTTAACCCAGCTTAATTCAATCCTATTAACTTTGAGATTACTATCAATTCCTAACCTGTAAAAATTACCATAGAAAAAATACTTATCAAGGAATAATGCTGACTTGGGCCATGAACGAACTTTTAGTTCTGAAAGGCGACTTTCAGCAAGATAACTCTCAATCTGAATTCCCATACTCTCCATCACTTTAGTACTTACCATGGCGTGGATCACATTTAGCCATCATGGACGATGGCTCGAAAGCACTGTTGGTGATCTCGGCCACCGACAGTTTCTCATGGTAGGCCTTCTTAGCAGAGATCACAAGAGCATATGAGGAAAGCATGAAATGAATACGAGGATACGACACCAAGTTTGTCTAGAACTCAGTCACATCAACGTTCAGAGCACCATCAAAACGAAGAGAGGCAATCAGGGAAGATATGACCTGAGACACAAGTCTATTAAGGTTAGTGTATGTAGTACGCTCAATGTCCAGGGAACGACGACAAATGTCATAGATGGCCTCATTATCCAACAACACGGCTACATCAGTATGCTCTAACAGCGAGTGTGTTGACAACACGCTGTTGTAGGGCTCGACTACAGATGTGGAGACCTGTGGAGATGGATACACAGTGAAACCCAACTTAGATTTTTTTCCATAATCTACAGAAAGCCTCTCCAATAGAAGGGACCCTAGACCAGATCCGGTACTACCTCCCACAACATGGAAGACTAGGAAACCTTGCAGTCCTGTACAGTTGTCTGCCAACTTTCGGATTCGATCCAAGCACAGATCCACAATTTCCTTACCAATGGTATAATGGCCCTGAGCAAAGTTGTTGGCAGCATCTTATTTGCCACTGATCAGCTGCTCTGGGTGAAAAAGCGGTCGATATGTGCCGGTTCGAACTTCATCTATGACAGTTGGTTCCAGATCCAGAAACACGACACGGGGAATATGCTTACCAGCACCTGTCTCACTGAAAAATGTGTTGAATGCATCATCTCCACCACCAACAATCTTGTCACTCGGCATTTGTCCATCAGGCTGGATGTCGTGTTCAAGACAGTAAAGCTCCCAACAGGCATTGCCGACCTGAATACTGGCCTGGCACTCCCTCACTGTCGCTGGTTGAAACTCTTGAAACCCCGAAAATACCCCTCGAAAGAATTGAAATAATCGCGGTTAAGTGCAGAAAAAAATCGCGCAGCCGAGCTAAAACGACAGAAACAGAAGAGAGCTTCGTGAAGACGTATGCGAAGACGTCTGCACTAAAGAAGATAAGGGAGAAATAGAAACCAAGGCCGAATCGCACTGCACAATGTTTTTGAAGGAGATGAAACGGGCCACCTACGCGAGGTTGCAGAAGAGTCAATACCCATGCATTGAAATCCCAACCAGTAAATCCCCAAAGCCCCAACCAGTAAAAAATGGGGCGAATGTAAATCCAATGCTCGTCTTACCTAGTAAATTGTGGCGAATGCGATTCAAATCCGCTCCAAACCTAAAAATTGGGGGGCGAATCCATCCTTTTAATGTTTATCCGCATTTTTTTTTTTGGCTAACATAGAATAATTAATTATTTTTAAAATAAATATAGGGCTAATTATATAAAACTATATAAAATGGGTTTTTTTATAAAAAATTCGCCCCCTCAAAATCTAAAACCCCTTAAAATTCGCCTTTGGGCTAAAATTCGCCCCTAAAATTTTCCCTGCTTCGAGAAATAGATTTACATCAAGTGAAATCATGCAAAGAGAAGTATTGTGCGATAGAAACCAAATCTGACTTAGTTCAGGGGGCTTACCATAGTTGCGAGATCCTGACATAACCATCAATAGAAGTTGAAGTTCCTCGACTCCCTGGCAGGTCCTGGAAATTTCTAGGATTGTAAAATCACATTTTGAAGTTTGAACCAAATCATGCGTAGTTTGGGGATAGATGCTACCACTGTCTTCAATAAGGCCACTTCTCATCGAATGGAAACTATATTTTTCATTGATTTTACTGGATTTTCCAACTTCAACAACCATATACTCAAGTCAAAAGATTCTTGTAATCACAAGTTCAAACATAAATGAATCAGGGAAATTTCGTGAGCAAGATGATTTGAAGAGTTTCCTTCATGCAAGAGGAGAGATGATGAGGGATGCGAAGATTACTCTATGATTTTACTATTTTCAATTTCACCATGAAAAATATCACCGCCTTGTGTCAATCGAGAAGATAACTCGTCGAATGAAGAACCTAAAGAGCATAGAGTATCTTTGTCACAAGTAGATGCATCACAAACTGTAGAACACAAGGGATAGTGAGATGAAGAGGAAGTTTCGATAAGAACATATTATTTGACCAAATCATATTCTATATCTAAGTTAAAATATTCATGAGAAACCAAAGGATTGGATGGTGCACATGGGTATTCGTCAATGCATACATCAACAAAATCATTTTCATCAAAATGATTATTTCCCAAGGCTATGGATTGATAAGAATAATTGATTACATTTTATTCATTATCGAGATTACCATATTTAAAATCATACAATAATGGAAGCACATCATATTCACATGGAGGATTTCGAAAAATAGAAGCAAGATTGAAAGCCTCTTCACCTTCCTTCTCTTCTACCTGTGTAATATAAATACCTTGTATATGATTGCAATTTGAACTAGTAGCATAAAAATCAAGAGTGCGAAAAACTAGCTACTGGAACAGATTGCTCAAGCGGATCATGGTACAAAAAGTCATGCCCTGTAAATGATAGACAATGATAGAAATCAAATTCGAGACTAAAGTTATGAATAGTAACCTCATATTGCAGAATGGAGGAGTTTGTCTTCATCATAGGCTTCATGAGCCATTCTAGAATTTCCTCCATTGAATCTAAGTTATGGAAAGTGGAAGAAGAATGAGAAGATATATTAGGAATTTGATTAGCAGATCTCCCAACATTATTATCATCGCAAGAAAGCACCCTCGTCGAAACTAGAAAAGGAGGAGGACAAGGAACAAAAGGAATAGTAGGTTCGTCCTATAAAATTAGAGGCGTTTCATGATTCACAAGAGTTGGGGGAGTGGGAAAATTAGGGGGTTCAGGTTCACCGCATAAACTCTCAAACGCTCAAACTCTTGTTTCAATAATCCCAATTCAAATATTCTTCCAGAATTTCAGAGCAAAGGTGAAGGAATCGATTAGAAAAATCCTCAACTAATTCATTAGGCTTCATTCTTAAGAGATTAACTCTTCTACAAACATTTCAGTGATTATGCCTACCAAAGGCTTGATGAAGCTCCTCGAGGAAATGTCAAAGGGAATGAATGGAAGAAGGTGGCAAGGTATGACACCATCGATTGACATAACCATAAAGGGTGAGGAAGAAAAGAACACAAGAAAATTTGTCATCATCAATTTCGTAAGATTCACAAAATTTAATAAAACCATAAATGTGCTTGGTTATGGATGTTCCGTCCTCACCGTCAAAATTTAACTAAGACAAGTGATAGAGAGGCTCATCAGGATTGAAAATTGATAAAGGGAAAAATTAGAGAAACACCCCAGGAGCAAGATTTCAGGATGATCCATTTTAGATAAGAGGTTAAAATCATATTCAATGGGCTCAACGTGTCATCTGGCCCTCCTTCTAGTGCCATTGTTGATGGTGCTAGAAATGCGTCAACAAAGGGGTTTCCCTGATGTGAAGTCTAAATTAGAGTTCACACCGTTTGGAGTAGGGGCCCCATCAGGAATATCAGATTAGTTGCCATGTATTCTTGTAGATATTCCTTGGCTCTGACTATTAGTAGGAGAGAGGAGTGCACATGTGCCTTTGAAAAGAAAGGGGAGTGTGCCTGGTGAATGCCAAATTTCAAGTATGTCAAGGTTCTTCTACTGTAGGGGAGAGAGAGAGAAGTGAGCCTCTAAGAGATAGGTAATAGTACCACCTAAGAAGAGACACACATGAACCAAAGAATCCATCTAACATCCAGTAGAATATTCCACCAGGGATTTGACGATCATTACAACTAATGAATGAGAAAGGTTTGTCTAATATCCTGCGGAATAGTCCACAAGGATGGGAAACAATAACAACCATTACAACACATTCCCAATAAGATAAGTACTAAAACAACCAAATTAGTTCAACTATCTTAACACATGTGAAAGAAAACATCCACATAATAGTCTTACAAACATTCATAATTATTTCATGAAGAACATGTTGGCCTTGAAGGATTCTGTTATTATGTAAAATTTACAATACACATTTGTACAATGAACATCACTAGCTTCAATAGTGGAGCGTTGGAGCCACTGCACAATTCCGAAGGTCAGGGTCGAGGCTTGGTCACAGAAACTGCGTAATGCAGTAGTCCTAGGAGGCAGATACTTTTCACTTCGCAGTTCCAAGAAACAAGTTCATAGCTACAAGATTGATACTGTGTATTGCATAGCTCAGGGGAGGCCGGGTGAAGCTAAGTTGCTCGGTTGGGAAGTTTTCTGAAAAATGAGTAAGTGTGGGACCGGTGAGATCGGTGTGAACAGTGATGAACTCTGATTGTGATCACACACTTAGCATATTTTGACAACTAAAACAACATGGATCATCCATGGCATATGAAAAATTAATTTCCCTCCTTATGACATCTTTACGATTGGTTATGACAAGTGTGACACCAAAGATACACTTTACGACGATTGTGACAACACTTGTGTGATAGTGCTCAAAACTTTGGAAATGAGTGTGACGGGTACTTACAAGGTTAGAACAACTCATTTGGATAAAGGTGACCTCTTGAAACCACTATAACAAGCTCATACATACAATGTGACAACCAACATGCCAAAATATGACACTTTTCTTATCTCGCGAAAGGGATCACAACATTCTAAGAAAACCAATAAAATGAACTTCAAAGTTTGCAACAGTAATGAAAAGACCAAGGGAGGCTCTGAAATTTGGTATGGGAAATTTTTTTGAAGGGTGTTGTAGAAAGGTACAACACCATGAAGGAATGCTACGGTGTTAGATGTTGAAGGGACCCTTTGGCATATAGACTCCAAGCCCTATTTGAGGAAAACCATCTGGTGGAAATTTTTTCTTTCTCTCTTTCTCCTACACAAAATAATGGCAAGGTGGGGGAGGATCATATTTGGAATAGGTTGGACCATTTCTTGGTACATGAGAATCTGGTTGAGGGACTAGGAAATATGAGATCCTTGGTTGATATGACCTTCATCTCTGATCACCTCCCAATTGTGTTACAATGGTGGACGAAGAATGTGCATTTGGGTATTCCTTTCAAATTCAATAGAATTTGGTTGGAGGACAAAAATTTTAATAACTTGGTCAATACTACTTAGCATATAATGGAGTTGGAGCTAGGTGTTTATCCCATGTATAATATCACATCGAAGCTTAGTACTCTCAAGGGTCAGGTCTGGATTTGGGAACCAAAAAATAAAATCCTTCTATTTTTGGAACTAAGGACAATTGTTGAAGAGATTGGTAGTCTCGGTAGCATCATGGAATAGGGGGACCTTACCCACTCTCTTTTATAATGGTTGAAGGAGATGGAGGGAAGGAAGAGACGCATCTCAGAGATCTAAGAAGCTACTTGGTGCCTTAAAATTTGAGTATAATGGCTTAGTGAAGGTGACAGAAACACTCATGTCTTTCACAATTATGAAAATTATAGGAAAATCATCAATACTATTTGGCACATAATAGGGAAAAATGGGGAGAAAATATACTCTACGGCTGAGATTCAAACATAGGCGATGTATTTATTTGAGGCTTTCTACAAGGCTCATGTTAGAGTTAACATTGAGGATCAAATATTAGGGATAAATACTATCCCTTCATCTTCAATGAGGGATAAAATGAGGCACTGTCCCGCCTGATTATGATTGAAAAAGTACTTATGGTCTTGAATTTGTTCGCTAAGGAAAAATGTCCTAGCCCTGATGGCTGGAAAATGGAAATTTTCCTTCATTTTTTTGATCTGATGGAGCACGATTTCTTGGAAATGGTTGAAGAGTCTCGCGTTTTTTGTTATGTTTCTAGAGCTATAAACTCCACCTTCATTGCACTTATTCAAAGAAATCATCCACTTCCTCCTTCTTATATTTTAGGCCAATTTTGCTATGTAATATTACTTACAATTTTTTTTCTAAGATTATTGCATAACACATTAAGAAATCCTTTCGGTCTACATCACCTAAGAGAAATTTGGCTTCTTGCATAATTGTTTGATACATGATGTTGTTGCCACAACACAAGAGTGATACGTTCCATCCACACTAAAAAAATGAAGGCTCTGGTTATGAAGGTGGACTTACAGAAGGCGTACGACTGTGTTGACTGGTCATTCTTGCGCCTTATCTTGACTAAAATTGGTCTTTTCATGCATAGTGTGGAATGGATAATGGCATGTGTTTCATCGGTGTTTTTTTCAGTATTGATAAATGGATATCCATCAAGTTTTTTTTAATCTTGGAAGGGGATTGATGTAGGGCTGCTATCTTTCACCATTACTGTTCATGCTGGTCATGGATTGGCATAGTTTAAAAATTAACGCGAGTAGGACCTTGGGTATTTTATGTGGTCTCATATTGGAGTATAGCGTTGACATCTCACATTTGTTTTTTGTTGATGAAATTCTCAATTTCGGGATGATCTAGAGATCACAATGGGTGGCACTACATTGTATTTTTATGTCCGATGGTTAATGGTATTAAGTCATTGCTTTTGTTTTCAAACGGATTTTAGGAGGTGATAGAATTCATTGCAGATATATTTGGTGTAAGCACCAAAAATATGAGCGAGGGTTCACTTACCTTGGTTTTTTTCTAAAGCCAAATAATTATAGGCTAGTAGAATGGAACTAGCTTCTGGAAAAATTTCATCACAAAATACATGGATGGAATCACAATTGGATTATATTGGGAGGGATAAATACCCTTACACAAGCGTTTCTCCAACATATTTTGCGTATGGGACGCATATTTTTTCACTCCCCTCATCTATTATCTCTAGAGTTTGAAGTATCCTGGAACGTTTCATTTAGGTGGGCACTAGGGAGACAATAAAATATCACTTAATCAAATGGTAAAATATCACTCTCCCAAAATAATTTGGTGGTTGGGGAATTCTAGGTGTGAGAGATTTTGGATGGGTGTTGTTAATTAAATCTATTGAGGGATCTATTTTGAGAATTTATATGGAGGGATATCATATTGGCGAAGTACCTAAAAAGAAAGAGTATCATAGATTGGATCAAGGAGGGCAACAATGGTAAAAAGGTTGGATCATACATTTGGTTGCCACAAGGTAAAACTTTGGTTTTTACAGAGGCTCAATGTTCATTCGACAAAGGAAAAATTCATTTTAATTGGGATTGATCAGGTACTGGGAGCTGATATATCCACACCCCTCATGAAGGACATAATTGATGACTACATTCGAGTGGATATATATACTTGGAACACATCATATGGCATTGGTGTGAACATTTTCCTATATGGAAAGAAGCATTTGATATTGTTTTGGTTGGGCAAAGAGAAACAATAGCAAATTTCTTTATTTAGGATCTCAAACAGGAGATACTTTGTCGATCAGAGAGGGGGTACTTTATCACTTGGGGTGGTGAACTTCATAAGGATTCAGTGGTGGTTGCGAACATCTACAGGTACATTATGTGCACTAAATTTACTTTAAATAATCCGTGTTGATTTCTAAAGGTTTGGAAATGGAACGTCCCACTGAAGATTATTCTCTTCAACTCGTTGGTCCGACACAATAAAATATCGACCTAGGAAAACCTCTGCAAGAGGGGAATCCAAGATCCTAGATGGTTCACACTACGTTGTGTATCAACTGAGACAAATCAACATCTTTTCTTGGAATGCACGACTACTATTCAAGTATGGCAATGGATCCTCCATATTTTTCATATTCATTTTATACATTTCCTCTCATTAGAGCTATGTATTTGTTGGTGGATTGAGAGGGGGGGGGGGAAACATAAGACAACTATGTATTTGTTGGTGGATTGAGAGGGGGGGAAACATAAGACTATTCCTCTCTTTTTATTATGGGAGATCTGGCGAGAAAGGAACTACTTCATATTTGAAGGTATACCCATAAATATACACATAATATGTTTCAACATTGGGACTTGGATGGACATTGAGGCAGACAACATTCAGGTCGACAAATATTTACAGTACCATTTCATTCCTTCATTTATCTAGTCTCCCTCTGGTTATTTTTATGGAGCCACAAAGGGAGGTGAATGTGGGTGTGGGGCATGGCTTAGGATTCATTACAGGGCTAACTAAAAAATAACATGGCATGGTGGGAGTAGTACTAACATGAAAGCGAAGATTTTGGCCCTATGGGGGATTCTCTGGTTTGCTAAAAAAAGTCTCTGGATTCCATACATATATATGGAGATTCAAAGTCCCTCATAGACGGTATTTTGGGGCACACAAATTTCACTCCTCCAAATCTTGGAAGATGGATGAACCACATGTCCTTTCAAAACATATCCTTCCAACACATCTAACGGGAGTCGAACATTGTCGTTGGCACACTCTCAAAAAATTAGTCTAAATGGTGTTGCAGGTGTTATGAATTACATGTGTCTGGGGAATAATACTATCAAGGAGGAAGGCTCGATACCGCTCCCATAGTTTTAAGTATATTGTTTTACATTGATGTAATTTATAAAGGAACATTTTGATAGCTATTTGTCGATATATATTATTAGTATAAGGACAATTTTTTAGAACAATAGTTATAATTGTAGAGACCTATCTGCTAGATAGGGAGGGAATACTCTCTTACGTTTAGTACGTATATTTGAAATTTTATGATATGGAATACTCTCTTACGTTTAGTACGTATATTTGAAATTTTATGATATATGTACTATTAAATTTAACATAATATAAACTAGAGTTTTTTTCCTTAGAAAAATAAAATAAAATTTACTATTAAAAATTATTACTAACTTAGATCTATCTTAACTTCGTATCTACCAAAAACCGAGAGAGAATAAATATCTTTTCACTTTAAAAGAGGTTTTCACCTCAAGAAATTTGATCCTACTATAAGCTTAGTAGATACATAGTTAAGATGGATCTAGACTAGTTTAATTATCGATTATAATTATAATTATTTATTTTATTTTGATGTAATTTGACAAAGTCAAAATGTTTTAATTAATAATTATAATTATAATTTATTTTATTGTTTTTTTTTTTAAATTAATTTTATTTTTATCTTTATGTAATTTGACCTAATCAAAATGTTTACATAACATAACTAGACAAGACACGATAACATCTCTTCCATACTGGGCTAGAGAGCGCCTCTTGGCACAAAAACCTATCACTATAAAATTCATGATCACACATCTATGGATCAATTATATGAGGATAATATAGTTGAAACATCCTTTTACATTTCGATCTTTAAAATATCAGGACTTTTGTATTGGAGATTCAAGTCATAGTTGAGAGGTTCACTACTTTCTACATCACACTAAGATGGTGTTATAACCTATTTAGCATAGATATATATATGTTAGGTTCATAAAATATCTAACTCTACTATCAAGAGTGAAATATGCTATGAAATTGCATGAAGCCAAAGATGTTAATGGAGGTGTTTACATTATGTGAATCATATACTACTTTCTTCTCCCAATTTTTTCTCACTTAATCACATTTATACTACACTACTTTCCAAAGACATCTAGGGGTATTAGTCCAATAGCAATAAGTTAACCTAGATAACTAGGAAGTCACATTATACATAATATAGCTAGTATTATAGGTTAGCACTATACTAAAAAAAACGTGCTAACAAGGTTAGAGAGGGATCCACATGCCATCTACTACCACACTGGCTTTCTTCCAAATATATATACTTAAATTAATACATATCTCAAGTACATTGTGCATAACTGCTAATTGAGAAGAAGGTTATTCTAATAATATTCATGCAACAAGACTATTGATCCTAGTTTCAATGTCCAAGTGCACAACCTCCATATATGTGATCACCGCCATGTATATTGATGTAGTGCTCTAAAGTCAAATTATCATCAATAAGGCATTCCAAGATTTACTTTTAGCACTATGCCTATATCAACATCATTTTTGACTCATCTAACTACTTATTCAACACTACGGTCTCTTATTTTAGCCTCTTTGTAGGTTTTAACCCTGAACATAAATTATCTACACACGAATCTTATAACAGAAAATAAACAATAGCGAGAGCATAAAACATAAAACAGATAAACACAGAGATTTTCCCTTGGATCCCAAATCGGGACGACCAGCTTGATTTTTCATTATATTCCTTTTAGTGTTACAACACATATATATACATGCCGAAGCATACATAAACCCTAATCCATTAACCCTGGATTAGAATATAACCGTAGTTCCCTTGACCGGATCTACAAAAAATACCAGGGGCCGAAAACCATCGTACCCCAAAACCATGTGTAAAACCATGCACAAAACCATGGGCGCGGACCGCCCACCGGAAATTAAGGACCAAAATTTTTTCGTCGGGGCACTGCCCCGAATCCCAACAGGGGGGGCTACCACCCCCCCTATGACCCCCTCGTTGCACCCGGCGCAAAGGGGGGGCTATTGCTCCCCCTCTTACCCCCCTGTGCGTGATTAGTCATGGAAATAATATAACACATACCTAACATTGTCCCACTTATTGTTTTCTTTCCACAGGGGGCCACAAGAGAGCTTAGTCATTGGTCCAATTCTTCAACACCCATTGTTTCTCTACAACAAGAGAACTTCTGAGTGCTCACAGACTTCGTTAATGAATCTGCAACATTCTTCAAAGTGTCCACCTTTACCAGTAACACCCTTTTAGCCTCAACCATATCTCTAACGAAGTGATGTTGAACATCAATTTGCTTTGTCTTTGAATGATAAGTAGGGTTCTTAGCCAAGAAAATTGCACTTTGGCTATCACAGTCTATCCTTATAGCTTGTTGTACCAACCCCATACTTGAACACAATCTCTGCAACCAAATTGCTTCCTTGATTACATGAGTGGCTGCCATGTATTCTGCCTCTGTAGTTGAAAGAGCCACTACAGACTGTATTTTACTCTTCCAATTGACTGCACCTCCAAATAGGCTAAAAACATACCCACTTGTAGATATTCTTTGGTCCAGATCTCTAGCCTAGTCTGCATCAACAAAACCATGAATGTCCAACATTCTTTCCAATGCTGGTCTTCCCTGGTAGCACAAGCCATAATCACTAGTGCCACGTAAATATCTGAAAACTCGCTTCACTGTTGTCCAATGCTCCTTCCCTGGGTTTGACATAAACCTGCTCAATACTCCCATTGCATGTGCAATGTCTGGTCTGGTATAGACCATTGCATGCATCATGCTACCCACTGCACTTGCATATGGAACATGGGACATATCCTCCTCTTCTTCTTGTGTCTTGGGACACTGTTCAGCAGACAACTTTACACCTACATGAATAGGAAAATTCATCGGTTTACTATCCTAAATATTGAACCTCTGTAATATAGTCTCGACATACTTCCTCTGGTTTAACCAGAGCTTCCTCTTTGCCCGATCTCTCTTAATTTCCATGCCCAAAATATAGTTTATAGCACCAAGATCCTTCATGTCGAATTTGGAGAACAGTTGGGTCTTCAAATCTTGGATAATTTCTTTTTCATTTCCAATCAACAACATATCATCCACATACAAGACCAAATAAATAACACAGTCACCAATTAATTTAAAATAAACACAGTGATCCTCCTTGCTTCTGGTGAAGCCAAGTCCCCGTATATAGGTATCAAATTTCTGATACCACATCCTTGGTGATTGTTTTAACCCATACAGAGACTTCTTCAACCTGCACACCAATTCTTTCTTACCCTTCACCATAAAGCCTTCAGGTTGCTTCATGTAGATCTCCTCTTCTAGATCCCCGTGAAGAAATGTTGTCTTCACATCCATCTGTTCTATCTCAAAATAAAATGCAGCAACAACAGATACAAGTAATCTAATAGAAGTAACTTTGGCAATAGGAGAAAAAATATCACCAAAATCAATTCCCGGCATATGGGAATAAGCTTTTGCTACCAACCGGGCTTTCTATTTCTCCACCTTGCCTTCTACATTCATCTTCTTCTTAAACACCCATTTTCTCCCGATGGGGCTTCCTTCCAGCCGACAAATCCACCAGATCCCATGCCTCATTTTTGTGCAAGGATGCCATTTCATCAACCATGGCCTCCTTCGAGAGTTTTCCATCCTCTGAATCTATTGCCTCCCTGACAGTTCTGGGATCATCATTAGTTATAGTTAAGGAAAAACCTGAACAGAAAGTAGATGGAATATTTCTGGTTGCCTTCTTTCTCGAACTGATCTTCTCATAGCTGGAGTTTGTGGCTCTTCCTCTTCTAAATCTTCTTCTGCTGTAGAGTCCGATTCATACTCCTTTAGCTCAAACTCTATCTTCTCAGGTTCCTTTGGTATGGCTTCATGTTTAACAACATCTTTCACCTCTCTAAACACCACATCTTGGCTATACACAACCTTCCTTGTTTCCGGGTTCCAAAGCTTGTAACCTTTTAAACCATCCTTATACCCAATAAAGATGCACCTTTTAGATTTATTATCCAACTTGGTCCTTTTCTCCTTTGGAACATGTACATATGCATCACATCAAAATACCCTTAGATGTGAAAGAGAGGGTTTCTTACCAGTCCATACCTCATGTGGAGTCTTATCCTCCAACGCTGATGAAGGTGATCTGTTAACTAAGTAACATGCAGTCTCCACTACCTCTGCCTAGAATTCTTGTCCTAACCCGGTACCACTGAGCATGCTTCTTGCCTTTTCCATCATTGTTTTGTTCATTCTTTATGCAACTCCATTTTGCTAAGGTGTGTATGGAGTAGTCTTCTACCGTGCTATACCACACTTCTTACAGAACTCTTCAAATTCCTTCTTGCAGAACTCCCCACCATTATTTGTCCTCAACTCCTTTATCTTCTTCTCTGTCTGGTTTTCCACCAAAGCCTTAAATTCTTTAAATTTGTCAAAGACTTCAGATTTCTTCCTCAAGAAATATATCCATGTATTCCTTGAGAAGTCATCTATGAATGAAACATAGTACACAGACTTTCCCAGTGATGGAACTGACACGGGTCCAAACACATCACTGTGCACAAGTTCTAATATATTGTTTGCCCTCTTAGCACCAGAAGGAAAACTCACCCGATTCTGCTTCCCATATACACAATGTTCACAGAAATCGAAATCCAGAGAACAATTAGACATACCTTCTACCATACCATCTCTATGCAGTATCCGAAGGCCCTTCTCTCCAATATGTCCAAGCCTTTGATGCCATAGCATGTTCTTTTCTCCAGAGACAGCTAGGCTTTCCGTCCCACTTTCAGGAACCACAGAACTGTTACACCCATCAATAACAGTACTACCTTGTAGCTTGTACAGAGTTCCAGTCCGAACTCCCCGCATTAATACCAGTGCTCCCCGAACCATCTTGTAGGCATCTTTCTCGAACACTGTTTTTACACCTGCATCATCCATCTTGCTTATAGAAATCAGATTTCTGGCCAATGCAGGAATATGCAGAACACCAGGAAGTGTTCTAATCCTTCCACCTTGCAGCTTCAGCTTGAACTTTCCACGTCCAATGATTCTGGCCTTCCTATCATCCCCTAGGAAGACATCACCACCATCATATTTCTCATACTCGCAGAACCACTCCCTATGGGGAGTGAAGTGAAAGGATCCACCTGAGTCAATCAACCATGACTCATGATCTACATGTGTATTTGAAGAAGAAGCCAAATACACATCCCCACCTTCATCCGAGGTGGTTTTTGCCTCTGCAGAAGGAGCATCATCAGATCCCTTTCCTTTCTCAGGAGCTTTATATTTTCACTCCCTTTTGTAGTGCCCTTCCTTTTCGCATTTCCAGCATATCTTTACAAAATTTCCAGGAGATTTAGATCTCCCTCTAGATTTGGATCTCCCACTCGAAACCTTATTCTTGTTTATGTTTTGGGACCTTCCTCGTACAGATAAGGCATCTCCATTCTGGCCCTCCATATTTCTTCGTCTCATTTCCTCTGACAACAAGGCTGAGACAATGTCATCAAAATTCAAGGTAGTTGTATTGCTACCTATTGCAATAACCAGACTATCCCATGAGTCTGGTAGAGAACACAAAAAACTGATGCACTTATCTTCATCTGAGATTTTAATATCAACAGATGACAACTGACTTACCACAGTATTGAAGGTGTTCAGATGCTCTATCACCGAGTCTCCATCCTTCATCCTCAGGTTATACAGCTTTTTCCGCAGGAACAAATTATTCACTAGAGACTTAGATTGGTACAAATTTCCAAGTTTTTCCCACAAATTCTTTGTTGTAGCTTCCCCAGATACATTCAACAATACTGAATCTGAGACACACAACTGTATTGTGCTTTTAGCCTTCTGATCCAGTTTATTCCAGTCTTCATCTGACATTGCCGTTGGTTTAGTACCTAGATCTACCGCGATCCAATTATCTTTATCCACCAGCAGATCCTCCATCTTGAGCTTCCGCAACTCAAAACTCTAACCATTAAATTTCTCTATCTCTATCTTTTCGCCGCTCGTCATCTTCTTTCACCACAAGAATCGATACCGCAGATCTCCCACTGAACAGGGTCTACCTCAGGCCCGAGCAAAAAACCCTCAGCAGCAAAGGTGTTCCCTTGAAGCCGAAACAACTCTGATACCAAATGTAGGTTTTAACCCTAAACAGAAATTATCTACACACGAATCTTATAAAAATAAATAAACAATAGCGAGAGCATAAAACATAAAACAGATAAACACAAATATTTTCCCCTGGATCCCAAATCGGGATGACCAACTTGATTTCTCATTATATTCCTTTTAGTGTTACAACCCATATATATAAATGCCGAAGCATACATAAACCCTAATCCATTAACCCTGGATTAGAACATAACCGTAGTTCCCTTGACCAGATCTACAAAAAATACCAGGGGATGAAAACCATCGTACCCCAAAACCATGTGCAAAACCATGGGCGCGGACTGCCCACTGCTTTGGAAGTCCTTCACCAGAATTTTCATTGGGCGCTGCCCAAGCCACTGACGGGGGGTCTCTGCGCCCCCATGACCCCCATTACGCCCGGGCGCAGGGGGAGCTATCTCCCACACCCCCACATGTGATTAGTCGTGGAAAGAATATAACACATACCTAACACTCTTGCAAGTATAAACAAGTTCAATAATATTCACATACCCTAATTGTAATATAGACCCATGTAGTCTCCTTCAATATTCTAGGGAATTGTCAATGATAAAAAATTCAAACTCTTCTCCATTCATAAACATTTTTAATCAAAGTTATAATTTTGAGTGGCTTTTATTATAAAGTGAGTAGCTTGGCCCAAGGATGAGAATCCTGTTTCCTTTTTCTAGTTAGTCTCTAACAAGGATATTCTATAGTATGAATCTTTGAATGTTGTAAGTTGTTGGTGTGTCATGAAACCAGGGAATAGTTAACGAAGGGGTCAAAAAAAGTGTTATCCTGGAGAAAGGATAGCAAATATGAATGTCACCAAGGAGAGATTTATATGAAGGGAAAAATACAAGAATAACATTTGGATAATATGAATGGAGTATTATTAAGGTATCAACATCATAGGGCTAGAGAATGGACGTGTCAAGGATGATGGTTGAGTCACGTGAGGTGCAATTAGAGGGAAAAATAGACTCCAATAGAGAATTTTATGTGTTTACAATTGAAGGAATGATAGTTTGATGGTATTCCTATATCAATTGGCTTAGGGTAGGGTTTTTCATCATTAGGTAGTGGTAATATAGTGGAGGGAAACATCGAGTGGTCATAAATGGGGTAAGAGGTGTGAAATTTCTAAAGCACATTCTACAATGAAGGACGAGGGGATTAGGGTAGGTGAATTTCATTAGAAATCCTATGAGGTTTTTCGGGTGCACATTTGTAATTTATGTACACTTGATGATAATAATGTATAATAAAGTGCTCACCACTTCAATGTCATCTGAAATAAGCATCTTTATGGTTCTCATGTTGAATATACACTCATTTTGATAAACATGCATAAATATTTGAAGAATGTGTTTAGGGCTCAAGAATTAGAGAAACAAAACACACATAATAATTTGTCGGGTTAGGAAGGAGTGTTGAACACAACATTTCCTCACCAGAAACATAGAACTATACATGGAAAAATTAATAATTCAATCCACTCACATAGAATTAGTAAGGGATAAGAACAAAATATCTCAAACTCTCTCTCTCTCTCTCTCTCGATAATGTTTGAGATATTTTTTTATGCTCCCTTACTAATTATATGTGAGTGGATTGATTTATTAATTTTTCCATGTGTAGTTCTATGTTTCTAGTGAGGAAAATTTGTGTTCAAAACTCCTTCCTAACTCAACATATTATTATGTGTGTTTGTGTGTGTGTGTTTTGTTTCTCTAGGCTTGGAACAAAAATTACACATAGGCTCCCATATATAACATGGCCCCTTCACGAGTCTGTGCTTAAATAAATTGAAAAAATACCATGATCAATTTTGTAAAAACCTTAATAAATAAATTTCAAAATAACAAATGAATCCACTGAATAATCAACCCAAAGATACATAATACCCTTAAGGTATGGAAATGTCATCAATTTCTCCTTATGGAAATAATTACCCAATAAGCCATTATTGTTACAATACAATATCACACTTTCTCAATATAATGCAGTGCATGTGAATATATACTATCTCCTAAGTATTCCAAAGGGACTAATCCAAATACCCCTCATTATTACATTTATTACCCACTACTACCTAATAGACCCTATTCAATGAGTATGGTCACATCACATTAATTAATGAATTCAAACCAGCTATTAAGTTAGTGAGCCTTGATTAATAAATTCCATGCCCCCCTAATATATTTCATCAATCAAACATGATCATGCATCCTATAATAGGATCAATTCATAAATTTAGTCAATTGATACCAATCACAAGCATCTATGATGGGGTTTGAATTCTTCATCGCCACATCAAACTTGACTATGGGGACTCCTTTTATTGCATGCTGTCATTGTTCTATTCTAATATCCCCCCTCATTTCTTCATTTCCTCCCTATACATCTATAATAGGTGTAATTATAGTTCCATGGAGGTCCATATTAGGTTTTTCAATGCTACAACCTCACCTTAATTACTGATGTTTCTCATGATGGTGTGGATGGAATATACAAATGTATATATTGGTTCTTATTGCTATAATTATTCACCTAGTAGTTCATTTTAGAGAATGTGATCTATAGATTTCTCTTTCTTTTTATTCCCCTCTTGGAGCTTTCCTTCAAGTGCTTCTATGGTATTTTTTTTTTCTTCTGATTTCTTCTTTGGACTATTTGACTAATGTTTTTGTGGGTTCCATAATTAGTTCCGCTTCAATGACTTCTTTATGTGTCACTTGAGCCTAACGTTATTCTATAATAAGACATATATCTTGCAATCATATGATTTTACTTTCCTTGTTCCAATGTTTCATCAATTTCTTTTTCACATTAATATTAATCGTATTCAATTAAACTATCCAAGAAGAATATCCATATCATTTAGATTTACAACTTGAACATTTGAATGGAAAATATATTTATCCATAATAATATTGAAATGTTTAAAAATTAAACAATATTATCCTCAGCTTATGTGCTTTATCCATGCTCCGCAAGGAATCACAATCTTTTAGCCATGTCAACATTGATGAAATGTGCTTGTTGCCAAGGTTATAGAAATAATGACCTTCTCTCACTAAATCCATCCATGAATGACTACAAATTTTTTTTAAATGAAAATAATTTGTTGGCTGTATATCCATCTTCATGGCAAATAAGAAATTGTCCAAAAGTAATTTTTTATATCATGCATTTGGAAATCTTAAAATCTCCTCAATGTCAAGTGACTTCCACCATATGTAAACATCACCTCTTAGCTCCATGTGTAGCATTTGTTTCCAAATGGGGTGATGTTTTGAAATACCATTTATCTTAGAAACTAATATAATAGTGAGAAGGGGGTTAATCAATACTATGGCCAATTTTAACAATTATTAAAAATATCCAATATTTCAATTCATTCATCAATCAATCATGTAAATGACACATAATCACATAGAAAAACTAGATGTACATGCAAAACCATAAAAGGAGAAACCCCAAAAATTTATCTCTTAATGTTGTAGGTTGAAACCTACCATTACATTATCTTTTCTAGCACCAACTAGAAGGAGAAACCCGCCCCCTGAATTTACAAGAACCCACTTGAAGCAAACTCTAGCTCCTTGATATTTACAAGCTCCAACATGAAGGAAGCACAAACTCCCTGATCTTTTATAGGCACCGATGTAAGGGAAGCACAACTACCTAATATTTTATAGGCACCAACCTAAAGGAAGAGCCAAATCCCTAATATTTTACAAGTGCCAACCTCAAGGAAATAGCGACTCCCTAATATTTTACAAGCACCAACATGAAGGATGCACTAACTCGATCATTTTGTTGGGTGTGGAGCCTAATTATCTTCCTTATTTATATGTATCACCGCGTTGGACCCATGTTATTTACAGGGTGGCAATGTCACCCGTTGTTTGATTACCATTAGGGGGGTCCAGGGGGGCCGATGATGACCTTTTGGAGCGCGCCCACCCCCCCCCTAGCGAGGGGTTTCAAAGGTAGCGCTCTCAAAGCTAAAAACATATGTATAATTTCCTTGTAAAATATTGTAATTTCGTATTCAATCTGGGTTGTTCATTAGGCAGATGATATGACAGTAGAAGTTATGTTTAATTAGGGTTTTTTGCCCTAGAAGACAACCCCTCTGTTGCATGAGGTTATTGTATTGCGTTTGTGTATGGTGTGTATACTTCGAGCGAGAAATAGTAAGGGGGTCTATGTGAGAGAGAAGAGGATATTACCTCAGATATGTTGTAGGTTGCGTCTCTTCATTTTGCTGGATAATATAAAGGAAGGATTTGATGTTTCCGTGGATGTAGCCCAAGTTGGGTGAACCACATATATCTGTGTCTCTCTTGTTTATATGTTTTCTGCGTTTTTGTTTCCGCATATTTTATGCATTCCATTGCTCTGTAATATATAATTTTCTAAGAAATTTATAGGCACCAACCTAAAGGAAGCACCAACTCCCTAATATTTTGCAGACACTAAGCTGAAGGAAGCACCAACTCCCTAATATTTTACATGAATCAAATTTAAGGAAGCACTAACTCCCTAATATTTTACAACCATCAACCTGAAGAAATCACCAACTCCCTTGTTATGTGGAATTTACGACTGCGGACAAAGGTGAATTCCCTAGACCTAGTGGATTGGTCTAGAAAAATAGAAATCAAAGAATATACAGTTTTACTTAGGGAAGTTAGAGAATGGGAAATATGCCTACCTTGAATCTGTATCAATATTTCCTTCCTCCTCGCTTGTAAGCTCCAATTGTATCTCCAAGTGCTATAATTAGGACATGCACACACGATTAAAACAAGCCAAGGATCTACAACAACCAAGTAGCATATTCTAACATCTATATTCAATGAATCAACAAGGCATTAAAATACATGAATGTAAACATCACATAACACATATAGGAAAACAAGATACCCTTTGTATTAGTAGAAATAAGAGAGAGTTTACAACCATAATAGTAGTTTATCTTGTAGATGTCTCCCCAAATTGACTTGTCCTTCCTTCTCACAGAGCACACATCAATATCAACCCTAATGCATAAATATGATGACTCCTTTAGATTCAAGGAAACATAATAAGGGCACAATTAATCTTCAAAATCCAACCTTGATGCAGTAAATTTATAGGAGAGGGATGGTAGTTTAGGATTTACCATAATGCACTTGAGATCCACTTATGATGGGAGAATGAGCTCAAGGGATAAGAGGTGAAGTCTACAATGTAGGATTAGATAGGATTTTGGCTTCTTATCCATGGTAAATGGTTAAAACAACCTTTAGAATATTCTGAATTCTTTTTAATTTTCTTGTATTTCTAGGATCAATGCACCCACTGAAGGGAGCAACTAGTGTTTACCAACGCTAGTTTAGAAGGGAGCAACCATCTTTGAATGCAAATGGCTAAAGGGACAGGGTGTGTTGCGACTAAAAACATTTATTTTGAGAAATTAATCCCAGAATCTCAGACTTTTTGGAAAATTCATGCTTTGGGCTTTATGAAGGGATTATGACAACATGTTCATGAATGTTGATTGATTCAGTTACATGCCTATTGAACAAATGTAACAAAATGACATATAACATATTTCCCCCTAAAGTACAAATTATTAAATGAGACTTGATGACTGAAGTGATTTACTTTGTGATAAGTCTAGATTAAGAACAACTGGTCGAGATCATCATCTATTACAATACATTTTCATCATGATATCTTTGTTGAGGGAGTCATACCCCTCCTCAACACATAATCTAACATTACATGTACAATGATCAAGAAGTATTGTCCACTGATGACAGAGAGTGGGGCCATGCTTGGATGATTGTATGTATGATCATAGCCATCATACTTTGTAATCTTCATATTAATCTTGAAATTGAAACCTAGATGGATGGAGCTAGATCTGGGGCCTTCTATCTCATTCACTCAATCATTCAATGTACAAGTCTAACCATGAGAATAAATAAGATGAATTCGAACATGGTAGACAACATATGATTATCGGCCAATGGTGTAATTCGTTAATATACGCAAGATAAACCATCGATGTTGTTAATGTATCTCAAGTTACCAAAGTACAATCCATATGCTGTGAATGAATGAGATGAAGTCAAACAGGGAGCCACTCATTACAATAGGGCCTTGATGTATCCCCCATCAACGACATGAAACAGGTGTCAAGATTTGAGACAAAATGATGTTGATATGGAACTGGTTTAGGAAATACTTACATGAATGAATACTTAGGAGTATTGTAGCAAATATTAATTGAATGACTTCTCTTGAACATATCAGCGACACTGAATGGATTTGGTGGCATTGACCCAAAACGGAGTATGGAGGATTTGATATGGTGTGATGAACACAAAAGACAAGAAGATTTCCCAACCCAATAGCCACGAAGATGAAGCGGAAGAGTGTTATGTTCAAGAGCAACTCGCTACCAATAATAGGTGGAGTACTATGTTTTCCCAATTTTCCCAAACATTTATGGTTAGTACCTCTTTATATTTTAACAAGCTTGAGGAGGATAACATATGCTTGATATATAAGTTCATCCTTCAGATGAATCCCTCTGAGTATTTTTAATGAACCTTAAGGAGTGGTTCTGTCCTGTCATGTTCGACGAGTCCATCATTGTTTGATGCTTTTACGAGTCCAACAAAGGTGAAACTCGACATATTTTTCATGTTTAGAGAGTTTGAAAAAGAGGTGAAAAAGAAAAATCCAAAGGTTCCTCTTTGTAAAGTTGTCTCTTGATTTCAAAAAGGTAGAAAACGATAGTTAGGAGAACCTCTTAGCCATGTTTGACTATGGTAATCCTTTTTCATAAATATTCTATCTTAGTCTGGAAAAGGGTTAAACTTATACTGAGTAAATGTATTTTAATTTACTTTAACGAGTTCAAAAAGACAAGTGCTCAATTTTTTTTTCATCTTTAGGGAGTCTGAAAAGAGCTGAAAGATGACTCTAGTGGGTTCCTTTTTCATGAGTTTACAAACCCTGAAAAAGTGATAGAAGTATGCTTTGTAGTCAAAATGCTATGTTTCAACTCAGAAACGTCATAAGATCTTTCAAACAACTATTAACCTAGTCATGATACCACCAAAATATTAAAAATATCTGATACATGGTAAATTTAGGTCAATTTCGGTAAAAATAATATAATATAATTGAATAATCATTGAAAATGACCATAAATAAGAGAAATGTGATTTCATTTTTACATTTCACATTTTACCTCTTGGTGAGTGAGATCTAAGTAAATTCATCCCTTGATCTTAAGTATTTGATTGGTCAATTTGGTGGATCAATTTCAGTACTATCACTTCCAAGTAGGAGATCTTGCCTTCCTCTTTCCTTTCACAGTTCTAGTTTTTCATTTCATGCAAATGAAATTCTTTAGGTTTTCAGTGACTTAGGGCTTTAATTTTTCACCCTATCCCCAACGCACCCCATCAGTGTCAAAAAGTGTGTTGGGATAGTAAAACTTTAACCGTGGAGGGTGATGCAACGCACTGTCTCCTTTTAATAGGGTGTGTTGAGCTGGAAAATCCCATCTGCAGACAGAGGTGATCCCTCTAGCCCTAGGGTGGGTCTAGAAACAAGGGAACAAATTGAATTCCTAACTTCTGAGCTTGTAAATGAAATATGGACTGGAAAAAATATCCTACCTCAGTCCAATGCTTTTGTCGTGGCACCCGACAACGATCCTTCGATCTTTGTATTCACGACTTAAATTCCATTGGTGGCGATGTCCATGCACCTAAACAAAGATCAAACAAACGTCGACAACATATAAACATATATATCCATCTACAACAAAGGAGAGTTAGACACTTCGAATATAAATGGAAACAAAGTTGGAACTAGAAACCAGCCATGTAATATTGATATATGAAAAATAAGTTTACAACCTATGCCTTGGCATTGTAGATCTCCTTCGATGGGTTCAGTCAGACACATCTCAAGCATTTTATCGTCGTTCAACTCAATGAGGGAGTGGGCTTAAACTCTCTCTCACAACAATGGGATCTTCTATGCTCTATTCAACACACCAACTATAACTAATGACTCTTCAACTAGACGAATCAATGTGAGGAAGAAGAATTTGTAGGAGAGGAAGAGGAGGTTTGGGATCCACATAAGGTGGAGAAGAGGTCTATCCCTTTGGATAGTTGCACATTTGTAGGAAACAATAGGCCAGAGGTAGAAACTCGACTTGATACAGTCGAACAAACAACCACGACTCCGCTCTCGAACCTGTTAAAGCATAGAAGCTTCGTTTCTATTTAAAAAAAAATTTCAAAAGAAACTTGGAATGGGTTCCCTTCTGAGATAGAGCGAAGATGGGCACGAGGCCCAGTGTTAATTTTTTCATGGGTGCAAGGATATAACTACCTACCAGTGCCAACCCAAAAGCATAGGTTTTTGAGGGTCTACTTGAGGAATGATCAACTGAGATTATGTTCCTGACATGTCAAGGGGTGCAATGAAATTTATGGAAATGTATGATAGTACACAGGGGTCACTGAAATGGTCCTCCAATGTTCAAGATGGGGATTGCAGGGACGGTGAAAAAATATTATTTAACAAATTCTCCTTAAATAATGAAGTCCGAGAGAGAGAGAGGGGTGAAATGCTATATGAGAATATGCCAAAACCAAAACTTAGTCGTCGGAGGACCTGCAAGATCAAGTACAATTGATATCTCTGATACATGAATATGTGGTATGGGCGCAACCATCCATAATAGAGAACATGTAACAAGATCCAAGGTATGGACGCAACCATCCAGTGAAAAGTGTAGAAATTTGAATAATAGCTGAATTATTCACCGAGATTATCCTGATTACACACTATTTAAGTTTCATGCATAATACATAACCTCTTCTACAATTGATCATCAATATGCGGAAATAGAAGCAGTCGCATGCGCACATTAAAACATAGTCAAGCACACATATAACACAATATGTAATGGGGAAAGCATACAGCTGAAAACCCCCAACTATCTGTATATTATAATGATAGATAACATGTAACAATACATAGCACAAAGCTCTCACAGCTCTCAACACTATCTCACATGCTACACACAAACTAGCATGGAAGATGAACAAGTCACAGGTTCAAATCTTCTCCACAAGTCTGCCTGCCTCTACTGCGCAATCCAAGATGAATAATGATGAGATCCAAGTTTGAATCCCACTAGCTTGTACTGCGCAATCCTCATTTGCAATCTCAATCAATGTGTGTGCAAATCTCATGCACAGCTATAGTCACAACTGATAATAGACTCACCCTTTCATCCACCTCTAACATTGGTCTCCACTGAACTGTCCATGCATTGCAATTAACTGATGTGTTCTTTAGTTGATTTATGAGTTAATAATTAGTGAATTAATTAATAATTAATTCACACCACTCATCACTAGTGTATTTGTCAGTTAGACTAAATACAACTAGTTCAACTAAGTTAAATCGAACACAACTCCACCAAACTCTGCCACATGAGTTCTAACTGAAGTCAACCATGCAATAGCTCAACTAACCCTTAGGAAAAGCGTATTTCCTTCTGTCAATTGCATGTGCCACATCCAAGCATCAAACTGAAGTGCTCCAAGAGGATAAGATAATGTTTATAGTCTAAATATTATTAAGGGTTAATAATATTTGACTGTTCTATTTTTAGCTCGGCAGTCTAAAAATAGAAACCACCCAATGTCTAAAAATAGAGGTCCATCTATTTTACCAACTCGACCAATCATCCATAAATAGCATCCTGCAACTCATAGACCATGATCCATATGTCTTAAAATAGACATAGTCTAAAAATAGACTTTGCGCCAAAAATAGCCTGCGGGCCCACTTAGTGAAGGCGACTTCATTTCACTAAGCTCCATCATCTTGTTGCATTTTCAACACTCCCTCTCAACAAGATATGGATTATATGCAACCCCTATCCTGCCTCTGTGGTATTCGAATTTTCTCCTGGTGAGCGCCTTCGTCAAGATATCAGCATCCTGATCCTCCATGGGAATGTATGAAAGTAACATGATTCTCCACTGCACACAATCTCTGATATGATGGTACCTGATGTCGATGTGTTTGGATCTATCATGAAATACTGGATTAGCCGAGAGTTTAATGCAACTCTCGTTATCACAGTAAATCACTGTAGGCTCCAAATGCGACAGGCTCCAAGTGTGACCGAACAACCGAGCCGGGAGTCTTCCCTCATCCATGGCCTGTGCGTCGCTGCCGCATCTGTAGGCCTCTGGCCCAGGCCCAGGTGCCATGGATCTCACGCTTCCTATTGCTACAAAGCTGTTTGTCGACCGATCTTGAAGATCCACGCCGTGTGCTCTTTACGTAGATTGGGCTGCCCAATCTGCATCCGTGAAGCCACATAGCTTCACCCCATCCTCCTGTCTGTACCACAAGCCATATCTCGATGTGCCTCTAAGATAACACAATACATGCTTGCCTGCCTTCCAGAAGAGCTTGGTAGGCTTAACCATAGCTTGCGAAAGCTGGTTAACATCATAGCATATATCGGGTCGTGTATTGACCAGATACATAAGCGACCCCACCAATTGTCGATAAACAGTGGCATCCACTACCTCCGCTGAAGTAGCATCCTCCTTCGTCCAACCTCCAGGAAGAGGAGCATCAGCAGGCTTGCAGCCATGCATGGTGAACTTCTCCAGTATCTCCCGGGCATACTTACCCCGAGAAACAAATAGTCCATCACTGCGCTGCCAAATTTCCAATCCCAGGAAATAATGAAGGAGGCCCAAGTCCTTCATCTCAAACTCTCTAGCAAGATCCTCCTTGCATGAAAGTATCAACAGCTCATCACCCGTCAAAATCAGATCATCTACATACAGTAAAATTATCAGCAACTTCCCCTCCACCATAATCTTGTACAGGTTAGGATCCGCCTCACTCTTGGAGAATCCAAGTCTGGTGAAATAACTATCTATCCATGTGTACCAAGCACGAGGTGCTTGCTTCAACCCATACAATGCTCTCTTGAGTCTGCAGACATGCGAATCACTGCTGAAGATCTCGAAACCTTCGGGCTGCTCTATGTACACCTCCTCCTCAATGACTTCGTTGAGGAACGCAGTCTTCACATCCATCTGATGGACGTGCCACCCCATCTGCGCTGAGAGAGCTAGGATCGTCCGTATGGAAGAATACCTTGCAACAGGTGCAAAGGTCTCCTCATAATCGATCCCCTCTATCTGTGAGAAGCCTCGAGCAACAAATTTTGCCTTGTACTTCTCCACACTCCCGTCAGCCGTCTGCTTCACTTTGTAGATCCATCTCGAACCCACCACTGATTTCCCCTCCGGCCTTGGGACAATATCCCATGCACTATTTCTGACAATCGAATCATACTCTTCCACCATGGCATCTACCCATGCGGGGTCCTCCACAGCTTCCTCGAAAGAGGATGGCTTTGTCACGACACATTTTCTCACAATAGCCATGTATCTAGTGTACCGGTCCGGTGACTGTCTCTGTCTGCGCTGTGTTGTAGGTGGTCCTACAACCTTCTCTGCATCTTGAGCCAGTCGCTCAGCTTCTATAGTGCGCTTCCGCCCTCTGATGGTTGGTGTTGCATGAGTGGTCTCTTCCACTCCATGAACCTCATCTTGTGGTTGATCCACATCCTGAGACTCATCCTTGGGAACTAATAGCTCCTCCTCTGCATGCAAGTGTGGCTCCCTCTCAAGCGAACACTTCATGGCTTTCTCCTCCTGAAATTTGATATCCCGTCGCACAACAGTCTTGCGACTGTCTGGAAAATACACACGATAGTTGTGGGGCGTATGAGTGTACCCCACAAATATCCCAACCTCGGCAGTCGGCTCCAGCTTCTTCCTGGCATCCTTCGTCACATGAATGTAAACAGGTGAACCAAAAATCCTCAAATGGGAAATATCAGGTCTCTTACCAGAAAACGCCTCCTCGGGTGTACTCATGCCAAGTATCCTGTGAGGACAACGGTTCTACACATATACTGCAGTATTGCATGCCTCAGCCCACAAGTGTATGGGAAGGCCCTGATCATGCAACATCGCCCGTGCAACACCCACGATCGTTCTGTTCTTTCGCTCAGCAATCCCATTCTGCTGTGGGTTATGAGGTGCTATGAACTCTCTTCGAATTCCTTTTGCGCTGCAAAAGTCCTTGAATTTTCCAGAGTTGAATTCACCACCATTGTCACTCCTAAGAGCCTTCACTTGCTTCCCAGATTATTTCTCAACCAGTGCCTTGAATTCACAGAACTTTGAGTATGTCTCGCTCTTCTTCTGCATGAAGAAGATCCAACACTTCCGAGAAAAATCATCAACAAAGATCACATAGTACATGTGCTTTGCTGTCAAAGCTACTGAGAAAGGTCCACACACGTCTGTGTGAATTCTCTCAAGGATCGTTGTGGCGCGACTATCCTTCTCATGAAAGGTGGCTTTCACAAATTTTCCCAAGAGTACACCTTGCAGCGTCATTAACAGCAGAGTGCCCTTAGGAAGCCCGGTCGAAATACATTGCCGTTATCTTCAAGCTCCATGGTGAAGGTGGCCCAATCTCCGGTGCCCACATTTCGCCCCTCATCTGACTCACCACTCCTTCCGCATTGTGTCATTCTTTGTGCGACCATCTACTTACAGGTGATCGAGTTCTTGGCTGAACCCCTATCTTAGGATTTCTCGGTTGTCTTCTTTGCCACGGGAAAGCCTTTCTTGTTGAAGACAACATCATTACCTGTCTTCTAACATTGCCACGAGATCGAGATTCTTCTTCAATCTGAAACATACTCCACATCCTTGTCGAGAAGGTTTGGAACTCCCTCTTAAAGTAAATGGAACCCGTCTGGAGTCGCCTTTTGTTACTATCATCATCGCCCATCTTGATGTGCACTCCAAGATCCTTCTCATCCAGATCAGTAAACAAATCTTTGTCTCCGGTCATATGGAAAGACACACCACTGTCAAGAAACCACATTGATCCCATCACACTTGAGACCAAGCATGCGATCAGCGAAAAATCCGGCTCAAGTTGCTAGGCTAAGGCCTCTCATTCTGAGATCTAGTAGCACTGTATTTATTTTAAACTTACAACGAGACAATTTGTGGCATAATGTCCGTGCTGGTGACAGTGAAAGCACTTCACCTTGGACATGTCCTGCTTCTTGCCTTTCGCACCGGATTGAGAATATTTCTTGCTCTTCCCCTTCTTTTCTTTGGCAGCCAAAGCGCAATTCTCTTCATCAGATGCCTTTGATGAAGATCTGTCCCTGGTACTCCGCCTTATCTCCTCTTGCACAAGATCCGACCAAAGTCGCTCCCATCCTGGCAATTTCTCCCGACCATTGACAGAATCCTGATAGGCATGCCAACTCTTTGAAAGACCAAGGAGAGCCAAGCTCACCAGTTCCTCATCATCGACAGTCACCCCCACACTTCCCAGCTCATCCCTGCATTGGATGAACTTCGTGAGGTACTTCGGCATACTGTCGCCTTTCTCCATCTTTATATGTCTGAGTTTATCCTTGAGCGCCAACTTCCTCTGGTCGCTCTTGCTTTGGAATAAATCTATCAACGCTTTCCACATCAAGTATGGAGAAGCTTTTCCATGCATGTTGGATACAATGTGATCCTTCACGCCCTCCAACAGAATCCTTCGACATTTTTCCATCTTCTTTTTCCAAGCCTCAACTTGAGCAGCATCAGTAGGCTTTGGGATCTCAGCCTCTATGAACTCCTTCAGCCCGTTATCATCTAATACCGCCTCCATCCTGTCCTTCCATGCAACATAATTCGAACTGCCCTCAAGGGCATACTCCAGTCGCAATCCGTTGAAAGACATTTTGACTTCAACACCAAGAAAACTGCTGCAAATTCGAATTCCAAATTCTGCTGCAAATTCGAATTCCACCAGCTCAAAACTAAACCGCTTCCGATCTGTGAGAACAAAGTATTTCTAGCACAGAGATCGACTGTAGGGGAATTTACTGGATATATCACCTTTCAGGGAAAGGATGGATCGAGAGGCTACCTGGCTCGCTTACAGACTCTGTCTACCGAAATAAATTGTAATCACCGTAATAGATCCGATGATCAATTCTCGCTCTGATACCATGTAGAAATTTGAATAATAGCTGAATTATTCACTGAGATTATCCTGATACACACTATTTAAGCTTCATGCATAATACATAACCTCTTCTACAATTGATCATCAATATGCGGAAATAGAAGCAGTCGCATGCGCACATTAAAACATAATCAAGCACACATATAACACAGTATGTAATGGGGAAAGCATACAGCTGAAAACCCCCAACTATCTGTATATTATAATGATAGAGAACATGTAACAATACATAGCACAAAGCTCTCATAGCTCTCAGCACTATCTCACATGCTACACACAAACTAGCTCAGATCTGAACAAGTCACAGGTTCAAATCTCCTCCACAAGTCTGCCTGCCTCTACTGCGCAATCCAAGATGAGAATGAATGAGATCCAAGTTCGAATCCCCTTGGATTGTACTGCGCAATCCTCATTGGCAATCTCAATCAATGTGTGTGAAAATCTCATGCACAGCTATAGTCACAACTGATAGTCACACTCACCCTTTCACCCACCTCTAACACTGGTCTCCACTGAACTGTTCATGCATTGCAGTTAACTGATGTGTTCTTTAGTTGATTTATGAGTTAATAATTAGTGAATTAATTAATAATTAATTCACACCACTCATCACTAGTGTATTTTTCGGTTAGACTAAATACAACTAGTTCAACTAAGTTAAACCGAACACAACTCCACCAACTGTCTCATCAACTCCACCAAACTCTGCCACATGAGTTCTAACTGAAGTCGACCATGCAATAGCTCAACTAAGCCTTAGGAAAAGCGTATTTCCTTCTGTCAGCTGCATGTGCCACATCCAAGCATCAAACTGAAGTGCTCCAAGAGGATAAGATAATGTTTATAGTCTAAATATTATTAAGGGTTAATAATATTTGACTGTTCTATTTTTAGCCCGGCGGTCTAAAAATAGAAACCGCCCAATGTCTAAAAATAGAGGTCCATCTATTTTTACCAACTCGACCAATCATCCATAAATAGCATCCTGCAACTCATAGACCATGATCCATATGTCTAAAAATAGACATAGTCTAAAAATAGACTTTGCGCCAAAAATAGCCTGCGGGCCCACTTAGTGAAGGCGACTTCTTTTCACTAAGCTCCATCATCTTGTTGCATTTTCAACAAAAAGGATCATCAAATAGACTTAGGTATGGTCGCAACCATCCAATCAAAAGAGTCATGCATATAGTCATGATAAACCAAATCGTTCTACAACCTTGATTTTATCAGACAAAACCTAGGATCTTGTGTTCCGTCTCGACCTGAACAAGTAAAAATTCAAGCATGTGAATAAATGAGCTGAAGTCGAACATGTAAGAAATTCACCTGATTACCAGCCAATGATGAAAGTTGTTAACAGGCGCGAGAGAGACCACCAATAATGACAATGGTTCTAAAGGTACTACTAGTAAAATCCATAGAATTTGAACAATGAGCTGGAGTCGAACACCCGCGAAATCACTCGATCAAAGGCCAATGATGAGAACCTATCGTCAAATGTGAAGAGCTTGCCATTGAGGCATGCAAGATCTAAGGTACTAGAAGGGAGTCTCTAGATCAGCTTCCTGGATAATGAGCTGAAGTCAACAAGAAGCGACCGATCGAAGGAGGGCCATAATGTTTCCCACATCGTTGACTCGAGACAGAAGAATAAGATGATATTGAATTAGGAGTGAATAGAGGATCAAGGGTTGAAAATTGCAGAAGGAACTTCTCTTGAACATATTTGTGACATGACTCCAGAATTTGGGAGTATTTGAAATCAAGGGATCTGAGGTCATGGTGACGAGGCAAAGAGAAAATGAGAGGTCAAAAAAAATAATCCAAACCCATGGAGGACAAACGACGAATATGGGATGTCCCCAACCCGACACGAACTACAGACAAGTGTCATGTTCAAGAGTGACATACTACCGACACAACTGAGAACTCGTTCCATTTTCCACCACCATTTCTGGCTAGTACCCCAATTATTTTTGGAAACAAGCTTGAAGGGGATAGCATATTCTTGTCATGAAATTCTTTCCTTCGGAAAAATCCATCCTAGTACATTTTATGAGCCCTAGGAAGGAGGAACTTGGTAACGTCATGATGATGACATCCGATTTCATTTACTTTTAACAAGTCTGACAAAGGAAGAACTCAAAATATTTTCATGTTTAGAGAGTTTAAAAAGAAGCAGAAAATAAATTTCCAGTAGGTTCCTTTTCATAGGTAGTATCACAGATCCGAAAAGGTAAAAAAAAATATTTGAGAGAACCACTTAGCCATGTTCGACTAAGGTATTCATTTTCGTAAATAATCTGTCCTAGCTCGAAAAAGGGGTAAACGTATACTGGGCAGACAACATTTCACAGCCTTTAATGAGTTCAAAATGACAAGAGTCTCGAAAATATTTCAATTTTTGAGAGTCATAAAAGAGCTAAAAGATGACTCTAGGGGTGACTTTTTCATGTTTTTACTGAGTTCGAGAAAGTAATAAAATACAACTCATTTCTTCATCATCGTCATTTTTAGGATCTGTTGCTGCACAAGAAACAAACATAAAACCCATTTTTCGAGATAAAATAATAAAATAATCGAAAAAGATTTCCAAAAACCTAATTAGGGTTTATAAAAGGTTATAAAATAATGCAAATAGTAAAAAAAATTCACTTTTTACCTTTTCACCTTCTTGTGAGCATTTTTACCATTTTTTATAGTGAACTTGTAGAGTTGACAGCAGGCAATCTAGGAGGTCATTTGTGAATCCATTTTTTCCAGGTATGAGCTCTGATCTTCACCTGCATTTTTAGCCATTTTCATTGTCTTATTTTATGGTTTGAGGCAATTTTGGGGAGGTCTTGTAAGAGTTTGGTCGGGGCAGTCGGCAAGGGTTCCGGGCACGGAGTCGCCCCCAACCCCGAAAATTTTGGACGGGGAGGTGCCAATCAGCACTGTCGTTTGCAAAACAACGACGCTGAATGTTGCACCCAATGTTTTAAGGTATGTATCCAAAAATGGTCGGCCAAAAATGTTCCAAATTTTACCTAAAGGATAACATAACTTCATTTATTTGTTTTTGCAGAAACAAATCGGTGGCTAAGATGGTCATAGAGTGGAAAGAACGCGAGTATGGGGAAGATGATGAACAAGCCATGGGAAATAATGCATGCATGGATGCCCTAAGGAATTGTGGGCTCTTGAAATTCTTCATGACACCATGTTTAAGAGCTCAACTAGAGCTATTGTAGTACTTGATTAGTGTGTGGGAAACTGATTGGGAAAGATTCATGATTCATGAGCAAGAGCTAGAGATAGAAGTCTTTGACATTTACGTCATAAATGGATTGTCACGGAGGGGAGAAAAACCACTAATGACAAGTACCTGAGCACTTGGAGAGAGCATGGGCATGCTGATAGACAGAGTCTGTCTTGGAGCAAAGAAACGATCTAAGAGCGGCAAAGTAGACATTCAGAAAGTGCCTAACTTGGCATTGAGGGTAGTGCTACATACTATAACTCAGGGCGTCAGATATCAGGCTCCCCATGAAGCTAAAAAGACACAACTTCAACTTTCCATATATTTCATGGCTCCAACCATATTCAATTGGGCGGAAGCAGTGAAAATCAACTTAAAACATCAGTTAACCAAATTCAAGAATGGTAAGCTGAAAAATTTCGGATACGGGTCCATCTTGATGCCATTCATCCTGGAATGGTTGCCTATATTCCAATGCTAGGAGGTGGTAATACCTATTCCACCAGCACAGGAGCCACGGAGGGTCTGGTGGGCAGAGTTGATGCCTCGATTAGGAGGTGGTCAACACATGTCATGGAGGCCAGAATTCTTCGACTCGATACGCTGACAGCTCATCATGGTAGAGGACTGGTTGTACACCGGAACCGACTTCAAAGGTGATCCATACCTTCCACTCCCGAAAGGAGATGACTAGGACGGGGATTTAGGTAAAAACTCATTTTTGGATTTTTATAAGTATTATGATTTTTTTTATATGTGTTTTGATATTTAATCATGTGATGCAGATGTTGGACCAGAGAGACCTTTGGGGATGTCCCCCATAGCACGTAGGGTCCCACGAGATTTTTAAGCGACCCCCCATAGTGAGGGAAGCGAGGAGGAAGAAATCACACACAAATTGGAGGGACTCACAAGTGGGATCCCAAATCATGTGAGATTCGAGGACGTTCCTCGTGCTTATTAGAGACACACCGCATGAGTGTCTAACCGCATCCACTGACTACTGATGTGGGTTGTACGTGCAGTAACATGCTACCATGAGCACCATGCGGATTAGACGCTTAGGTTTTATTTCTGCATATTTTTTGGGAGACATGGTCTCTCAAGATGTAACTAAAACACATATATTTTTTTGAACTATGTTGTACACGTGGATGCAAACAATCGATATATATATATATATATATATATATATATATATATATATATATATATATATATATATATATATATATATATATATATATACTTATTTTCTTGTCTAAATCCTATTATGTAATAATGCTTGTTTTTACAAATTTCGAAAATGTCTATCTAATACAATATTGGCTACTGCATCAGTTAACATATTCATTCTTCTGGGAATATGTTGATATGTGATATAATATAAATTCCTTTCTAACAAATGAACTTGTAAATACATCCTTAAAATATGAGGGTTTCTAACAGAATAATGCCCATTGAGCTGGAGAACAACAAGCTAAGAGTCTAGGTTTACAATTAATTCATGAATGTCGAGGACAATAACTTCAGTTAGGAGTTTGAGTACTGCACTGTATTCAATGACATTGTTGGTTGTACGTCCTAGAAAAATATCTTGAAGGTCTACCAACTCACTGTTAGGATCATAAATCACCCAAGCCATGGAGGATAGATTCTAGGTACTGCGGGAGGCACTGTCAGCAAAACCGACATAAGGAGTGACAGACATCTGCATAGTAAGAAAAGACATAATAAGCAGGAAAAACTTCTCGCAAAGCACACCAAGCCAAAAAATGTACAAAAATGAAAAACACACTTATGTATAAAAGGACATGCACGAGTAAGTCATGCATAATATTTTTTGAGATACAACCCATTTCTAGGCTGATCCAAGGGATAGCCTTCATAGTCAGTAAGCTCATAGGCCCCATTCTGCAAAACACACTTGACGATGTAGGGCCCATGCCACATGGGTTCAAATTTACCTACCCGCAACTTATCATGAGCTTGTTTATACAATAGGACTAATTCTCCTTCTACGAAGGTACGAGGGGAAACCATCTAGTCAAAGTGGGCTTTGACCCGATTTTTCTATGCTTCTATGACTAGAGCAGCGAAGTGGCGAGTTTCATTGAGCCTCTCCAAATATAGAAGACGTTCTTCCTCTGGCGAGGTGTTAGGAAGTAATTCAACAAATATCTTGAGGGAAGGAATTTCACATTCAATCGGAAGGGTAGCTCATGGATTTTGAAGCAGTCAGATACACAAAACAAAGTAGAGAAATGAAAATATGACCAAAGTTGGACAAACAAGAAAAAATTCAAAACGAACAATGAGAGACGATAGGCACACTGATCCCCAGTATGGTCGCCAACTTGTTGAGCAGGAAAATCCATTCTGCAGACAGAGGCGATCCCTCTAGCCCTAGCATGGGTCTAGCAACAAGGGGACACTCTGAATTCCTAGATTCCTAGCTTGTAAATGAAATATGGAGTGGAATAGATATCCTACCTCTGTCCAATGCTTTTATCGTGGCACGCGGCAGCAATCCTTCAATCTTTGTCTTCATGGCTTGCGTTCTGTTGGTGACAATGTCCATGCACCTGAAAAAATATCAAACAAACGTTGACAACATACAAACATATATATCCATCTACAACTATCCAACTACTCAAGGAGAGTTAGACACTTCAAATATAGATGGAAACAAATTTTGAACCAGAAACTAGTCATGTAATATTTATATATGAAAAATAAGTTTACAACCTATTTCTTGACGTTGTAGATATTCTTCGATGGGTTCAGTTGGGCACGTCTGAAGCATTCACTCATCGTTCGGATCAATAAGGTAGTGGGCTTAAAAACTCTCTAACAACAATGGGCTCTTATCTGCTCTCTTCAACACACCAGCTATAACTAATGACTGTTCAACTAGATGAATAAATGTGAGGAAGAAGAATTTATAGGAGAGGAAGAGGAGGTTTGGGATCCACATAAGGTGTAGGAGAGGTCTATCCCTTTGGGGAGTTGCACATTTGTTGGAACTAATAGGCCAAAGGGAGAAACTCGACTTGATCTAGTTGAACAAAAAACCATGACTCCGCTCACGAAGTTCTTAAATCATAGAATCTTCATTTCTATTTTAAAAAAATTTCCAAAAGTAGCTCAACGTGGGTGCCCTTCTGAGACAATGTGATGGTGGGTGCGAGGCTCAATGTTAATTTGTTCATGGGCACGAGGAAATAACTACCTACCAGCGTCGACCAAAAATCATAGGTTTTTAAGGGTCTACTCGAGGAATGATCAACATAGATTACGTTCCTGACACATCAAGGGGTGCAATGAAATTTATGGCAATGCATGAAAGTACACAAGGGTCACTGAAATGGTCCTCCAATGTTCGAGATGGGGATTGCAGGGATGGTGACAAAATAATGTGTAACAGGGTGCATTGGGCGCATTTGAAATTTTTTCTTTACTCTTTTCAGCTAAATTCTTCTCATATTTTGCATGAGATTTGTTCTAATGATTTTTCTTGTCATATTTCAGGTATCCATCAAAACGAAATGGCTCATATTTGGCGAGAAAGAGAACATGAAGTCCAACAACCATCCAAGCATTAAGAAATTGTGTGCTTCTCAAATTCTTTTGGCTTCCTGGGATGAGGCAAAAAATATAATTATTGGAGTATATTGTTCGAGCATAGGATGTTCAGGAACAATCCTTCAAGATTGGAGCACATATTATCAACATACAGACATAAGGCATTTATTTCTTGACAGGTTTATCTAGGAGAGGTGCTCGGTAACACCCCTTTCCCACATATACCTATGTAACTGGCAGAACCTGGTAAACATGCGACGAGAGGCTACTATATGGGATTCAACCTCATAAGTGACCTTAAGTAAGTGGAACCAACGAAAACACAACACACAAACCTTGTACATCATTAATGACACCCCTAAGAGATAACCCAACCTTTTAGACATCTTACCCCTGGGTCACACTGACATTTTGACCTCTTTGAGCCATATCTGCAAGAATAACACTACATGCCTATGGCTAGGATGCTATAACCCCAAGAATAACATTGAATGCTTGTGGCTAGAGCCCCAAGACCTTAGTTATGTGTCTGTGGCTTTGATATTTGAGCCACCTTTTTGGGCCCAGAGCCCAGGTCACAATTTATTTTACCATAGATACATTGTGCATTCATTTACAAGTAAAAACATGGATAGATCCATATATCATCACTGTAAAAATACATACTCATAAGCAACACAATAACAAAAAAAATACCATGGATACAACAAAAATATATTCCACATATAAATTACTACATTTGCATACCAAATACCAAGGGAATGAATTTCTCATTAATGAATGTAGAAACCAACTGGAGATGGGAGTATTGTGTTTCGCCTGACCATATATTGGCTGAGCCAAATCTCTCTTCAGCTAATCACCCCCGTGCCATATTCCAAGCATGAATGTGGGACTCATAACCAACCAAAAAGAACAAAAAAAGCATGAATGCTACTGGAGCTCTCTACCTACACTGTGAGGAATTTGAGTGTTGTCTAGGCTCTCGGGATTTATCGTGATCCATAGTTTTAATCAGGGATCACCAAGCCCTAAAATGAGACATACTCCCCAGGCTTTACTGTACATCTCATCCAAGGATTACCAGGCCCAACGGAGAACAATCCACCTCTTGGTTTTAACGTATATCCTGTCATTCACCAGAAATTATTCCTAGGCACACTGAGGCACACAATCTGGCTTTACCACAACCCACAATATGGCTCAGGGGTTACTAGGCCAGTGGATTTATAGTGATCCACAGTTCGGTTTAGGGACCACTAGGCCATGTCTTTGTCATTTTGGATATCCACCCCACTCAGTTTTGAATCCATTTGGAAATCCAAATCAACCGAAGTATGAGAAACCCATCTCATCAAAGCTATACGAAATTGGAAAGGCTAGGTTGAAAACACTGTCACACCTAAAAAAACCCATGCCAAGATAGAAAAGAACCACATGCAATACCATGCATTCCATATATAACAAGGAAATCACATATGAAAATCAATAACTGCAAATAATCTTGTTGTAGATGCTTAATCCTGCTGTTCCTAGTTTTCTTTGCCTTTCTTGCTCCAATGCAAAATTAATCCAAGAAAAATCTCAATGTCCAAGAGTGAGAGAGAGAGAGAGAGAGAGAGAGAGAGAGAATAATTAGAGAGGTCCAAAAATGAACTAACAAAAGGTACTAATTGATTCTCAAAATCCTTTTTATTTATGAGGCCTCTATTTTCTTCATTTTCCATTCGTTTCCTTCATTTTCTTCCTCACATGCAACATGTGACGTTTCATCTCCTTTTTCTCCTAATTTCCATAATTTTCATAAATAAAATACCAATTAATGCCTCATTCCTTTTCAAAGCCTTTTCCATTGCCTTTGCCAATTTTCTTTAGCCATAATAACCGAAATGAACACCCACTAGGATGTTTTTCCAAACTTTCAACTTGGAATAAGTGTCCCATCAACCGTGGTATTATATTTTTGCACAGATTTTTAACCAGGGTTGTTACAGAACCCTCCCCCTTGGGGGAACACCGTCCTCAATGTTCAATGGCACCTAAACCAGAAAATTTCTAAAAAAAATCTACTGCCCATGGAGATGTATAACACAACTCGTTGCAGTATTTAAAATGAATAACCAACCCAAAAGAAAAAACCATCATGACAATCATACAGTGTAATGGAGCTTTATAACATAGATCATTGCGATATTTAGAATATTATACACATATACACATTTTATCAACCAACAAATAAAATGATACGATGCCCATACCAATCAACAAGGGAATCCATAGGCTCACACCTTCACCCTCAAAGTAATACCAGGATTCACCTCCTTCCCAGGAAGTCGATAATCCACTGTCAAAGTCAACGCTGCATCCAATTTCTAGTGTTACAATCTTGCATTGTTTTCCTCTCAATGAACAGTTATCGGCTCATTGTTCCAGGCCCACACTCACAATGTGCATCTGATTCCATCTGGCAATGCTAATGACCAAAAAAAATACATCCCCGACCTTCCCTTGTCTGTTGCATAGTCCCTTTGGCAATCCAATAATCCCCTTTTGTGCAGCCACTCACCTTCCAAGTTCCGTTGGCACCCCCATCCTGGGAAGTCCATCCCTTAGCAAGACTTCCTCGCATTGTAAGGTTAAACAACCAAGGCATATACATGCCTCAAAACCATCATGTCGGTCATAACACGCTCATGGAAATCAATGGAAACTATTGAATACCAGTGTACCACAATGTCCCTTATCCTAAAGTGCTTTACCAACATACTGTTGCATGTTCCAATTCCTTTTGCTGACGCTGCTAGTTCTTGTAGTCGGTTTCAACCATCTCAAACCGGGCATTTCCATGCTTCTTGTACGAAGAAAATAATTTCTATTAGACAAAAAAAATTGAAATAAACTCAAATCACACCTCATTGGTAGCCCATCAATAAGGTACACTTGCACTTTTTTGTACTTCCTGTCACACAAGTCAAACTAGATGTTTGATCAAATCATCATGTATAAACATATCACAACTAGTTAGCTCAAAACACAACCATGATAAGTCAAAATCATGAATCACATGCGATCATCATAAACCATAATCATAAATCACATGTAACCATCATAAGTCATAATTGTAGATCACATGCATAATAGAACTGAAATAAAATATTGATACTTATCTTTCATCAATCCTTACTCCTGCCTTTGTTCTTTATGTACACACACCAACTCAGTGAGCACCCAATGCCTTTGTTTCTCTTCAATCACATATACACACGCATAATGTACATCACAACACATATACTCACATACGACATACAACACCATACAATACATGCACCCACATCGGCATATGACACAAACACCTACACCCAGTGTACAATACACCACAATACATACGCCTACATCGCCATAAAATGAATACACCTATACCCGGTGTACAATACAACACAATACATATACATATACATAGTACAACACAACGAATAGACATGTCATGATACCATGACTACACCATGCATATACATAGTACCACATGCTTGCAACGCAGCATGTCCGACATGCACATAATACCGCATGTATACCAATACCATATGCACAACATGTACACAGTACCATCTGTAAACAACACTACCTATACAACATGTGCACAACATCACATGTACATGACACCACTTGCACAACGTGTACACAATGCCAAATGTACACCACACCACCTGTAAAATGTGTACACAATACCACATGTACAAAACACCACATGCATGACATGTACACGACCCCCACATGTACACAACACCACATGTAGAACATGTACATGGCACCACCTGCACCCAACACCACATGCACACAACACCACATGTACAATCATGCACACAACACCTTATGTACATAGCACCACATATAAAACATGTACATAGCACCATACATACACAACACTACATATTCAACATGTGCACAACAACATATTCACACAACACTACATATCCAACATGCGCATAGTACAGTAGGTACACAACACCGCATATCCAACATGCACATATCATCATATATACCTAAAATTGCATATGAAATATACACACAACACCATATATACAACATACATACAACATCATATGTACACAATACTACATATGTTACATGTACACATCGCCATAGGTACAATCACTGAATATTCAACATACACAACATATACACAATAGTAGTACTGCACATCTATAGACCACACACTAACCCCGAAAAAAACCTTGCTTCTAGTGTCTTTCCACTATCCATGCTTATCTTAGCATGTCATATATCACACTACTTTCGATTTTTTGATGTACCCCTCAGCATTACATGTCCATAACATAAACATAGGCATAAGAGAAGAATATAATATCAATTAATTTCCACATGATATTGACCTCATAGATCTGTCAAGGTTACTCTTCCCACTTGATTCCTCATAAGAATAAGAACCTCTTCATTCCATTCACATGCATAAGAGCCAATCATTCCTCCACAAGAATGATCCTTGAAACTCTATCATACAGTGATATAGATACATAGATACATACATATATATAATCATTATCATAAAACAATCATGATCATGTTAGAAAAAGATATACATACACACATATATACATATAAACAATATCATTTAAATGATCATGATCCATGACGACCCTATCAGTCAAAGACATACATACATACATATATGCATATATAAACATCGACATAATCATTATCATAACACAATTGCTAGATATCATAAGGTGTAGGTTAAGAAAACTTCCTTTATTCATGCACAACATGCACAACGTTGAAAACAACATTTCCCAACATAGCCAAGGCATATAACACCTCAGATCCATTCACTTTACCTTTTATGTTTCCTCTCTCATGTATGTACTGCCACCATCCATTTAACTAAATGGATCCAACTAGTCCAACTGACTGTCATACTCTTACCTTCCGTTGCCCTTTATTCATGCACTGAGATTCATCTGGTTCTTACATTACCTATTAGGTACCACACACCTCTCCCCGAGCTCCATTAACTTTCCTCTTTCCCAAACCAATTCCCAAGACTCAAAACATAAAATGAAAGCATAAGAAACAAAAGAAGAAAACCATGGAAAAGAAATAGCAATACGACACCATGAAAAAAGTGGCATGATCATGCACTAGACACAATCAAGACCGAAAATCAAGCACAAACAAATAAAAAAGGTCAAAAGAACAATACTAGAAAAAATCACCATGACTCAATCCCCATGGGTTCCCAAAGCTTCCGAGGGAAATCTCAACCTGAGTCTTCTTCAAGAATCCATGGTAGTCCCTTTCTATTCTATCCCATGCATCATACTTCCATAACGGCATAATTATAAATGCATAAATAAATATAACAGTATGCCAATTATCTTACCTTGTTGTGCCAATCACACTGACTCGTAACTAAACACACATGTCAGTCATATGTACCAAAAATTAAGAAAACATATCTATCAATTTGAAATCAAATTTTACCAATACTAGAAACCATGTCATAATCCACAATCAACTCACATTCATCAGTCATAATGCATAATTATACAACTATCACCTACTTACACTTAAGTACATATCAACTATCTCAACACATGCATGTTATCAAAAACATCTTAAAGCAATATCATTCCTTCATGCAATATTACAGACACATATACTCATATCATGCAATTAATCAAACATTCAAACAACTTGCAAACATAACATGTTAAATAAATCAACTAGATTACGTAATGGACACCAAATCACTCAAACACCAAATAAATGACATAATCAAACATTCAAATACCAAGACGAGATGAGAAAAATCATACCTTGATGTATCTTAGGGGAGGCTATCTTTTCTACACAATCAATCTATATTAGCACAATATAACTTCTCAACACATCAACTCAAATATAAATAAGGTCATGCTATCCATAATAGTAACTAGCTAACATGTTCACATCATAACTCACAAATAATTATCATTCATGCATAACAATCATAGACACACAGTCAACTTGGATATGTATGATATAATAGCACAAATAAGCCGACTCATACCTTAATGTCATAACCCTAGCCAAATGCCAAGGCCAATCCAATTTAGCATGATACATATAACAATAAGATATTAATGTTATAACCATAATCATCAAGTTAAATAACATATAACAACAATAAGTTAACAGACCACATGCTTGTCAACAACATATAACATATTCATCAACAACATATAACATAGTCATCAAGTTCATACCATGCTTGACTAACCAATGCATGTACATATGATCACACTAGTCAATTAACGTCTATCATAATATCAATAGAATGAGAGGCATACACATAGCCATAATGAATATGACTACATTGATCAACCAACATTTACCATACATGTAACCATAATAAAAATAGGATGACAAACATATAAGTAACCCTAATACTTACAAGAGCCATGAATCACATACTTGCACGCCAAGCATGCAAACTTGTATGACAATCTTCTCTTGCCTCGAGGTCTAATGCTACAACTTCACTTTGATGGTCTGCATCTCCTGCTCTATCTTAGCCAAGACATTAGCATCATAACATACGAATATCATCATGATTACCTAATTGCATACAATGAACTTATGCACAAAAACCTCAATCAACCAATTCAAACTTGACCATATGCACCCACTTGACATGTATAACCAATCATGAATGACCAATGCATGTTCAACATATGACATCACACAAAAAACTATATATGGATAACACCACATCATGACCAATATGTAACCCTATCATAAGAAATCAATGCATACACAAGATGTAGCAACATGTAAGCAAGTGTGCATGGATATTACATAAGAATGAACAACACATAACCAATCATACACTAATGAAAACATGTTGACAACAACACCTTCAACACTTCCATGGCGAGACCACTACACCATGGTCAACAAAACACAAATGCAACAACCACATATAGACCACACACATACTAAACACATATGCAACCAACATAAATTCATGATAAACACACTTTCCATCTAATCCGAGGGTTGAACCATGCTATGATACCACTGTTTGGTCAATTTAGTGTGTCCTAAATTGCTACATTAATTTGTCAATCCGGGATTCGTAAGCTGACGAAGTGTGGCGCACTATATGTGCAAGATAACCTATCTCTTACTTTTTGTCGTTTTTGGTTTTTTTTTTTAAATTTATCTTGGGTTTTTTTTTTTTTATCTTGGTTGGTTTCCTAATGTGAGATGGAAATTCTAAAAGACAAGTATGGATATAAATGTTCAAGGCAATGATGTCCTTTATAATGATTTCCCAAACTTCAAACTTCAAACTTCAACAGGGTTTTAAAACATGTAATGACAAAATTAATTCCTAAAATAAAATGAAAATGTGCCACTATACTAGTCAAACAAACAGTGAACTATTGATCATGAAACCCATTACCCTTGCTACTGTCTAAATACAAAATAAATTGTACTCAAAGAAATCCAAGAATTGCAAGCAAAGTAAAGCTAAAACCAAATTACATCAACTCATATTCTGACCCCTCACCATTAGTCTCGCTATGGCTTTCGGAGGTAATCATAATGACATGAGTAATTTAATATCTAATCTAACTAATAAAGCAAATGTACAAAACTGAAATAAATAAAACAGTGCTGGAATTAAAAATTAAGAAAAATAAATCAGCAGAAGGACAAGACTGATTCCATGTCATTAGTCATTGTAAAACTATGTGCAAATGCCCAGGCTGCCTATTGTAATCTGGAACAAAGACACTAATCAGTTAACAACAGTATAAAGCATGAAAAACTATGGACAAAAATAAAACGTTAATACCATAAGAGATGTGATATATACACGTGAATAACTATGGCATAATGAACGTAAGGAAATAAAGCATGAAACTATACAGAAATAAACAAAACCTCGACGTGTGCAGGGGCCCTCTGCACAATCCTCGGGAAACAGCTATCAACCACGAATTATGCTTATGAACAGAGTCTTCTCATGTATTCAAAATGCAGTCATAACAAGGAAATAATGTCACGGCACAGTGGACTTTCTTTTCAGCAAAATTACATTACAGAAGCTAGCTACTATGCGTATGAGAACGCATTATTTATAACAGAGGATGACATAACTAATTTTCTACAATCTACGCTGATAAAAGACACGTGAACAGCCACGTCCAGAAATTTAGCATTATGGCTGCCATGAAGATTAAATCTATGGAGGGTGGCCGTTGGATTCGGCTTATGGAGCAGTCTACAGGTGTTGATATGTCCCCTGAGATTTAGGAACGGCCACGCAAGTCTTCACGTAGTGAAAAACAGAGTTCTGTCACCGTAGGACTCTTAGGTTGATCACCGTTTGACTACCTTTGACCATGGCCTTCTTTGGTGAATTCGACTGAACCAGTAGGACTCAGTCCATGTCCATATCATTTCCAACTTGCCCATGTGGCTTGATTTGTCTGAAGACACCTGCAATATAGACTTTAAAAAAATGGCTGCGGAAAGTTGAAGTAGCTGCGGAAAGTGACAAGATTCCGCAGCTAAATGAGCAAAAATCTAATTCAGATAGCAGACACAAAACATAATTAAAAACCACTTTAAATGCTCTTTTATGATTAATATGCAATGATGTTGATGACTTAGGAGGTCCAGATAAATGGAAAAAGTCTAGAAAGGTGTATAGGAAAGATTCCAATTTGGGACTCAACAACCACTATGTAACACCCCCTTCCCACATATACCCAAGTAACTGGTCAACTAGGGTAAACATGCGACGATATTATACTATATGGGATTCAACCTCCTAGGTGACCTTAAGGAAGTGGAACCGAAGGAAACACAACACACAGATCTTGTAATAATCAATTACACCCCAGGGAGCTAACCCAACATTTCAGGCCTCTTACCCCTAGGTCACACTGACATTTTGACCTCTTTGAGCCACATCCGTAGGCATAACATTGCATGTCTGCATCCAAGAGGCTATATCCCCAGGAATAACACTACATGCCTATGGATAGGGCCCTAAAACCTCAATTTTTTGTCTGTGACTCTAGGATTTGAGCCACCATTTCAGGCCCAAATCCCAATTCACTACTTAGAAATTCATGCAAACTTATGGATTATAAATAATAATATGCAAATGATATGGAAGCAATCACATCAACAAGAACTCATCTATACCCCTCTAGCCATGACAAGCATTTTGTCAAACATTGCACAAACATTGAATCTACAGGTGTAAACAATATATTTAAGCATAGACGTCTCTTACTTATCTGAGAATTTCTAAGAATAATTTCTCCCTTACATCATTAGCTGAAATATAATTTATTTGACCATAGATACATTGTGCATTCATTTACAAGTAAAAAGATGGATAGAGCCATACATCATCACTGTAAAAATACATGCTCATCACCAACACAATAACAACATAAATACCATGGATACAACAAAAATAGAATCCACATATAAATAAGTACATTTTCATACCAAATACTAAGGGAATGAATTACTAATTAATGAATGTAGAAACCAACTGGAGATGGGACTACCACTTTCCACCCGACCATAGATTGGTTGATCCAAATCTCTCTTCAGCCAATCACCCCTGTTCCATATTCTAAGCATGAATGTGGGACTCATAACCAACCAAAAAAAACCAAACAAGAATGAATGCTACCGAAGTTATGTTCCTACATTGTGAGAAATTTGAGTGCCTCCTAATCTCTCATGCTTTACCGTAATCCACAGTCTGAATCAGGAATCACCAGGCCCTAAACCAAGTCATACTCCCTAGGCTTTATTGTACATCCCATCTCGGGACTACTAGACCCAACAAAGAGCAGTCCACCTCTTGGCTTTACTGTGTATCTCGCCATTCACCGAAAAGGATTCCTAGGACCACCGAGGTACACAATCTAGCTTTAACGCAACCCACAGTCTAACTCAAGGGCTACTAGGCCAATAGATTTACCATGATCCACAGTCTGGTTCAGGGACCACTAGGCCATGTGTTTGTCATTTCAAAGATCCACCCCACTCAGCTTTGAATCCATATGGTAATCCATCTCAACCGAAGTATGATAAACCCATCTCATCAAAGTTATACATAAATGACAAGGCTAGGCTGAAAACTTTGTCACACATGGAAATATCCATGCAAATACATAAAAGAACCACATCCAATATCATGCATGCCAGATCTAGCAAGGAAATCACATATGCAAATCAATACCTACAAAGAATCCTATTGTAACAACTTGATCCTTCTCTTCCTTGCTTTATTTTCCTTTCTTGCTCCAACACTGAAGTGCTCCAAGAAAACTCTAAGTGTCCAAAAGTGAGAGAGAGAAAGAGAATAATGAGAGAGTTCCAATTGATTCTCAGAAGCCTTTTTATTGATAAGGCCTCTATTTTCTTCATTTTGCATTATTTTCCTTCATTTTCCTCCTCACATGCAACATGTGAACTTTCATCTCCCTTTTCCCTAATTTCCATTATTTTCATAAATACAATTCCAATTAATGGCTCATGCCTTTCCAAAGCCTTCGCCATTTCCTTTTCTAAGTTCCTTTAGCCACAATAACCGAAATGAACACCTACTAGGATGTTTTTCCTAACATTCAACTTGGAATAAGTGTACCATTAATCATGGTCTTATATTTTTACATGGATTTTTAACCAGGGTCTTTACATGCTCCTCTCTCATTATCTAGTTCGAGAAGGGGGGGGAGAGACTGTCAATGAGTATATTGCTGCAAACTGTAGACCTCGATCCCAACCAACCAAATATGGGAAAATCGACATAGGGGATGTGGTATGTTTTCCTATCAAGAAAAAAATATTCATTATTGCTATATTGGCTGACAACGCTACCTTTCAATATGGCTAACAAGTCCCAAATGCAATACACATTAGAGTGCATAGAGCCGACAATGTTCAACTACAGCGAGGGGGTATTAGCTAACATGAAATAAAAACTCACTAAGTCAAAGGATGGGTGACTAAAAAACTTTGGGAATGGTTCCATTTTGATCTCATGTGATATGGAGACAATTATATTACTTCGTCCACAACATATCTCACTCAAGTTTCCAAATCCTAGAGATCCATGGATGAGGGAGTGGGTAGACCTCATGTCTAGACATGCTGGTCCACCCTTTATGAGTTTCACACATGTCTTATTTAGATGGATGTGTATGCATCTCATTATGGTTGAAGACTATTCATATGTAGGGCTAGACTACCACGGAGATCTAGAGCTCATGCTACGCGAAGGCGAGAAATGGAGTGCCATAGGTAAAACAAAATTGATATTTTTCATGTATCCAAGACTAACTATAATTTTTTACATATAGACATTGGACTTGTTCAACTAGTGGGTTCATCCTATCTTCAGTGTGTTGGAGACCCACAACATGCACAAGTTGGAGTACAGGTTGTTGCAAGGCCATGGGAGGTATGCATGATCTCAATGTGGCTAGGACTCTCGTAGAGGTTGAGCGACATATAGAGGTATTGACCGAGGGCACATTGGATACTAGGGTTAATCAAATCCCTATGAGACTACAACGCCATACTATTGGAGTGCCCAAGTGTATAAGCCAGTTGTTTTGCAAAGTAGCTCGTTCAGTTGTGTGTTATCACGAGCACCATCAGGATTAGTCTACTAGGAGTATTATATAACCATGTTTTGACTACATTTATTTTTGATATGATAGATCATGTGGCCATATGTGTCTCGGGCACATATTTTTTTTATATATACAACTATCTACCTGTCAATGTTTCTTTATGTGTTCTATTATCTTGTTCGATGTATGTGATGTGAATTTAATTGAATTTACATATGTCACAAATGTCTGTCTAAAATATGATTTTCCAATGCATCTATTAATGTGTTTAGAATTCTAGGAATGTGTTGATTATTGGATATAATAAAAAATTATTTCAAGAAGGTGAACCCTCAAAAACATACGAAGCATAGTTGGACCCTTAACTTAATAGAAATTAGTCAAGTGTAGTACTACAAGTTGTGAGTCAAGTCTGACAACTATACGATAGATACCATGATAAATAGCATCAAACAACATCTTGACCACTTTGTTATACTCAAGAATGTTATTAATAGATCGATTGATACAAATCCCTTATAAACTTACTAGCTTGTCGTTCAGAGCATATATAGCCCATTCTGCAGAGGAAAGGTTATGAGTACTATTACTAGCGCCATCATCATATCCAACATATGGTTGAAGGGATGCCAACATCTACAAACCAAATGTGAAACAATATTAATATAAATAGTAGGAAACTCTAAAGGGAACACACTACACACACACTTAAAAAACCTATGGATAGTATGCACACAGTGAACTACACAAAAATGGCTTAAGCATAGTATTTCTTAAGGTACAACCCATTTATGGTTTGCACCAACGAAAATCCATTAAAATCAATAAGCTCATAGGCCCCTTTAGCAAGAACATGTTTAATGATGTATGGGCCTAACCACATCGGCTTGAACTCCCCAAACTCTAAATATCAGACTCTTGATCATACAATAGGACAAGGTCACCTTCCGAGAAGGAACGAGGCTTGAAATAATTATTGTATTGTGCCTTAATGTGTTTCTTGTGGGACTCATTGGTCATTGCAACATCATGTCGGGTTTCATTTAAGCATGTCAGATGCAAGATACACTCTTCTTCAGTGGAAATGGCACGGAGGAGTTCGACAACAAGTTTCATGGATGGAATTTCATACTCAATAGGAAGGATTGCTTCCAGACCATACACCAATTGAAATGGTGTGAATATGGTAGAAATATGAAGAGAGGTTCGATATGCCTAAAAGGATGCATAAAGGATAAGATTCCAATCCAATTTTTGGATCCATTTCATGTGCTGAAGGATTGTTTTTAATACTTTGTTGATTGCTTTGTCTTGCCCATACACCTATGGGTAGTAGGGAGTTTAGATTTCATTGTGAAGGCCCAAATTGGCAGTAAGTTTATACATCATGTGATTACATATATGCTTCCCATGGTTTATAGCTTGTGTTACACCAAACCTTGCAATGATGTGGTTGAAGAGAAAGAGAGTAGTAGTTTCGTTTGTGTTATTATATGTATGAATTGCCTCGGCCCACTTGGTAAAATAGTCTACCACCACAATTATGTAGCCATGCCCCTCGACTGAGTGAGGGTTACATGTCATAAGGTCAATTCCCCATTTCATGGAAGGTATAAATATGATAACAAGGTGTAAAGGAGTTGGTGGAGCACAGGTTTTACAATTGTATATCTAGTAGGCATGACACTTTTGTACTGTGAGGATAAAATCGTGAAACATAGTAGGCCAAAAGTAACCAACATGTAAAATATTCTATGCGGTGGTATAACTAGGCATATGTCCACCACATACCCCATCACAGAATTCATTTATAGCATTCTCGACCTCCTCATGAGTGAGGCACCATCGAAAAATCGTATTGATACCACAACGATAAATGGTGTTGCCAATTATGATATAGTTTTTAGCCTAATATCGAATACATCGTTGCTCAGAGCGATAGGCATTAGGACAAAAAGTCTGGGTCTAGAAATATATAATAATGTCTCCATACCATGGGTCAAATGAATCTATTAGGAACAACGACTCATCTGGAATAGAATCGCCAGATGTTGTTTCATTTTCAGGAGTGGGAAGGTCACAGATCAGTTCCACAAAGACTAAGGATTTCTTGGATTTGGATTTGATGAAATCCAAATCGAATTCCTAGAGGATGAAAATCCATTTGGAATAATTTCCTACCAACAATTGTCACGACAAGAAGTATGTCATGGGGTTGTAATTAGAAAAAAATATAGTCTTGTGAAGCAGTATATAGTGAAAAACCTTTGGAAAACTTGGAAAATCACCAAAGCTAACTTTTCAATGTGATTATATTTTATATTGGTAACATTTAAGTTCCAAATCAAATAATAAATGGGATGTTTGTCCCCATCGTTGTCCTCTTGGGCCAATACCATAGAGATGGTAGTAACTGCAGCGGCGAGGTACAAGAAGTAATCACATCGATAATATGGGGGGTACAACAATGATGCTCAAACCATTACAATTTTCAAAGAATTAAACACCTTTTTGGAAATGCTGTCCCAATGAAAGGGAACCCCTATATTCAACAGTTGAGTAAATACTTTGATAAATTCAGAATAATTTGGAACAAATCTACATAGAAAGTTATCCTTCCCTTGGATTCATTATAGTTGGAAAAGAGAGGAAAGAATAGGGAGATATACGATCACCTGTACTTTCAATTAATTCCTTGCTTCGATACAACGAAGCTAGTAATTATCCCATATTTCACGGAAAACACACACTTGCGTGGATTGAGAATGATGTTATAATGTCGAAAACATAAAACTATAGCTATAATATGCATGGGATGATCTGCACGATGTTTCAAATCGGCAGGTAGGTTATCCAAATACGACAGTACAATGTGTTTGATGTCATGTAAGGCATAATTAATTTCCCTCTAAAAGGTTGTCCCAACATTTTTCAATCTGAATGGGAGGTTTCGATATGAAAATGTTTCCCATGGACAAATAAATGTGGTTTTATGTTGGTCCGATGGGAGAATTTTTATTTGATTACAACTGGAAAAAACATCCATAAACGTAAATGTCTCACTGTTAGCACAATCATCAACAAACTGATTGATAAACATGGTAGGATAATTGTCTTTAGGACAAGCACAATTTATGTCTTGGTAATCGACACACACACACGAATTGTTCCTTGTTTCTTCATGAGAGGAACAATATTCGATACCCAATTAGTTATAGATACTTGGTAGATGAAACCAACAAAAATAAAATTTTCAACCTCGGCCTTAATAGAAAAAACCTTCTTAGGAGGGGTCGTTCGTAGGCACCGAAGAATTGGTTTAGCATCGAGATATGTTATGATCTCATGTACAACAATGTTTTCATCTATACGTGGCATATCTTCGTATGACCAAGTGAAAATGTCTCGAAATTCTTGGAAAATAGATTTATATATCCTGATCTCATCGAGAGAGAAAGATGCACTGATATGTACATTCTTGACAATTTTGAGCTTGATTTAAATATAAAGAGGGCTGCTCTCTTCAATATTCAAAAAATTATTCTCATAATCTATAGCGTGGATAGATATATAATTCTAAGATATATCAATGACATTGGATGAATAAATATCACGAAGATTATCCTTAGAAGAAGCTGACCAGGAGGAATGATGATGATTATTTTCCCACGACGCATCATATGGCATCATGACCTTCATCATGCTTTCATCAGTAGAGAATGTACTGAAGAAAGGATTAGAAGACGTGCCATAACATAAGGATTGACCAACCCAATTGATCGAAGAGAAAAAATTAGAATGTGTCGAAAAGGCCGAATAGATGCCTTCAAATTCAAGCTCAATAGGATTGAGTGACATATAGTCACCAAAGGTATCAATATTAAATGCATTAGGTACCATCCAAGGATAATATGGAGTAACACAAGAAGATATCATGTTGATGTAGGCAGCTAAGTTTTCATTATCGGGAAGGGAATAAGGAAGATGATGAAGAAAAAAAAATTCCCATAAGGGAAGAATCCTTAAGCAATCCCACCCCGAGTGCTAATATGGATGTAGGGTTTCTCACACAAGAGGGATGCTTCCAGTAACTTGAGAATTATTGGAAAATAATGTGATTTGATCAATAGCCACTATGACCCCTTTATGAGGGAATTCTATCATTCTGAAATAAGTTGAAATGACAATAGTCATAGTCTATACCCATGTAGGACCCAGTAGAAGATTATAGTATAATGGTCCATCAATAACTCCGACTTATACTGACACCATTTTTCCACCTAATTCAACCTGTAATCAACTCAAAATTCCATAAGGCTTGAAGCCTCTTCCATCAAAATCCTTCAGAGTAGTCAGTGACTGATTTAATTTAGGAGAACCAATGGCCTTAAAGAAAGAAAGAGACATGACACAGTTTGAAGCTCCTTCATCCGCAATGGTCCTCTGGATATTCTTACTTCTAACAAAAATCTAAATCATGAAAGCCAATTGTGTGGGAATTTTGGGCATATGATTCTCATGATTAAATATTATAAGGTTGAAATCTAAAGGACCAATGGTCCCAATGGAAGCAAGTAAAGCCTCTTATGGGCGAGACAATTTTGCAACACCTCAAGGGTTGAAATAGTTGAAGGATATTGAGCCAGATCCTCAACTATGTTATAATTCTATGGAGCTTTCACACAATATTTGCATGTGGATCTATGAATAATGCCCTTGGGAGGTTTAATTGTCAATATAGTAGGGATAACATTTGGGGTAGGATTTGAAGTAGAAGGGTTAGAACTGGTAGTTTGATCACTAGCCTGACCAGTTGAGGGATTCACATTATTGTAGTCCTTATTTCTTGTTGCCACCATAACATTATTTTCGACTTGGTAAGGAAAGCATCATAACTGTGTTAGAATATCTCAAGCAACCATGTTAGTGTCCTGATTAGGAAATGGATTTTTCAACACAACAACTGCGATAGATGGTTTAAGGAATTGATTAACTTCCACCCGATGTGGACAATTGCATGGGAAATTATCCTCATTATAGATTAAGCAAGGGTAATGAGGTTTCTGCTTTTCTTCATAAGACTGGTTATTTTATATATCCCCAGGAAGATTATCTTTCTTTTTTTTTCCTTTTCCTTTATTTTTACTTCCTGGTTGTTGATATTTTCCTTATGTGGATTCAATGACATGGATCTCAGAAGTATAAGCCACATAAATGGTAGGAGAGGGGTTTTGGGCGGCCAAAATAAGAGTTGGAACATGTGGTTTATTCACAAACTACTGGCTAGCAGAACCAATCACGACATCAGTGGCATGTGATTCTTTATCGGGAGGTTGAGGAATAGTACTGGAAGGTCATGGACAATTTGGTATTTTATCATAAAGTGTGTCAGATTGGGTATACATAAGATTAATATATTGGGCACAAGCAATTACCTTCTCTTCAGTCAAAACTCCACCTTTATCAATGTATTCTGTTATGGATGGTAAAAGATACTTAATAACCATTCAATTAGCAATTGGTCAGGATTGAAGGTTTTGACTAACATTGTCAATGTTGGCACTCATGAATATGATCACAAATATGAGTGGAATCATATTGTTTGAAGGAATTACAAGGTTCAATTTCCGAAATGAGTTAAGAACATGGTTGTTAAGGCACTAAAATTGTCAAATCAAGATCATGGAACTTAAATATACCATTTTGTTGTCGTACCAATAAGTGTCTGCTGGAAAAGACATAATCGAATAGAGTCTTCATTTAAAGAGTTCGAAGAAAACCATAAATGATACATCATGACATGTGTAGAAATATCTTCTCCATGTTTTCCACTGAACTTTGGGATATCACTGGGAAATTTCATAGGAATAACCGACCACCAAGTATTAAATTTTCATATTTTTCTATGTTGTATCAATTACTTTTAGCCCAAATTACTTCTTCATAAAAAATGTATATAATAATTAGCAGTGTAATCAATCATAAAATTTAACTAAACATAGAACAATATATGCAGTGATAAAGAAGACAACATCACAACCATAAGAGATAAAAAAATGGTCCAAGACTAGGAAAAACCCCACAAGGAGGAAACCCTTTCAAATATTCTTCTTCAATGGATCGCCATAAATTTTTTTTAGCAGAGAGTACAATGAGCCCAATACATATGCATCGGAAATATAAAAAACAGATCTACATATCTGCAGATATACAATATTAATAAATACGGATCTAATAGATCACTGAAGCCAACTGAAATCAATTTTCAAATCCTAGATCTGAATCTAGGATACTACCAAAAACTGACCGCGAGCATCTGTGACTATGAAGATGATATCAAGAAATACTTTGCGAGAAACTATGGTCGATATAGCCCAGATCTGCTCAAACGTCCATTAGCCGTACTCTTGACACTTTGTTCTAGTGGTTATAGCTCATTGGCCGTAGGAAGTACAACCTGTGCCTGCGGCTATGGCCCAGATCATCCCGATTAGGCTGTAAAGCCCTAACTACTACCTTGACACACTGTGCCTGCATCTATGACACCCTGGTCACAGGAAAAACACCCTATGCATGTGGATATAGCTTGAAAAACTCAGTGTTAAGCCTGCATCTATGATCTAGAAGCCCGAGATCAGAGCAAACCTCTCGCCTGTGGGAAAACTCCTTTCGTCGAACCTGTGCGAGCCAAAACAAAATAGACAAACCAAGAAAAGAATGAAAATAGAAGATAACTTGAGCAAGTGTGTGAGAATGAGCTTGGGGACACTTCTATTTATAGCTTTTGTGAGGGTCTGCTTGGGATTGAGTTCGACTTGACTAATTCCACATGTGCTTAGGCCGACCCATTTCATTTCACTTTAATAAATAAAATAATTCAAAATTTAATTTCCTCTTAATCAATTGGGGTGATCTATAGGCTGATTTTGGTCCTCTCAAAAAGAGGAATCTAATGCAATTATGATATTGACCATCTGAGTTTTCCAAGGTGGAATTTGACCCTAGTTTCAAAAATTAACACCAAGGAGAGTGACAAATGTTGAAATGGCGCTAAGAAAGGATTCTAATTTAATTTTCCCTTGAATTAAATTAGAATAAAGTTGTAATTCCACATCACAAGAAAACTTGTACGAGTTAAATAAGTTAGTAGGACTTAGTTGTTTTAGTTAATTCGATTTGAGGGTCTAACTTGAGTCATGTAGAGTGTCTCCTACAAAATAAGAGCCCTGGTTGAATTTATTTTGAGTTACAATTAATTAACTCAATTTATCTGAGTTAAAATAAGTTTAACTAGTTCTAACTGCTGGAGGAACTAGTGGGAGGTCAAAGAGTGGAACTTGGACTTGAACCACATCTAGTGATCAATCAAATAACTGATAATTCACTCATAAATAGCTCATGCATGTTAGTTCTGAGAAAGACCCAGTTGAGATTGGGGTTTAAGGGAAGTGTACTATCAGTTGTATAATCATCCAAATTGTACATTTGGTGCATGTAGTCAAAGAAATGCCCCTAATGGACTGCGCAGTATGGATTTGGAATTTACGAAATTAATAGGGCCTAATTACCCAAGGAAACAACACAAGGAAATAGGAATCCTGGAAGGCAGAAAATTAGTGAAGTATTGAACCATGCTTGTCTAGGAATCAGTGAGACATATATAAATAGTGCAGAGTTTTCTCATCTTGGAGAAAATCATTGTAATATTTTCATATTTTTTGACTTATGAAATATATAGATAGCAGGGTTTTTAGCTGAGGCTATCCCTAAGAAATATTTTTGTATTGTGCAATTGAAATTATTTCTATTTCATGTTTTGTGATTTTGCGATCTAAATTGGTTTCCGCAATTGGTAGAGTAGATTCAAGTATATTTATTTGGCATAGTACAATTTTTAGTTTAATCTACATGGATTTTTTACATGGTATCAGAGTAGGAATCACTCTAAAAGATAAGAATACAAGTTTTTTCTGTCTAGGTGAATCAAATTTGCAGATCTACTCTTTAGGAATAGCAGTAAGATCAGGATGTATTTCTCTGGATTGAGACTCGAACATACCCTTGAGGGTAGTTGAATTACATGGCTTGGAGAGAGAGGATGGAAGCAATGTTGGAATAAAATGGGATGAAGGAGTTCATAGACAGTGATATTCCCAAGCCTGCAACAACATATGCTCAAGATCTTGCGGCCTGGAAGAAGAATGTAGCCAAGGCAAGAAGGATTCTATTGGAAGGTGTTTGAGATTATATTGTCTCAAACCTTCATGGAAAGGAAACTCCATATGCTATGTGGAAACCTTAACATATTTTTTTCAGAACAACAATGACCATAAGAAGACAGCACTAAAGGAAAATCTCATAAAAATAAAGATGGATAAGGGAAACACAATACCAAAGTACTTGACCAAGTTCACCCAATGTTGGGATGAGCTTGGAAGTGTTGGTGTTACAGTTTTCAAGGACGATCTAGTGAACCTATCACTTCTAGGCCTTCCCAATAGCTGGCATAGCTACCAAGATTCAGTGAATGGTAAAGAGAAGCCACCAAAGTGGGAGCGATTGTGGTTCGACTTGGTGCAAGAAGAGATTCGGCGAAACGCCTGAGATGGATCCTCATCAAAGCATGGTGATGAGGATAATTGTGCCTTGGATGGAAAGGAAAATAAAGGGAAAAGGAATTCATCCCATTCCAAATCAGATTCTGTCCAGGCAGGCAAGAAGAAGGACTTATTGAAGATTATATGTTTTCACTATCACGAGCTGGGACAGTATGCCACGAAGTATTTGCACAAGAGGAGTGGGAGCTGAAGATCTTACTTCACAATTCAAGTTTTATTTTACTCTCATTGCATGCATGGTGTCATTCGTGATGGGTTCTATGTGCTACCTGGATAGTGGACCCTCATTCCAGATGACTGATAATAAAGAGTTCTTCAACAACTTGGAGGAGAAGGAACTGCAGATGCACATCGAGATGGGAGATGATGGTAGGTATAGTGCGACCGACATCGGTAATGTTACCTTTCAGAGGGATTTTGATTCGTCTTTTACAATAAAATATGTCATGTATGTTCCTAGTTTGAAGAAGAACTTAATTTCAGCTGTTATGTTGGAAGACCATGGCTACAATGTGATATTTAACAAAGGAAAGGTGTTCCTTTGTCACAAAGCCATGGGATAGGTGAAGAAGATCGGGGGTTTGAGTAAAGAGCCTCTACAAATTGGATGTAGAAGATTGTGTTTCCTTGATCACGAAAGTAGTGAAGGCGGAGAACCGATACATATGTGAGTTATGGAATATAATATTGGGCCATATACACCACAGAGCTTTGAATATCGTGCAACATATTTCTACAGGACTTCCTACATGAAAAGGGTGTACATTGGGGAATTACACCCTAGCCATCTTTCATGATAAGTACAGTCGAGCGAAAGCGATCCTTGAAAGAGTTCACTCAAATGTGTGCGGATCGTTCTCGACGACCTCCATGACCAAGCACATGTATTATGTGATTTTTATAGATGCTTTTCATGCAAGTTTTGGATATTATTCATACAAAAGAAAGAATAAACGTTATCAAAATTTTGTGAGTTCAAATCACTTGTTAAAAAAAAAATAGGCAAGAAAGTGAAGGATCTTAGGAGCGACAACAATGGAGAATATGTGTTGAATGAATTCAAGAACTTTTGTGCATCAAAAGGTATTATAAGAGAGTTTATATGTAATGTCCCAAATTTTATGGGACATTAATTTTTGCTAAAAGGATGAATAAAATGGGTAGGGGACCCATTCTTTGCATCATTAGAGAATAAAAATCCTCTAAATATAAAAGAGGATCATATTAGAGCTGGATTTCACACCTCCATGTGTGAAAGGAGGTTTTTGCAAACATGCTTGGCCAAGGTTGACCAAGTCAAATTGCGTTGGCATGAGTTGGAAAGCATTATGTGGGACAACGTAGGAGGGAAGTTTCTAGAGAAGAGGAAACCATAATTCGAAATAGGGCCCATGGAGGGAAGGCTCATTGTATAAAAAAGGAGTAAGGCAGCCATTGTGGACATCTTTGATCATTTTACATTTGAGTCTTTAAGACTTGTTGTTGCCTCTTGCTGTTCAGCAGAGCTGCAGTGCCCTCGGGCACCAGGGAGTCCTGTTTAGGATTTCCTCTCCTTCTTGAGTAGCTCATGAAGGATTTCACTCATCCTCCATATTCTGGCATTCAAGCATAGCATCATTCATCTACATCAGCGTAGTTTTTCCAGCAGAGATTGTGCAGTGTTGCTGGGTGTTGCCGGGGAGGTTTCCATACACCATCCAGAGCTTGTTTTTTAGTGGAGAGATGTTCTATTCATTGGGAGATCAGAAATGGTGGTTCTAGAGAATATCCCATCATATTTGGAATCAGGCCAACCACTTTCCATCAGAGGTAGCGCAACCCCTCTCTTAGACAACATTTTCATGGGTGGATATTTGCTGTGAGGGATTAACAGATTTTGAAGGGGAAGTCTTGGGTGAAAGGATCAGCCTTTCACTTAAGATTTCTATTGGAGGAGGATTATTCATTTGTTGCAGCCATTTCAGCCTTCTCCATGTATTTCCAGTTCTTGAGTAGCTGCATCTACCCAGCTACCCCGACATTTATGCAAAATGAAATTCTTGTATAGATTTCAGCCAATCCTTTTAGAGGATTGATTTATTGTATTTTCAGGGGTTGAGATCATGCTCCCCCACTTTATTTGAGCCTCATATTGCTATATCCTTGTATTATCATATTTTATGCAGCAATACCTCTATAAAATGCGCAGTCATGGCCTAGGGCTCTATTTATACAGCTATGTATTTCATGTTTACATGTACAGGTTTCTCGAGGCTTCCAGTGCCTGCTTGAGTAATCATTCTTCCTAAAGATTTGTATACTTATTGCTGCTAAGTCATAATATATGATGGCCATTATATTCTCCGGCATTTTATGTATTCATGGATTCATTGCTATTTCCATTTGGTGCATTTGTATATTGTTGTAGGTCATTCCCTTGCGCAATATCTTCCCGAGGAAGAAATATTTGCATAGCTATAGGCAGAGCCTGAGCTAGGGCTAGATAGCCTCCAGTTCTCACCCTCTCTTTGGAGGTGAAATAACTGGTAAAATCCCTCTCAGTCAATCTCTGACATAGCCTTGTTCATATTTCTGATAAAGGAACATTTCAGTGGTGAAAAATTCTGCTGATTTCCATTTCGGGACATTACATTATAGCACCTTGTAACCCACAACAAAATGGGGTTGCAGAAATGAAGAAAAAAATAATTGTGGGAGATGCATGGGCGATGTACATGATCAGGGACTACTGTTGCACTTGTGTGCGGAAGCATGCAAAACAATTGTGCATGTGTAGAACAGAATTCCTCATCAGATTCTCAGGATGAGTACACCAAAATAATCCTTTTCCATTAAGAATACATATGTGGCACAATTTATGATTTTTGGTTCATCATTTTACCGTCATGTTACTAAGGATGCATGAAAAAAGCTAGAACCAACAGCTGAGTTAGGAATATTTTTGGTGTACATTGATACACCTCACAACTATTAGGTGCACCTATCATCTCATAGGATGATAGTGGTTCGTATAGATGTGAAATTCGATAAAGAAAATGCCATGTGAATTCATTTAGAGAGGGAGATTCAGATGCATGCATATGAGGAGCTCTTAGCTCCCAAAGAAGAACCTAAAGATTTGGAGCAGCCACAAGAAGAGGAGCAGATAGTGGAGGAACCCACTCACATAGGGACATCCAGAGATGGAATGAAGTGCACCAGAGAGGCTGACATGTTTATGCATGTTTCTAAAGAGAATATGGGAGCACCCACATTAAAACATAGGCAGAGAAGGTCCCCAAATTGGTACACTGGCTACATGGCTCTTCTGAGCCACAGTGTAGAGACTAAGCCATCCTCACTCGAGGAAGAAGTGAAAAAACCAATATGGGTTGATGCCATGGTAGAGGAGTATGACTCCATTATCAGAAACAACACATGAGAAGTTGTCCCAAGACCAGAGGACAAGTCATTTGTAGGATCCAGGTTGATCTACAAGGTGAAGTAAGCAACAAATGGGAGTCTGGAGAAAAGCAAGGCCTTATTTGTGTCGAAGGGGTTCTTTCAGGTGGAGGGAAAAAAGTACGAGGATACCTTTGCTCCAGTAGCAAGGTACTCTTCAATCAAATTTATTCTTTAAATTTCAATGCAGATGGGATGGAAGATACATAAGATGGATGTAAATACAACTTTCCTCAACAGAGTGATTAAGGAAGTCATGTTCATAGAGAAGCCAGAAGGATTTGAGACCTTCGACAGAGAGTCACATTTGTACAGACTCAAGCGAGCATTTTATGGAATGACACAAGCACCCCATGCTTGGTACACCAGGATCATGTTGAGATTCAACAATAATATCCTATTGAAAATTATGCACCTACATTAGGATGGAGCCTCGGGCTCTTTTTAGGTGGATTTATATGTATAGATGCATGAGAAAATTCTATCTATAGATGAGGTCTATTTATAGATGTATGTGCAAGTTCTATTTATAGATTGCATGTATATTTATAGATGCATGTCGTCTATTATTATCCCTTAATATTAGTTGCACAATAAACAATAATCTATTTTCAATGAGCACTTGGAAATAGTTAACTAAAGTGGAAAATCAATTAGCTATAGGAATTTCGAGTTGAGTGGTTGGTTGGTGGAAAATTGGCTAAGGAACTTGCCAATTTTTGTATGACAGTGTGAGACAATTGTATGATGTACTGAGAGCTCTTGGATTGGAGCTTTGTATGAGATTGTTTCATAATCCATGATATATATAATATATATTATAGAGGGGTTTTTAGCTTAATGATTTATTGGTAAATTATCTCTGTTATGTGTGATTGATCTTTCTTCATGATATTGTGATTGTCGATTGTGTTTTAAATTTCCGCAAAGATTTTGTAGAAGCGATTCTGTATTTGACAGTGGCATATAATTTTTAGATCAAGAGAATCCAAGAAATGCATATTTTGTATTAAATTTCTACATGGTATCATAGGACAGGAGATTGCAATTTTTAAGTAGGAGTTGAGTTTGTTGGTGGAAAGAATTCGAATTTGCAGAAATACTTTCTTGGTGCTACAGTTGAGTTAACATCGAAATGGATTTCAATCGCTTGAGGTTAGAGTATGCACTCGAGGGAATATTGAGCTACATTTGTTGGAAGGACAGGATGGAGGTGGTGCTTGAAGATAATGGCTTGAAGGAATTCATTGACAATGATGTTCCTAAGCCTACTTCGACAGATGCTGCATTACTTGATGCATGGAAAAAGAAAGTGGCAAAGGCGAGGAGGATTCTGTTGGAAGGAGTATGAGACCACATTGTCTCAATCCTTCATGGGAAAGCCACATCATATGCTATGTGGAAGGCTTTGACAGATCTTTTCCAAAGCAGTAACGACCATAGGAAATTGACATTCAAAGATAAACTCAGGAAGATCAATATGGAAAAGGGAAAAAACATTCCAAAGTATCTCATGAAGTTTGTTCAATGTCGGGATTAAATGGGGAGTGTGGGAATAAATGTTGCTGATGATTATTTGGTGAGCTTGGCTCTCTTGGTACATCCTAAGCGTTGGCACAGTTATGAAGACTATGTCAACGAACGGGAAATTTTTTCGGATTGGGAACAATTGTGGTCAGATCTGGTGCAAGAGGAGTTCAGGCAGAACACCAGAGATGGATCTTCATCAAAGCATGATGATGAAGAGGATTGTGCTTTTGCTTCCAACGCAAAGAAGGGGAAGGGGAAGAAATTCCATTCCAAATCTAAGTCTAAAGGCAAGAAGTTGACCCTTGTCCAAGGTGAAGTGTTTTCACTGTAACAAACATGGGCATCTCACTACTAACTGTCTGCAAAAGAAGAAGAAAAAGAAGGCTACGGGAGTTGCAGTTGGTGAGGCCCTTGCCTCAAAATTTGAGCTTGAATTCTATTTGATCACATGCATGGTGTCAAGTGCATTGGGATCGGTGTGGTATTTGGATTGTGGCGCTTCCTTCCACATGATGGGAGATAAGGATATTTTTAGTGACTTGGAGGAGAAATATCTCCAAATGAATATAGTGTGACCAGAATTGGTACCATTACCTTTCAGAGGGAGTAAGGTAAACCATTTCAATTGAAAGATTTTATGCATGTTCCAGGTTTGAAGAAAAACTTTACCTCAGTCGCAATGTTGGAGGACAAAGTCTATGACGTTGTTTTCAGTGATGGAAAAGCTTTCCTGCAACATAAAACAATGGGTCAAGCCAAGTGGAGAGGGATTAGAGTTAAGAATATCTACAAGCTGTAGGTAGATGGTTATGCTGCCATGATGGGAAAGACAAAAAAAGTGGTGAGACGGGATGAGGGTGAATTATGGCACAGGCGATTGGGCCATCTTCATCATGAAGCCTTGAAAGTCATGCAACAAATATCTATTGGATTTCCAATGGGAACACTTGCTTAGTTAGATCAGTGCAAGGGTTACACCATGGGGAAGTATGTAAATTCCACCTTTCATGAAAAGGAGAACCATGCTTCGGGGATCCTTGAGAGAGTTCACACAGATGTGTGTGGACCATTCTTGGTTGCTTCGACAGAAAAACATAAGTATTATGTTATTTTTGTTGATGAATATTCTCATAAATATTGGATCTTCTTCATGTAGAAGAAGGATAAAACATTCTCAAAGTTCTATGAGTTTAAGGCATTGGTGGAGAAAGAGTCGGGGAAGCAAGTGAAGGCTTTGAGGAGCGATAATGGTGGAGAATACATCTCTAACGAATTCAAGAACTTTTGTAGCAAAGAAGGAATTCGAAGAGAACTCATAGCGCCTCATAACCCACAACAAAATGGGGTCACGGAGAGGAAGAACAGAACGATCGTGGGTGTAGCACGAGTGATGTTGCATGATCAGGGCCTACCAATGAATTTGTGGGCAGAAGCATGCAACACTACGGTTTATGTGCAAAATTGTTGTCCTCATAGAGTACTTGGCATGAGTACACCTGAAGAAGCTTTTACTGGTGAGAAACCAGATGTTTCTCACTTTAAGGTTTTTGGCTCATCTATTTATGTGCATGTGACCAAGAACGCCAGGAAGAAGTTGGAGCCGACTGCTGAAGTTGGGATATTTGTGGGGTACACAGAAACACCCCATAATTATTGTGTGTATTTTCCAAACTTTCGAATGACTATGGTGTGACAGGATATAAAATTAGATGAGGGGAAGGCCATGTGGTTGTCGCTTGAGAGGGAGCTAGAATTACATGCGGAGGAGGAACTGATGGTTCCCAAAGATGAGTCTCTAGGTGTGGATCAACCATAGGAGGAGGTTCATGGAGTGGAGGAGTCCACTCACATAGAGTCAACCATCAAAACTGGCAGAAGGTGCACCACAAAAGCTAAGAGGTTGAGACTTGATGCTGCACAGAAGGTAGGAGCCACTACTTCACAGTGCAAACAAAGAAATTCTCCTGACTGATTTACTGGATACATGGCTTTCAGGTTTTCGTGAACTGCCATATACACCTTGGTGATCAAAGGAAACAAAAATGACCAAGGACTTGACGTATGTGCAGGTAGTATCCCCGAATGTTGTGTTCAGTGTATCACGGTTACAAGGCGGCAGACTCGGCTTCCTATGGATAAAAGGATTACAATCTATAGGTGTCTCCCTTTATATATGCGACGATACGGGGAGCACAAGTTCGTACTAGCATTGTCTGAAGCCAAAAGGCGAGCGACAACGATTAGGTTTCAAGACGCCGAAACACGTCTCTAGCCTAGACCACTAGAAATCTTTCGTTAGGTTCCAATGTTACCTTAAGTTCATTGAGTAAATTTTAAATTTAATCTTGAATTATGTTTCAATTTCTAGGCCCTATCGAATGTGGAACTCAACTTCCTAGATGCAAACTATATGCAAATGAACATCATTTCAATTCAATAAATGCTAGTTATAAGAAGGATAGAAATATTTCAAACAAGCAAGTAAAGAAAATATGCGAAGAAACTTCTAATGCCCTTAATCCAATTAATCGAAAACAAAATTCCTTCCTAGATTGACAAATGCTAGTTATGTAAAGGAACGTTTCACTTTCGATGCAACAAAATAATGCAAAGATATTTTTTAATTTTTTTAATTTTCAATGAAATGAAGCACACATTGTACTAATTCAATGGAAAAAAAATAAACACTAGTTTGAGTTTTGTGAATGTATGGTTTTGAAAGTGAATGACTCAACCAAAGCGAAACAGACACAAAAAAATGCAAGCTAATGGAGAAAACTTTCAATCGAAAAAAGAGAGTTTCCCAAAGCGACCCAAATAAGCAAAGTAATCGATGCTCAAAGTATTGAAGAAGAAGGACAAATCGAAAAACGAAGAGACCATTCAATCAAAAAATAAAAGGATCAAGAAAAATTCAGTCTAATGAATCGAAACGAGACTGATAACAATCAAAGAGACTTGTTCTCCAACAGAAGGCTCGGTGTGCAAGAACACTCAGAAACCCTAAGGTCTTAAATAACACCGACAAGAAAATGGACAAACGACTGAGGGAAGCAAGTCTACAGTAGTAAACACAGTGTGCAAAGGCTTAAACACACTAAAAAATAACCCAGAAGCAAGAACAAATGACCAAAATATGCATTAGGGAGGTCAAACCAAAACCTACAGGGGTTGGCATGACTGTAAGGCTGTAATCCACGGCATACAGAGGTTGGCGCGAGTGCTAAAAGAGAAACATGCGCCAATCGGCACGACTGTCTAGAAAAAAAATGCGCCAAGCTAGATACCTATGGGGAAAAGAGGAAAAAACCCTAACCTAATGAGAAGAAGTCAACCTTGACACTCTGGAGCTGAACAGAGGATGGAAACTCAACAAACAAACCAAAAAAAGATAGATAACTAAACCAATAATTGAAACTGACCCAACAGGATGACACGACAAACTCGCACTATTCCCCAGCGTAGTCACCAATTTGTTATGAAGGTAAATCCTCTCTGCGGACATAGATGATCCCTCTAGCCCTAGGGTGGGTCTAGTAATAAAAGGACACGCTAAAGTTTTTCTTCCTAGTTAATGAATGAACAAACGACATGGTAGATTGACCTACCTTGAATCCAATGTTGTCGATGTTGCAGAAAGAGTGGTGGCCTATCGCTCCTACCTTGACAAATCACGATCCGTTCGCTGTCATGCTCAGATACCTGCACATAGGACAAAGAACAAGAACAACATATGACAAAATAGTTTCACTCACAACTATTATGCAGTCAAAGAGGGCTAAACATATCGCATCAAATAAACATCATAACACAATAGTGGAACCAAAACAGTAGTCATGTATATTAATGAGTAGAAGGAAGAGTACAACCGATTCTTGGACGTCACAGTCTCCTCCAGCAGGGTTCAGATGAAGCGCGTCTCAAATGTTGGTCAGGGAATTCGGACTCAAACTCTCTTAGAAGTCATCAACTCGAGCTCTCTCAACACAATCTTTCTTACTCTATCTTCTCTAGCAACTTAGCTATAGTATAATTCTCCTAGTTCAACTATTCAGTCGTTCAACTATATTGTCATAATGTGTTCAGCTAGCCTCTACTAAAAAAATAGTTTCTTATATAGAGGAAAGGGAGGAGGTTGGGATCCCTACAAAGGTGGGAAGGAGTCCTATCCTTTAGGAAATTTCCAAGGGAGGTGGAAACTACTAACTAAAGGAAGGAGTCTGTGGTTGTTTCAGTTCAACCACTCCCAAGGACTCATCCCCGGGGTGGTTGGAATGGAACCTCCACCTCTATTTTTAAAAAACATTCCATAAACAGCTTGGCACGGGTGTCTAACTAGCACAGAGCACCAACTGGCGTGGGCTCAGTGTTAAATTTCCTGGTCGGCACGAGGGTGTAACGGGCTACTCGCGCCAAGGAAAAAATAGGGATTTTCACAGCTCTTCTTAGGGAAATGTCAACAAGAAGAATGTTGCTTTCATCAAAAGGGATGCAAGGATGGTATTTTCAAAACATGACACTGCTTATTGGTCATAGAAACGACCCTCCAATGTGCGAGTTGGGCATTGCAGGGACAGTGACAAAATGTTGTGTAACACATACATACATATAAACCATCAACATAAAACCATCAATATCCATGACGACCATGTCAATCAATGACATACATACATACATATATGCATATACACATATATAGACATCATCATAATTACAACATGATTACCAAATTTCATAAGGTTTAAGTTCAGGGAAATTCCTTTATCTATGCACAACATGCACAATATTGAGAACAAAAGTTCCCAACATAGCCAAGGTATCTGATATCACAGATCCATTTACTTTACCTTACCTAATTACTTTTCTCATGATTGTACTGCCACCATCCATTCACCACAATGAATCCAACCAGTCCAACCAGCTATCATATTATTATCTTCTGTTGCACGTACTCATGCTCTGAGCCTCATTCGGCTCTTAAATTACATGTTGGGTACCACAAAGATCTTGTCAAGCTCCATTAACTTTCCTCTTTCCCAACAAATTCCCAAGAATCAAAACATAAAATACAATGACAAGAAAAAGAAACAAACAAGAAGAAAACCAGGAAAACCAAAATTAATAAGACACCAAAAACAAAGTGGCATAGTTATGCACCAGACATAAGCAAAACCGCAAAGAGTCAAGCTCAATAAATCACAAAGGACCAAAAACATAAGACTAACAATAGAGATCGTGACTCAATCCCCATGGTTTCCAATGTCTCCAAGTGAAAGCTCAACCCGAGTCTTCTTTAAGATTTCATGGCAAACTCTTTTCCATGTAATCCCCTGAATCATACAATCATAAACACATAATTTTCAGCGCATAAATAAACATAAAACATGCTTTTTACTTTACCTTTTTGTGCCAAACACACTGACCTGTAACTGAACACACATGTCAACCATATGTACCAAACATCAAGACAACATATCTATCAATTCAAAATCAACTTTTACCCAGACTGACAACCATGTCATAACCAATAATCAACTCACATTAATCAGTCATAATACATAATGCTATAACTATCACCTACTTAAACTCAAGTATATACAGACTATCTCAGCACATATGTGTTAGCACAACCATCTTAAAGCAAGTTCATTCCTTCATGCAATCTTATAGGTATAAACTCATATCATGCAATTAATCAAACATTCAAACAACTTGCAAAGATACCATGCTAAATAGATCAAATAGATGACATAATCAAACACTCAAAACAATCAAGCACAAAGTATATGACATAAGCAAACTCATACCTCAATGTATCTCATGAGAGGCTATCTTGTCTGCACAATCAATATAGATTAGCACAATATAACTTCACAACACCTCAACTCAACATAAATAAGATCAAGATATCCATAAAAGTAACCAACTAACACATTCACATCATAAAATCATAATCAATTGTCATTCATACATAACAATCACATATGCACAGTGAGCCTAAATTAGTACAATACAATATCACAATTATATCGATTCATACATGAACGCAATAACTATAACCATCTACATAAGCCAATTGAAAGAAATATGATACATATAACATCAATATCTTAATTAAATAACTCTAATCATCAAGTTACTATAATATGCCAACAACAAGCTATATATCACGCTCATCAACAACATGTAACCTAATCATCAAGTTAACTAGCATACCACAACAATAAATTAACATATAGCATGATCATCAACAACGTATAACGTAGTCATTGATCTAAATACAAGTTAACATATTCATCAATGACATATAACATAATCATCAAGTTAATACCATGCTTGACTAACCGACACATGTACATATGATCACATTAATTAACTAGCATCTATCATGTATGTAACCATAACATCAATAGAATGAGAGGTGTGCACATAATCATAGTAATAATAGAATGAAAAACATATAAGTAACCCTAATGCTTACAACAACCATGAATCACATACCTACATGCCAAGCATACAACTTGTATGACAATCTGCTCTTGCCTCGAGGTCCAATGCTGCAACTTCACTTTGATGATCTGCATCTCCTACTCTATCTCATCCAAGACATTAGCATCATAATATACCAATATCATCATTATGACCTAATTGCATACAATGACCTTAAGCACAACAACCTTAACCATACGCACCCACTTGACATGTATAACCAATCATGAACGACCAATGCATGTCCCACATATCACATCACATAAGCAAGCATACACAAACAATACACAAGCATGACCAATGTGTAACCCTAGCATAAGAAATACATGGATATACAACATGTAGAGACATGTAAGAAAGCATACATGGTCAATACATAAGCATGAACAACACATAACTAGCCATACACACATGATGATACATGTTGACAACAACACCATCAACCCTTCCATGTCGACACCACTGCCACCATGGCCAACACAACACAAATGCAACAAGAACATATAGACCTCAAGCATACTAAATTCATATGCAACCAACATAAATGCATGATCCACACACCATTCATCAGTCTGAGAGTTGAACCTAGCTCTGATACCACTCTGTGGTATCAGATATCACCCAAAGAAACCGAAACAAAACATCACACAAAGAGACTGAAACTAGCACCACCATCATGCATACACAACAAGCACAGAGAACATAAGCATGAGGAACATATATGCAATTTACATTTATGGTGGAGAGACATACCTCATCACTGTCACAATACATGCTTATAACTAGCATAACACCAACAGAAATACCATGGATATATCAACAATAGAATCCACACACACACACACACACACACACACACGCACACACACACACACACACACACACACACATATATATATATATATATATATATATACCAACGTATTTTCATACTGAATACCAGATAAATGAGCTCTTCATTACCGAATGTAAGAACCAACCAGAGATGGGACTTCCATGTTCCACCCAACCATAGATTGGCTAAGAAAAATATACTACAGCTAATGACCCCCGTGCCATATTCCAAGCATGAATGGGGGACTTAAACCAAAAGAATCAATCAATGCATACTGAGGCTAAACCACCTCACCCTCATCAAATAGAAATTATGCTTTACCATGATCCAACTCGGATCACTAGTCCACACCATAAACATGTCATAACCGAATTTACCGTGATCTAACCCCGATCAGTAGGCCAACACAAGCATGGATATCATTGGATTCTATCCACCTAATATGTGAGTAATTTTCTTTTCTCCTAGTCTCTTAGGCTTTACCACAACCCACAATCTGAATTAGGGACCACTGGGCCCTAAACCGAGACATACTCTCTGGGATTTACCACAATCCAAAACCCGGGATTCCTAGGCCTCAAATGGAGAGAAAAACACCTCTAGGCTTTACCATATATCCCATGATTCATCGTTCGAGGATTCCTATGCCTATCGAGGCAACACACTATCCAGATTTACCGCAACCCACAATTCGGTTCAAGGGTTACTAGGCCATGTGGTATATCAATTTGGAGATCCACCCTACTCAGCTTCAAATCCATCCAGTGATCCAACTAAACCAAAAAATGAGAACACCACAACACCATGGCTATCCAGAAATGGCAAGGCTATTTTGAATACACTATCACACCTGGAAAAACCCATGCCAAGAAAGAAAATAACCACATGCAATACCATGCATGCCAAATCTAGCAAAGAAAATACACATCCAAATCAATGCCTGCCAAGAATCCTGTTGTAGCTGATTGATCCTACTTTTCCCTACTTGACCTTTGCCTTCTTGCTCTAAATCTCCAAGTATGCCACACTCACCAAGAGTGCTCCAAGAATACTCTAAGTGTCCAAGAGTATGAGAGAGAGAATAATGAGAGCAAAATCTTCACCAACGAAATGTAGGTTTTAACCCTTTACAGAAATTATCTGCAAACGAATCTTAAAAACAGAAAATAAACAATAGCGAGAGCATAAAACATAAAACAGATATACATAGAGATTTTCACCTTGATCCCAAATCGGGACAACCAGCTTGATTTTTCATTATATTCCTTTTAGTGTTACAACACATATATATATACATGTCGAAGCATACATAAACCCCAATCCATTAACCCTGGATTAGAAGATAACCATAGTTCTCTTGACCGGATCTACAAAATACTAGGGGTCGAAAACCATCATGCCCCAAAACCATGTGCAAACCCATGCACAAAACCATGGGCGGGTCCGCCCACCGAAAAATAAGGTCCAATTTTTTTTTCTTGGGGTGCTGCCTCGAACCTCGAACAAGGGGGGCTACCGCCCCACCTGCTACACCCGGCACAACATACAGGGGAGGTTGTCGCCCCCCCTGTGACCCCCCCATGCGTGACTAGTCATGGAAAGAATATAACACATACCCAACACGAAAGCTTTCCAATTGATCCTCAACATCATTTTTATCATTGATGCCTCTAATTTCTTCATTTTCCTCCTCACATGCAACCTGTGACCTTTCACCTTCCTTTTCTCCTAATTTCCATTATTTTCATAAATAAATGTGTCAAAAATGTCATTTTTCCCTTCCAAAGCCTTTGTCTTTCCTTTGCCAATTTCCTTAGCCATATTAACTTAAATGAACACCCACTAGGATGTTCTGCCCAACATTCAGCTTGGAATACGTGTCCCATCAACCGTGGTTATTATTTTTAACATTTATTACATGGAATTTTCACTAGGGTTGTTACAATTTACTTGTCATCTTTTGAGGCAGAGAATCGGTTATAATTTTGGGATATTTGTACATGAATTCTTATTTCTTGTATGTGAAGCACTAAGCATCATAGAAGAATTCAAATTTCTATATTGGATTTGGCCAATGGCTTTGGGGGTAGAATTTTTAAGCAATTGGAGTTGGAGGAAGCTGCTAAAACACAATTCTATACTCATTTCAGTAAACCTAACATTAAGGGAATTTTGAGGTCTAAAATGGGCCTCCTAAGAAAAATGTGCAACCAAAATAAAATTTATAAGGACCAATAGGATTCAAGATGATGATGTCAACCATGGGCGATGATTCACCATTTTTTAAGTAAAAGGGTAAAAAGATTAAAAAATAATAAAATAATAAAATAACTTTTTCAACTCGTATTTTCAACTTATTTCCCAAATTTTTTACTCAAATTTTGAACGGGAGTATTCATTGGATGTAGAATTTAATTCCTAATCCAAGGAGTACGCATGTTGCATACTTTCGATGTACTCCGCTACACGAAAATTGAGAAATACATGAAAAACATGATTGTAATCACGTTTTTCATGTATTTATCAATTTTAGTGTAGCAAGGTACATCGAAAGTATGAAACATGAGTACTCCTTGGATTAGGAATTAAATTCTACATCCAACGAGTACTCCCTCTCTAAATTTGAGTAAAAACTTTAAGAGATAAGTTGAAAATACGAGTTGAAAAAGTAGTTTTTTCTTTTTTCCCTCTAAAATTTGATGATGTAATCAAATATTATTTTATTATTTCCACTATTATTTTATAATTTCCTTAGGAGGCCCATTTTAGACCTCAAAATTCCCCTAATGAAATTAAAATATTGTTTCTCAGTTATAGGTATTACAAAACTACCCATAGGTTTTTTCTGAGGAAGACTCTTCAAAGTTTAGGGCACAGGTGTCTTTAGAAGAATTGAAATAATTTTTTATGAAGCTTCAAAAAGATAAAAGTCCAGGGCTAGACAGTTGGCCAATAGAATTTTTTTCAATTTTTTTCTCTCTTTAATGGGAGAGGAACTTCTAGAGGTCATTAAAGAATCTTGGTTACAAGGCCAAATGACTAGGCCTTTGAGTGCAACCCATGTTTCTCTTATTCCAAAAGTATCAAGACCTAATTATTTTAATGAGTTCAAATCGATATCCTTATGTAATCTGATTTATAATCTTATTACTAAAATCATTTCAAATAGGATAAAAATAAAAGTGGTGGAGACAACTTCACTGGAGTAGTTTGGGTTCCTAAGAAACAGATAAATTCATGATGCAGTTGGGGTGGCTCAAGAATGTTTTCATTCTATCAAAAATGAAGAAAAAATCTTATATTACTTTCAAGATGGATTTAGATAAGGCCTATGATAAGGTGAGCTAGTCCTTTCTTCGTCTATTTACAAAAGGTTGGTCTGGATTTTGCAACGACTGAGTGGATTATGGCATGCATATCTTCAACAAATTTTGTTTTCCTTGTTAATGGTAAACCTTATGGTTTATTTAAGAGCTACAGAGGGCTTAGGCATGGTTTTCCCTTATCACTTATGTCATTTCTCATTGTAATAGAAGGATTAAGCAAATGTTGAAATTATGTGTAGATCTGAAATAGCTCATGAAATTTACTAAATCACAAGACTCAAATCTACTCTACTACTCTACGAAACTCAATTCACAAACTAGAACAATAATCTTGCAAACATACATCAGTCACATAAATGAGAACACAAATGTATCTAAGGGGAAATAAACTGCTAAAAAACCCTTCAACCTTGTTTTCTTTATACAAGTGAACAAGATAAGCTATTACGCTTTTCAGCTCAATCCCAGAGCTCAACCTACAAAAGAAATTATATTCTCTAATGTGTTAATGAATGATTGATTTTGGCCAGTACTTAACCAAGTCAACACACCACACTAGCCCACCACACCCCTATTTCCCTGAGTTGTTCCTTGAGGAATTGGGCCCCTATTAATTAAGGAATTCCTTTAATTGATTGCACAATTCCCAAGGATGGTCCACCTGATCTCATGCGACACATGTACACTTAACTAGTTAACAATTGTCGATTAACTGCATTGGAAACTCCACCACAATTGGGAAACTCATATTATTTGCATGCATGAGTTAATTATTAGTTGATTGATCAGTTAACTAGATGATATTTGAGTTAGATTGATGTCCTACTACTCAACTGACCACCAACTAGTTCAATTAACAGTTAGAACTAGTTTAACTAATTACAACTAAAATTAACTCAACCTAGGCTCCGAAAATTTAGGAATCACTACATACAACTGAACTTCATGCCCCTAACTAAAATTAACTAATTTAATTGACTGATAACAACCATGTCACCTCATTTAACTCATCCAGGCTATATGTTGATGTGGAATTTCGAATTTTCCCAATTTAATCAAGGAAAAATCAAATTAAGAATTTCTTGTTGCATTTTTCAAAACTCCCTCTTAGCAAGAAAGGGAGTACCATCCACCACTATCATGCCTCTATGGAATGTATTTCATTAAACACTTCTCACTGTTGTTGATGCTACTGTAACATCTGCAACAGAGAAGCACCCAAAAACAACAACAAAAAAATTGAATCAACTGTATCTACAACTATCTACTGGGAAAACTGTGTTGTTGTTGAATCTACTATTGAGCCTCCTGATCTATTGTTAACACTCCTCTACAATCCTCACTATATGACTTAAATTGATCCTCATTCTACTGAATATTATGAGCCCCTGTAGCAAGGGTAATGATCCATGAGGATAACACCTCACTGGACCTTGCCCAAATTTCTGCACTCTTTGGATTAGGGCTTCACATAGCCCCACTTCACACCTGGAGGTATGGTTGCATGTGCTCTCTCGGCCCGCTTAGCTCGAACTCTCCCCCTACTCGTGGTCTCTTCTTGAGTGGATGTCTCAAATCTGCCTCCAATCTGCTTCTCCTCTTGTGGTTGCTCACAACTTAACAAGGCTCCTTCTGAGGCTTCATTTTGTGAGGTAAATCATGCTCCTCCTCAACCAACATGTCTCTAACCCTTGCCTTTCTCCTCAAGTATTTTCATGCATATTCTACCTCAAGTTCATACAGGTTCTTGACTCAAGCACCGATCTGTTTCCCTTGTCCAGTGGTTATGTGTCTCGAGAATAATTTCCCTTTACTAAAGATCATATTGTAACCACGGTCTTCCAACACCGCAACTGAGATGAGATTTTTCTTTAGGCCTAGGACAAAAATGACATCCTTTAGTCTGAGAGAGGAGCCTGAAACCCTCTGAAAGGTGATTATACCAATCCTAGCCGCGTTGTTCCTTTTGTCGTCTCCAAAATAAATGTTCATATAGAGATCTTTCTCCTCCAAGTCACTAAAAACCAGTCTATTCCTCGTCATGTGGAATGACGCACCACTGCCCAAGTACCACACACTCCCCATCACCATGTTGACCATGCATGCAATAAGGGTGAAGTCAAACTCGAATTGCAAAGCCAAAGATTCACTTATTGTTGCTATTGTAGGCTTCTTCTTTCTAGACTTTTTGTGTGGACACTTAGTAGCATAGTGCTTGAATTCATGAAAATTGAAGCATTTAATTTTGGACAAGTCTTTCTTCTTTCCCTCTTGGTTGGAATTAGCCTCACCGTGGGACTTCTTTCCCGTGGTCTTAATTCCTTTTCCTACTAGTGAAAATTCCTCTTCATCCACTTCTTTGGATGAAGTATCGTCTATGGTATTCCACCTTATTTCCTCATGTACCAAATCATACCATAAGCATTCCCAGTTTGGTATTTTCTCCCTCTCGTTCACTGAATCTTGGTAGCTATGACAGCTCTGAGGAAGGCCTAGAAAGGCTAGGCTTACCAAATAATCTTCTACAATAGTAACACCAACTCCACCAAGTTCATCACGACATTATGTGAACCTGCTCAAGTATTGCTGAATAGAGTCATTCTTCTGCATCTTGATATTTTGAAGTTTATCCTTGAGAACCAACTTCTTGTGGTCACTATTATTCTATAACAAATCTTTCAATGCTTGCCACATTGCATACATATTTTCTTTCTCATGGATATTTGAGACAATGTGGTCGTTTACTCCCTCCAATATTATTCTCCTCGCATTGCCTACACACTTCCTCCATTTTGCTATATCCTTGACATCAACTAATCCTGGTTTTGGAATGTCATGATCAACAAATTCATTCAAACCATTGTCTTCTAGCACTTCCTCCATGTGGTCATTCCAAGCAACAAAATTTGAGTTTCCCTCAAGGACATACTCAAGTCTTAGTCCATAGAAATCCATCCTTCTAGCTCTAAAGAATTGATCCTGCAAATTTGATCCTCTTGCAACAACAACTTCAAAATTTATGCTCTACCATGAATCTTGCTCTGATACCATGTATAAATTATGTGTAGATCTGAAACATCTCATGAAATTTACTAAATCACAAGACTCAAATCTACTCTATTACTTTGTGGAATTTAGTTCACAATCTAGAACAATAATTGTGCAAACATACATGAAAACACAAATGTATCTAAGGGGAAAACAACTGCTAAAAACCCCTTCAACCTTGTTTGCATTATACAAGTGAAAAAGAGAATTTGTTACAATTGTCAACTCAGTCCCAAAGCTCAACCTAAAAAAGAAATTATATTCTCTATATGTTTCGTGTTAATGAATGATTGATTATGGCCCCTATTAATTAGGTAAATCCTCTAATTGATTGCACAATTCCCAAGGATGGTCCACCTAACCGTATGCAACACCTATACACTCAACTATTTTACAATTTTCGTTTAAATGCCTTGGAAACTCCACCACAACTCGAAAACTCGTATTCTTTATATGCACGAGTTAATTATTAGTTGATTGATTAGTTAACTAGATGATATCTGAGTTAGATTGATTTCTTACTACTCAACTGACTGAAAACTAGTTCAATTAACAATTAGAACTAGCTTAATTAATTACAATTGAAATTAACTCAAGCTAGGCTCCTAAAATTTCGGAATCACTGCATAAAATTGAACTTCATGCCTCTAACTCGAATTAACTAAGATAGTTGAGTGATAACATCCATGTCACCTCAGTCAACTCATCCAAGCTATTTTTTTATGTGGAATTTGAATTTTCCAATTTAATTAAGGAAAAATCATATTAACAATTTCTTGTTGCTAATTAAATTTTCTCCTAAAAAAGTGGTAACACATCTTTTTGTTTGTGGATGATGTCTTATTATTTGGCTCTGATTCGGGGATTGGGAAAATTTTAGAAAAATTATTAATCTCTTATGTGAGGCCTTTGTGTTACTGGTTAGCCTTTCTAAAATCCTCCTTTTATCACTCTTTGATGAATAAGCAAGATTTAGACAACATTAAAAGTTTTATGTCATTTGATGTTAAACCTTTATAAGGAGGTTTGAAATGTCTAGGCTTATTTTTAAACCTTAATGGTTACATGAAAGAAGATTTCTATTGGCTTCTAAAAAAAGTGGAGAAAAGAATTAATAATTGGATGTATAGATGGATTTCTTTGGGAGGTCGTTTGGTCCTTGTAAAGGTAGTTTTCAAAAATATTCTTGTTTATTGGCTAACTTTTATGAACACTCTACCAAGAATCTTAGACTCCATTAGACGAAAAATGTTCAGCTTTTTGTGGTCCTGAAAGAAAGTGAAAGAAATAATTTACCTTGTTAATTGAGAACACATTTCTCTTCCTAGGAAACTAGGGGATTGGGGTATGAGGAACTTGTCCTGGTCTAATCAGGATTTAAACTTAAAAATTATTTGGAGGAGAATTTTTGGGGAGGGTCTCTAGTAATAAGTCACTTATTTCTTGGATAAAACAATCACCAAAGATTGGGAGGAATGTTTCTATAATTTGGAGAAGCTTGATGCACTATTACAAATGGTTAGCTTCTTGGCTAGCTTGGAAAATTGAAAATGTGAGACAAGTTTTCGTTGGGAGGGATCCTTTTATGGGAAATATAGATTCCTTTTGTCCTTCCGAAGATCTCATTAATTTTCTGCATTTAAAAGCTATCTTTATATTGGCTCAGGTAAAAAATGAAAAAGTATTAGCTAACTTTGATTGGATTTTTGTTGTGGATTTGGGATTAAAAGGAACACTTGCATTTGAATGGGATAGTTATGTTATGATACTTTATCAAGAATGGATCAATCTATCAGATCCAGATGATGCAATTGTGTGGAGTTGGAATGTAAAAGAAGATAAGGTAACAACACTTTCAACATACGAAGCCATTTCACAATTTCTTAATGCAAGGACATCTTGTGAAGTGGTGGTATTTCGTTTTATGGAAATGATATTTACCTATGAAAATCAAAAGCTTCAATTGGTTCTTCAAAGGAAAAAAAATTTGGGATAACTTATAGAAAAGAGGTTTCATGGGACCAAATATATGTTATATGTGTCAATTATATGGTGAATCCATTTACTATCTATTTCTTTTCTACCCTTCTACAAAAACTGTTTGGAGTATTTTGAAAGATAAGTTACAGTTTAAGGGTACTTGGGAAGGATTAGGCTTCGAATATAGTCTTAGGAAGTAGATTATGGAAAAAAAAAAATTCATACCCTTCCTTTCTTTGCAACTTATGGTATTTGGATCTATAGTAATCAAAGAATTTTTTCAAGGAAAAGTTCCAAATGATGCAACTGTCTGCATCAAAATTATGGCTTTCTACTAGGAATTGTTTGTATCTCACAAGAAAAATCGTTAATCCTTATGACAGTTTGAGGACTATTTTAGCTTTGACTTTCTTTTTTGAGTAGATGACATCTTTTTGGCAGCATTAGTCATTCAATGTCTTTTCATAATATTGGGATATATTTTTATATGTATATAAGTTGTTATCTATTTTGTTGGGTTGGAACTTTTATCATTTTGATATGGGGTTAGATGTCTAGAAAAAGTGTTTAGAAAGTTTAGATTATCAGTTCCTTATAGCTATTTTGACTGCAAGAAGCTATATTTTGGTCTTTGAAACTTGAATTGTATATAACTTTGATTCTATCTCATGAATCACAAGTCACTGTGTTTTTTTCGTTGTGAAAAAAAATGTATATATCCATCCTCAAAATCCCTTCTAGTGGTTGTGAACTTATCATCTTCTATTCTTATTAAATGTTATATTTTATGATGAAATAATTTATTTCCTCTAAACCATTAGGTTTATGAAGTTAAAAGGGTATTTTAAAGAAGTTTCCAAGTTGGTATAATGTATCTTAAATATATTACAATTTGTGTATTTTAACATCGTATTTAGTTAACATATGGTTAAATATATGTTTTATATATTCAATTATGTTACTATGTTCCAATGCATACTTCTTTAGGATATAATAATATTATTACTTTCTTAATGATTTATTGTAGATAATTATTTAATATATAATGATATTATCATTTTTTTAATGACTTATTGTAGACCAATTTAGATTCATTTTAACTGCACACCAAGAGGGATCAAATCCATTTTTATTCTCAAGAGATTTGATCCATCTCGGAGTTACGATGGACTTAGGTTAGTTTAATTACAATTATAAATATGATTATTAATTTTATTTTATTTTTATGTAATTTACCCAATCAAAATGTTATATTAAATTTTATTTTCTTTATTTTATATTAACTTGTAAAACATTATTTTATCTTTATTTTTATTTTTATGTCATTTGACCGAGTCAAAAATTTTAACAAGACATGATGTTACAATATTTCTACCATAATGGGGTGAAGAGAAAACATGATATAAAATTCAAAATAAGAAAATAGAGCTAATATAGATTTCCTCAAATTGAAGCTAATTAAAATTTTTTAATATGGATTTAGATAAGGCCTATGATAAGGTGAGCTAGTCCTTTCTTCGTTTGATTTTACTCTAGATTGGTCTAGATTATGCAATGACTGAGTGGATTATGGCATGTATATCTTTAACAAAATTTATTTTTCCTTGTTAATGGTAAACCTTCTGGTTTTTTTAAGAGCTATAGAGGGCTAAGACATGGTTTTCCTTTATCATCTCTATCATTTCTCATTGTAATAGAAGGAATAAGCTAATGTAGAAATTATTTGTAGATCAGAAACTGCTCATGAAATTTACTAAATCACAAGACTCAAATCTACTCTACTGCTCTGCGGAATTCAATTCATAATCTAGAACAATAATCTTGCAAACATACATCAATCACATACATGAGAACACAAATGTATCTAAGGGGAAATCAAATGATAAAAACCCCTTCCACCTTGTTTGCATTATACAAGTGAACAAGAGAAACTATTATAATTGTCAATTCAATCCCAAAACTCAACCTACAAAAGCAATTCTATTCTCTATTTGTTATGTGTTAATGAATAATTGATTTTGGCTAGTACTTAACCAAGTCAACACACCACACCCCTATTTCCTTGTGTTGTTCCTTGCGGAATTGGGCCCCTATTAATTAGGGAATTCCTCTAATTGATTGCACAATTCCCAAGGATGGTCCACCTGACCTCATGCAACACATGTACACTCAACTAGTTTACAATTGTAAGTTAACTTCCTTGGAAACTCCACCACAATTGGGAAACTCGTAATATTTGGATGCATGAGCTAATTATTAGTTGATTGATCAATTAACTAAATGACCTTTGAGTTAGATTGATGTCCTACTACTCAACTAACCACCAACTAGTTTAATTAACATTTAGAACTAGTTTAACTTATTACAATTGAAATTAAATCAATCTAGGCTCCTAAAATTTAGGAATCACTACATACAACTCAAATTCATGCCCCTAACTTGAATTAACTAAGATAACTGAGTGGTAACAACCATGTCACCTCAATTGACTCATCCAAGATAACTGTTAATGTGGAATTTCAAATTTTCCCAATTTAATTAAGGAAAAATCAAATTAATAATTTCTTGTTGCATTTTTCGATACTCCCTCTCAGTAAGAAAGGGATTACCACCCACCACTATCATGCCTCTATGAAATGTATTGCATGCAACACTTCTCACTATTTTTGATGCTACTACAACATCTGCAACTGAGAAGTCCCCAAAAAAACATTGAATCAACTATGTCCACAACTGTCTACTGGGAAAATTGTGATGTTGTTTATCTCTGCTACCAAGCCTCCTACTCTGTTGTCAACTCTCCTCTACACTCCTCAATATCTGACTGAGATTGATCCTCCTAATATTGAATATTGTGGGCCCTTGTAGCAAGGGTAATGATCCATGAGGAGAACACCTCAATGGACCTTACCTAAATTTCTGCACTCCTGGGATTAGGGCTTCACATCGCCCCACATCACACCTAGAGGTATGGTTGCATGTTCTCCCTCTACCCACTTAGCTTGAAATATCCCCCTACCAGAGGTCTCTACTTGAGAGGATGTCTCCACTCTACCTCTTGTCTACTTCTCCATTTGTGGTTGCTCCACAACTTCCCGAGGCTCCTTCTCAGGCTTCATTTTGAGAGGTAAATCATGCTCCCTCTCAACCACCATGTCGCTAACCCTTGTCTTGCTCCTCAAGGCTTTGCATGCATATTATACCTCAAGTGCATACAAGTTCTTGACTCAAGCACTGATCTGCTTCACCTGTACCATGGCTGTGTTTCTCAGGAATACTTTCCCTTTGTTGAAGATCACATTGTAACCATGGTCTTCCAACACTGCTACTGAGATGAGATCTTCCTTTAGGCCCAGACTGAACATGACATCCGTGAGTCTGAGAGGGGACATCAAATCCCTATGAAAGGTGACTATACCAATCCTGGTCGCGTTGTACCTTATGTCGTCTCCAAACTCAATGTTCATCTGGAGATCTTTCTCCTCCAATTCACTAAAAAACTCTCTATTCCTAATCATGTGGAACGAGGCACCACTATCCAAGTACCACACACTTCCCATAATTTTGTTGATCATGCATGCGATAAGGGTGAATTCAAGCTCGAACTGTGAAGCCAAAGCTTCACCTGTTGCTGTTACTGCGGGCTTCTTCTTGCTAGACTTTTTGTGTGGACACTTAGTAGCATAGTGATCCAATTTATGAAAATTAAAGCATTTAATTTTGGACAAGTCTTTCTTCTTGCCCTCTTGGCTGGAATCAACCTCACCTTGGGACTTCTTTCCTTTGGCCTTCATTCCTTTGCGTACTAGTGCAAATTCCTCTTCATCTACTCCTTTGGATGAAGTACCATCTCTGGTATTCCGCCTTATTTCCTCTTGTACCAAATCAAACCATAAGCATTCCAAGTTTGGTAGTTTCTCCCTCCCATTCACCAAATCTTGGTATTTATGCTAGCTCTTGGGAAGGCCTAGAAGGGCTAGGCTTACCAAATCACCTTCTACAACAGTAACACCAACTCCACCAAGTTCATTATGACATTGTGTGAACCTGCTCGAGTACTGCATCTTGATATTTCGAAGTTTATCCTTGAGTGCCAACTTCCTGTGGTCACTACTACTATAGAAAAAAACTATCATTGTTTGCCACATTGCATATAGATTTTCTTTCTTGTGGATATTTGAGACAATGTGGTCCTTTACTCCCTCCAATATTATTCTCCTCGCATTGGCTACACACTTCCTCCATTATGCTAGATCCTTGACATCAACTGATCTTGGTTTTGGAATTTCGTGATCAAGAAATTCCTTCAAACCAATGTCCTCCAGCACTGCCTCCATGTGGTCCTTCCAAGCAAAAAAATTTGAGTTTTCCTCAAGGGCATACTCAAGTCTTAGTCCGTAGAAAGCCATCCTTCTAGCTCTGAAGAATTGATCTTGATCCTCCTGCAAAAATAACTTCAAAATTTATGCTCTACTATGAATCTTGCTCTGATACCATGTAGAAATTATGTGTAGATCTGAAACTGCTCATGAAATTTACTAAATCACAAGACTCAAATCTACTCTACTACTCTACGGAATTCAAATCACAATCTAAAACAATAATCTTGCAAACATGCATCACTCACATACATGAGAACATAGATGTATCTAAGGGGAAAGCAACTGCTAAAAACCCCTTCAACTTTTTTTTATTTGTACAAGTGAACAAGAGAAGCTATTACAATTTTTAGCTCAATCCCAGTGCTCAACCTACAAAAGAAATTATATTCTCTATCTTTTATGTGTTAATGAATGACTGATTATGGCTAGTACTTAACCAAGTCGGCACACCACACCCCTATTTCCTTGTGTTGTTGCTTGAGGAATTGGGTCCCTATTAATTATGGAGTTCCTCTAATTGATTGCACAATTCCCAAGGATGTTCCACCTAACCTCATGCAACACCTGTACACTCAACTAGATTACAACTGTCGTTTAACTGCCTTGGAAACTCCACCACAACTAGACATCTCGTACTATTTGCATGTGTGAGCTAATTATTAGTTAACTAAATGATCTATAAGTTAGAACGATGTCTTACTACTCAAGTGACCACCAACTAGTTCAATTAATAGTTCGAACTAGCTTAACTGATTACAATTGAAATTAACTCAACCTAGGCTCCTAAAATTTAGGAATCACTACATATAATTGAACTTCATGCCCCTAACTCGAAATAAATAAGCTAACTGAGTGATAATAGCCATGTCACCTCATTTAACTCATCCAAGTTGTCTGTTGATGTGGAATTTCAAAATTTCCCAATTTAATTAAGGCAAAATCAAATTAAGAATTTCTTGTTGCATTTTTCAACAACAAATTGATTGGTAAGGAAAGAACAACTAGTAAGATTGAAAGAATTAAATTTTCTCCTCGAAAAGTCGTAACACATCTTTTTTTTGTAAACGATGTCTTATTATTTGGCTCTAATTTGGTAAAGGATTGGGAAGCTTTTAGCAAAATTATTAAGCTCTTATGTGAGGCCTTTGTGTTAGTGGTTAGAATTTCGAAATCCTCCTTTAATCAATATTTTATGAATAAGAAATATTTAGACAACATTAAAATTTTTATGTCATTTGATGTTAAACCTTTAGAAGGAGGTTTGAAATATCTAGGTTTATTTTTAAAACCTAATGGTTACAGGAAAGAAGATTTGCATTGGCTTCTAAAAAAGTGGAGAAAAGAACTAATAATCGGATGTATAGATGGATTTCTTTGGGAGGTCATTTGGTCCTTGTAAAGGTTGTTTTAAAAAAATATTCTTGTTTATTGGCTAGCTTTTATGCACTTTTATGAAGGCTCTAGCAAGCATCTTAGAATCCATTAGATGAAAAATGTTCAGTTTATTGTGGTCTGGAAAGAAAGTGAAAGAAATAATTCACCTTGTTAATTAAGAACACATTTATGGGGGGTTGGGGTATGAGGAACTTGTCTTGATCTAATTAGGCTTTAAACTTAAAAACTCTTTGGAGGGGACTTTTTGGGGAGGCTCTCTGGTAATAAGTCACTTATTTCTTAGATAAAATAGTCACCAAAGATTGGGAGGAATGTTTCTATAGTTTGGAGAAGCCTGATGCACTATTACAAATGGTTAGCTTCTCGGCTAGCTTGGAAAATTGGAAATGTGAAACAAGTTTTCATTGGGAGGGCTCATTTTAGGGGATGTAGAGATTCCTTTGTCTTTCAGAAGATCTCATTAATTTTTTTCATTTAAAAGGTATCTTTATATTGCCTCGAGAAAAAATGAACAGGTTTTAGCTAACTTCGATTGGATTTATGTTGTAGATTTGGGATTAGAAGGAACACTTGCATCTAAATGGAATAGTTATGTTATGATACTTTCTCAAGCAAGGATCAATATCGCAAATCCAGATGATGAAATTGTGTGGAGTTGGAATGTAAAAGAACGTAAGGTAACAACACTTTCAACATACAAAGCCATTTCACATTTCTTAATGCAAAGTCATCTTGTGAAGTGGTGGTATTATGTTTTATGGAAATGGCATTTACCTATGAAAATCAAATGCTTTAGTTGGTTCTTTAAAGGAAAATTTTTACCTGTGATAACTTATAGAAAAGAGGTTTCAGGGGACCAAATATATGTTATATGTGTCAATTAGATGGTGAATCCATTTACCATTTATTTCTTTTCTACCCTTCTGTAAAAATTGTTTGGAGGATTTTGAAAGATAAGTTACAGTTTAAGGGATCCTTTAGGGTACCTGGGAAGGATCAGACTTCGAAGATAGTCTTAGGAAGTGGATTATGGAAAACAAAAATTTCATACCCTTCCTTTCTTCGCATCTTAGGGAATTTGGATCTGCAAGAATCAGATAATGTTTCAAGGAAAAGTTCTAAATGATGCAACTGTTTGCAGCAAAATTGTGGCTTTCTTCTGGGAATTGTTTGTATCTCACAAGAAAACTCGTTAATCACAGTTTGAGGACTATTTCCACTTTGACTTTCTTTTTTAAGTGGATGTTAGCTTTGTTGCAGCTTTAATCATTCAATGTATTTTCATAAAATTGGGATATATTTTTATATGTATATAAGTTGTTATCAATTTTTTTGGGTTGGAACTTTTATCATTTTGATATGGGGTTAGATGTCTAGAAAAAGTGTTTAGAAAGTTTAGAGCAGAAGTTCCTTATGACTATCTTGATCACAAGAAATCATATTTTGGTCTTTGAAGCTTGAATTGTATATAGATTTGATTCTATCTCATGAATAACAAGTCACTATACTTTTTTCTTTGTGAAAAAAAAATATATCCATCCTCAAAATCCCTTCCAGTGGTTGTGAACTTATCATCTTCTATTCTTGTTAAATGTTATATTTTGTGATGAAATCATTTATTTCCTCTATACCATTAGTTTTATGAAGTTAAAAGGGTATTTAATAGAAGTTTCCAAGTTGGTATATTATATTGTATCTTAAATATAATGCAATTTCTGTATTTTAACATTGTATTTAATTAACATATGGTTAAATATATTTTTTATATATTCAATTATATGTTGCTATGTTCCAATGCATACTTTTTTAAGATATAATATTATTATTATTTTCTTTATGATTTATTGTAAATATTTCTTTAATATATAATGAAATTATCATTCTCTTAATGACTTATTGTAAACTAGTTTAGATCCATTTTCACTGCACCAAGAGGGATCAAATCTCTTTTTATTCTAAAATAGTTTTGTATCTCAAGAGATTTAATCCCTGTGGAAGTTAAGATGGATTTAGGTTTGTTTAATTATAATTATAAATATGATTATTAATCTTATTTTATTTTTAAACTTGTAAAACTTTATTTTATCTTTATTTTTATTTTTATGTAATATGACTGAGTCAAAATGTTTAACCAAATATAATGTCACAACATTTCTTCCATATTGGGGTGAAGAGAAAACCTGATATAAAATTCAAAATAAGAAAATAGAGCTAATATAGATTTCCTAAAAATAAAAATAAAAACTAATTAATATTTTTTTAATTTTAATTATATTACATAACAGAATATGACATTTCAATATCTCTTCTATACTAAATTGGAGAATGCCTCTTCACTATAACATTATTTTATCCAAATATTCTGACATTTCAATATCTCTTGTATACTAAATTCACTATTTTATCCAAATATTCTGACATTTCAATATCTCTTGTATACTAAATTCACTATTTTATCAAATATTCTGACATTTCAATATCTCTTCTATACTAAATTCACTATTTTATCCAAATATTCTGACATTTCAATATCTCTTCTATACTAAATTGGAGAATGCCTCTTCACTATAAGACTATTTTATCCTAATCATTAAAGAGAATGCCTCTTCACTATAACACTATTTTATCCTAATCATTAAAGACCAATAAAGACCAATATACCTTAGAGAGCCTAAATTTCTTTCCAAAATTAAATTTAATATATATAATATTTATTTTCAGAATTCATAGTTCATTAAAGTTCAATTTATGGGTTGTTGTTGTATGCGCTTTCTTTTCAGAATTCATAATTTCATTAAAGTTCAATTTATGAGTTGTTGATGTATGTGCTTTATGAATTGTTGCGGTATGTGCTTTATGAATTGTTGCGGTATGTGCTTTCTTTTCAGAATTCATAGTTCATTAAAGTTCAATTTATTAGTTTTTGCGGTATGTGCTTTCAAATCTTTTCAAAATTCATAATTTATTAAAGTTCAATTTATGAGTTGTTGCTGTATGTGCTTTCAAAGAAGCAAATTGCTTATGTGCTACAAAAGTGAATGGCTTTATTATAATTTCTGAATTCATAAGAACTTCAGAATTCATAGTTCTTATGAGTTGTTGCTGTATGTGTTTTCAGAGAAGCAATTGCTTATGTGATACAAAAGTGAATGGCTTTATTATAATTTCATGATAGAATGGTTTGTTCTTTCTTATTCAAGATCAATATACCTTGGAGAGCATAAATTTCTTTCCAAAATTAAATTTACTATACATCATATTATTTAGTATACATAATATTTATTTTCAGAATTCATATTTCATTAAAGGTCAATTTATGAGTTGTTGCTGTATGTACTTTCAAAGAAGCAAATTGCTTATGTGTTACAAAAGTGAATGGCTTTATTATAATATGTGTTACAAAAGTGAATGGCTTTATTATAATTTCATGATAGAATGGTTTGTTCTTTCTTATTCAAATGGATTTAATTGACATATTTCCAATTATAATGATGCTCTTCCATTGCCAATTGAACTGTTCCAAAATTATGGCGAGATTCTCTTTACAAATACATTAGTTTTAAAAAATATATTTCAAAAATTTATAATTTTTTTTATATAAATTTGGTAATATAATAAATTTTTTGAATTTAATATTTTGATTATTACTCTTAAAATTCAAACTCAGAATGTCCGTTATAGTTGGGCATTGGTTTGAGTTGCAGAAGAACACGAACCCTGAATATATAGAAAGGAAGTCGAACTCATTCTGGGGAGCCTCGATTAGAACATAATCAAACTCTCATTGCAAAGAAATTAACAGAAATGATTGAGATTTACTGAAATAATAGTACGGTTATACAGCAGAGAACAGGGCTCAGAGGAAATAAGAAATACAGTACAAAAGAAAAATATAGTACAAAAGAAATGACAACCATCCGGTTTGGTTCTGCATGAAGCCCAGCTCACAACAGAACCCAATCATTATTTCCACACTCAAGAAATTAATGCATATGAATGCTCAAACATAAATGAAAGACATAGGGCACTTAGGGTTTTCTAAGGCTAAGATGGAATATTAATAAAATGTACCTGGAATTGCAGCCCTGCGATGACTGCAAAATGAAAGATATAGGGCACTTAGGGTTTTCTGAGGCTAAGATGGAATATTAATAAAATGTACCTGGAATTGCAGCCCTGCGATGACTGCAAAATGAAATATATAGGGCACTTAGGGTTTTCTGAGGTTAGGATGGAATATTAATAAAATGTACCTGGAATTGCGGCCCTTCGATGACTGCTAAATGAAAGATATAGGGCACTTAGGGTTTTCTGAGGCTAGGATGGAATATTAATAAAATGTACCTGGAATTGCAGCCCTGCAATGACTGCTAAATGAAAGATATAGGACACTTAGGGTTTTCTGAGGCAAGGATGGAATATTAATAAAATGTACCTGGAATTGCAGCCCTGCGATGACTGCCAAATGAAAGATATAGGGCACTTAGGGTTTTCTGAGGCTAGTATGGAATATTAATAAAATGTACCTGGAATTGTAGCCCTGCGATGACTGCAAGAGAGCATTGATCTCTGCCGCGGTTTATCCTTGTCTGCACATTGTATTACTCCTGCTTTACATGCTTTGAATTTGGGTTTTTTCGCTGCCTCACTATCTCCAGGAGCTTGATATTGCGGCAAGTGTTGTTTTCTTCATAGACTTATGTGTTCAGTTCCTGTAATCTCTGTAGGAAACTGAACACAGACGTCTATGAAGGAAACAACACTTGCCGCAATGTCGAAAATAGTGATGAGGACAGCCTGCTCCCAACTGATGATTTGATTGAATCCTCCAGCGGTTCCCGCCTCAACCTGGGAGCCATTTCTATGAATTCCTGCTTCTGCTTGAAACGAATCTTGCCATAATGTATTATCCTTAATGATCCTTGTAAATGTTTGTTCCAAATGATTTGTGAGCATTATATACTAATTTCGATTAATTGGTGTACTGCAGCTAAATATATTACAATGGGTTTTTACAATGGGTGTATTTTAACATGGTGGTTTTGGTTAATTGGTATACTCTAGCTAAATAGATTACAATACTAATTTTGGTTATATGGTGGTTTTGGTTAATTAGTATATTCTAGCTAAATAGATTACAATGGGTGTATTTATTGTTAAATATATATTTTGTATATTTAGTTATTATTTAGATGTAGAGGTCATAAATGTTAGGTGTTTATGAATTACATAGAAAAAAAAATTCATATTATTATTTATAATTTTTTATTTAAATATTATTTAAATAAAAATATTTTATTTTGAAGTTGTTTAATTCATGAGAAATCATTCACTTAAAAAATTGCAATCACTATAGATAATTTCCATATGCCTAACATTATAATATCACTTCAGAATTGCAATCACTATATTAAATGATTTTATTTTTAAGTTATTTAATTCATGAAAAGTCATTTTAATAACTTATCAATCAACAATTTCCATATACTTAACCCTATAATATCATTTAAGAATTGCAATCACTATAGATAATCTTTTTTCTTTTCATGGTAGCCAGTGTTTCTAATTATCAAAATTGTTGCGGGCATATCTTTCCCATGTTCTTACAACGAGAAGGTAGAGCTAATCTTGCTTCCATAGCCAAAAGAGCCCTCCTAAGTTGACTTAAAAGTAAAACTATTTGAAAAAACATAAGTAATATAATGTAAAGCTTAAAAGTAAAACTATTCGAAAAGACATAAGAAAAGTAATATAAAGTAAAGCTTATGATCAATGTCAATAATAGAATTAACTTGGTTTGCCCAAATACTAGCATTACCCTTAGAAGGGCCATAAGATTCTTTAGACATAACGAGAGTGGAATTTTTTTTTTAAATGTTGAGTACCCTATGTATAAGGAAGGTGACATGATTTGAGATATGTGCCACCAAGTTGGAGGGGGCATCTTGAGAGACTAGGAGTTCTTTAGAATTATAATTGAAGCAACAATGGATTCCTTTTTCTAACTTGGAGGTTTAGAAGATGCTTCCCAACTTTGAGTGCATGGTGAGTGCATGTTGGTCTCTAGCAGTATTTGTCCTTGTATTTTTTTCCCAATGTGGCCTTCTTCTACTTTTCCTAGTCTAGAGCCAAGGAAGTGACCATGTCCATAGTTTTCATAATATGTTTTTCAAAATGGTGGAGGGCTTTCCTCATCCCCACATTTCCAATGCAAAAAAAATGATGAGACTTGGTGTCCAACAAGAGAGTCTTTGTGCCTCCTAAGCCTTGTTGTGAATTAAAATATCATCAAAGAATACAAACACAAAAGTATGAAAAAAGGGTAAAAAAGTGTTTGTTAATGAAGCTTTGAAAGTGGTAACCACTACAAATACTAAAAGGAAACACTAAAAATCATACCCACATATGTGAAATGTAATCTTAACAATGTCTACCTCCTTCATCCAAATTTGGTTATATTCAGAGTAGAGATCCAATTTAGTGAAAATTTGTGCACCATGAAGCTCATCTAATTTGAGGCCATTAATAACTGGGATGTGAAATTGATCTTTAATCATCAACTTGTTGAAAGAATGAACAAATGCACCAGTTGTCTTCTTTCTTCAATACATAATGACTAAGGAAGAGGAGGGGTTGGTATTCGAACATATCATGCTTCTTCCAATGATTGCTAAATGATCTTTTTCAATTTCATATTTTTGTGCAAAAGGAGATTTATAAGAACATTCATTGGGTGGTTGATTACTTAGAATCAACAATATTCCATGATCATGATTGTCATGTGAAGTGGGTAAGCCATGGAATGTTGAAAGTACTCGGTGATGTTTGCCTAAAACCAACTACAAATCAAGATAAATTTCTTGTGGCTAGTTATTCATAAGTTGGATGAACCTAAAGTGTGAAATAATGCATTAAGACCTTTCTTTGAGAACATTTCCCTATGGTGAGAACAAATATTTTTTGGTGCACTTGCATGAAGACCTTTGAAGGTGTGATTAAGGCCCTCTTTATTGAATTTAATGTATTACACCTTGAAATCCATTATAATATGCATAAGTTCCTAAGGATACCCATGAGGGAGTATATACACATGCATTTCATTGTATAATTTGAGCATGTTGGATATTGTATTATAACAAGCACAACTTGTGGACTAATTCCTTCCATAAGGAGTAATTGATGGTGTTTTCCTACCTTATAGGTTTAATGATATAATTATTAAGCAAACAAACATCTTTATTGTTTCATAGTTATATGTCTTTGACTGATCTTTAATTCTATTAAGGAACATAACAAGTGGTACCATAACTACTACTTCAAATCCTTAATCTAATTTAACTATCCCAAGTAAGTTGTATTTTACAAGAAACTCCTATGATTCTAGTATTGAAGAATACATAAATTGTTGAGCATGTTGGTAGTTGTTAGCATTGATGTTAACCGTTTTCATTGATATATCAAGTAATGTCAAGTTCAAGGGGAGCTTATAGGGGTTTTCATGCATGAGCCATGCTATTATTGATGTCTTGGTTGTTTGTTGAGAAACATATCTTTGAAGGAATTTTTCCTACATGTACTTTGTCTTAAAAGCACATCCAAATACCTAAGTTAGATAGACTTCTCCGAGACCTTTCCAATGGTATATGGCACTTGACCTAACTCCCAAGGAATGAAGATAAAAATAGAAAGTTGAGTTTGAAGTATTGTAGTTCAAGAAAGGTTCTAGATGGTCATGGTTCTAGCATGGGCACATGCTACAAATCCTAGACCCCCCTCCTTTTGTTAACTATCGATTAGATGAGGTGTGGGATGAAGTTTCGTTCATCGATCTCAAATGAAACACTTGGTGCACCTTTAGAAGGTTTATGTTGGTTAATGTAAAGCGATGAGCAATGGAATAGTAATTTGTTGGTCCTAGGACCTAATCAGAGGAAGCTAGGCTAAAGCACCTAGTCAATTATTGGACCGCCCATTTCAACTGGTGTCCACATAATAGAATGGGCAGCAAGTTGTGAGTGGTGGATCGACAAGGTTCTGGTCATGTTGACTAGTCACAAAGGGCCACATGAAAGTGTTTACATGTTGAGAACCCATTAGCCATTAAATCGCGGAGGAAATAAGCTCAATATGAAGAGTTACGACTGGTGAGTGGTAGCTAGTGGGGTGACAAGGCCCCAAGTCACAACTACTAGTCACTGGGAGCTCAGCAATAAACTCCTAGACCTTTATCAGACCGCTAGATGAGACCTGTTTTGTACACAACTAAGTGATGGACAAAAAGTAGTGGTTTTCATACTAAACATCCAAATGGAACCAAAATATGATGATGTGGTAGCACATGACACATGGCGATGCATGGTAGGTGGAATCATCGCTTTTGGATGGCCAAATGGATTGTTGGAAAGTGACACATAGTTATACATGTGACAAGTAGACGTTAGCAAAGGACATGTGGTAGGGTTTGATTGGTTCATGTAGACATGATGTGGTAGCTTTAGATGCCTTGGAATATGTGCAAGAAATTGGTTTTGCAAGGTTTTTTAGCGTTAATTGATTTTGGTGATTTTACAAAGGTGGGGCCATCAACCACCACCCACTGCCCATCAACAAGGGAACAAGAAATGTGAATTTTGTCTAGTGGAGGAACAATGTGTGGTGAGGTAGAAATTGACCAAAGCCATCAACTATCAACATGGAGAGTGGTTTCGTCTATAAATGGCACTGAGAAATGGGAATATTGCCATCAAGTGAAGTTTGTCCCAATATCAGGATTGCGAGAAGGTGTGTGTTGGCTTACAAAAACTTCATCTTTTTCACACTCTTTTCCTTCAATTTGAACCATATTCTACTACTTCATAACCTTACATTAAGACCATTTTTCATAATTATATATGGGTTTAGAATTATTATTTTACAAAGCATCTATTTTAGTATTTCAAGTGAGGTTATAGTTAAATATTAGAAAATTAACATATTTTCACTTATATCTAAAAGTTGGATGAGTTTTATGATGTCTGTAGTTATATTTGAAGACTCCACCAAAGTCATATTGCAGCACTTAGCCTCAAATTCGAATTTCCTCTTCAACTCTTGAATATTTGAGGAAGATTTGAAGATAATTATTCAAGCACATTCAGTGGAGAATAATCATGGAAGCTTTGATAAGATCTTCTATCAAATATATTAGACACCTGTGATAGGATTTGTAGAGGTAATTATCTCCTAATTTTAGCAAATTGGTTGTACATACTTCAGAGGAAAATGATTCTGAATTTATTAGTTGCTTATCCTCTTCTCAAAGCAACTCATGTATAAATAGGAGTGCTTTCTCCATTTGAAAGGGGAGTAAGGGAGAAGAAATTTAGAATTTGTAATCAAAATACTTGAAGAAATATCTTTGTAGATAGACTTTAGTCTTTTGGACCTTGATCCAAGCTTATTTCACTTAATTTATGTTGATATTATAGTTTTCAACTTCTAATGTGCTTACTGAGCATTGGAGGGCGCCCTTTACCAAGTATGTACACTCTTTCCTTTCTTTGTTTATAGTTATAGATTTCAATCATTTTCATAGACTATATTTCAATTCATAAATTAAATTTCAATTGCTTTTGTAGATTAGTTTTCAATAATTTTGATACATTAGATTTATATCACCTTTTGTTGACGGTGTTGGACCCACCAACATTTAGGGGATCTCCTTGATATGAAATCCCAACTAGACCTCACACTGTTTGGAGTAGGAGTCCCAACCATGGGGTGTTAATGATCTGCTTTGGTTGCAAATGCACATATAGTGGTGCACAGTGTCTTTGGTGAAAGCAAGTGTGTGACCCTGTGGAAAGGAAGTGTGCCCTAAGAAGCCAGTAATAGTATACAACTTGGAAGGAACACAAGAGCATAATGACATCGCATGAACTAACATGTGGAATGGTCCACAAGTTAAGGTGAAAAATTAATACATCAACAATCATCCAATAAGATTCATACAAATGCCAACTAAATAGTTCATAAGCATATGCGTAAGTTAAACAAAATATATTGAAAATACAACAATAATATTCCTACTATATCCACAACATATGCATGAAAGCATGTCAGCTCTAATTTTTACTATAAGTGATAGTTCCAATAATACATACACCATTAATGAACCACTTGCCCCAATAGTGGAACGTTAACTCAACAACACCTTCTCCTCCAAATAAGTATACCCCCTATATGTTACAGAGAAGCCACAACTGTCACAAAACTCCCAACCTCTTCCTAAGCATAAGCCTAGCCAAAATATTGGCTCCCAAAAGCCTATTACATGAGTTATGAGGATATATTTATAACAAAGCGGGGTGACTCTTCACATGCCCCTTTATGACTCTTGGACTCCCCTCACGACTCTTCAACTTCTTTACAAAATGAATCATTACATTACATTATGACTCTTCACATTCCAATATGGACACTTGGAATTTCACTTTTACAAATAATTACAAATAATATTACATTTTCCACTTGTACCCATATGAGACAAAATATGGTAGAGATAACTTGACAACCTAACAAGAAAAAACACTATGATGCTTGATTTTGGGTAAACTCTATCTCAACAACTTCTACTTGATACTTCTCGGTCACATATTAATGCCAAACTTGGTATTGTGTGATGACATCCCCAAACTGCGTGATGGTGTCTGGATGCAAGCGAACTCTAGCCTCCATAGCATTCGGGTACAATGATTTGGAGCCAGTCTTAACTTCTTTCTCAAGCAGGCGCAACATTATTCTAATATGGAAAATACCACTCATGTAGTTCTGCATGTTTTGTTTGTTCAGCTCCATGTCCTCCTTGGTGGCAATCTGTTTCAGCTGCTCCAAATGCTCTTTGATCTCTTGCTTGACTTGATGTTTACGTTTAGCTTTGGTGAGTGAGCCAACTGATGGGATCTTGTGGGTTATAACCATGAAATCCAAACTGTTATATATCTGTATCTATGAGGCCTGAATACTTCCAATGAAAGAGGCAAGTTTCTTATTGTTATGGTTCAACATTCAAACTCTTGCTTTCTGCAACTCTATCTGCAGCTTCATTTTCTTCCCCATGGTAAGAGATGCCCCCTTGTATCACATTGTCCATTCTTGCATGGTGATGATGGCAACTTTCACATTCTTAAGAGTCTCGAAAAATCCTTTGCTTTGGTGCTACAAGCCATGCAAGTGGAAAATTTCCTTACGTATAGTCTTGAGCTCCTCATAGAGGTCCCACATGGTCTCTCCAAGTGTTGATACTTCACAAAGTATTGCTGCTCTCATTTCCTCCAAGTAGACCTGTGCGGAAGCTGCGTTCTATGTTGTTGCACGGAGTTGTTATATCTCTTGTTAGGCAACCTGTAAATTCTATACCAATTGCTTATTCTCAACTACAAAATACTGAGTTTTTGATCTCACTGAACCCGCGAAGGCCAAATTGGCTTCAACAATGGCATTTGCATTCCTGCTAGTGTCTGCCACTATCAACCTCTCTCTAATGAATGCAGGTGATGCATGATCATCTGGGAAATTTTTTCTCCGTGCTTGTACAATCCTCTTCTGGAATTTTTCATATAATATATTGTACACATTCGTTACCAAATCATTGTCAAGAGGAAATATGTCCCCTTCCTCGCTCGGAGCTAACTCTGTGGTTGGAGGTGGTGGAGACTGAACAATGACCTGTGGTGCGTTGGGCATCATGTAAACATCTTCATCATGCAACTTCGGTTCCAACTCCATGTCCGCAACTTCAATCAAGTCTTCAATATATTGAGCAATCTCCCGATCTTGCATCTGCTCACTCTCTCCTTCTGCTACTAGTTGGTTTTTTTACTCCTCTTAAACCTGAATTGGCATTGTTTCTCCTTCCATTGCACCTTGAATTTCTTATTCTTCTTGATTCTGCTTCTCTTCTTGTTCTCTCCTCCTTTTCTCTCGTTCTTCCCTTATTTTATTTTTTTACGCTCTCAATTATGCTTCCGACAAGCTCTGGTTTTCTCTATTCCTCCAATATGCTCTCTGTTGCCTCTGCTTCCTCTTTTCTTCTACTGCTAAATATGCTTGCATGAGGATTGGATCTGCCTTCATCTTCCAGATTTTCTCTTCCTCTGCATTATCAACAATCTTTCTCTTTCCCTTGTCTTATACCAGGTTTCTACCTTCTATTGTTGCTGCTTCTAGAGTTGTTGTCATTTATGGAGTGGCCTAGGAAGTCCCAACTATACTAACTGGCTCGTGGTGTTTGAAGACATTGTAGAAATTCTTCCATGGATCCTCCTCTGGAAAATGAAATGCCCTGCTGACCAAATTTTAGTAGATTCTCGAATAGTGGTCTTTGCAAATTCCACTTGGATCATACAGATTGAAGTATTTTTTGCCGAACTCAAACTTTCCTATGGATTTCACTTCGGTATCTGCAAATTTAAGATTATTTATCTCATATAATCTGATCTACAAAGGAATATTGGACCATGGTTCTTTCTTCTTCCAGTGCAGTGCTGCTGACAATATTGTGGCGAGATGATATGACACTTCTTACATGACAAGCTTTTCGATGGCATATCTTGGCAAAATATGCGACTACTTCTATGCGCTGAACACTCTAATAAGTGTTCCATCCAGTAAGGCAAACCAATATGCAATCTCTAATATTGCCTCCATTGCTCCTCGTGACATGCAAGGTGGGTCCTCCTCAAATATAATCTTGTATAGTGAAATTATGAAGTGATCAGTTAGTTGTTCCATAACTCCTCTATGGTTGCAATGCGAAAGCAGCTTACAATAGATATGCATTACAATTTCTTGTGGTGTCCATGTCTGCCAAGAAATTGATTTTGTGCACAGATTTCATCCAGTAAGTATGCAGACATATAAAACCTTGCTTTATTCCCCTTGGGAGGATCCTAGGCTTGTGCTACATGGGACCGATGAGCCAAAATATCTGACTAGTTGAATAGATTCCCCTCCTTCACCACCTATTTCAATAAGATTTCCCACCCTTCAGGAAAGGTCTTTGTGCTCTATTGTTCATATATTCTGCAAGATAATATAACCATGATTTGGTAGGCCTTCCTGAGTGACTTTGTATTGTATGAATGGGTGGGTGTCTGCCGAAACTTCGATGGTTCCTTCAGCCAACCTTTGACAATATCTCTTGTGCTCACATAGTTGTGGGTGGCATAGAACTTTATGAGTCCATGAGCTTTACTAGCTTGGGAAGATGTTACATGTGATAATAATATTCTGCCAGAAAGGTAGCAAGATTTTGTTCACTGGCGCTATTCAATGTCATAGTATTCTCATCAATGTGCGAAACAATCCAGTTGATGACATCTGCACACAGGAAGGTTGGATATCTGCATGCAACCTTGTATAATCGATGAATAGTGAGATATACTTGCCAATCTTCTAGATATACCTTTAATTCCTTTGAAAAAACATCTTTAACCATCTGCCATGTTAGCGTTGACTCCTTTTCTATAAAAAAATGAGTGTCTACATATACTCGCAAGTGAACTAAAATTTGCTCAATTTCTTCCCTAGTACTTCTTTCAGTGGTCTCTTTTGAAGCAGCTCTCTTTGGTGCCATGGTAATAATGATTGTTGGAGATAAGTGCTCAAAAAATGTGGTACCTATGGGACAAAAAAGGCACTCATGGAAATAAAAAATCAATCTTTAACAAAACTACTCTCAAGGCATGATCAAGCAGCAAACCGGGAAACTGGAGAGAAGTATTACACAATTTTCAACAACAAGAGGGACTGGCTGCCTGTGGGAACTACGCACTGTGTAGTCCCAACAATAATGGATGAATCCTGAGGCTTGAGATTGTGAAATGTGAAATTCGGCCTAGGAAGTGGACTGGGAGAGACTATGCATTGCACAATTTCAATGGCCAGGGAATCAGGTTGAGTCCTGGAATTGTGCAATACACAGTTGGGCCAGCCTACATTGCACATTGGGTAGCTCTAGAGGCCAAGCTCTCAGCTTGAACCTTAGGATTTTTTAGTTCCTAGCTGGGAAAAGTGAAAACTGACCAAGGAAAGTGCAGATCTTCCCAATGGAAGTGTTGTATGGTACAACAACCCTCCCCATTTCAAAATTTTAGAATAATTTTTACTTTAGAAATAGGTCCCCTTTATTTTTTATAAAATAAAAAGACTTTGAGGAAATTCCATTATTTTATATTAAACAATAATAAGATTCATTGTTTAAAAAAGTCATATATCGTATATCACATATATCGGATACAAGTGAACAAATGTGACATTGAAACTTTTTCCGATCCGATGAACTATCAAGTTTTATATCGCATTGGCACAAAGCATAGAAATAGTCATGTTAAAAAGTCCGATGTGATAAAGTAAATCGAAATCGCAAATCGGTAGGGTCTTAAAGGTTTTACTTCTGTTTTTCAAAATCCCGATGTGATGTAACCTATCGCAATCGCATTCCGAAGAAGATACCCTTCATTCGATCTATTGCAAAACTCTGATGCAATGCGATTCATCGCAATCGCACTTCAAATAAGCAACATCACATTTACTTGATTTGTAAAATCCCAATGCGATAGAACTTATCGCAAATTGCATTTCTAAAAGAATACATTTCATTCGGTCTATCTCATAAACTTCGATGCGATGCGATTCATTGCAATCGTATTTCGGAGGAACAGCATCACGTTTACTTATTCTAAAAAACTCAGATGCGATGGACCCCACTATCATCGCAATCGCAAATCGGCGGAAATTGTATACAACTTAATTCCTTTTGGAATGTCTGATGCGATATACTATCATCGCAATCGCAAATCGGTGGAACATATGAAATGATAATTGATTCCCTTTCAAAATCTCCGATGCGATGGATAGTTAAGTCTTGGTTTATTGCTATTTGTGCCGCGCATATATTATTTATCAATCGCAATCGGAAAATCAAAAAGGAAAGTTTTACATTAACATTTCAAATCACCGATATCCGATTGTATGATCATTATTAATTAGAAAATCAAACCATTTATGATGATCGATCCTATATGAATGCGTGAATGTGACTCTTACAGAGGGAATTTAAGTTTAAGACGAAGTTAATCAATTAGGGTCATTAATAAAATCTTATCACACAGTTGTTCTTCTAACTTCTTTCCTTCCCGTTCTGAAAGTTTTTTTTTTATTTGCAGAGCCATAGACCATCCAACCCTCTCGTTCACCTAGCTAGTGAAACGATACCAGACGGGAAAATGTCTAAGAAATTTAAGAAAGCAAGAACTGCTACCACTGCAAAGGTTGCTATCACTCCCACAGTACCAAAAGAAAAACCAGCTAAAATCAAGCTGGTTACAAATATGGCATGCCAGGGTCTCAGGATGCTTTCCTGGGAAGAAGTATATAATTTGATTGAAGCCGAAAAACCCACTGTAACAGAATTCAAAGAAACAGTACCAGATGAAGAAGACTCAGATTCTGATTCTGAGACTCCTCTCAAAGCACTTGCAAATTCTTTCCTTAACAGAATAGCGGCTCGGGCGAATATGTTCCCCTATTATGATGTAGTGCAATGGGTGAGAGACAATATCACCATCACAAACAGAACTTTTGTCTCAGCTGCAGGAACGAGTTTTGGATCTTTTAGAGCGGAAGATATCAAAGCAATGTGCCATCTCCCAAATCCACAAAAGGTCTACAAAAAAACTTTCATAGCAAATTTCGCCACAAGCAATGAAGTTCAATCAAACCCTATTAAGGAGTGGAGATGAGCTCCAAAGAAACATAAAAATGAAGCATCAAGTATGTACTCCATGGAGTCTCTTGCACCCCCATATTTCTATGCTACTACGATGATTTGTAGACTCTTTGGGAATGACAATTGTGCGAGGTTTTCAATTCATATGGTACCTCTTATTCGCGCTGCTATAAATTCTAAAATTATGGATTGGTCAGTTATCCTTTATGACGAGATAGATAATAGGATTCTGTAATATAGAAAGGATAAAGACACTGGAAATACAACTCCTTTTCATTTATGTGCCTATATCTTAGATGCCGTGTGTTTCAATTCAGAATTTCCTATTCTAGGTTGGAGATAGACTTCACAAGAACCTATTCCGATACATATTTACCATAAACTCTTGTGGAAAGTCCATTTTAAAAATCATGTATATAGGATTTGTCACGGTTTTTTGTTGCCTATCTATCAAGCCATGTTTAACCAATTTCCTCCCCGGCTCTCTAAAAAAGCAAAGAATGATATATCCATTATTGGCAATTGGTTTGGAGAAGAAAGATTTATCTATATCAGAGTTTTTGGAAGGATTGTAGAACCTCATATCCTACCTCTATATGTTCCTGACAAACTGTTAGCCCAAGAAATTTCTTACCAGTTGACAGAAAGAGGAATGTCAAGATGTTTAAAGAATGCCAAGAAATTGATGTGGCCTACCTTCCCCTTTCATTATGGAAATTATACTCTGAATGATTTCAAACGTGCTGAGAAGGAAGTCATTAAAATAAGAGATCTTAAGCTTGCAACTATCCCAGGGAGACAGTATGATCCAAATAAAGTAGCTTTCGATTTCAAAACCTTGGTTCAAATTTCTAGGTTTGAGCATGAACCCGATGAATTTTATGATTTATTTGTCTCTATTGAGAAGTTTTCCCAAGTTTATGACTTGGCCAAATCTAAGTTTCAAGTAGAAGATATGAAAAAAAATTGCAGTTTAGAAGTCAGAGATTGTTGAAAGCTCCCCTTGACCAACTAAGAATTTCTTTGCAAGAAGTTGAAAATATAGAAACAGAACAAAAGGAAATGGAAGACACAGCTAACAAGACAGATAAAGAAGTGTCTACCAGTAACGCTGATATGCATACTAAGAAGGAAAATACAGCTGGAAAACTTGATGTTCAGACAGAGAAGGAAAATACAGGTACCAAGACTGATATGCAGTCTGAGGAAAGAAATACAGGTGATAAACCCAATGATCAACTTGAAAGAGAAACAATCACGAAAAGAGTGGTAAATTCTACTGAAATTATTGTTACTCCCCAATTGCTAAGACAATATGAGCAATTTGAACAGCAAATTGGAGGACAAAATAATCCTCAAGTTGATAGTTTGAATAATCAAGATATGGAGATTATCCCTGAACATCCATCAGAATAAATTGTGTTGAAAGTTGAAGAAATCCCTCCTCTGGATATCTTTTATAGTCCTAAGCATAGGGATGTTGTCAGGAAACAAAGGAAAATAAGGAGAACAGATCAAGAATCACTTTCATCCCCACAGGTTGAATTCATGAATATTGTCTGGAAGAATACTGAGGTAGATCCTTCAGAGGATCTTACCAAACTGTCACAATATGCGGGTGCTTACAGTGCAGCCACTATAGATAAAGCTGCTGAAGTCAATCAAATGATCAAACAAAAGGACTCACAGATAGAAATGCTAGAAGAAAAGACATCTAATTTTCAGTAAAAGATAATACAGTTGGAGCAGCAGTTATCAGAAGAAAAAATCAGAACCAAACAGCTGGAAGAACAACTGAGTATAGAAAAGAAAAAGCTTGATCAACAAGATTTAAACAAGCAAAAATAGTTGTCCCAAGAGGTGTCTAAGTTACAAATCCCGTTGCAAAATGAGAAAAATGCCAAAGCAGAGCAAGGAAAAATATTTCAAGAAAAAATGGATAAATTTAAGGATTATCCTAAAATTGACCAACTTAAAATTGAAGCTCTGGAAACAAATAAGCTATTGTCTCAGCAGTTAGATGATCTCTATCAAAAGATTGCACAAGTAGAGCCTTTATGTGAAATAACATCTTCCCTTATTGATGGATCAATAAGCCTCAGACTTGAATTTGAAAATGTAGATGACAAGATATTAGAGTTTCTTCATGGCAAAACTCAGAAGAAGGAAAGAATGCAAATATTCCCAGGATCGAAGAAAGACATAAAGAAATTTTATTTGCTGAATGGGAAAAAGAGTTGATTAAGGAAGAACAAGCTACATCAAGGGCCAAAGCTATGATGAAAAATCTGACACAATTAGTTAATAATAGCTTATATGTTATTAATTAATTTTAGATTGTATTCCAGGTAAATTACCAAAGGTAAAAGAAGCTAATAACAGGTGGAATCAGGGATTAATCAACAAGAATCAGAAAATCAACAAAATTCAGGATATTACATGGGATTTCATGTGGACATACTTAATTAAACCACATAGTCAACAAATGACAATCAAATTCCTTTCAAACGCAATCAATTGCATCGTTCCAGAATTATTTGATGCCACATACACTGGTCAGTTGCATTCGAGGCTGAGTTATCCAACCGAAGTCAAGGATATGCTCAAATCTACCATCTCATCACACTGAATACACGAGAAAATCAATGAATATGTTCTATTTGGATATCGTGGTTTTTTTTAGGATCTCTGATGATAGTTTGTAGCGTAAGTTATAGATAATATGTTTTGTTAATTTCTTATTTAAACCCCTTTCATGCATTTAGAAATGGGTCCTAAATTTGTAATAAGTTTGACTTGGATGATACATTTCTGTACTCCATTGATTATCTTATTTTTTATAAAGGATCACATCCTATGATTTATGGAAAATTACCTTTAGGAATTGCATTTTTGTACCTTGGAGGTTGTTTTAAGTTAAAGCATAAGATCTGGATATTGACTTGCATCAAGAAATCTCAATGAATCTGGTATTTTTATCGATTTACTGTTATTTTCTTTATGTTATGAAGTATTCTCTTTGAAATTTGCTATCATTTATATATTCTTGTCTTTTACAAATATTTCTGTGTCATATCATTTATGAAGATATAGAAATATTCATCTATTATAGTATATGCAAATGATATATAGAATTATGAATGTGATGTGTTATTCTAACTCTGTTTAATTTCTTAAACAGAGTTATCATTATATGATATTGCATCTTTCTGTTGAATAATAATACATTTTCATGGTTAATTGCTTAACTGAAATCATCTTTAAGTCGTATTCATATTTAATGCCCGGGTTAGTTTTAGAATTATTTGCAAGTTATAGTTTAAATTAGATATATTATATCAGTCAGTTAGTTCCATTATTCACCTACACAAACACTTCATTACCAATCCATTTACTATTAGGAAACTGGTCCTATAAATCCAGTCAGAGCCACCACACCAAACGGAAAAGGAGCTATCGTAAGGTCCCGATCGAGTGGTTTTCCCTGATGTTTGAAGCAACGATTTTCGAAGGCTTCAACAGGAAGTTTGAAAAATGAGCAGTTCTAAGTGATGGTGTGAGCTTGAGTGTAGATCTAACTAAGTATGCATGAATTAGTGAATATCAAGGGCAGAAACTGAATAAACAAGAAGAAAATCAAATCGATGAGGAGATTCGACGCAACGATGACCATCGGTGCAAAAACAAAGAAACCGATGCGATACTTGTGAAATGCAAACAAAAACTTGAAACAACACTTCTACAAGCTAAAGCAATTTAAAAAACTAGCATGCATCAATATAAATAAGAAAAAAAAAACACTCACACAAGAAAAAAGACAAAAAGCGATAGAAAAACTCACAAAAGACGAGAAAAAAGAAACTCACCCAGAAAAGAGACGACGACGACACCGAAGGTTCCTTGATCTCCTTGGGAATTTTAGAAATCCAAGATCAAATGTGAAAATGAGTTCTAGGGGAATCAATTAAATATATTTGAGCAAATTATGGTTTATGATGTGCTAAAGGAAAAGGTGACACATGGCAGAAGTTTTTTAAAAATAGTGAATGTGCCTCCTTTGGGATACTAAAAGTAGATCCCTATTTTTTTGGGATGCTTTTTAATTTTTTAATTTTTTCTTTTTTTATTTTCCGGAAAAAAATTCCATGCACACTGCCACGAAAGATTGCACAATTCTGGGGAACTGGGCAACTTTCCGACTCAGTGCACTGTGCAGTTTCTGAGCTTAGTGAGGGAATGTGCAGTTTATGGGCTTAGTGCTAAGTTTTGATATATGAATGTGAAAATTTTGAGCTCAAGGTTGAATTCCAGTTTGAACAATGCAATTCCAATCATGAAGGTTGCTTGCCCTCAAGGATTGTGCAGTTTCTCTAGGTAAGTCCATAACTGCTACAAAATCAATCTAGGAGGTTATCTTGTGACTTAGAAAGATCATTTCAGTGTGACAACAAGTGAACACAAGAAAATAAGAAAAGGATAATTCACAATTTCAACATGAATACTTGATAGCAGTGCAATCAAAGCTCCCGTGACTATAAGTTTAAGCTCCAAAATCTAAGCATAGGAAGATTTTTTGAGGGTGGTTGTAGCTGCTACAACACTGGCGACACACTAGTAGAGATCCAGCTCTCTGAATTAATCTTTTCTTGTGAAAAAATGGTCTAACCCTTCCAAAAGTGTTGTTCAATTCATTTATTTCCATAGGTTCTTCACCTAGTTTGAGTTAAATATGTAGTCCCTTCCATTGTCTTTATCAGTGGCACACTAACCAAGCCAAGTCAAACTGCGTTCTTTCAATTGGTGATGAGGAGTATATAAATGCATAAGTAGAGAAAGTTTCATAGTCTTATTTTTCATCTTTGGTGTTGCTCTACTACCAGCAGGCCTGGAAAATATCTCGACGGAATCAGTTGAGGAACAAAAACATTGTTCTGCTTCTAGCGAGCTTGGAAAATACCCCGATGGAGTTGCTTTCTTCGACTCTCTTCGTAGGAAGCCTTTCTCTTCTTTCACCCTTTATTTTCCTTTTTTTTATTTTTTCATAGAACTGCACATAGGCACTTTTTTATTTCATGGAGAGGAAGAGGGATCCCAACTTATTGAGAGCAGAAGAGGTGGTTCCTTTAGAGAAGGATTTTTATACACCTCTGAAATACTTGTTAAGTTTTTCCTCCCCTCCTTACTCTACTTGACTAAGTTGACAAGTATTAACTGAAAATATAAAACCAATTAGAGTAGGTGATACTGGTTAAAATTCAAAAATTGTGATTTCACTGCAATTTTCTCTGATAAGGAACTTATTTTCCATTAGAGTATCATCGACTAAAAGAATGCAAGATTTACGTAAAGAGAGGGAATATAAATGAAACCAATCGTAGATAGTAGCACAAATTCCTATTGGATTTCACCATGCTTGCTTTAGAAGCCAAACACGGTCTCATGCGAAAGTTATCCTATAACTGAAAAGAGAACAAACAAAAGGAAAGAAGTGGAGCAGAAAGAAAATGAAAGTAAAGAAAATCAAAGAAAACAACTAAGGAAATCAAAAACTACTCTGACTCATACCTTATACAGAGCATAGGCCAAGCTCACGTGAAGTGATATTTCCAATGGAGCCATTGGTGCATTGGTTGGCCTATGTAGGTGAGGGAATGCATGTCAAGAAATATATTCAAGAATAACAATAAACAAGAAAGATATGACAATGCAAACCAATATTTTTGAAGTTTGAAAATATATGTAGAAAAATAAAAACAAAAAGTGCATGAAAGAAACTCTACGGATATACCATGGTGTTTAAAAATACTGTGATTCAAAAACATGCAGGAACAAACTTTCAAAATATGTGAATGGATAAACATAAAGAAAGAAGAAAACTTGTGTTTTGCCACCGAGCTCGCCATGTATGTGTCCTCCAATGACTGAGCGATAGGATCGTGTAATATAGATGAAGGATGTGAAAATTGTAAAACAATTTGATTTTAAATATGTGTGATAGAGTGACGAGGAGCCTCAAAAGACTCAACATTGTTCTGATCGAAAGAAAAAATAACTTCAAGAATATGAGAACATTACATAACCATCATCTTGGGCTGAAGTGCCTCGACAACATGGGAAAGTTATGACTGATTAGAAGATGGATCATCAAAGATCAGTGGCTTTGAAATATCAACAATGGAAAAATTAGAATCATGACCAAGTGAATGAATGAAAAGGTCACGACAGCCACAGTCAGAAAGTTCAAGATGACAAACAGAGGCATCCTCATGATCTGACGAATCATAAAGAGGGGAGGATTGAAAACGAAAAATTTCACCCTCTAATTTTTCAGAAAGATGAGATGAGAGATTGGGAAGATCTAAAATAGAATATTTATCACTCTCCACAACTGGATGAAAAACTGACATCCCACATGTTTCGTGAATGATCGGAAGTAGCAACATCATTATAAACTAAATTTTCACAAGATTCAAGAGGAATGACATAGTCGTGGAAAATGTCAGGATAATGCAGAAGAGGTGCGGAAGGAAAAGAGTCATCCTTCATCGCATATTCTTGTTCAACTGTGGGCTCCCATACATCATCATCGTAAATTATATCACAAGTTGGTTTCTCAACACCACATCCATCCAACAGTTGATCCTCATGAACATTAAGAGAAATACTCGAAACAAGAGAATGCAAAAACTCACAATCCGAAGGATTAGAGGGACCAAAGGATGGAGGGTGAGGAGACAAGACTTAATCGCAACCATCATGTTCATAGTCCAAACCTACTTTTAAATTCTGAGTATATGGGGTGGGAGAATATGGTGGATTAAATTTTAAATCTTTCCCACCTCAACTTGCAGAACTAGAGTAGTTTGATGAGAAGGGGACAGAGGGTCACTTGGAACAACAACCTTATCCATCACATATTTTGAATCTCTAATACCGATGTATGTTGGGAGACGTTCGAAAGGTTCAATTTCGTGTGGATTTTCTGAAATGTGAACAAGACATTGAAATCTCCCTAACAAGAAAGGCCAATTAGCTTCATCTTCAGGAAATTCAAAACAAATATGAATGAAATGATTGTGAAAATACTCAAGTGATTCAATAGGTGCAATCTGCAATTTCATTTTTTTCTTGCACAGAATTTTATGATCATACATATCAAAAGCGTGAAAAAAATTGTGACGAGACGTTCTAAAGAGGGTATGGAGGCATTAGGTAATGTGTTACACCATTCCCTTACACGCCCTTCGAACACTAGAATGAACAACCTACAACCAACATCCTAGTAGTAGATGTTGTGTTTTGTGAAGAAATCAATAAAATGAACAATGTGCTCAAATAAGGTTGTTTCACCCTTGCCATTAAATTTCAGATTTAACAAGTCATCAATAATTCATGCCGACACTTTCATATTTTTGTTTCTGGAAAAAAAAGTTGGGGTTATGATTTTGGGAGAATGCATTAGATGAGTGTGGAAATTCAAAACAGACTTCAAAGGCTCAGCTTGTCATTTGGCCCTCCTTCTAGTGCCAAAAATGTTGACAGTGCTTGACACGCCAACATTCAGGGGATCTCCTCAATATGAAGTCCAACTAGAACTCACACCATTTAGAGTAGGAGTCCCAATAGTGGGGTGTTAATGATCTTCCTTGGTTGCAAATACACATAGAGTGGTGCACGATATATTTGGTGAAATAAAGTGTGTGACCCTACAAAAAGTCAAGTGTGATGCATGAATGTTCCAACACATGAAGGGGAAAAGAAGTGCACCCCTTAGAAGCCCATAATAATACACAATTTGGAAGGAACACACAAGCATAATGACATCACACAAACTAACATGTGGAATAGTCCACAAGTTAAGGTGATGAATTAATACATCAGCATGCATCCAACAAGATTTATACAAATGAAAATGAAATAGTTCATAAGAATATGCGTAAGTTAAACAACATATATTGCAAATACAACAAGAATAGTCCTACTATATACACAACATATGTAAGTGATAGTTCCAATCATAGTTTCAGCTCTGATTTTTATTAAAAGTGATAGTTCCAATCATACATACACCATTGATGAAACACTTTCCCCAATAGTGGAATGTGAAGTCAACAACACCTGATCCTCCAAATAAGTATACCCCCTCCACACTACAGAGAATCCAAGGCTCTCACAAAACTCTCAAGATATTCCTAAGCCTAAGCCTAGCCAAAAGCTTGGCTCCCAAAATCTTGTTACATGAGTTATGAGGATATATTTATAACAAAGGGGGGTGACTCTTCACATGCCCCTTCGTGACTCTTGGAATCCCCTCACGACTCCTCAAATTATTTACAAAATGTCTCATTACATTACATTATGACTCTTCACATTCCAATATGGACACTTGGAATTTTACTTTTACAAACAATTACAAATAATATTACATTTTCCACTCTTACCTATATGAGACAAAATAAGGTAGAGACAACTTGACAACCTAACAAGACAAAACACTATGATGCTTGAGTTTGGGTAAACTCTAACTCAACAACTTCTACTTGATGCTTCTTGGTCACATATTTATGCCAAGCTTGGTATTGTGTGATGACATCCCCAAACTGCGTGATGGTGTCTGGATAGAAGTAGACTCTAGCCTCCATAGCATCTGGGTACAATGATTTGGAGCTAGTCTTAACTTCTTTCTCAAGAAGGTGCAACATTGTTCTAATATAGACAGGACCACTGGTGTAGTTATGCATGTTCTGTTCAACTCCAAGCCCTCCTTGGTGGTAAATTGTTTCAACTACTTTAAATATTCTTCGATCTCCTGCCTGATTTGATGTTTGTGTTTAGCTTCGGTGAGTGAGTCGACTGATGGAATCTTGTGGGTTCTCACCATGAAATCCAAACTATTATATATTCGTACCTATGAGGCCTGAATATTTCCAATGAAAGAGGTGAGCTTCTTGTTGTTCTGGATCAACATTTGAACTCTTTCTTTCTCCAGTTCTTCCTATGAATTCATTTTCTTCACCAATGTAAGCGATTCCCCCTTATATTTCATTTTACATTCTTGCATGGCAGTGATGGCAGCCTGCACATTCTTAAGAGTCTTGAAAGATATTTTGCTTTCCTGTTGCAAGACATGCAAGTGGATAAACTCCTTATTTACGGTCATGAGCTCCTCATAGAGGTCCCGCATGGTCTCTCCAAGTGTTGTTACTTCACCAAGTACCACTTCTCTCATTTCCTCCAAGTAGACCTATGTGGAAGATGAATTTTGTGCTGTTGCGCGAAGTTGTTCTATTTCTTATTGGGTAGCCTATAAATTTTGTACCAATTTCTTATTCTCAACCTTCAAATACTGAGTGTTTGATCTCACTGCACTCGAGAAGGCCAAGTTGAATTTGATAATGGAATTTGTATTCCTGTTGTCCGCCATTGTCACCCTCTCTCTACTGAACACAAGTGATGCATGATCATCTGGGAAATTATTTCTCTGCATTTGTAAAATCCTCTTCTAGAGTTCATCATATAACATATTCTACACATCCATTACTGGATCATCATCAAGAGGAACTATGTCCCCTTCCTTGCATAGGGCTAGCTCTACAACTGGAGGTGGTGGAGATTGAATGGTGACCTGTGGTGCACTGGGCATCAGGTCAACATCTTCATCCTCCAACTCTGGTTCCAAATCCATGTCCACAACTTTAATCAAGTCTTCAATCTGCAGAGCAAGCTCCTAATATTGCATCTGCTCACTCTCTCCTTCTGCTGCTGGTTGGTTGTTCTCCTGCTCTTCAACCTGAATCAACGTTGTTTCTCTTTCCATTGTGCCTTGTTCTTCTTCTTCTTCCTACTTCTGCTTCTCTTCATGTTTGATCCTCCTTTTATCTCGTTCTTCCCTCAATTATTATTTTTATTTTTTCGCTCTCTATTATACTTCCTGCAAGATTTTCTTTTCTCTCTTCCTTCACTCTGCTCTTTGTTGCCTTTGCTTCCTCTTTTCTTCTGCTTCCAAATATTATTTTATGAGGATTGTAACTGCCTTCGTATTCCATCATTTATCTTCCTCTTAATTGTCAGCAACCTTTCTCTTTCCCTTGTATTGTACCAGGTTGTTGCCTTCTGTTGTTGCTGCTTTTGGAGTTGTTACCGTCTACGGAGCGGTCTGTGAAGTCCCATCTGTACTGACCAGCTCACAGGGTTTGGAGGCATTGTATAAATTCTTCCATGTATCCTCCTCTGACCAATGTAATTCCCCACCGACCCAATTATAGTGTATTCTCACACAGTGGTCTATGGAAACTCCCCTCAAGTCATACAAATTGATTTCTTTTGTATCGATCTCTAACATTCCTATGGATTTTGCTTCAATATCTACAAATTTGAGATTATTTATCTTGTATAATCTGATCTGCAAAGGAAGAGTGGGCCTTGGTGCTTTCCTCTTCTTGTGCAGTGTTTCTGAAAATCCTGTGGTGAGATGATATGACTCTTCTTGCATGGAAAGCTTGTTAGTGGCATAACTTTGTAAAATATGTGGTGATTTCTATCTGTCGAACAATCTAATAAGTGTGCCATCTGGTAAGGCAAACCAATATGTGATTGTTGATATTTCCTCCATTTCTCCTTGTGACATGCAAGGTGGGCCCTCCTCAAAGATAAGCGTGTATAGTGGAATGTTGGAGTGATCAGTTAGTTGTTCCATAACTCCTCTATGGTTGCAATCTGAAAGCAGCTTACAATAGATATGCACACAATTTTCTCGTGGTTTCTATGTCCAGTTCATGATAGGAATCTAATTCTATGCACAAATTTCATCCAGTAGGTATGAAATCATATAAAACCTCACTTGGTTGCTCTTGGGAGGATCTCGGGCTTGTGCTACACAGGCTCTCAAATGATTAGCCAATAGATCTGACCAGTTGAACTACTTCCCCTCATTCACCACCTAGTTTAATAATATTTTCCACCCTTTTATAAAGGTATTTGTGCTCTGTTGACCATATATTCTGCAGACTAAGATAACCAATAGCTCGTAGGCATTCCTGAGTGACTTTATCTTGTATTAATGGGTGGGTGTCTGTTAAAACTTAGATGGCTCCTCCACCCAGCCTTTGAAAATATATCTTGTGCTCACATAGTTGTGGGTGGCATAGAAATATGATTACATGAGCTTTACTGGCTCGAAAAGATGATACATGCACCAATAATATTCTGCCAGAAATGTAGCAAGCTTATGTCCATTGGCACTGTTCAATGTCGCACTCTTCTCATAAATGTGTGAAACAATACAAGTAATGACATATTCACATGGGAAGGTTGGATATCTGCATGCAACTGTGTATAATATTGACTGCTAAATACTGAGATATACCTACCGGTCTTCCAAATCTACATCGAAGTCCTTTGAAAAAGCATATTTAACCATCTTCCATGTTATTGTTGACTCCTTTTCTATAAACATTTGAGCATCTGCATATAATGGCATGTTAATTGGTGTTTACTAAACTGCTTCCCAAGTACTTCTTTCAATGATCTCTTTTGAAATAGTTGTCTTCAGTGCCATGGTAACAATGACTGTTGGAGTGAAGTGCTCAATAAATGCAATACCTATGGGACAGAAAAGGCACTCATGGCAAGCAAACATCAACCTTTAGGAAATCTACTTTCAAAGCATGATCAAGTAGAAAATTGGGCAACTGGAGAGAAGGATTGCACAATTTTCAACAACAAGAGGAATTGGTTGCCTGTGGTAACTGTGCGTTGCTCATTCCTAGCAGCCAAGGATGAAGCTTGAGGTTTGAGACTGCGTAATGCATAGTTCAACCTAAGAAGTGGATTGGGAGACATTGCACATTGTGTAATCTCACTGTATAGGGAAGAAGGCAGAGCCTTGGAACTGCACAATGTGTATTTGGGTCAGATTTTACTATGCATTGCATAGTTCCATATCCAAATCTCTCGGCTTGAGCCTTAGGATTGTGCAGTGCCCAACTGGGCAAAGTGAAATAAGGAAAGTGTAGATATGCCCAATGGTAGTGTGAAAAATGAGCATATATAAGTTATGGTGTGAGATTGTGTGCATATCTGACTAAGCATGAATGAATTAGTGTAGATCAAGTGCATAAATTAAATAAATTGGAAGAAAATCAAATCAGTGAGGAGAGTCGCCGCAACAACGACCATTGGTGAAAAATTAAAGAAACTGATGCAAAACTTGTGAAAGGAAAACAACAACTTGAAACAAAAATTTTACAAGCTAAAACAAGTTAAAACGCCATCATGCATGAATATAAATAAGAAAAAACAACACTCACACAAGAAAAACAACAAAAAAATGTAGAAAAAGTGGCAAAAGACAAGACAAGAAAAACTCACTCGGAAAAGCAACGACGATCGTACTAAATGTTCCTTTATCTCCTCGAGAATGCTAGAGCTCCAAGATTGAATGTAAAAATGAGCTCTAGGGGAATCAATTAAATATATTTGAGAAAATTATGGTTTATGATGCGCATGCCTAAAATCAAGGAAAAAGCGACACTTGGCAGAAGTTTTTAAAAATAGCGAATGTGCCTCCTTAGTGATACTAAAAATAGATACCTATTTTTTAGGGTTACATTTTAAATTTTTTCTTTTCCAAAAAAAATTCATGCACAATGTAGGGAAATATTGTGCAATCACAGAGAACTAGGTAACTTCCAGCTCAGTGCATTGCGCAATTTTTGAGCTCAGTGAGGGAATTCACAGTTTCTGGGCTCAATGTTGGGTTTCCATCTATGACTGCATAGTTTCTGAGCTCAAGGATGGCTGCCAGTTTGAACTACGAATTCCAATCATCGAGGTTTCTTTCCCTCAACGATTTCACAGTTTCTGGAGGCAAGCCCAGAACTACTACACTATCAAGTTAGGAGGTTATCTTGTGACTTAGAAAGATTAGTTAAGTGTGACAAAAGTGAATACAAGCACAAATGAAAAGGAAAAGTCTCAATCACAACATGAATACTTGATAGAAGTGTAAGATAAGCTCCTGTGAGTATAATTTTAGGCTCCAAAATCTAAGCATATGAAAAATTTTGGAGGGTGGTTGTAGCCGCTACAACACCTTCCTAGATTAGATTTCCATTACTTTCCTATATTAAGATTTTGATTGCTTTACTAGATTATATTTCTATCGCTTTCATATTTTATTATTTCCTTTCATATTAATTTACTTGCTTTCATAGAATAAAATTTCCTTTCATGTCAATTTACTCGCTTTCATAGAATATAATTTCCTTTCTTGTTAATTTAATCACTTTCATAGATTAATATTTACTTTCATGTAAATTTACATTCAATAGAATTAGAAGCTAAGTTCTTGCATATATTTTTTTTCAGACTTCATATTTTTAAAATCTCTGGTTAATAAATTAAATGTAGCATAATTCTAATACAATTGTCTTGACCAACAATGTGTAGTTGTGGAGCCCTAAGGCCCTTCAGGAGCCAAGAACCAAGACCTAATTGTGGGGTATATCAACTACCGGTGACAAAAATATTTCCAACAATGCCCTCTTTTGTCTTAGCATCGAGATATTAGGGATGTGTGTGGAATTTTATGTTGGAATGAATGGAAAGTTGGTGTGTCAATGTTTAAAGTGAAAAATCACTAGAATACATAAAAATGGTTTTGGAAATCAAAGGGTGGTGGATCAGAAAGGGGATAGGTGGAAGTCCAGTTAGCATTGATATGGAAGGTGACTGAGCAAGATGACACACCATTTGACACATGGCCATATGAAAAGGGTGACACTTGTCACTCATATATGGTATTTTTAGGTGTCATAGTGGGCTAGTTTTGGGTGACACTTATCACCACCTAAAGAGCGCCATGTGCCATGATGACGACACCAAGATGATAGCATGGTATCAAAAAAATTTTACCCTCGGGCAATTAAGGGCATGGTTGTGTGACATGGTCCTATGGACCAAGGAAATAATCCACTAAGGTAAAAGGTGATTGGAACCATGTCGTGTGGCCTTGATCCCATCAAGTTAAAGTATAGTTTACCAAGCATGACAACCTTGGTATTAAATTACCTGGGGTAATAAAATTATCTTGTTGTCTCGGTTCAAGACATTGCACCATAAACAAAAACCTATAAATACACATCCAAAGGTGATAAAGTAAATGTTGTTGAGTTTTGTGCGCAATCAAAGACATCTATTGTAGATAAACAAAAGCTACAGGGGCGAGTTTGTTTACTTTGTGACAAGGCCAAATTTATTTTTATTTTCTTTGTATATGGGTTTTGCTCTATCTTTAAAGGACATAATATAGAACAAATGAAGTCCAAATAGGATGTGTAGCATTTGTTGGGAATTTTTTCTAAATTTGTATGCTATAATAAAGTTTATGTAATGTCAGAACATTGTTGTAACCATGTATAATGCTAAGATCGTTGATGAAGTTTGTAATGTCAATTTATACTAACATAATATCTTGTGTTTCCATCTGCTACTAAGATGTTGTTGATTCCAAATGAATAGGAATAATGGTATGAATTCATAGATTAGAGTTAAAAAAATAAAGATTCATGCTTGTAGAGGGTCATTATTAGTAATTACAAAGTTACATGAAGTTATAAGTGTAGTAGGTCAGAATTATAAAAATGAAAATTAAGGCTGTAGATTTATAAGATCTAAAAAGTGAACAAGTTTGTATTATAATGTTGAAGTATTTCTAAATAAATGGATCTAGTATGAAAATGTTATGAACATAACCTCTATGGTGTAACTATTGGGGGTAGGTGCCTCCAACATGTTGGTGCCTGCAAATAGATTTAAGAGGTTGTTGCCTCAAGAAAGTTGGTGACTACACATCAAGGGGTTAGTTCCTGCTTTAGGTTGGTTCATGTAAAATATTAGGGATGTTATAGGAAATTTTGTCACATCTGGTCAATAGTCATTTAAATTAGATCAATTAACATCCGTGAACATCTTGTCATCATCCTTTCACAAAGCCCTAAGCATGACCTTTCCAAAAAGTCTAAGTTGTTGCGATTAATTTCTCAAAATAAATTTTTTTAGACCCAGAGAACCCTGTCCCTTTAGCCACCCGCATTCAACAGTTGTTTCTCCCTTTTACACCAACATTGGTAAACACTAGTTGCTCCCTTCAACAAGTGTGTTGATTCTAGAAATTCAGGAAAATTAAAAATAATTCTGAAGCTTCCTATTCCAGAATATTTCGAGGTTTTTTTTAACCATTTACCATGGATAATAATCTTGAATCCTATTTGATCCTACCTTGGAGGCTTCATCTCTTATCCCTTGATCTCATCCTCCCATCATAAGTGAATCTCAAGCTCATTAGGGTAAATCCTAAACTACCTTCCCTCTCCTATAAATTTATTGCATAAGGGTTGGATTTTGGAGATTGATTGTGCCCTTATGTTGTTTCCTTGAATCTAAAGGAGTCATCATATTCATGCATTAGGGTTGATATTGAGGTCTACTTTGTGACAAGGAAGGACAAGTAAATTTGGGGAGACATCTACAATATTGACTACTATTTATGGTTAAACTCTCTCCTATTTCTATTAATACAAAGAGTATATTGTTTTCCTATATGTGTTATGTTATGTTTACATTCATGTATTTCAATGCCTTGTTGATTCATCGAATATATATGTTAGACTATGCTACTTGGTTGTTATAGATCATTAACTTATTTTAGTCATGTGTGCAGGTTCTAATTATAGAACTTAGAGCCACAATTGGAGCTTACAAGCGAGGAGGAAGGAAATATTGCTACAGATTCAAGGTAAGCCTCTTTCCCATTCTCTAAATTCTCTAAGGAAAACTCTATATTATTTGATTTCTGTTGTTCTAGACCAGTCCACTAGGTCTAGGGAATTCACCTTTGTCTGCAATCGTAAATTACACATAACAAATTGGCGACTCCACTAGGGAATAGTTTTTTCCCTTAGTGGTTTGCTTGACCCTAACACATTTTTCACCTCTTGAACCAACGTTGATTAATTCACTCAGACCTTAATTAACCCTAGGAAAATGCTTCTTTGACCTTGGTTTGATCTTTTGTTGATCCAGGTGGATATTGGTGGCCACCTGCCTATTCCACCTCGAACCCCACCATTGTTTCTTTCAGTTTTTCAGTTTCTTTAATTGTAGCACAATTTACTATTTTGGGGATTTTTTCGGGTCTTGAACTTCCAGATCTTTTTTGAGGCCCTAAACGATATTTTTTTAGAAAATGGGAAAACAAAATATTTGTAGTCAAAATTTGTAGTCCCTGGATAGATATTTCTAATGAGGTATTGTGCTCGTCAAACAAAGATCATATGCCACGTTGGGTATGTGTTATGTTCTTTCCGGTGGGTAGTCCGCGCCCATGGTTTTGTGCATGGTTTTGCACATGGTTTTGGGGTACGATGGTTTTCGGCCCCTGGTATTTTTTGTAGATCCGGTCAAGGGAACTATGGTTATGTTCTAATCCAGGGTTAATGGATTGGGGTTTATGTATCCTTCGGCATGTATATATATGTGTTGTAACACTAAAAGGAATATAATGAAAAATAACGCTGGTCGTCCCGATTTGGGATCCAAGGGAAAATCTCTGTGTTTATCTGTTTTATGTTTTATGCTCTCGCTATTGTTTATTTTCTGTTATAAGATTCGTGTGTAGATAATTTCTGTTCAGGGTTAAAACCTACATTTGGTATTAGAGCTGTTTCGGCTTCAAGGGGACGCCTTTGCTGCTGAGGGTTTTTTGCTCGAGCCTGAGGTAGACCCTGTTTAGTGGGAGATCTGCGGGATCGATTCTTGCGGTGAAAGAAGATGGCGAGCGGCGGAAAGATAGAGATCGAGAAATTTAATGGTTAGAGTTTTGAGTTGTGGAAGCTCAAGATGGAGGATCTGTTGGTGGATAAATATCAGTGGATTGCGGTAGATCTAGGTACTAAACCAACGGAAATTTCAGATGAAGATTAGAAGAAGCTGGATCAGAAGGCAAAGAGAACAATACGACTGTGTGTCTCATATTCAGTATTTTAAATGTATCTGGGGAAGCTACGACGAAGAATTTGTGGGAAAAACTTGGGACTTTGTACCAATCTAAGTCTCTGGTGAATAATTTGTTCCTGCGGAAAAATTTGTATAACTTGAGGATGAAGGATGGAGACTCGGTGACAGAGCATCTGAACGCCTTCAATACTGTGGTAAGCCAGCTGTCATCTGTTGATATTAAAATCTCAGATGAAGATAAGTGCATCATTCTGTTGTGTTCTCTACCAAATTTGTGGGACAGTCTGGTTATTGCAATAGGTAGCAATACAACTACCTTGAATTTTGATGACATTGTCTCAGCCTTGCTGTTGGAGGAAATGAGACGGAGAAATATGGAGGGCCATAATGGAGATGCCTTATCTATACGAGGAAGGTCCCAGAACATAAACAAGAATAAGGTTTCGAGTGGGAGATCTAAATCTCCTGGAAATTTTGTAAAGGTGTGCTGGAAATGCGGAAAGGAAGGGCACTACAAAAAGGACTGCAGATCTAAAGCTCTTGAGAAAGGAAAGGGATCTGATGATGCTCCTTCTGCAGAGGCAAAAACCACCTCGGATGAAGGTGGGGATGTGTATTTGACTTCTTCTTCAAATACACATGTAGATCATGAGTCATGGTTGATTGACTCAGGTGCATCCTTTCACTTCACTCCCCATAGGGAGTGGTTCTGCGAGTATGAGAAATATGATGGTGATGTCTTCATAGGGGATGATAGGAAGGCCAGAATCATCGGACGTGGAAAGGTCAAGTTGAAGCTATAAGGTGGAAGGATTAGAACACTTCCTGGTGTTCTGTATATTCCTGCATTGGCCAAAAATCTGATTTCTGTAAGAAAGATGGATGATGCAGGTGTAAAAATAGTATTCGAGAAAGATGCCTGCAAGATGGTTCGGGGAGCACTGGTATTAATGCGGGGAGTTCAGACTCGAACTCTATACAAGCTACAAGGTAGCACTGTTATTGATGGGTGTAATAGTTCTATGGTTCCTGAAAGTGGAATTGAAAGCCTAGTTGTCTTTGGAGAAAAGACCATGTTATGGCATCAAAGGCTTGGACACATTGGAGAGAAGGGCCTTCGGATACTGCATAGAAATGGTATGGTAGAAGGTATGTCTAATTTCTCTCTGGATTTCAATTTCTGTGAACATTGTGTATATGGGAAGCAGAATCGGGTGAGTTTTCCTTCTGGTGCTAAGAGGGTGAACAAGATATTAGAAATTGTGCACAGTGATGTGTTTGGACCTGTGTCAGTTCCATCACTGGGAAATTCTGTGTACTATGTTTCATTCATAGATTAATGCTCAAGGAATACATGGATATATTTCTTGAGGAATAAATCTGAATATTTTGACAGATTTAAATAATTTAAGGCTCTGATGGAAAACCAGAAAGAGAAGAAGATAAAGGCGCTGAGGACAGATAATGGTGGGGAGTTCTGAAAGAAGGAATTTGAAGAGTTCTGTAAGAAGTGTGGTATAGAACGACAGAAGACTACTCCATACACACCTCAGAAAAATGGAGTTGTAGAAAGAATGAACAGAACACTGATGGAAAAGGCAAGAAGCATGCTCAGTGGTACCGGGTTAGGACAAGAATTCTGGGTAGAGGCAGTGGAGACTGCATGTTACTTAGTTAACAGATCACCTTCATCAGCGTTGGAGGATAAGACTCCACATGAGGTATGGACTGGTAAGAAACCCTCTCTTTCACATCTAAGGGTATTTGGATGTGATGCATATGTACATGTTCCAAAGGAGAAAAGGACCAAATTGGATAATAAATCTGAAAGGTGCATCTTTATTGGGTATAAGGATGGTTTAAAAGGTTACAAGCTTTGGAACTCAGAAACAAGGAAGGTTATGTACAACTGAGATGTGGTGTTTAGAGAGGTGAAAGATGTTGTTAAACATGAAATCATACCAAAGGAACCTGAGGAGATAGAGTTTGAGCTAAAGGAGTATAAATCAGACTCTACAGCAGAAGAAGATTCAGAAGAGGAAGAGCCACAAACTCTAGCTTTGAGAATATCAGTTCGAGAAAGAAGGCAACCAGAAAGGTATAGTCCATCTGCTTTCTGTTCAGGTTTTGCCTTAACTATAACTGATGATGATCCCAGAACTGTCAGGGAGGCAGTAGATTCAGAGGATGGAAAACTCTGGAAGGAGGCCATGGCTAATGAAATGGCATCCTTGCACAAAAATAAGGCATGGGATTTGGTGGAGTTGCTGGCTGGAAGGAAGCCCATCGGGAGCAAATGGGTGTTTAAGAAGAAGATGAATGTAAAAGGCAAGGTGGAGAAATACAAAGCTCAGTTGGTAGCAAAAGGTTATTCGCAGGTGCCGGGAATTGATTTTGGTGATATTTTTTCTCCTGTTGCCAAGGTTACTTCTATTAGATTACTTTTATCTGTTGTTGTTGCATTTTATTGTGAGATAGAACAGATGGATGTGAAGACAACATTTCTTCACGAGGATCTAGAAGAGGAGATCTACATGAAGCAACCTGAAGGCTTTATGGTGAAGCGTAGGAAAGAACTCGTATGCAGGTTGAAGAAGTCTTTGTATGGGTTAAAACAGTCACCAAGGATGTGGTATCAGAAATTTGATACCTATATATGGGGACTTGGCTTCACCAGAAGCAAGGAGGATCACTGTGTTTATTTTAAATTAATTGGTGACCGTGTTATTTATTTTGTCTTGTATGTGGATGATATGTTGTTGATTGAAAATGACAAAGAAATTATCCAAGATTTGAAGACCCAGTTGCTCTCCAAATTCGACATGAAGGATATTGGTGTTGCAAACTATATTTTGGGCATGGAAATTAAGAGAGATCGGGCAAAGAGGAAGCTCTGGTTAAACCAGAGGAAGTATGTCGAGACTATATTGCAGAGGTTCAATATGCAGGATAGTAAACCGGTGAATTTTCCTATTCCTGTAGGTGTAAAGCTGTCTGCTGAACAGTGTCCCAAGACACAAGAAGAAGAGGAGTATATGTCTCACATTCCATATGCAAGTGCAGTGGGTAGCCTGATGTATGCAATGGTCTGTACTAGACCAGACATTGCACATGCAGTGGGAGTATTGAGCAGGTTTATGTCAAACCCAGGGAAGGAGCATTGGACAGTAGTGAAGCGAGTTTTCAGATATTTACGTGGCACTAGTGATTATGGCTTGTGCTACTAGGGAAGACCAGGATTGGAAAGAATGTTGGACATTCGTGGTTTTGTTGATGCAGACTGGGCTGGAGATCTGGACCAAAGAAGATCTACAAGTGGGTATGCGTTTAGCCTATTTGGAGGCGCAGTCAGTTGGATGAGTAAAAGACAGTCTGTAGTGGCTCTTTCAACTACAGAGGCAGAATACATAGCAGCCACTCATGCAAGCAAGGAAGAAATTTGGTTGCAAATATTGTGTTCAAGTATGGGGTTGGTACAGCAAGCTATAAGGATAGACTGTGATAGCCAAAGTGCAATTTTCTTGGCTAAGAACCCCGCTTATCATTCAAAGACAAAGCACATTGATGTTCAATATCACTTTGTTAGAGATATGGTTGAGGCTAAAAGGGTGTTGCTGGTAAAGGTGGACACTTTGAAGAATGTTGCAAATGCATTGACGAAGTCTGTGAGCACTCAAAATTTCTCTTGGTGTAGAGAAACAATGGGTGTTGAAGAATTGGGCCAATGACTAAGCTCTCCTGTGGCCCCCTGCGTAAAGAAAACAACAAGTGGGAGAATGTTGGGTATGTGTTATATTCTTTCCACGACTAAGCACATGTGGGGGGGCGATAGCCCCCCCTTTGCGCTAGGCGCAATGGGGGGGGTCACAGGGGGGGCGGTAGCCCCCCCTGTCAGGGTCTGAGGTAGCACCCCGGCAAAAATTTTTGGTCCTTAATTTCTAGTGGGTAGTCTGCGCCCATGGTTTTGGGGTACGATGGTTTTCGGCCCCTGGTATTTTTTGTAGATGCAGTCAAGGGAAATATGGTTATGATCTAATCCAGGGTTAATGGATTGGGGTTTATGTATGCTTCAGCATGTATATATATGTGTTGTAACACTAAAAGGAATATAATGAAAAATCAAGCTGGTCGTCCCGATTTGGGATCCAGGGGAAAATCTATGTGTTTATCTATTTTATGTTTTATGCTCTCGCTATTGTTTATTTTCTGTTATAAGATTCGTGTGTAGATAATTTATGTTCAAGGTTAAAACCTACATGCCAAATTTACGACCCTAGGAAGTTGATGTACCAATTTAACCCAACGAGGCCCATAGTTTTTGTGATTCATCTCCTAGGGTTATGTTTTTGGATGTTTAGGGTTTTCCATTGTTTCTCAATAGTAAATAGGTCATCGAGCCTCATTGTAACACAGTTCAATGGCATGTAGCTTACACATCTATTCTCAGAGATAAACTACCATCACCTGAGCTAGTTTATTTACATTCTGTATGTAAACTGATCCAGGTGGATATTGGTGGCCACCCGCCTATTCCACTTGGGCCCCCACCATTGTCTTTTTCAGTTTTTCAGTTTCGGCATAACTTACTATTTTTAGCAGTTTTTCGGGTCCTGAACTTCCAGAGCCGTTTTGAGGCCCTCCTGAACTTCCGGAGCCGTTTTGAGGCCCTAAACGACGTTTTTTGGGTATCGTTTTACCAACGAATTTGATCATCAAATTCGTCCTGAAAGTTGTAGTCCTCGAATAGAACTTTCTAATGATGTATCATGTGCGTTAAACGGAGATAGTATGCCAAAGTTACGTCCCTGGGAAGTTGAAACACCAATTTATCCAAATGGGGCCCATAGTTTTGAAGCTTCATCTCCTAGGGTTAGGTTTTTGGGATGTTTAGGGTTCTCCATTGTTTCTCAATAATAAATAGGCCCTCGAGCCTCATTGTAACTCAGTTCAGAGGCCTGTAGCCGCCACATCTCTTCTCAGAGATAGTTACCAGTGCCCTAGCTAGTTTTATTTCCATTCTGTCTGTAAGCAAATTTCAGTTCTTTGATATTAATGAAATGAAGTGTTATTTTCGCTGCATCTCTGTATTTATGGTTATGTGTTTATTCTGTTGTGTTCCTGCATAAATCCGGATCAGTGGTATCAGAGCGGTCTACTTTTTCTCGATCCTTCTTTGCATGTCCCCAACGAGGTCGGGGTATAAGGAGCTAGGGCTTGATCTGGTGGAACCTTTGCAAGATCATCCTCGCAAACCTCGACGGACGCCCATGGGGGACGAAAAGAAAGATGAGGGAGCAGGAGATCCTATCAAAATATTGCTCGAGGAGGCCCTCGAAAAACAAAGGAACGCGATGATGGATAAATTTGCTCAGATCCTTCAACGGCTGCCCACCGGCGGCGCATCTGCATCCAGCAGCCACTCTGGAGGCGCGACTCCTTTTAAGGTACAAGTAAATTTTGACATTCCCATATTTGAGGGTCAACTAGACGCAGATGCCGTAGATAGATGGTTGAATCTGTTAGAAGGATATTTCTCGGTTCATGACTTTTCAGACCGGGAGAAGATTATTTTTGCACTCCTCAAAGCCACCCCCCATGTTAAGGACTGGTGGGAAACCTACTGTGAGAACAAGGACCAGACAAAACCCTCTCTGTTCTCGGCCGTACCAACTTGGAATTCTTTCCGAGATGCCATCAAGGAACAGTACTATCCCGTGGGGAGCTATGAGGACAAGTACATACAATGGACCACGCTGCGACAACAAAGGGATCAAGATGTGCACGAGCTGACGAATCTGTTCCATACCCTGCGCACAAAGTTGAGTATCAAAGATTCAGAGAAACATTTGGTGCTAAAGTATCGCAGTTGTCTGCACAGATACATTCAGGAGGAAATGGAGTTCCTCGACATCTCCTCGCTTAGTACGGCATACCGGTATGCTGCCAAGATTGAGCAGAAATTCAAACAGAAGAAGCGAGGCTTTGGATTTGCGAATCAAAAGCAAGGGAAAGGTGCTTCCAAACCGCAGAACAAAGGACAGAGCCAAGGCATGGCGACTAAAGACAACCCGTCAAAGCCACAAGAAAATAACAAGACCGCAAAGCCAAAGAAGGACACGGGAAAGTGGTGTGAGTTCCATAAGAGCTCCACTCACAACACAAGTGAGTGTCGGGCCAAGCAGTCGCTAGTCGCCGAGATGAGGGCTTCTGAGTTAGATGCATGCTCCAAATCCGAATCAGAACCTGAAAAGGGGAATGAAAAGGGGAAACAGATTATTGATGCGGATCCCAATGCCACTGTTGCCACTACAAAGGTCCAGAAGGAGGAACCGGAAGATCCAGAGGAGGAGGAACGTCTCTTCCACTCCCAGATGTGGGTAAAGGGCTCCCCTGTACAGTTCATTTTCCTCAATGGGACCCAAAAGAACCTCATTTCAGCAGACGCCGTGAAGCGGTTGGGCTTTCCGACCATAGCTCACCCACATCCATACACCATCGGGTGGCTTCACCAAGGACGAGATCTCCGCGTCAGCCAGCAGTGTCGCCTTCCCTATAGCATCAAGCCCTTCACGGATGAGGTATTATGTGACGTTGTTCCTATTGATGTTTCTGATGTATTATTAGGACAACCATACTTGTGGAAGCGTCATGCTGTATATGAGTCTCGACCTCGTGCTGTTATTATTACTTTGGGAAATAAGTTGTACAGGATACCAGAGGTACCACCTCCTACGACTATCTCTTTGGTTACTGCAAAACAATGCAGTAAGCTCATTTCCCAAACCAGAAAATTCGTTTTCCTAATGATCCGCCCCCAGGGCAAGAAGAAGACTGTGGCCACGACCTCCAGACAGGGCCCCTCTACACGACAACAACAAATGGATAAGGTCGTGGAGGAGTACGGGGACATCTTCACCTCACCCACAGGGGTTCCTCTGCACTGCCAGGTCAAGCACCCGATTGATCTGACCCCAGGTGCGCCGCTACCCAATGGACCGATCTATCGACGCTTTGTTCTAGAAAATGATGAAATCAAGAGGCAGATTCAGGAGCTGTTGCAGAAAGGTCACATCAGACCAAGTTCATCGCCCTGTGGGAGCCCGATCGTGTTGGTACGGAAGAAGGATGGGACGTGGAGACTCTGTATTGACTATCGGGCGCTGAACAAGATCACTGTCCGGAATAGGTACCCAATCCCACGGATTGATGACCTTCTAGACCAACTCAAAGGTGAAAAATATTTCAGCAAGATCGACCTGAAGTCTGGGTATCACCAGGTGCCAATTGAACCCTCCGATGTGTGGAAGACTGCCTTCAAAGCCAAGGAAGGCCTTTTCGAATGGCTGGTCATGCCTTTTGGGTTGACAAATGCTCCCGCAACCTTCATGAGGATGATGGACGACATCTTGCGGCCATTCACCAACTCATTTGTAGTGGTGTACTTGGATGACATTCTGATCTTCAGCAAGACTTGGGAAGAGCACCTTCATCACATCCGACAAGTCCTCCAAACACTGCGACAACACAAGTTGTGTGCCAATTTGGAGAAGTGCACATTTGGCATGACCCAGGTTCAATATCTGGGGTACATTATTGATGAAACGGGGGTGCATGTGGATCCAGCCAAGATCCAAGTCATTCGGGATTGGCCAGCCCCGACCACTATAACAGAGCTTCGCAGCTTTCTGGGTCTTGCTAATTTCTACCATAGATTCGTGTTGGGATTCTCTCATATCACTTGGCCCTTGAGTCAAGTCACCAAAGGAGGAGCGAGAGAAAAATTCTTTTGGTCGGAACCTCAACAGAAGGCATTCAAATAATTGAAAAATCGCCTCTGTTCTGCCCCAGTGCTCACCTTACCAGACTCGCAGAAGCCATTTGAGATCGAGACAGATGCCTCCGACTATGCTATTGGGGCAGTTCTTACTCAACAAGGACATCCAGTGGCATATCACAGTGAGACATTGTCTGAGACAGTTCGCAAGTATCCCACCTATGACAAAGAAATGTATTCCATGGTGCAAGCCTGTCGACAATGGAAGCATTACATTTTGGGGAAGGAAACAATCATCCATACCGACCACCGGCCCCTGCAGTTCATACAGACACAAGGGAAGTTGCAGAATGATCACCATCAGAAGTGGTCCACATATCTGCAACAGTTTCATTTGAACATCAAGTACAAGAAGGGTAGCACCAATAATGTTGCAGACTGCCTCAGCCGACCACCGATCGTGGCGCTCACCACCGTGCTCAACTCTTGTGGGAACGAGACTTCTGATTGGCCGCTTCTCTATGAGAGTGACCCAGAATTCGGCCACACTTACAAGGCACTCTCCGGGGGACACAAGTTCCAAATTTTCACCCTCCAAGATGCACTTGCACACTGTGACACTCTTGTGTTCTTTCACAAGCGGCTGGAAGATGATGTGGGGTTAATACCACAATGAAAGTCAACGTGGAATTTTGTCGATTTTGTCGAGAAAATGTAGAGGTTATTGATAGATTTATTTCTATCGTCGAACCTTATCGAAGGATGTCGAGAAGCACATCGTATCCTCGCACCGTTTGTGCTTATTGCCAAATTGACCATCAAGAAGCAAGGCCTATATACTCCACTACCTACCCCTAGTCGACCTTGGGAATCCATCTCCATGGATTACATGCTCCGCCCGCCTCTACTAAGAATGGCAATGATCGTGAGCTGTATCTGTTGACAAGATTCTCGAAGACAAATATTACATGTCTCCGTAAGACAATATCACAGCAGAAGCCACTGCTAAACTCTTCTTTGAACAAGTGTGGGTGCACTTTGGGATCCCACAGTCTATCATATCAGATCGAGATAGCAGGTTCCTCAGCACATTTTGGTCCAGCCTCTGGTCAATGTTGGACACAAAGCTCATCAAGTCCACAGCTTTCCATCCCCAAACAGATGGCCAGACAGAGGTCGTCAACAGAATGATTGTACACATTCTGCGCATGTACAACTCAAAGCATCCACGCACATGGGACGAGAGCCTCCCCTATGTACAACACAGTTATAACCGGGCTCTCTACAGTTCAATTGGCCATAGCCCCTTTCTAGATGGGTTTGGACCTGTGCCCACTGGCCCAGACCGACGTAGCTATGCCATTTGCAACAAGCCACCAATTCAACAAGACGTTCCTGTGTCTTTTTCATTGCTGACAAAGCAAAGAGTCATCGTAGTGCATTCAACACATCCGCCAATAGGTTCGATGACATATTGGATGTAGCCAATGCTAAGTACAAGCAAATACGCATGATCAATCGGTGCTACACAACTCTGTGTGGGCTACGTGTGTGCATGGTCAAGATTAAGGCATGAGCGCTCATCGGACCTCACTCATGTTTCGCCCATACGGGCCGTACACCATCACCAAGGCTGTAGGGAACAATGATTTCGAGCTTAGTATTCCACCATTCCTTGGTCTGCACCCAGTCTTCAATGTGGATCGCCTTCGTCCTTACTTCCCACCTTTACTGGACACTTCGGACATTGCAAGACAACTCACACCAACAGAGTTAAACCCAGACTGCATGGAACAGGCCACCACAGATTGTATCATGGACATGCAAATTAAGAACACTCGCCAACAGAGGATCCAACTGTATCGGGTTGTCAAAGCTGGCCAACTCCTGCATCAAGGAAAGTGGTTCACCAGGGACCAAGTTCAGCAGAAATTTCCTCATCTCATGGAGGAACTTAATGCAATGGGGACCATTGCGTCCTAAGGGGGGAGGAATGATCCAGGTGGATATTGGTGGCCACCCGCCTATTCCACTTGGGGCCCCACCATTGTCTTTTTCATTTTTTCAGTTTCGGCATAACTTACTATTTTTAGCAGTTTTTCGGGTCCTGAACTTCCGGAGCCGTTTTGAGGCCCTAAACGACGTTTTTTGGGTATCGTTTTACCAATGAATTTGATTATCAAATTTGTCCCAAAAGTTGTAGTCCTCGGATAGAACTTTCTAATGATGTATCATGTGCGTCAAACGGAGATAGTATGCCAAAGTTACGTCCCTGGGAAGTTGAAACACCAATTTACCCAAACGGGGCCCATAGTTTTGGCGCTTCATCTCCTAGGGTTAGGTTTTTGGATGTTTAGGGTTCTCCATTGTTTCTCAATAATAAATAGGCCCTCGAGCCTCATTGTAACTCTGTTCAGAGGCCTGTAGCCACCACATCTCTTCTCAGAGATAGCTACCAGTGCCCTAGCTAGTTTATTCCCATTTTGTCTGTAAGAAAATTTCAATTCTTTGATATTAATGAAATGAAGTGTTATTTCCGCTGCATCTCTATATTTATGGTTATGTGTTTATTCTGTTGCGCTCCTACATAAATCTGGATCATAAACATATTTCAGTTCTTTGATATTATTGAAATGAAGTTTTATTTTTGCGGCACCTCTATGTCTATATTTATATATGTATTCTATTTCGTTCCTACACAAGTCTGGATCAGTGGTATCAGAGGGTTTTATTCTTTCTCTGTTTTTATTTGCATTTCCCCAAAAAGGTCAGGGTATAAGGAGTTAGGGCTTGAACTTGTTGAAAATATGCAAGACCAGCCTTGCAAACCCCAACGACCTCCCATGGAGGAAGAAAAGAAAGACGAGGGAGGAGGAGATCCTTTCAAAATATTTCTCGAGGAGGCCCTCGAGAAACAAAGGAATGAGATGATGGATAACTTTGCCTAGATACTTCGACGACTACCCATAGGTGACACATCTTCATCCAACATCCATTCTAGAGGCACCACTCCTTTTAAGGTACACGTTAACTTTTATATTCCCATATTTTAAGGTCAGATAGATGCAGACGCCATAGATACATGATTGATCTGTTGGAAGGATATTTTTTGGTTCATGATTTTTCCAATCGGGAAAAGATTAATTTTTCACTCCTCAAAGCTGCCCCCCATGTCAAGGACTAGTGGGAAAGCTACTGTGAGCAAAAGGATGAGAGGGAATCCTTATTGTTTTAAACAACACCTTCTTGGAATTATTTCCTAGACACCATCAAGGAACAATATTACCCTGTCAAGAGCTATGAAGATAAATACATAAAGTGGACCACACTACAATAGGGAAGGGACCAAGATGTGTTGGAGTTCAAAAATGGTTTTCATGCCCTTTTCATGAAGCATTGTATCAAGGATTTTGAGCGGAATCTAGTACTCAAGTATCGCGGTTGTTTACATAGGTACAACCAAGATGAAATGGAGTTTTTGGACATATCCTCACTCGGTGATTCCTATCAATTTTTTGTTAAGATCGAGCATAAGTTTAAACAGAAGAAGCGATATTTTGGATCTGTGAATCCGAAGCAAGAGAAAGGCGCTACCAAACCACAAAACAAAAGACACATCCAAGGCGGGGAGACCCAGGAAAACTCTTTGAAGCCACAAGAAAAGAAAATCACCATGAAGATAAAGAAGGACATGGGAAAGTGGTGTGAGTTCCACAAGAGCCCCACTCACAACATGAGTGAGTATCGAGGCAAGCAGTCACTGGTGGTTAAGTTGAAGGCTTCCGAAGCAGATGCATGTTCTGACTCTGAGTCAGAACCCGATAAGGGGAATGACAAAGGGAAGAAAATTATTCATGCGCAGCCTAGTGCCAATATTGCCACCACAAAAATCTAGAAGGTTGAGCCTAAAGATCCAAAGGATGGCAAGTGCCTCATCCACTCACAGATGTAGTTGAAGGGTTCTCTGTTGTAGTTCATTGCCAATAGCATGAGCCAAAAGAACCTCATTTCAACAGAGGCCGTGAAGTGGCCAGGGCTACTAACCACAACATATCTGTAGTCATACAACATTGGTGGCTTCACCAAGCATGATATCTTCACGTAAGCCAGGAATGTTGCCTCCCCTATAACATCAAGCCCTTAATAGATGAGGTATTGTGAGTTGTTACTCCTCTTGAAGTTTGTGATGTATTATTAGGCCAACCATACTTGTGGAAGTGACATGTTGGCTACGAGTCTAGGCGTCACACTGTTATTATTACTTTGGGAAATAAGCTATACAGGATGCCAGAGGTAGCATTGCCTACCTCCATCTATACTATCACTGCGAAGTAATTCAGAAAGATCATTTCCCAGACCCAGAAATTTCTTTTCCTTATGATTTGACTTCAAGGAAAGAAGAATATTTTGGCCACGACCTCTAGACAAGGCTCCTTCGCATGAAAACAACGGATGGAAAATGTCATGGAGGAGGATAGGGACATCTTCACCTCACCCATAGGGGTACCTCTGCACTTTCAGGTCAAACAATCCATCGATTTGACCCTGGGTGCATTGCTACCTAATGGAACAATCTATTGATGTTCTATTCTAGAGAACAATGAAATCAAGAGGAAGATTCAGGAACTATTTCATAAAGGGCACATCAGGCCAAGTTCATCACCCTGTGGGAGTCCGATCATGTTGGTAGAAAACAAGGATAGGACCTGGAGACTCTATATTGACTATAGGGCACTAAACAAGATCAATGTACGGAATAGGTATCTAATCCCATATATTGATGACCTTCTGTACTAGATCAAGGGCGCCAAATATTTCAGCAATTTTTACTTGAAGTCAGGTTATCACCGGGTACCAATCAAACTCTCTGATGTGCGTAAGATTGCCTTCAAATCCAAGGAGGTAATTTTCAAATGGTTGGTCATGCCCTTCGGGTTGACGAATTCCCCCGTAACCTTCATGAGGTTGATGGAAGACATCTTGCGACCCTTCACCAATTCATTCGTGGTGGTGTATTTGGATGACATCCTGATCTTCAGCCAGAGTTAGGAACAACACCTCCACCACATTAGGCAGCTCCTCCAAACACTATGAAAACACAAGTTGTGTGCCAATTTCGAGAAATAAACTTTTTTTATGACCCGGGTTTAATATACGAGGTACATCATTGATGAGTGGGGTGTGCATGTGGACCCAACCAAGATACAAGTTATTCGAGATTGGCCAGCCCCAACCACTCTAATAGAGCTCTGTAGCTTTCTGGGTCTTTCCAAATTCTATCGTACGTTCATGTCGGATTTCCATCATATCACTTGGCCTTTGAGTGATGTTACCAAGGGAAGAGCGAAAGCAAAGTTATTTTGGTTTGAATTCCAACAGAAGGCATTTTTTGAGTTGAAGCATTTCCTTCGCTTTGCACCAATGCTCACATTACTAGACTTGCAACAACCATTTAAGATTGAGACAGATGCCTTCGATTATGCTATTGGTGAAGTTCTTACTTAGCAGGGGCATCTAGTGGTATATCACAGTGAGACACTTTGAGACACAGTCCGAAAGTATCCCACCTATGACAAAGAGATGTATTCCATTGTGCAGGCTTGTTGACAATGGAAGCATTACATTTTGGGGAAGGAAATGGTCATCCACATAGACCACCGACCCCTATAGTTCATACAGACATAAGGGAAGTTACAGAATGATCGCCATTAGAAATGGTCCACATACCTGTAAAAATTCCATTTGAACATTAAGTACAAGAAGGGTAGCACAAACAATGTTACAGACTGCATCAGAGAACCACCTGTCATGGCATTGACCATTTTTCTTGACTCTTGTGGGCACAAGACTTCGGGGTGGCCACATTTTTACAAGAGTGTTCCAGAATTCGACAACACACACTAGACACAGCTGGAAGGTAATAAAATCCCAAATTTTCACCTCCAGGATGCATTGTTATGCCACCTCAGACACCTCTATGTTTCTTCAAGCGAGTGTGCAAAGATTATTTGGGAGGCGCACTACAGTCGAGTCACTGGACATTTCAGGGTAGAGAAAATGGTGGCAGTGTTGCATAAGTCATTATGTAATTTTGAGGTCTAACATGGGCCTGCTAAGGAAAATATAAAATAATAGTGGAAATAATAAAATAATATTTATATTACATCATCAAATTTTAGAGGGAAAAAGGAAGAAAATTCTTTTTAAACTTGTATTTTCAACTTATATCCCTATGTATTTACTGAAATTTTGAGCAGGAACACTCGTTGGATGTAGAATTTGATTCTTCATCCAAGGAGTACCCATGTTTCATACTTTTGATGGACCTGGCTATAAGAAAAATGAGAAATAGATGAAAAATGTGATTGAAACCACATGTTTTCATGTATTTCTCATTTTTCATATAACAAGATCCATCAAAAGTATGCAACATGGGTACTCCTTGGATGAGGAATTAAATTTTGTATCCAACGAGTATTCCCGCTCGAAATTTGAGTAAAACCTTAGGGAGATAAGCTGAAAATACAATTTGAAAAATTAGTTTTATTATTTTATTAATTTTTAATATTTTTACTTTTTTACCCCAAAAATGGTGAATCATCCCCCATGGTTGACATCATCATCTTGAATCCTATTCATTCTTATAAAGTTTATTTTGGTTGTACATTTTACTTAGGAGGCCCATTTTAGACCTCAAAAAATCTCTACTAATTTTTATTGGCCAAGCCTTCGATAGGATGTTGAGAAGTACATCAAATCCTACACTACATGTGTCATTTCCAAGATGACCATCAAGAATTAAGGCCTATACACTCCTCTACCTACTCTTAATCAACCTTGGGAATCCATCTCCATGGATTACATGTTGGGCCTTCCTTCTACTAAGCATGGCAAAGACTGCATTTTCATGGTCGTCAACAGATTATCTAAGATAGCCATTTTGGAGACCTATAAGAAGAGTATCATAGCAGAAGCCACTGCTAATGTCTTCTTTGAATGAGTGTGGGTACACTTTGGGTTCCCACAGTCGATTATATCATATCAGGACAAAATTTTCCTAAGTAAATTTTGGCCAAGTCTCTGGTCGATGTTGGATACCAAGCTCACTAAGTCAACGACTTTCCACCCCCAAACTGATGGCCAAACAGAGGTCGTGAACAGGATGATCATACACATTTTGTGCATGTACAACTCGAATCATCCACACACATGGGATGAAATCCTCCTCTATGTCCAACACAACTACAATATAGCTCTCCACAACTCAATTGGACACAACCCCTTTTAGGTGGGGTTTGGATTCCAGCCACTATGTCCCATTGATGTGGCCATACCAATTGCAGCCACTAAGGCAGATTCAGCTCATGTCCAATCTGAAGCTGATAGGGATAACAAATTCATTGAGTGCATTCAACACATCCTCCAGTAGTTCCATGACATATTGGACAAAGCCAATGCTAAGTACAAGGAGTGACATGATCAACATCGTGGACCACACAAGTTCCAAGTGGGCGACAAAGTTTGGTTACATTTGCAGGATGAGTGCCTCGTTGAGCCCCACCACAAGATTTTCCCTCTATGATATGGATCTTACACCATCACTAAGGTTTTATGGGATAATTCTTTCAAGCTAAACATTCCACCATTCCTTGCCCTTCACCCAGTATTCAATGTGGACCACTTTTGACCATACTTTCCACTATTACTGGACACATCAAACATTGTAGAACAACTCATGCCAAGGGAGCTAAACCCATATTGCATGGAACAATACAAAATTGATCGAATCATGGGTATGCAGATCAAGAACAGTATCCAACAGAAAATCTAACTGTATCGGGTTGTCATAGTTGGCCAACTCCTGCACCAAGGCAAGTGGCTCACCAGGGACCAAGTTCAGGAGAAGTTTCCCCATCTCATGGAGGCACTTAATGCAATGGGGACCATTACTTCCTAAGGGGGGATGACTAATCCAGGTGGATATTGGTGACCACCAGCCAATTCTGGTTGGACACCCACCATTGTTTCTTTCAATTTTTCAGTTTCCTTAATTGTTGCACAATTTACTATTTTTGGCCTTTTTTCGGGTCCTGACATTTTAGAGTCGTTTTGAGGCCCTAAACAACGTTTTTTTGGAAAACAGACAAATATGAGTAATGTAGTCAAAAGTTATATTTCCCAAATATATCTAACAAGGTATCGTGCGCATCAAACAAAGATTGTATGCCAAAGTTACGACCCCCAGAATTTTATGTACCAATTTACCCTAGCAAGGGCCATGGTTTTGGTGATTCATCTCCTAGGATTATGTTTTTGGATGTGTAGGATTTAAATTGTTTTTCAATAACAAATAGGCCCTTGAGCCTCATTGTAATAGAGTTTAGAGGCGTGTAGCTACCACATTTCTTCTCAGAGATATGCTACCATCACGCGAACTATTTTATTTCCATTTTTTATGTAAGCATATTTCAGTTCTTTGATATTAATGAAATGAAGTTTTATTTATGTCACACCTCTATTTTTGTGTTTATATATGTATTCTATTCTGTTCCTACATAAGTTTAGATCATTTGGGTCCTATTTTGGCTAGATCTTCCTCAGTGCACCCCTTGGTCTGGAGACAGAGTGCTTCAATGCACCCCCTCCTTCTCCGCACCTTCGTTGCAGAGCACTGGTGCTTGTTCTGCACTTGCGTTGATCCCTGTAAGATGCAAAAAAAATTCTTTTATTTACGTGCTCTATGATTTTATTTGGTCCAACTTGTTTTTCTTCTGTCTCTAAGTGTGTCCTTGTCTATGAAAATCCTTCACTTAGTTTTCTTTTGTTTTTATTAGCCTTTGATAAGAATTTGTTTGGATTTTTCTTTGTTCTTGTCATTAAGATCATTGGAAAACTTTGGCTTAATCATTGATTTCTTGAATAATTTGATACTACATTCATCGTTTTTTATAAGTACTCTTATCAATGATTTAGCAAGCATCTTAGTCTTCATTTATTTTGAAAATTAAGAGGATTGAAAAGAAAAATCTCATCATTTTTCCATTTTACGTTGCATTTAGGGTTGTGGGTGAGGAATTGGAATTAGCAATAGTTTATTAGGGAATTTTCTTAACTTTTTTTTTTCATTTTGTATGTTGCATTACTCTTTGTTTCTTCCCTCCTGTACATATAATTTCATTGAAGAGAAAATATTTTATTTTATCATGCTAGATTGCATCTTTAGGATATTCAAGTGAAATTCAAGGTGAGCCTTGAAAACTGAAACTTAATTCAAGATAAACTTTAAATTTTTTTGAATCAATCTTAAGGATCATTTTAAACATTAACATAAACATCTATAGGTCTAGGCTAGAGACATGTTCCGGCATCTATAAACATAGGAGCTATCATTTTTTGCCAGCGTTTCATTTTAGTGGTGATATCTCGTTCTACGTACATAAGTGTATTAGGTCGTTCTACACACACCTTCGGGTATATCAGATGGCACTCCATACATGAAAAGTATATGGGAGGGTTCTCATCATATGGTTACGCATTAGACAACACTAACACAGATTTCACTTCCATGTACATTCGGGATTTTGGAAGTCCACACTAGGTTTATATCCTCACCTTAGCTAACTGATTCGGATGCCTTATACAATGTGATACACCGAACACAACAGTCGGGGAGATTACCTGCTTGTACATAAATCCTTGGTTCTCCAAGGTGGTATATTGCAATTCACAGTTTCTTGGTAAACCCTTTTTCCTAGATCACCCTTATTTATTTATTTTTTTCTATTAATTTTTAAATTTATTAAACCAACGTGGAAGAACAACATCCTCAACCTTGTCGTTGATGTAGGATACAAATATTTCCTCCTCTTCCACCTTAGGCAACTCCTGGACGTCGTCATAAGAATAAAAAGACGCAAACTACTAAATTCGATACCTCAGAAGCTACTCCTTCTAGACTTATGTTCGAAATTGAGCAACCATAATCGTCTCTTCTTGTGAGTACTAAACCCAAGATCACTTTCCATTTATTTTTTGAGTCGAACATAGTAGAAACATAGGCACCTACCACTTTATTACATGAGGTTATTGAACTTGAGTATCCTGAATCAAAAATCGTTACAACATGAGGTTATATAACCTGAGGCACCTTTAGTAACCACACTTGTTACTTCAATACCTTCCTCTTCTATTCCTATATCTTTGAATCAACCAAAACCTGTATATATTAGTCTCAATGATGAATAAATTCCACCTGGTCTGTTGAGTATTGAGGATATTCCTTAAGAAGAGTCTCAACCCTCCTATCTTACCTATTTAAAAGGGACTCATCTTTCTCAGGACCATCATTTTACTTCTCCTCCTACTCCATCACAAGATCCTTTGTATTGTTCTTCTCCTTTCAACTGACCTTTAAGTTTCCTTCGACAACCCTCTTTGGGACATTTAAGCATGGTTGAGCTTGTTATGGTTTCTCAACCCATATCTGCTACTATGACTAAGAAAACCAATGTTGTCGCATCCTCGATGTTTGAAACATCACCATAGACACACTTCTATGGTTTCTCGTCCTTCTTTCCTGGTTACCAATCATTATATGGTACCTTTTCTTATGCAGCATCCAATCCATGGACTTCTCCTATGTATTCCTCTTCTAGAATACCATCTACCACTTCTTTGATGAGTTATACGTAGTCTATTATTCCTCCTCCACGTCAACCTTCAATAGAGCAGAAATATGGTTCTTATGTTAGTGGGTATGGGCACCTACAAAAACCCATTTCACCTTATATTTGGCACCCTCCTCCTAAGGGAAGTTGCCTCCATATTCCCCTCCTCATTAAGTATGAGAGGGGGGGGGGGATATTCTCTAAATGTCTCCATCACCTCATCAAATATCACAACTTAGTGTCCAAACTCACTCAAGTCCTCCATACCGAGGAATGGATGCCAGTCCTTGGCAACCTACATTTCCCGACTGTGAATCAAATTAAAAACTTTCAACCTATTCCGCCTACATCTCAGATTCCTATTTTTCAAACTATGTCTCAACCTACTCAAGCTCAAGTTCATGTAAGTCAACCTCTGCAGGCTCTACCTCAAACTCAATGTATTCCACTGGTATCTAAGGCCTCCCAAGTCCCACTTACCCAGCCTCTTCAAGGTTCCTTACAATCTCCACTACTCGGTCAAGCTATTCCTTAAATGAAAATGGGTCACTTGTATATGGTATGGAACAATCACAACCTACCGTATGGGTCACTTGGAATGATGAAAAATCCCACGGGGAAACCACTTCAAGGTATTTTTCAAATGCCTTACAAAGGTCAGAAAATTCAAACCCAACCATTTCAATCTTTGCAAGGTTATCCTGGAGCTGGACAACAAGGTTATCCCACAACTAGGAAGCAAGGTTATGCTTATTCAGGTTATAATAATCTGCCCTATCCAAGAGTGAAAATATTTGTTGCTCAAGCCATCCCTTCTTACCCATGATACCCCCCACCCGACTTTAATCAGAATTTTCCATTTGTGGCAACCCTTGAATTTCCATATCTGACCCTACTTACAAATGCTCCCATTTTTGTAGAAAATCCACGTAGATTCAACTGATAATTGTCATATGCTAAAACAATATACTTTAATCTACTCTACTAGTTGTGGAAACTAATTTAGATCACGAAATCACAAAGCACGAAAGAGAAACAATTTCAATTGCACAATACACAGGTATTTCTTGGGGAAAGCCTCAACTAAAAACCATGTTATATGTATGTTACACAGTAATTTGTCACCGTCCCTGCAATCCCCCGTCCCGCACATTGGAGGGCTTATTCCGTGACCTGTGAGCAGTGACATGACCTGAAACCACTTTCATGGCATCCCCCTTGACAAGGAAAATCATTCCCCTAAAGACAATTTCCTATGAAAAGCCCTAAAAATAGCCCTTTTGGTCTTGGCACGACTAGCCAGTTCAGCCCTTGCGCCAATGGGGGAAATCCACCAAAGAGGGCACGCCAACTGGTGCTCTGTCCCGGTGTATCACCCACGCCAGGCTTAATAAGGATTGTTTTTAAAAAATAAATGGTAGAATTTTGATTCCAACCAACTCCTGAACGAGTCTCTAAAATGAGTTGGGAGGTTTGGCTCCGGATCTCCATGTAGGGGAAGTGGTTTTCCACCTATCATGGAAGCTTCCTTGAGAATAGGGCCAATCCCACCATTGTAGGGATCCCAACTCCCCTTCCACCATCTATATAAGCTTGTCATTTTCCCTTTGCAAGCTAGCCTGAATAGAGCTGAATCAATAGTAAGGAGATTATCGTCAGACAGCCGAAGAGAGAGAGACTTGTCCTTTTCCCGACGAGCTTTACCGAGATGTACTCCTCTGTCGGCTCGCCAAAGGAAGATCTAGTATCAGAGCTCAGGTTGTACTTTCTTTGTTCTGATTAATAATAAACGACTTCGATTATGGTTCCACTCGGATGTTTATGTTTTATGTTATGAGTTGTATCTTCTTTGACTGATACATAATTGCATGTATTAGGTTTTACGCTTGTGTGTTTGTTGTTTATTCTTGTACGTGCAGGTATTCTATCACATCGAGTGGGAGAATTGTGATCTGCCAAAGCAAGGGACGAAAGCGCCATCTTTTCCACAAACGACAGCAGCGTATGACTTAAGGTAGGCCTCTTGTCGCATCTTGGTATTTTGCAATTAGGAACTTGCATCTTAGCATGACTCAGCTGTTGCTAGACCCAATCTGGGCTAGTAGGGATCGCCTCTGTCAGCCGAGGGGATTTACCTCTCCAACAATGTATATTGCCTAAGTCAGAAAATATGAGAATATTACAATGCTTTTCTCCAAGATGAGAAACCTCTGCACTATCTCTATCTATCTCATTGATTCCTAGACAAGCTTGGTTCAATACTTAACCAATTTTTTTCCCTCAAGGATCCCTATTTCATTGCACCGTTTCCATGGGTAATTAGGCCCTATTAATTGGGGAAATTCCCAATCCATACTACGCAATCCATCAGGTGCATTCCTCTGACTGCATGCACCACCTATACAATTTGGATGATTATACAACTGATAATACATTTCCCTTGAACTCCAATCTCAACTGGGTCTTTCTCAGAACTTACAATATGCATGATTTATTTATGATTGAATTATCAGTTATATGATTGATCACTAGATGTGGTTCAAGTCCAAGTTCCACTCTTTTACCTCTCACTAGTTCCTCCATTTGTTAGAACTAGTAAAATATTTTTTAACTCAAATAAATTGAATTAATTAATTAAAACTCAAAATAAACTCAACTAGGGCCCCTATTTTGTAGGATACACTCTACATTACTCAAGTTAGACCATCAACTCGAATTAACTAAAACAACTAAGTCCTACTAAATTATTTAACTCGTACAAGTTGTCTTGTGATTTGGAATTACAATTTTATTCTAATTTAATTCAAGGGAAAATTAAATTAGAATCCTTTCTTGGTGTCATTTTCAACACCCCCTCTCAGCAATAAAAGGATTATCTCATACCTGATCTTGCCTCTAGGGAAATCAAATTTTCCTAGACAACGCCTTTGTCAAGATGTATGCATCCTGCTCCTCTGTAGGAATGAACTCTAGCATCATGTTCAGCCTCTGCACACAATATCTGGTATGGTGATAATGGATGTCGATATGATTGGACCTGTTAGGCTAGAATAAACACTTGGATTGTGAAAAGCACTTGATTAGACACATCTTAAACTCAAGGGATTTTCTTACAGTTGGATTAGCTTTTTTGGAAAGTGGTTGGAACTTACACACATTGAAAGGGATTTTGAGCAAATACGAATCTGACACATATGAGGACACTGGTGCATGATGTGGTAGAAAGTTTTTGTTTGTAGCTTGATGGTTAGAAGAAATAAAGATAAATAGTGAATATGTAAAATAGAAGCCCATTGTTAAGAGGAAAGGGTGACACATATTCTAGATCTTAAATGTATAGTGAAAGAATGCTTTTAAAACTCTTATAAGAATCTCACTCTACATTTAAGAATCCCATTACAAGGAATGCTTCCAACTAACATGACCTCGTGAATCAAGAATGCTAGATCAAAAGACTTATAAGAACATGAAACAAGATTTAATTCAACCTCGAGGAATGCTTATAAACACTCTTCAATTCATATTGAATCAGGAAATCTTGAAATAAGACTTACAAAAACAGATCAATATGTCTTGGCGGTTCACAAGACTGATAAAAGCTTGAGATATAACTTTTATCAAAAATCTGCAAATATAGAAAATATATGTAAAAACAGTAGGGAGAACAATACACACATAAAACATGATAGTATGGAGCTCGAAATGGCTGAGTTGAGATGGCTGGGTGCTCCTCATTCTCTGGAAACCTTCCTCCACAAAAAGTGCAATTTGCCAACTGAAAAGAACACCTAGACCCTTATCTACAAAAATGTAGGAGTACCCAACTGAAATGACATCTGGAAGAAAGCTTGATTGGATGACACTTGGAAAAATACCATTACCATTGAGGCTTCATTCACTTTATCATAATTTAGTATCATTCTTTCGAAACCAGAACCAAAAAGAAACATTTTCACCTTCTTATATAAATTTCCAAAAATAATAGCTACTTACTGGATTATTTGTAAAAACCAGATTTTCTGAAAAAGGTAGCTGTTTGGTCAATTTAGTGTGTCCTAAATTGCTGCATTTAATTTGTCAATCCGGGATTCGTAAGCTGATGAAGTGCGGCGCACTATATGTGCAAGATAACCTATTTCTTAACTTTTTGTCGTTTTTGGTTTTCTAAGATGAAATGGAAATTCTAAAATGAAAACAAGTATGGTTATGTTTGTTCAAGGAAATGATATCCTCTATAATGATTTACCAACTTGAAACTTAAAAAGGAATTTGAAAATTACAATGACAAAACTTGAAAGGAAATGAAAATGCACTGCTGAAATGAAAAGATGCTGCTAATCTAATGAATAAAAACAGTGAACTAGTGAGCATGAAACCAAACTATTCTTGCTTCTGTCTAAACACAAAATAAATTATGCTGAAAGAAATCCAAAAGCTGCAATAAAGTAAATCTAAATCAATTTGCATCAACTTGTCTTCTGATCCCTCATCATTAGTCCAACTATGATTTTCGGAAGTAACCATAAACAACTTGAGTAACTGATATCTAACTTGCAGAAAGTAAACTAATATCAAACCATACATTCATAATTCAATCCCTCACCATCAGTCCAGCTGTGGCTTTCGGAGGTAACTGAAGATGTCATGCACAATTTAATATTTCTAACTTGCATAAAGGAAACTAATACCAAACTACACATTTCATAATACAATCCCTCACCATCAGTCCAGCTGTGGCTTTCGGAGGCAACTGAAGATGTTATGAGCAGTTTAATATATCTAAATTTGCAGAAAGGAAACTAATATCAAACTACACATTTCATAATACAATCCTTCACCATCAAACCCACTGCAGCTGGAGGCAAATCAAGATGTTATGAGTAAGCTTTTAATATATCTAAATTTAAAAGAAACTAATACTAAACTACAAATTTCATAATACAATCCCTCACCATCAGTCCAGCTGTGGCTTTCGGAGGCAACTGAAGATGTTATGAGCAGTTTAATATATCTAAATTTAACTATTGAAGCAAATGAGCAAAACTGAATTAAACAAAGCAATACTGAAATTAAACAGAAACTAAGAAAAACAAATTAGCAGCAGAACAATGTTAATCCCATGTCATTAGTCAAAAAGCTATGAAAATGCCCGGGCTGCCTATCTATAACCCGAAACAAGAACACTGATCAGTGATTAACAACATAAAACATGAAAGACAAAAGTGAAATGGAAAGCATGCAAGATTATAAACAGAAATGAAGCATATATACCATGAAAGATGCAATGTATAAACATGTGAATGGATTATGGCACAATGAGCTTTAAAGAAATAAAACAAGAACTATACACTAATGCACAAAACCTTAGCTAAGCAGGGGCCCTCTACACCAGCCTTGGCAACAATCTTCAAGTACGAATTAAGTCTGAAAACATAGTCTTCTTATATTAAAATGCAGTCATAACAGTAAGGTGGTATTACGGCACTAAGGCAGCGTAATTACATTACAGAGCAGACTAATAAAAGATAACAAAGACTAACATCGACTAACTCTATATGCGTATGAAAACACATTATATATAACAAAAGGTAATGTAACTGATTTCCTAAAGTTTATGCTAATACAAAACACGTAGACCATTACGTCCACGGATCTAGGATCATGGTCGTGTTGGAAAGTAAATCTATGAAGAGTGGATGCTTGAATTCAGCTATGGAGCCATGTACAGATGTCGACTTGTCCTCCAAAAGCTCAGAAACGGCCATATGAACCTTCACGTGACACGAAACAGAGTCCTGTCACTGTGAGACTCCATGGTTGACTTCCATGTGGACGCCTTTGACCGCGGCTTCTTTAGATGAGTTTGCTCGAACCAATAGGACACGAACCATGTCCACATCATTTCTGACATGCCCATGTGGCTCGTTTTTCCTGTAGACACCTGTAACATAGAGTTTCACAAAATAGCTGTGGAAAGTTGCAACAGTTGCGGAAAGTGGCAAGATTCCGCAGCTAAATGAAAAAAATCTAAATCAAACAACAGACACAAAAATATAGTTAAAAACCATGTTATATGCTCTTTTGCAATTAACATACAATGATATTGACAATTTGGGAGGTTCAGGTGAGTGAAAAAGGTATAGAAAAGTGTATGGAAAAGATGCAGAATTGAGACTCAACACACCCCCACTGTGAAGGTGTTGCATGTCCTCATGCAACCAAAATTTTGATATTCCTTCCTTAGTTCATGTGCCTTGACACTTCAGCCAGCACATCCAATCCTCTCCTCCTCTTCTTTGGTGCTGCCAACATTCTGGGTTTCTTCATTAAGCACCTAAATTTGATATTAACCAGTGCTCTGCTCAACTTCTGACATTTCCTTTTCAATTTCTTGTTCTTCTTCTGCCATATTCCCAGATGTAGCATGGTATTATCATGGATGATTTTGTCCAGTTTGCCTTCTTCCTTCAATGTCTCATTTTCATTTTTGATGTGTCTATTTAAAAGCTCTAGCTCAAAGATTTCCTGTTTTAGTGATTGGACTAAATCATCCTGTACTGTATGAGGCTGAATGGACGAAGTACTAGGACTTGTAGTTGCCTTTTCCAAAGATTCTATATAGTCATATACTTCCTGCTGCTTGGGGTCTATTTCAGGTGTCATTTTTGTTGGGCTGTCCCCAAAATTCCGTGAAGGAGAGTCATCTTCAAAATTTGGCTGAGAAGGGCTCACATCAACATCTTGCTGAGAATGGGATGGAGTATGTTCAATGTCTGACTGAGAATGAAATGAACCAGGTTCACTAACTGACTGAGATGGACTATGGTCAGCTGGGGACTGTTCAGATGTCTCCTCTCTCAAATCAATGAAATGAGGACCCTTCATTTGTGTTTTCCTCAATTTCCCCTTAAGTCTGCTGCTTCTTCTCACACGCTGTGGTACACTATCTTTTTGTTTTTGTTTTCCTTTCTCTGTCTTCTTGGCCATAGAGGACTGTTTTTGAAGATAAACTAGTCTTTCAGATAACACTTGATTATCTTCTTCTTCAGAAGAAGGGGTTTTATGTATAGCCACAATAGTTTTTCTCTCTTTTGGTATTATTGGCTTCTTACCCTTGATTTATTTCTTCTTCCTCTTTGACAGTCTCTCTTCCCTATCAGTTCTTTCAATTGTAGTAGTAGGAGTATTTTGGATTTCATCAATTGTTCTTTTTCTCCTACTTCTTCTTGCTGTGCTACCTTCAAGAATTTCTTGAGTAGGAGTAATTTGGGTTTCATCATTTATTCTTTTTCTTCTACTCCTTCTTGTTGTACTACCTTCAGGAATTTCCTGAGGTTCCTCAAAAAAATTTCTAACCAGAAATTGTTCCCATGTGTCTTTCTTTTCCTTTAACTCCTTTTCAATCAAAATTTTTACAAGGCCGTGGTGATATAGATGGGGTTCTACATCTCCTAAATGTTTCTGAACAGTCACGGACATTTTCTTCAAACTATTGAATAGAAAATATGGGAGATTGAGAGTTTGATTATCTAGAAAATTCATCAGTAACTTGGTATGGTACATATACATGGACCCAAAACGGCCTTCACATGTAATGAATTTCTGAACAACTAGCAACAAAGTAGCCCATTCCTCTTTCAATGCATGCACAGGAATTCCTCTTTTAAAAACAGTTATGTCCATACCTTGGTTTCGTAAGATTGTTCTCCATGCTTCATCACTGATGCTTTTATTCTTAAACCAATGCTCACCCTCCTGAAGAAGTTCCGTGGCTGTTGCTATAGATGCTTCATTGACTGCAAACTTAAGGTCTCCAATCTCTGCTTCCAAGCCATTAAACGACCTTGCGAATGCCTTCGTCACTTCTTTATGATAACCTCTGAATTTCTGGATAAACTGCAGCCAATTTTCTTTCTTCAATATATCCCTTACTTGCGGATATCCCTCCATAAACCTAGGTCCTTCCGGTTCTACTCTTAGAAATTTACCCATTTTTTTCTTTCTTCTCTTCACAAATTTGCCTGCGTGAGGGTTTAATGGAAACAGAACGGTTGAATGCACAGAGATGAGCACAATGACTGTGGGTAAATGTCAGAGAGTGGGTATACAGATTATAACGTAATAGAGAGCGGAATGGAGTGAACAGAACAGAGAGGGGTTTTCGTGAGCACAACAGAGAGCACGACAGAGAGATTAACAAAGTATAACACATCCGGCAACGTTTTGAATTTTGGTGGCTGCACAATAAATATGAGCACGTTTCAACAACGGTTATGGATTTATGCGGCTGTAAGAGTCCGTGGTCAAATCAAATACGTCTCATTGTCACCGGTGGAATATTGGAACATGAGTGAAAATCGGGGGTTTTAATGATGGAACCGTTTGAGAATGAATGCGAGAGGATAATATGGAGATCGTTAAAGGTTACGGAATTGTCAATATAATCATTGCACATAATGGATAGAGCTCATGGTTCAGAACTATATAAAAATGTGTTTTTCAATGCTATTTGAAATAAATTTTATTCATACCTTTGGAATCTTTTCCTTTTCCCTTGGTCTTCAACTAATTGCTCTTCATTTGTGTCTTGAATGCTCCAGGTCTTCATTTTTGATCCTCTCACCTGCATTTTATTTCATGATTATGGAAATAACATTTGGCTGTACATTCTTTTGAAAACAGAGTTGTAGCTGCGGAATCTGCTTCTGGCTGCGGAAACTGGAGTCAGCTGCGGAAACAGATGTCAGCTGCGGAAACTGACATAGCTATTATTTGGATGAATGGAGATGAACAGATGACAAATGACCAGATGGAAATGGTCATGAAAAAGAATTTTATTGATGAAATGGAATGAAACAGATAAAATGAAATGGAATGGAGTGAAATGAAGTGAAATGAAATGGAATGAAGTGGAATGGAATGGAGTGGGTGGTCACAAGACTTGTGAAATGAAAGAGAGAGATTTTTTTTTTTGGAAAATATAGGGTGTCAGGTGTTCCTGATTTTCACCCAATATTTTCTGTATAAGACTGCCAATCAGTGATTGGTTTTCAGGCTTATACAATTTATTTATTTATTTATTTATTTATTTTACTGAAAAGAAAAAAAGCTAGGCCGGTGGAGAAGAAGAATTCTTCTGTACCAACCTGATTGCAGAATTTTCTTGAAACATTTTGACAAAATCCTCTTTTGAGAGTGGCTTATGATAAACTTTCAATCTATGGCCATTCACAATAAGAGGAGTTTGAAACTCATCAATGGTCTTGATTCTTACCGCTCTATTGCTAAAGATCTTGTCAATCTCATATGGCCCAAGCCAATGAGTCTGAAATTTTCCTTGGAAATCTTTAAACTTGGAATCAAATAACAATGCCCAATCTCCTTCTTGAAACTTGTTCTCTTTGATGTACTTGTCATGCCATTTAGCTCTTTGATATTGAACTAGATCAGTTCTTAAAATTTCTTCTTGTCTAATCTCATCTAGCTCATTCAACTGCTCCATTCTATGCTTTTGGGCTTCTGATAAGTCCATCCCCAACTACACTGCTATCTTGAAGGTCTTGACTTGGAACTCAATGGGGAGTAAGATTTCTTTCTCATAAACAAGTTCATAGGGAGAATGTCCTGTTGTATTTCTCCATGTAGTTCTGTAGGCCCACAAGGCTTCAGGAAGCCTTTCTGCCCAATCTCTTCTATGTAGATGAACAGTTTTGGTGATGATACTTTCAAGAACTTTATTTGTGGACTCCACTTGACCATTTGCTTGCGAATGGTAAGGAGTAGATCTTCTGTGCTTGATTTTGTATTCTTCCATCAATTTCTCCACCAAATTGGATGTGAATTGGCTCCCCTGATCTGTCACAATTTCTCTTGGAACACCAAAGCAAGTAAAAATATCCTCATAAAGAAAATGAACAACTGAATTTTCAGTAGCAGATACTAATGCTTTAGCTTCTACCCATTTAGTAACATAATCAGTACAAACCAATATATACTTCTTTTGCTTAGATGATGGATTAATAGGTCCAATGAAATCTAAAGCCCATTTTTCAAAGGGTTCAATGAGTACCTGTGGTTGCAATGGAATTTCACTTGAAAGGGTAGGTTTCCCTACTCGTTGGCAGCTGTCACACCTTTTGACATATTGTTTTGCATCTTTGAAAAGAGAAGGCCAATAACATCCTAAAGAGAGGATTTTATAGGCCGTCCTTTTGTCTGCAAAGTGTCCGCCGTATGGTTCATCATGACATGCCTTAAGAATATCAGGCATTTCATCTTCCCTAACACATCTTCTGATCACAAGATCCGGCCCTGTTTTAAACAATTCGTTAGAAATCCATGAATATTTTGAACTCTCCTGAATAATTTTTCGTTTTTCACTTGGAAATAAATGTGAAGGCAGTTTCCCTGTGACCAAATAGTTAGCAATATCTGCATACCAAGGAGTCTTAATAGTTAATGCAAACAAGTATTCATCAGGAAACTTATCCTCTACAGGAGAATCTTCTTTAGTATTCTGAATTCTAGACAAGAAATCAGCTACTGTATTCTGTTTTCCTGGTCTATCCAACACAGTAATATTGAATTCTTGCAAAAGTAAAAGCCATCTTGTCACTCCGCCATTAGTAACAGGTTTGTTCATTAAATATCTAATTGCAGAATGGTCAGTATGAATAAAAGTTTCATAGCCTGTTATGTAATGTCTAAACTTATTAATTGCATGAACAACAGCTAAAAACTCTTTTTCAGTCACAGTATAGTTCAACTCTGTGGGAGTCAAATTTTTACCGGTATAATAAATGGCATAAGGAACTAAATCTTTTTGACCCAACACAGCTCCTAGAGCTGTATCTGAAGCATCCGTAGAAATATGGAAATGGAGTTTCCAATTTGGTCCTCTCAAGATAGGTGCTTCAGATATTCTTGTTTTCAAAGTTTCAAAGGCTGATTGACAATCAGGATCCCATTTAAATTCGCAGTCTTTTGTAAGCAATTTGAAGAGTGGAGATGCTATTTTAGTGAAGTTTTCTATAAATCTTCTATAGTAACCAGTAAATCCTAGAAAACTTCTAACATCTCTTTGACAATTTGGAATAGGCAACTTGGAGATGACTTCAAATTTTGATCTATCAACCTTAATCCCATCTCCTGAAATATGATGTCCTAAAACAATCCCTTCAATAAACATCATAAAGCATTTTTCATGGCTTAATGAAAGGTTTGTTTCTTTACATCTTATGAGAACTTTTTCCAAATTTTCTAATGCCTCTTCAAATGAATAACCATAAACTGTAAAATCATCCATATAAACCTCTACACAATCATGGATTAGATCAGAAAAAATTCCTAGTACTGCTCTTTGGAATGTTGCTGGTGCATTACATAACCCAAAAGGAAGCACTTGGTAGGCAAAATTTCCCCATGGACAAGTAAATGTGGTCTTATCTTGATCTTCAGGTGCTACCTGAATTTGATTATAGCCACTAAAACCATCCAAAAATGAAAAGTAATTTTTACCTGCTAATGTGTCTAATACCTTATCGATAAAAGGCAAAGGAAAGTGATCCTTCAAAGTTGCTTTGTTCAATTCCCTGTAATCAATGCATACCCTCCATTTACCATTCTTTTTAGGTACTATAACCAAAGGAGAAACCCATTGGTTATCTGAAATTGGATAAATGAAGTTTACATTGAGTAGTTTTTGGAGCTCTTCTTTCACTATCTCCCTAAGATTTGGATTCATCCTTCTTTGAGGTTGTCTGATTGGTCTACTGTTTTCCTCAATATAGATATGATGGATACAAGTCTTAGGATCAACACCTTTCATGTCGTACTCCCATGAAATGGAGTAGAATGTTTTCAGCATTTTGCTAGTTCTTCCTTGTTGTGATTCTTCCAAAAGTTTGTTGATATTCAGTGTTTTTCCTAGAAAAATATCAATAGTAGAACTACCAAACTCTTTCGTAGAGTAAAGAGACATTTGTCTTGATGATAAATATTCTATGTCAGATTCCAACTGAAATTGTGTGGGGTCATATTCTGAGGATGTCTCAAAATTTTCTAATGTGTTCATAATTTGACTATCCTCACTGATTTCAGAAATGGTAAAGACAGGTTGTATAGTGTCCTCATCATCAACCCATTCATCGTCTCCTACTTCTTGTGATTGCTCTTGCCGGAGGATACAAATTGAATTTCTTTGTCGAATTACCATTAGCAATGTACATATCCCCAGATCTACAACTAATAAAAGCATCAGCTGTGGCTAGCCAAGGTCTTCCTAAGATAAGTGGGTGCCCTCCTACATTAATTTTGGGAGTGAAAATCATAAAATCTACCGGATATTCCCAAGAATCTAAGGAGACTGAAATATCTTCTAATACACCATCCGGTTTAATAATGGATCGATCTGCAAGTTGTAGCGAAAGTAGGTGTAAAAAGAAGGTTAGGAAGTTTTAGCCGGTCCATAGTCGTCTACTCATAATGTTGACGCAGCCCCAAGTCAATCAATGTTTTGAATTTCTATCCCATTTATATGTCTTGAAAATTGGACTTCCCTGATCTACATACTTCTCATGGTAATTTTTCCCATCATAACATTCAAGAATCTTTTCCGCTCAGGTGGATTCTTCTTTGTCTTTTGCTCTTCGGTCTTTTGAAACTCAACTCCTTTATGGTTTTTTCTAGAATAGGAATCTCTCGAATGGCTTGTAGCAAGGGAATCTTGATACAAACATTCTTCAATTCATCTAGAAAGTCATAGTTAGGCAACAAGATTGTTTTTCCACCCCTTGTCAATTTCTAGTCTTTCAGGAAAATGAGGTATAGATGAAGATGCAGGTTGCTCAACTATAGGAGTTGTGGGTGTTGTCTTTTCTTTTTCTTTTTGCATGCTTGAATTTTGAAGAGATTATTCCTCATAACCCTTATTGACTTGAAGAGAGTCCTCCTCAAAGGTTTCTTGCTCTTGAATATCTATAGAAGGTTTTTCTAAAACTCTACCAGATCTGAGTTGTACATCGTTGAGAGGAACAATCATATAGGTAGGAAATTGTTGTCCTTCTACCATATAAGTATTCTGAGGATTTCTATTATTAGGATTTGGCAATGGCTGAGCTGGAAGTTGATTTGTCTTCTGTTGGTATGGGAGCATGAGTTGAGGATTTGTATTTTGTTGAGAAGGTTGTTGTTGTGGAAATGGCAATGAAAGTCGTTGTGGATTTTGGCTTGGAAATTGTGGAGCTTGTTGATTTTGAAAAGATGGAGGATATTGATAAAATTGAGCAAATCTCCCATAAGGATTTTGCATCCCTTGTACCCAAGGTTGATATGAATTCTCGATGTTGGGGCCAAGGTTGTTACCAAGGATTCCAATTTGGTGGGGTTTTGAAAATTCATAGGTTGTTAAACCTTGAGCTGTTGTCCCTCAAGCAGTTCTCTTGCAACAAAAATGCAGAGATTTCATCGAATTTGGATCTTCTTTAAAGACAACTTTGAGTCCAGGAATTGAAGGACAATCCTTGGTCTCATGATTCTCTGAGCAAATCATACATGTTTCTACAACTTTTGCATCCAATGGACATTCCCTTAAAGCATGTTTCTTCCTACATTTAGGACAAAAGATGGCTAGAGCATCAGTTTCTGCTTTCTGCTTGTTTTGAATTTTAAGGGTGTCTAGTTGTTCACTAAGGCTCCCTAAGATATCGGTTTTGAATTCATCAAGAATATTGCCAATCTCTGCCCTACTTACTGATCCAGTTGCAGATTTGTTTGCCCTGATAAGAGAAGGATCTCTAGGCCCTTTTTCCGTTTTAGATTTTCCCCTGGAGAGATGGACACATAGTTCTGTTATGTCACAAAGTGGAAGTTGAGAAATGTCTCCTTTCCCCATCATGTTTAAAATATCTATCCATTCATCTCTGATGGCTTTTAATAGAAGGGCTTTCAAATTTTCCTCATCTAAGTTGCTCATCTTTGCTCTTTTCAAGTCAGACAAATCTTTCAAGTAAGTCTTCCATAAATTTTCATCTTCTTTTTGCACCATTTTGAATCCCTCATCCTTGTGATTGGTGGGCATGCAATAGTCCAGGTATCTGTCTAAAAATGTTTGTTTCATATCATTCCAAGTCCTAATATATTGGGTGACTAATCCCATGAACCATTTCAAGGCGGCTCCCTTCAATGTTGAAGGAAACAGTTTGAGTTTTTGAGAGTCTTCCATATAATCATAGGTTCGGCACACGACTTCAAACTCAAACAGAAATGTTTCAGCATCCTCACTTCGTAATCCATAAAAGTTGGGGAGGACAGATGGTGAGATGTTTTTCATCGTTGTATGAGTTTCCTCATCAACTATAGGGAATCCAAACAAGTTGTCTCCTTCCCTATTTCTTCCATTATTACCTTCACCATTGCTGTCTCTATTGTTTCCTCTCTTCTACCTCTACCTCTACCTCCATCTATTACTTCCTCCGCCATGATAGTTTCTTTAGAGTCCTTAAAGTCCTCGAGTTTTTCTACCAAGGGAGAATGAGAGAAAGTCTCTTTGTTTTCTAAATGGGATTGAGTAGGTGGTATAGGAGAATCCTCTAATTCAGCTGCTTCTTGAATTCAAAAAATCTTAAGGCTAGGGGTAGATGGTGGTGATTATTGTCTATGCCTTGAAGAAGATGGAATTGTGAAAATCGAACTCTTGGCTTTAGCTAAAAACCTTCCCCTAGAATCTCTTGCTCTATGCATGTCATTTTTTTTATTATTTTTTATTATTTTTTATTTTTTAAAGTTGGGCTAATAATTCTCTTTCTAATCTTCTAGGTCACACTAGGTGCAATAAGAGAACATACTTAAGAAATTAATAAACCAATAACTCTCTTTTCTGATCCTCCATATCACACTAGGTGCAAGAGGAGAGCATACTTCAAGAAGTTATCAAGTTTTCCCTTATTTTATTATTTTGTTTTTTTTTTTAAGAAATTGGCTACCTAGTTACACTTCCCTGGCAACGACACCAAAATGTTTGGTGAATTTAGTGTGTCCTAAATTGCTACATTAATTTCTCAATCTGGGATTCGTAAGCTGACGAAGTGTGGCGCACTATATGTGCAAGATAACCTATTTCTTACTTTTTGTCGTTTTTGGTTTTCTAAGATGAAATGGAAATTCTAAAATGAAAACAAGTGTGGTTATGTTTGTTCAAGGAAATGATATCCTCTAAAATGATTTACCAACTTGAAACTTTAAAAGGAATTTGAAAATTACAATGACAAAACTTGAAAGGAAATGAAAGTATGCTGCTGAAATGAAAAGGTGTTGCTAGTCTAATAAATCAAAATAGTGAAATAGTGAGCATGAAACCAAACTATTCTTGTTGCTGTCTAAACACAAAATAAATTATGCTAAAAGAAATCCAAAAGCTACAATAAAGTAAATCTAAATCAATTTACCTCAACTTGTCTTCCGATCCCTCATCATTAGTCCAGCTATGATTTTCGGAAGTAACCATGAACAACTTGAGTAACTGATATCTAACTTGCAGAAAGTAAACTAATATCAAATCATACATCCATAATTCAATCCCCTACCAAGACCAAATTCGTGGCTTTTTCGGAGGTAACTGAAGATGTCATGCACAATTTAATATATCTAAATTTGCATAAAAGAAACTAATACTAAACTACACATTTCATAATACAATCCCTCACCATCAGTCCAGCTGTGGCTTTCGGAGGTAACTGAAGATGTTATGAGCAGTTTAATATATCTAAATTTGCAAAAAAGAGACTAATACTAAACTACACATTTCATAATACAATCCCTCACCATCAGTGCAGCTGTGGCTTTCGGAGGCAACTGAAGATGTTATGAGCAGTTTAATATATCTAAATTTGCAGAAAAGAAACTAATACTAAACTACACATTTCATAATACAATCCCCCTAGTTCACCCAAATTCGTGGCTTTCGTGAGGCAATCAAGATGCTATGAGCAGATTAGTATATCTAAATTTTAACTACTGAAGCAGATAAACAAAACTGAAATGTACAAAGCAATACTGAAATTAAACAAAAGCTATGAAAAGAAAACTAGCAGCAGAACAATGTTAGTCCCATGTCATTAGTCAAAAAGCTATGAAAATGCCCGGGCTGCCTATCTATAACCTGAAACAAGAACACTGATCAGTGATTATCAACATAAAACATGAAAGACAAAAATGAAATGGAAATTATGGAAGTTTATAAACAGAAATGAAGCATATATACCATGAAAGATGCAATGCATAAACATGTGAATGGATTATGGCACAATGAGCTTTAAAGAAATAAAACAAGAACTATATACTAATGCACAAAACCTTAACCGAGCAAGGGCCCCCCACAATTGTACCTCACAACAATCTTCAAGTACTAATTAAGTTCCAAAATGAAAGAGTCTTCTTATATTAAAATGTAGTCATAACAGTAAGGTAGTATTACGGCTCAAAGGCAGCGTAATTACATTACAGAGCAGACTAATAAAAGATAACAGAGACTAATCGAGACTAACTCTATATGCGTATGCAAACACATTATATATAACAAAAGGTAATGTAACTGATTTCCTAAAGTTTATGCTAATACAAAACACGTAGACCATTACGTCCACGGATCTAGGATCATGGCCGTGTTGGAAAGTAAATCTATGAGGAGTGGATCCTTGAATTCGGCTATGGAGCCATGTGCAGATGTCGACTTGTCCTCCGCAAGCTCAGAAACGGCCATATGAACCTTCACGTGACACGAAACAGAGTCCTGTCACCGTGAGACTCCATGGTTGACTTCCATGTGGACGCCTTTGACCGCGGCTTCTTTAGATGAGTTTTCTCGAACCAATAGGACACAAACCATGTCCACATCATTTCTGACTTGCCCATGTGGCTCGTTTTTCCTGTAGACACCTGTAACATAGAGTTTCACAAAATAGTTGCGGAAAGTTGCAGCAGCTGCGGAAAGTGGCAAGATTCCGCAGCTAAATGAACAAAATCTAAATCAAACAGCAGACACAAAAATATAGTTAAAAACCATGTTAGATTCTCTTTTGCAATTAACATACAATGATATTGACAGTTTGGGAGGTTCAGGTGAGTGAAAAAGGTATAGAAAAGTGTATGGAAAAGATGCAGAATTGAGACTCAACAGTAGCTATTATTTGAAAACACTGTGTATCAACAAAAATGAAATGATTCTTCAGATTTTAATGGTTTTTTACATTCAATCATCAGATATCTATTATAGAAGCAAAAATCCTAATAGCTTTTGCCTCTGTGACCCTTTTGTTTGGCTTTCTCTTCTGTACTTGCTTTTTCTTCTAAGCCTTATTTAAAAACGGATACCATCATGTTGCATGGAACTGATAGATGAATAAATATGGGCTATAGTTGGTTCTTCTGTTGTAGCGGTCTCTAAAATTTTTCTTTTCACCTTAGCTGATGTTTTGAGATAGGAAAAGACTTATGCCAGTTTTTCATCCTCTGCTGCTAGAGTTGTGGCTTTGTACGGTGATCAACGGGTATTGGTCGATTCTGAACGGTTCACCTTACCACCCTTACCCATTCTGTTAACAGCTAACTTGACCACTAATGCACACCTGTAAAACAAGGAACAACAACCTTCCACAAAGCCCTAACTGCTGGCACTCGGTAACAAATTGTTTTGCTGGAGGATAAAAAACTATTTGTTGTAGCTTTCACAAGGGTAAATGGAAATAGAGGTCTGCATGCCCTAAATCACGGTGAGAGGGAATGAAATGAAAAATAAATGATTTAAATTCTACTACCTACTTATTTCACTGAACCCTTCATTCAAATGAATTATTAATTAATAGCTATTCGTACCTCATCCTTGATATATTTCACTTTAATGAGTAGCCTTAGATTTGACTAGCCTTAGCAAATAAAATAGCCAACTCCTTTTAATAAATCCTCCAATTAGAAATAGCCACCTTTCATCAAGGTAATACCTCTTGTTTTAGCAGACCTTCAGTATTCAAAGAGAAATATCTTTTCACCTGAGTAATGCCTCTTTTATCTCCTTGTACGAATTTTGCAGGAAATATCTACTTACTGGGTTTTCTTGTAAAACCAGATTTTATGAAGAAAACAACTTCCTTTCTAGGAAAAGTACCTATTCCTTTGTTATTCCTAAAACAACTAATGACTCTGACATTTTGTTTTTATCCTTGGATAGAAATATCATGGTGAATAAGTAAGACTTCTCAAGTTAAACCTGTGACCTTAACTACTCAAATCAGTTAAAAGAATTATTAAAAGAAAAATTACCCTAATAAATCTATGGCACAAACAAACTATCGGACTCAAAATTATTTTGGATTTTGGTTTAAAATGATAAAAAATAATACATTTTAACCCTCCAGGGCCTTCAACAATAGGTTAGGAGACAAGAGAGGATAAAAAACACAACTTATAGTGATGACCAGGCCTTGATTTTTTTTTGAAAAATTGCAGTGCTAACATTGGATCCTATTGGGGATGAAGTCCTCCCTGTGAGGCTTCAAGGACAATAGTTCTAGTGCCTTGTCCAACACTTATTTCTCCAACCAAAAATGCTTCTCATTAACTCAAAAATACTATCATGCCTAGCCATTGAGTAATGGATTCATAAGCTAGATTTCAATCTTCTGAAACTTATTTCAACATGAATAAAATACGAAAATAAAACTGCAATATAAAATTGAAAATAAATACTCGAGTGGCGAGCTTATTCATCCTCCTACTTCTAATTAGCTGAAAACTTGCCTAATCAAGGATAACTTGATTTCCAATGCAGCCATAACACCATTTGACTAGTAAAGAGAAATTCTTGCATGCAACTGTTTGAAAAGACCCACAAGGGATATAATATATGCAGTAAGAAATGAACTGGAAGCCTGCACTTACTGCTATAAACCCTGTGTTTCATTTCAACTACTGCTATATTGGAGACCCCCGCTGAAAATGAATCCATCTAATTAGCAACCGGATCATGAAACATATGAGGAATGTCTAGTTGTTCCAAAATACCAAGATGCTATTGTTTAAAATCTGTTATGTCAATAAAACCGGGCCGCTCTTGTCCTCCTTGCAACAACTCATTAATTGCATATGTTTCATTACATTTAAGGGAAACAAAAACCTCATTAAGTTGTTGATTACTTTATTGGACAAAAAACTCGTTATAGGCACTTAAACAAGCAGATTTAAATGGTAGAAATATATCAGGTTCCAAAGGAAGAACACCATGCTCATCAGATTCTTCATCTTGAGTACTAGGAAGAATTGGATCTGTATGAATCTAATCTAGATTCATACCTTTTTCAAACTCTCCATAAAATTTTTCATAACACTGCTAGAAGAATCTATTTTATCATTCTGAACATAACACTCAAATTCTTCATAGCAGTTATCAAGCAACAACTCAGATGAATATAATCCTTTACAATAATGATGAAACATTTCATCAAATTCCCTTAAAGAATAAATAGTACCAATACGTAAGGACCGAAACCATTTTCGTGCATCTCCATCAAGGGAAAACACAAATATATTCATGAGGAAATCTTCGAGAAACACATCCAGCAAGTGCATAAGCTCATGAAATGAAATCAAGTACTTAGAGGGATGTTCATCTTCATCTCCTCAAAATATTAAAAGACAATGTTTCCATTCATCTGTAGAAGGCACCGGATTAGGAAAACCATGAATTGTCGAAAAATTTAAAGGAGCAAACATTTGAGCTAAGATGGAAACAAATTCTTTCAACATTTTGAAACTATGGAGCCACCACTGAATTATTTTTCATGGAGCTGCCAAGTGAAAGATCACAATCTTCCTCAAGTCGTCACTTCTTGTTCACCATCAAGAATTGATCATCAAGAATAAAAAAAAAACCTCGAGAGAATAATTCATTTCAAGGCCTTCGTCTCTCGGCAGACACACCAAAAGATGTTAGCATTGGAATCAACACTTGGATTGTGACAAGTGCCTGACTAGACACATCTTAAGCTCAAAGGATTTTCTTATAGTTGGATTAGATTTTTTGGAAAGTGGTTGGAACTTACACACACTAAAAGGGATTTTGAGCAAATAAGAATCTCTCACACATATGAGAGCACTGGTGCATGATTTGGTAGCAAGTTTGAGTTTGTAGCCTGATGGTTAGAAGAAATAAAGATAAACATTGGATATGTATAATAGAAGCCCGTTGTTAAGAGGAAAGGGTGACAAAAATTCTAGATCTGAAATATATAGTGAAATAATGCTTTTAAAATACCTACAAGAATATCACTCTACATTTAAGAATCCCATTACAATAAATGCTTCCAACTAACATGACCTCATGAATCAGGAATTCTTGATAAATCAATACTGACAAACACAGATTAATCATGCATGCTGGATCAAAAGACTTATAAGAAAATGAAACAATATTTAATTCAACCTCAAGGAATGCTTATGAACAATCTTCAATTCATATTGAAACAGGAAATCTTGAAACAAGACTTACAAAAATAGATCAATATGTCTTGGAGGTTCACAAGACTGATAAAAGCATGAGATAGAAATTTTATGATAAATCTGGAAAGATAGAAAAGCTATCTAAAAACAGTAGGGAGAACAATACACACATCATATAGTTTGTGAGTCTTCAAGAGTGCATCTGGATATATTATATACTCAAAAATATACAAAACAGTATATCATAAGATGAACAACCAAAAAACCCCCTCTTTTTCTTCCTTGCTTTACATAATATATATACAAAAAAGGAGTTATATTAAAGCCTCCACAAAAAGTGCAATTATGTTTTAGAGACTTTATTACAATCCTCTACATATAGTAGAACTCATCTTAGACATAACAAAAAATTAGGCTGAAATAAAAAACAAGATAAAACATGACAGTATGGAGCTCGAAATGGCTGAGTTGAGGTGGCTGGGTGCTCCTCATTCTCTAGAAAACTGCCTCCACAAAAAGTGCAACCTACCAACTGAAAAGAACACCTGGACCCTTATCTGTAAAAATGTAGGAGTAACCAACAGAAATGACATCTGGAAGAAAGCTTGATTGGATGACACATGGAAAAATACCATTGCCATTGCGGCTGGATTCACTTTATCATCATTTAGTGTCATTCTTTTGAAACCAGAACCAAAAAGAAACCTTTTCACCTTCTTATACATATTTCCAAAAATAATAGCTACTTACTAGGTTCTTTGTAAAAACAATATTTTCTGAAAAAGGTAGCCATTATTTGAAAATATTGTGTATAAGCCAAAAATGACATGATTCTTCAGATTTTCATGGTTTTGTACATTAAATCATCAGATATCTAGTATAGAAGGAAAAATCCTAATAGATTATGCCTTGGTGACCATTTTGTTTGGCTTTCTCTTCTGTACTTTCTTTTTCTTCCGAGCCTTCCTTAAAAACCCATACCATCATGCAGATTGGAACTGATGGATGTATAAAGCTGGGCTATAGTTGGTTCTTCTGTTGTAGTGGTATCTGAAACCTTTCTTTTCCCCTTAGCTGATGTTTTTAGAGATGAAAAGACTTGTGCCAGTGTTGGCTCCTCTGCTGTTGTAACTGTGACTTTGCACGGTGATAAAAAAACGGATATTGGGCAGTTCTGAACGGTTCACCTTAACACCCTGTTGACGGGAAAATCTATCCGGCCAACAGCAGGGGATCTCCCCGGTAAAATGTCCCAACTAGAGCTTGAACCGTTTGGAATAGGGATCCCGTCCGGGGTGTGGCTCCAGCTACCACTGATTTCTCCTTTGCTTTGGGTCTCGCTTAAACTCTATAAGACAGTGGATATACACCTAATCAACTGATACAAGACATATGCTTGATGCATGAAATGTACATGCAGCACTATGAGTAGCCAAAGGAAATAATAAAGCATGAAGACCGAAGGAAGTGTTGTTAGCAACACTTCATTAGGGTCATGCTTGTAAATTGTTCTGATCGCAAAGGAAACAATTCCACATAGCAAGAACACCCTTCACTTCCTAAAAGTTTAAATGATAACACAAACGCAGATAAACAAAGTCATCAACATTCGCTAAGAAAGTGAAATAAACTCAACCACCATTAACATACTCAGCAAACTGTTATGCAACTGCGTAATGAATTAAAGATGCAGTTCCATTAATCTAAAGATATTCAGAAACTACAGATATAATACTCAAGAGTGCTCATACACAAAACAACACTAGATCCACAAAGGGATTTTAAAAAATGCTTGTATTCATCATTAAATGTATAATCTACTGGTAATACAATGTACTCAGCTCGAGTCCCAAACCAAAAGATCCTCTTACAAGCTCCCGAAGGAGTATTTATAATACGAAACCTGCCCTTTGGGCTTCCTTGACTTTTCATCTTCTTGACCGTTGGGCTGCCTTGCAACCCCGTCTTTCTGCGACCTGCGACCTGAGTTGTTGTTGCGACCTGCGACCTGAGCTGTTGTTGCGACCTGTGACCTGACTGGGTCGCGGGGTCGCAGGTTGTAAGAAAATGTCTAAGGTGCGAACTTGTGACCTTGCGACTGGGTCGCAGGGTCGCGGGGTCGCGGATCGTGAAAACAGATGCACATGCGACCTTGCGACTAGGTCGCTGGGTCGCGGGGTCGCGGATTGTGAAAATAGATGCACATGCGACCTTGCGACCTTGCGACTAGGTCGCTGGGTCATGGGGTCACGGATCGTGAAAACAGATGCACATGCGACCTTGTGACCTTGGTCGTTGGGTCGCGGGGTCGCGGATCGTGAAAAAATATGAAAATGCGACCTCGTCAGATTTGTGACCTCACGACCTCGGCAGACATGCGACCTGTGACCTTGGGCAGATCAGTGAGTTCCTTGGAGTTTCGCCAGCATCTACTTGTTTTGAAAATTTCCCCTTGTTTGCTGGGGAAAACCCTGGCTCTTATGTGCAAACAGGGAGGTTCTTCCTGCAATAAAATAACATAGGTCACAAGTCTACTTGATGGAATAATAATAATGCTAAGGGCATTTTAATCAATTGTAAGAATGAAAATAATAACTTAGACCCCTGTGTGGTCAACTGCTGAATCATCAGAGAGAATGGCTAGGGTAAGCTTTCTCTGTGCCCTTTCTCTGTCAAGATTATCATTCTCCCCACGCATAAGGTTTTCTTCAAGTCTTGGATTAAATTACTTGATACGCACGAGCTTCTTCATTCACATTCTCAGTGTTCGCTGTAGGTATTCATGCTCATCGTTTTCCCATTCATTAGAGGAGAAATACTTGCCATCTTTAATCGGAGAACCTCAGGTATCTTGACTGAGGAGGACTGCGACCTCACTTACAATCCTACGCCAGTCATACCACAAAGACTTTGCATCTGCATTGCATTTGTTTTAAGGTGGTGTAACAACGCAGTAGTTTCTTTAGTGGTAGGTGTGGCCTTCATGAATGGACATGTCCCTCTATCATATGATCTGGTCATAGTTGGAGGAAGGGGCAAGTGTTGACAGACCATGGGCAGGGTCGATTAGGCATTTCCACAAAATTCTTCCCCTCTCGGTTGTAGCCCGTTGTCCATTATTGCAACAGTTTTCTCTATTTTAGACAGTCAGATCATCATCGTAGTGCACTCATATTGCGACCTTGTCCGTGGAGTCCAAGGCCGTGAGCATTTCAGGGCTTCTTCGATAGGCCCACTGTTCGAATGGTGGATGTTTTAATTCATACGCTATGGCAGCTGCTGAGCCTTTGACGGATGCTGATAAATTTAACACATCCTAAAATGATATATCCTAAAGGCCACCGTCTGCTTTGACATTCGAGAGTGCTTGGAATTTCTGTGGGAGAGAACGCTGTGAAGAGGCCCCTCCTAATGTGCAGCGTATGTCCCATCCAGGTTCAAATAACGCAGAATGACAGATCGTGCGCCAATTTTACGTGGCGAAACTATCATGGAGAAACCCTGTGTGAGACGATGTCTGGTAAAAGACAAAGCCATGGGGAAAATGCCTGAGCCAAACCGTCATAATGAGGAATCAGAGATTAAATATCAACGTTGTGCTCATTCAAATGAGCGTTTTGCTTTTTCTTGCGGATCTGTATCCTGTAGCGATGAAAGAGCCGATGCAGCTGAATCCATGTGCATGCATTCAGGACGGGATTCTGTTGCCATTTTTCCACGCTATCTCAGCTGAACCTACGCGCATGCATCCAGGATGGAATTTCATGCCGCTTCTCATGCTGTCACAGCTATATCAACGCTGGATAATACCAAAAACTGTCGCCTCTACCGAAATACTGAGATATGGGGTGGTTACTGAAGGTAGTACTTTGCATGGGAAACTTCCTTCATCGATGAGCTATTCCATGTTGGGAAATGAGCGAAGGGCCAAAAACAGCTTGGTAAGAGTGCAATTGGTGCCGATAAGGACGTTGAACCCATTCCCTTGTTGTAAACTTTGACTGTTACTATATCCGCTCCAACGTTCACCATGATTCAAGACTCCACCGTTGCCATGCTTGCATGCTATTATAGGTTCGTTCCAATGTTTGGCTCCAGGTTTTAAACACAAAATTTGGCCGCTATATGTATCTACGCTCCATATTTAAAACTCCAACGTAGAAGCGCTTGCACCAATTTGCAACGCCGCAATTATAACTCTAGTTATCATATATAAACGCTCCATCTTTAAACTTCGGTCGTTATATATATATAAATTCACATTTGGCTCCATGGAACGCAAACATTGAATGTTTGGCACGTAGACAAGGCTTTGGACCATTGAACGTTCAGTCACGTTGATCGCATGGCATCGTGTGTACACACGATTTTGGACCACTGAATATGTATACATATCCGCTCTAGAACTTTTAGCATAGGCCGAAAACTAGCCATCGAAATGTTTAAGTCTATGAAATGCAATTTCATATGGTTCTAATCCTTGCCTTAATCATAAAGTTGACCGCTGTAAATATATATTTGTTCTTAAACATTTATGTAAGTCGGAAACCTACCATCGAACCTTTTGCGCCCCATGCAACGTGTCCATGTAATCCTGCACCGAGTTTCAACGTAAAGTTGACCGTTACATATGTAAATTTCTCCATACATTTGCCGAACCTTTGCGCCCGCTCCACGTTATACAAATAAACCTTGACCATTAGATATTCGCTCAACACGTTTTAACATAGGTCAAAACTGCACCATAGAAATATTTGAGCTCAATGGACAAAAGTTTTCATATGGTTGTGATCTGCCATATTACATGGTTTGCAGACTACATTGCTTTGCGCTTTGGCATTAAATATACAACATCACCTTGGTCCATTGAATGTGCACCCTTTATAATGTTATCACTTAGTTTTTCTCCAAGATATCTTATGGTTTTGAAACCATATGCTTTCGAGCCTTGTTTTAATTTGATCACTTGCTTTACCTCATAATACGAAGGCTTCCTGTTTTGGAACATCGAGAGTCTAAATATGGTTCTCAAGCCACATTGATGGCCCTTTTAATATTAACCCTTTCTATCTCGTGGTTCTGGAGGCTCCCTTTGCGTATGCATCAATGTGCCTGGCTACCAAAGTGTATGCATTAAATATAACCTTCTAGGTTCAATTTGAAATTATCCATCTCTAGTGGTTTCACATAGACAATCTTTATGGACATGTAGGAGCAAAGGAGACTAGGGTTTTAAGGCCCTTTCGTTCCTCCACATGTACTCCTTGCAGCCTAAATAATGCCACAGTATGTATCTCAAGATTAACAGATGTTGCTTCTCAAAGGTGCGTTGAAATATTTGAAACTTCTACCGTTGGCTTGCCACACCAACAAGTGTGCTTTCGCACTGCTACCCGGCACGAGAATGCCTCGAATGAGATTGTCAGTGTCTAGAGAAATCTTCTGAGTCTGCTTTGTTCACCGGGCTATACTTCATGCTAGACTCATCGAAGTGGCGAAATATGTTTCTTTGCATGCGCCTATCGCCATTTAGATGGTATGGTGCAGGATCGGGACATTTCCAAACAGAGCGCTTTTAAGCATCTGGTGCGCACTAGTGAAGCAAGCTTTTTGCCTCAGTGACATAGAAGGTTCTCTCTGATCAACATGTATCACACTATCCTCCTCTTAACAGTACTGATCATTTTCTCCTGCTCCTCCCCTATTCTGCAACTTTGGCCTCGTTGTTGAGCCAAATTTTATTTCCCTTGATGTCGTGACACGACTAAGGAGTTTGTCACCCGTGGGGTCAACCTGTGTGAAACATTACGACATCACAATTACTCTTTGATAATGGTGTCCCTAGATAAAACATATGAGATTAACGAGCTTAAAATACATATTCAGTCGACATGCTTAATGACCCACGACGAGAGGGCCGTTAATTGTCAATACACAAAATTTTCCATTCAAATGCACGCATGGCAATCTCATTACACTTGGCGCGACTGCGAAAAGAGTGTTCGGGCGTACGCTGGATGATCCTTCCCACATATGGCGTGATTGCAACAATGACATCTGATCATGATGGTGAGACAACTCATGAGGGGTTAGGGATAGGTCGCTGGGATGTAGTTGATTGCAGGTCAGGTGAAAGACTTCAACGCCTAAGCGAGTAGAGGGGGAACCCGAAATTTTAAATATACCCAAAATTTTGGGTGGTGTTGTAGCGGCTACAAAAAATGGCGAACCACTGGTAGAATCCAGCATCTCTGTCAGTATCACAACAAAATTCTGAGTCCTGATAGTAATTCAAGGGAATATTTAACAAGTTCCGCGGGTCCCCTTTGTGTTACTTTGGCCCTTTACAGGTATGCCTAATCCTTGTGCCACAGCTAAGTCCCGCTAATCAAAAACACATCAAAGAGAAAGCCCACAGACGCCAGTAGCTTGTTGATGATGTGAAGGGAAAGGCAATGGGTTTATTATTCTCAGGATTTTTAAAGTAAGTCTCCAGTGTTGCTCCGCTGCCAGCAGGCCTGGACAGTACCCCGGCGGAGTCACTTCAAGAAATCACAAACGTTGCTCCGCTGCCAGCGAGCCTGGTCAGTACCCCGGCGGATTCGTTGCATTACCTCTCTGTGCAAGAAGCCTTTCTCGATCCTTTACCCTTATTTGTTTCATGTGCTTACAACACTTATTTTCATGTGCTCGTGGCACTTATTTTTCATGGGTGGATGAGGGATCCCAAATTATTTTACGAGCAAGAGAGGTTGTTTCTTGTGTTACAGAAACTGAAAGATATCCTGAATTGGGTTTTCCCTTATGCTGAACCTTCACATCCCATTTACCAAAATAGGCAAAGTGTGAAAAACATATCATTTTAGGGTGTCCAAGATGATGCTGGGCACAAGGCTTAGGCTACGGGTATGGGCCATTCAAACTCATTAGGTCTCCCACAAGCAACCGGCTCGTATCTCCCAGGCTAAATAATTTTAGACGCAGAAGCATCTTGTTGAGAATGCGACTTCGATGACTTGTCCTGAGAGACAACTGCCTCTTGAGATAGCCACCGCAACCTCACGCAAAATAACGGGGTTACTGTTTCAGCAATCGAGGCAAAACAAGACTGCAAGATGGTAGGGTTTCAAATGAGGGCTCATGTAGTGATAGGCGATGTGTGGAATATTTTCAAAGCTATATCAACAATCTACGGAAATGATGTAAGGAAGAAAGCGCACGACACAATGTAACAACGAAGCTCAAGATGCAATGCAACGCCATGGGCGAGAACAATCAACCAGTTGTAGGTGGAAAAGAGGCGCAATACAAGCGATGATTATTTATGTAGCAACAAGTAACTAAAAAGGAAATGAAAGGAAAATATTTGTAACATGATGATGCCTAAAATATTAATCGTAAACAAAATAGAAAACACGCTTTTAAATCATAAAGTAAAATTTGGCAAGTAAACCTAATTAACTTTGAACTAAAAAAAACAAAATTGTATTAATAGGTTCTAGCTAGCCTACACCTAAATCCTATTTTAACCCATGAGGTGACCGGGTTATGTAAAATTAGTTTTCCAGTGCAGCCACTGCATTAGTTTGCATCCTGCAGAGACAGCAATGATCAGGATAAAAGCCAGTATCCAAAAAAGTGCAGTAGCAACAAAACTTACCTGAGGAGTAGGTGCAACGGCAAGAAGATCATAGATACTTGCCAGAGAACATGGTAGAATAGATTGTGCAATCTGAACCCAGCTCTCATCTTGATACACAGCAATATGTTCTTGAAACTCAACATTTATAAATGACACACATTCATTCATGCACAATCCTAGGTCTGATGGGCGCTGGGTAAGCCAGCGCCTATTTTCAGGCACATCAACTGGATAGGGTTGGTCGAGTTGACCGGCGATCTCATCATGGTGTTGAGGACCATCAGTTTTATGGAATGGAAATAATACGCAAGTGCCAGGCAAATTATAGATGCATGCGCATCCAAGCGTAGAAACCCTAGTTTCGAAAACCCTAGTTCGGGATTTCTCCTGGGTTTGGTCAAGGGTATAAGGATCCGAATCCGCGTTTAGTGGATCCTGAAATTCCTCACTGCCTTGAACAAACTCTGGATCTTCGAGCAAGGGGATTTCCAACTTTGACTGCTTGGCGAGATCAACAGGCGAGTAGATGAGATCATGGATTGTGGTGGGTTGCAGAATGTCAGTGGGCTTTGTATCAATTCGGTCAAATGTTCCCGCACTAACAAATTGATAATCCAAAGTATCAGATTCTCTAGATTTTCCAGGGTGGGGTGGATTTACCGCGGTTATGCTGGGAGGAGCATGGTATTTGGGGATCGTCATCTCAGAAACAGTCGGCAGAAGCTGAAGTGCTTCAACTTTCTGATGGGTACTTGAATCTTCCCAAAGTGAATCACTGAATTCAGGTGTCTTCATAGGGTCAGTAAAGAGATGCGAGTGATGGTCCTCATCCGTATGATTGAATATGTTTTCAGATAAAGAGTGATCGCCACAACCATCAGTTTGATCAAGCTGGGTACCTGGCAAGTCAGGCTCCCCGGGAGTTACCAACTGGGATGGATCAATAAAGAGGACATCTTGAGGTTTCCCAGACAGAAAATCGCTCCTATGGCTGTCTAAAGATTTCGAGTGAGAATGATCAGATCTGAAAGATTCATCGATTTTGAACTGTGATTGCGAAACACCATCCGCGGGCTTATAATTGCCACCAATACCAGTATGAGAAAATTTTGAATGTCCCAAAGAAATTACTGGTGTGGCAGGATCAGGAAACCAACCGGGGAATAATGAACAAAAAGATTGAGTTGCAGGGGCGTTAACCCTACAAGGCTTTTCAACACGTGCATCCGTGTCATTTAGAGAAAACGATGATCTGGCAGGCCTTGTAACGGAATCAACTTTATGCAGGGTAGGAGTCGATTCATAATCAGTATGTGAATCAGATTTAGTCGAGTGGGCTCGAGGTAGGTTTCATGAACCGAGGGAGATAATGAGCCACTGTGGTTTTCAAAATCAGATTCAACATGGTGCGTGAAATATTCAAAGGGAGTACCGTAGGCTTCATCCCCATGCACCCATCCATCATTGCTCAGAACTTTCGAGGTCGTACCTCGACTATCCGACAACTCAGGAGGAGGAGCGAGAATGTCACACATAGCACTATTATCTTGGGAGGCTGGAGTGTGGTCTGGACTTGAGGAGATGGACAACGAAGCATTAGGGACAAAATCTGAACAGCCAGTAGCTTGCGGCTTGTCATAGGGAACACTAGGATCTAACTGAAATTGTTCAAGGGAAACGAGAATCACATACTTAAACTGTTCATTTAAACATTTCCAATCGACATCCCCCTCAGGGAACTCAAAACAATAATGAACGAATCTGATAGCGAACTCATCTAAAGTTTCCTGAGGTTCCATTCTGATGTCATTTAACTTTATTACAACGTCATGAAGATCATACCTGTGAAAAGCTTGTCGTAATTCACTGGCGAGTTGTTGAAACGAATGGATGGAATCTTTCAGCAATGTGCAGCACCATTGCTTAGCGCGACCTTCGAGAGTGAGGAAGAAAAGCAAACAATTTAAACCCTCATCGTCAATTTCGTAGCACTCACCAAAGTCACAGAAATCTAAAAAGTGTTGGGTTATGGACACCCCATTTTCACCATCAAATTTTAACTGGGACAAGTGATACATAAGTTCATCGGGGATGAAGTATCCAGGCTTACAAAACTCTAAAAATCATCTCGGGAGAATGATTTGGGAACGAGCCATTACAGATATGATATTAACTGCAGGCTCTCAGGGGTCAGCTTGTCATCTAGCCCTCCTTCTAGCGCCAATTCTGTTGACGGGAAAATATGTCTGGCCAACAGCAGGGGATCTCCCCGGTAAAAGGTCCCAACTAGACCTTGAACCATTTGGAATAGGGATCCCATCCGGGGTGTGGCTCCGGCTACCACTGATTTCTCCTTTGCTTTGGGTCTCGCTTAAACTCTATAAGACAGTGGATATACACCTAATCAACTGATACAATACATATGCTTGATGCATTAAATGTACATGCAACACTGTGAGTAGCCAGAGGAAATAATAAAGCATGAAGACCGAAGGAAGTGTTGTTAGCAACACTTCATTAGTCATGCTTGTAAATTGTTCTGACCGCAAAGGAAACAATTCCCCACAGCAATAACACCCTTCACTTCCTAAAAGTTTAAATGATAACACAAACGCAGATAAACAAAGTCATCAACATTCGCTAAGAAAGTGAAATAAACTCAACCACCATTAACATACTCAGCAAACTGTTATGCAACTGTGAAATGAATTAAAGATGTAGTTCCATTAATCTAAAGATATTCAGAAACTGCAGATATAATACTCAAGAGTGCTCATACATAAAACAACACCAGATCCACAAAGGGATTTTATAAAATGCTTGTATTCATCATTAAATGTATAATCTACTGGTAATACAATGTACTCAGCTCGAGTCCCAAACCAAAATATCCTCTTACAAGCTCCCGAAGGAGTATTTATAATACAAAACCTGCCCTTTGGGCTTCCTTGATTTTTCATCTTCTTGACCGTTGGGCTGCCTTGCGACCCCGTCTTTCTGCGACCTGCGACCTGAGCTGTTGTTGCGACCTGCGACCTGACTGGGTTGCGGGGTCGCAGGTTGTAAGAAAATGTCTAAGGTGCGACCTTGCGACCTTGCGACAGGGTCGCAGGGTCGCGGATCGTGAAAACAGATGCACATGCGACCTTGCGACCTTGCGACCTTGAGACTAGGTCGCGGATCATGAAAATAGATGCACATGCGACCTTGCGACTAGGTCGCTGTGTCGCGGGGTCGCGGATCGTGAAAACAGATGCACATGCGACCTTGTGACCTTGGTCGCTGGGTCGCGGGGTCGCGGATCGTGAAAAAATATGAAAATGCGACCTCGTCAGATTTGCGACCTCGCGACCTCGGCAGACATGCGACCTACGACCTTGGGCAGATCAGTGAGTTCCTTGGAGTTTCACCAGCATCTACTTGTTTTGAAAATGTTCCCTTGTTTGCTGGGGAAAACCCTGGCTCTTATGTGCAAACAGGGAGGTTCTTCCTGCAATAAAATAACATAGGTCACAAGTCTACTTGATGGAATAATAATAATGCTAAGGGCATTTTAATCAATTGTAAGAATGAAAATAATAACTTAGACCCCTGTATGGTCAACTACTGAATCACCAGAGAGAATGGCTAGGGTAAGCTTTCTCTGTGCCCTTTCTCTGTCAGGATTATCATTCTCCCCACGCACAAGGTTTTCTTCAAGTCTTGGATTAAATTACTTGATACGCATGAGCTTCTTCATTCACATTCTCAGTGTTCGCCATAGGTATTCATGCTCATCGTTTTCCCATTCATTAGAGGAGAAATACTTGCCATCTTTAATCGGAGAACCTCAGGTATCTTGACTGAGGAGGGCTGCGACCTCACTTACGATCCTACGCCAGCCATACCACAAAGACTTTGCATCTGCGTTGCATTTGTTTTAAGGTGGTGTAATAGCGCAGTAGTTTCTTTAGTGGTAGGTGTGGCCTTCATGTATGGACATGTCCCTATATCATATGATCTGGTCGCAGTTGGAGGAAGGGGCGAGTGTTGACAGACCATGGGCAGGGTCGATTAGGCATTTCCACGAAATTATTCCCCTCTCGGTTGCAGCCCGTTGTCCATTATTGCAACAGTTTTCTCTATTTTAGACAGTCAGATCATCATCGTAGTGCACTCAGATTGCGACCTTGTCCGTGGAGTCCAAGGCCGTGAGCGTTGCAGGGCTTCTTCGATAGGCCCATTGTTCGAATGGTGGATGTTTTAATTCATACGCTACGACAGCTGCTGAGCCTTTGACGGATGCTGATAAATTTTAACACATCCTAAACTGATATATCCTGAAGGTCACCGTTTGCTTTGACATTCGAGAGTGCTTGGAATTTCTATGGGAGAGAACGCTGTGAAGAGGCCCCTCCTGATGTGGAGCGTATGTCCCATCCAGGTTCAAATAACACAGAATGACAGATCGTGCGCCAATTTTACGTGGCGAAACTATCATGGAGAAACCCCGTGTGAGACGATGTCTGGTAAACGACAAAGCCATGGGGAAAAGGCCTGAGGAGACCAAACTGTCATAATGAGGAATCAGAGATTAAATATCAACATTGTGCTCATTCAAATGAGCGTTTTTCTTTTTCTTGCGGATCTGTATCCTGCAGTGATGACAGAGCCGATGCAGCTGAATCCATGTGCATGCATTCAGGACGAGATTCTGTTGCCATTTTTCCATGCTATCTCAGATGAACCTACGCGCATGCATCCAGGATGGAATTGCATGCCGCTTCTCACGCTGTCACAGCTACATCAACGCTGGATAATGCCAAAAACTGTCGCCTCTACAGAAATACTGAGATATGGGGCGGTTACTGAAGGCAATGATTTGCATGGGAAACTTCCTTCATCGATGAGCTATTCCATGTTGGGAAATGAGCGAAGGGCCAAAAACAGCTTGGTAAGAGCGCAATTGGTGCCGATAAGGACGTTGAACCCGTTCCCTTGTTGTAAACTTTGACTATTACTATATCCGCTCCAACGTTCACCATGATTCAAGACTCCACCATTGCCATGCTTGCATGCTATTATAGGTTCGTTCAGATGTTTGGCTCCAGGTTTTAAACACAAAATTTGGCTGCTATATGTATCTACGCTCCATATTTAAAACTCCAACGTAGAAGCGCTTGCACCAATTTGCAACGCCATAATTATAACTCCGGTTATCATATATAAATGCTCCATCTTTAAACTCCAGCCGTTATATATATAAAAATTCACGTTTGGCTCCATGGAACGCAAACATTGAACGTATCTACTCCAGAACTTTTAGCATAGGCCGAAAACTAGCCATCGAAATGTTTAAGTCTACGAAATGAAATTTCATATGGTTCTGATCCTTGCCTTAATAATAAAGTTGACTGCTGTAAATATATATTTGTTCTTAAAAATTTACGTAAGTCGGAAACCTACCATCGAACCTTTTGTGCCCCATGCAACGTGTCCATGTAATCTTGCGCCGAGTTTCAACGTAAAGTTGACCGTTACATATGCAAATTTCTCCATACATTTGCCGAACCTTTGCGCCCGCTCCACATTTTACAAATAAACCTTGACCATTAGATATTCACTCAACACGTTTTAACATAGGTCGAAACTGCACCATAGAAATATTTGAGCTCAATGGACAAAAGTTTTCATATGGTTGTGATCCGCCATATTACATGGTTTGCAGACTACATTGCTTTGCGCTTTGGCATTAAATATACAACATCACCTTGGTCCATTGAATGTGTGCCCTTTATAATGTTATCACTTAGTTTTTCTCCAAGATATCTTATGGTTTTGAAACCATATGCTTTCGAGCCTTGTTTTAATTTGATCACTTGCTTTACCTCATAATACGAAGGCTTCCTGTTTTGGAACATCGAGAGTCGAAATATGGTTCTCAAGCCACATTGATGGCCCTTTTAATATTAACCCTTTCTATCTCGTGGTTCTGGAGGCTCCCTTTGTGTATGCATCAATGTGCCTGGCTACCAAAGTGTATGCATTAAATATAACCTTCTAGGTTCAATTTGAAATTCTCCATCTATAGTGGTTTCACATAGACAATCTTTATCGACATGTAGGAGCAAAGGAGACTAGGGTTTTAAGGCCCTTTCCTTCCTCCACATGTACTCCTTGCAGCCTAAATAATGCCACAGTATGTATCTCAAGATTAACATATGTTGCTTCTCAAAGGTGCGTTGACATATTTGAAACTTCTGCCGTTGGCTTGCCACACCAACCAGTGTGCTTTCGCACTGCTACCCGACATGAGAACGCCTCGAATGAGATTGTCAGTGTCTAGAGAAATCTTCTGAGTCCGCTTTTTTCACCGGGCTATACTTCACGCTAGAATCATCGAAGTGGCGAAATATTTTTCTTTGCATGCGCCTATCGCCATTTAGATGGTATGGTGCAGGATCTGGACATTTCCAAACGGAGCGCTTTTAAGCATCTGGAGCGCACTAGTGAAGAAAGCTTTTTACCTCAGTGACATAGAAGGTTCTCTCTGATCAACATGTATCACACTATCCTCCTTTTAACAGTACTGATCGTTTGCTACTCCTCCTCCCATGTTCCGCAACTTTGGCCTCGTTGTTGAGCCCAATTTTATTTCTCTTGATGTCGAGACATGACTGAGGAGTTTGTCACCCATGGGGTCAACCTGTGTGAAACATTACGACATCACAATTACTCTTTGATAATGGTGTCTCTAGATAAAACATATGAGATTAACGAGCTTAAAATACGTATTCAGTCGACATGTTTAATGACCCACGACGAGAGGGCCGTTAATTGTCAATACAAAAAAGTTTCCATTCAAATGCACGCATGGCAATCTCGTTACACTTGGCGCGACTACGACAAGAGTGTTCGGGCGTACGCTGGATGATCCTTCCCACATATGGCGTGATTGAAACAACGAAATCTGATCATGATGGCGAGAAAACTCATGAGGGGTTGGGGATAGGTCGCTGGGATGTAGTTGATTGCAGGTCGGGTGAAAGACTTCAATGCCTTAGTGAGCAGAGGGGGAACCCGAAATTTTAAATATACCCAAAATTTTGGGTGGTGTTGTAGCGGCTACAACACACCCTTACCCATTCTATTAACATCTAACTTGAACACTAATGCACACCTATAAAAAAGGAACAACAACCTTCCATGAAGGCCTAACTGCTGGCACTCGGTTACAAAATATTTTGCTGGAGCATAAATTTTTTTTTGTTGTAGCTTTCACGAGGGTAAATGGAAATAAAGGTCTGCATGCCCTAAATCACGATGAGAGGGAATGACACGAAAACAAAACTATTTAAATTCTGCTGCAAATTCATTTCATTTAACCCTTCATTCAAATGAATTATTAACTAATATTTATTCGTACCTCATCCTTGATATATTTCACTTTAATGAGTACCCTTAGATTTGACTAGCCTTAGCAAATAAAATAGCTAACTCCTTTTAATAAATCCTCCAATTATAAATAGCCACCTTTCATCAAGGTAATACCTCTTGTTTTAGTAGACCTTCAATATTCAAAGAGAAATATCTTTTCACCTGAGTAATGCCTCTTTCATCTCCTTGTACAAATTTTGTAGGAAATAGCTACTTACTCAGTTTGCTTGTAAAACCAGATTTGCTGAAGAAAATAGTTGCCTTTCTAGGAAAAGTACCTATTCCTGTGTTATTCCTAAAACAACTGATGACTCTGAAATTTTATTTTTACCCTTGGATAGAAATATCATGGTGAATAAATAAGACTTTTCAAGCTAAACCCATGGCCTTAACTACTCAAAGCAGTTAAAAGACTTATTAATAGAAAATTTACCCTAATAAATCTATCACACAAACAACCTATTAGACTCAAAATTATTTTGGATTTTGGTTAAAAAACGATAAAAAAATAATACATTTTAACCCTCCAGGGCCTTCAACCATAGGTTATGAGACAAGAGAGGATAAAAAACACAACTTACAATGATGACCAGACCTTGAAAATTTTTGAAAAATTGTAGTGCTAACAGGACCTATCATGAAAAAATGGATTAACCAAGAGTTTGATGCAAAATTAGTTGTCATAGTAAATCATCGTAGGATCCATCTATTGACCAAACAACCCAACAAGGATATTCCTCATCCAGATAGCCTCACAAGCTACTTGACTAGAAAACATGTAATCTACTTCTGCTAAACTAAATGCAACTGATCTCTACTTCCTAAAGTACCAGGAAACTGCTGTTGACCTGATACTAAAGATGCCCTCTGATGTGATCTTCGTGTTGGATGGACTCCCTACCCAATCTACATCTGTGAAGCCTTGCAACTTCACTCCCTCTGTCCACCTATACCAAAGACTAAATTGAATGGTGCCTTTAAGGTATCTCAACACATGTTTGGATACCTTCCAATAGAGCTTGGTTGGCTTAACCATCGCTTGACTAAGTTGGTTAACTGCATAACACATGTATGGTCTTGTGTTCACCAAGTATGTAAGTGAACCCACAAGCTACTTATAAATGGTATCTCTACTACTTTGCCTGAAGTAGCATCTTCCTTCCTCCAATCCTTGCTAGAGGAGTCTCCATGTATTTGATGCTATCCATGTGAAACTTCTTCAGTATCTCATTGGCATACTTGCCTTGAGAGACAAACAATTCCCCGTATCTTTGCCAAATTTCCAAACTAAGGAAATAATGCAAGAGCGCCATGTATTTAATCTCAAATTCTCTTTCCAAATATTCTTTGCAATAATTTAACATCTTCTCATCACCTGTTAGAATTAAATCATCAACATATAACACTATAATCAATAATTTACCTTCAACCACAATATGGTAAAAGTTCGCATTTGCTTCACTTTTGGTGAAGCCCAACCTAGTGAAATAGCTATCAATATGTAGAAATTTAATACAAAATATGTATTTCTTAGATTCTCCTGATCTAACAATTATATGCCACTGTTAAATACAGAATCACTTCTACAAAATCTTTACAGAAATTTAAAACACAATCGACAATCACAATATCATGAAGAAAGATCAATCACACATAACACAAATAATTTACCGAGAAAGCATAAAGCTAAAGACCCCACTATCATATATTATGTATATATCATGGATATATGAAACAATCTCATACAAAGCTCCAATCCAAGAGATCTCAGTACATCATACAATTGTCTCACACTGTCATATAAAAATTGGCAAGTTCCTTAGCCAATTTTCTGCCTCCAAACATCTCGCCTCTACTGCGCAATCCCAGCTGATAGAAATCCCTGAATGAATGGAATCCTGCTTGCCTTGACTACGAAATCCTCATTGGCACATCCAATTTGTGTGTGGTCGCATGTGTGCAACCACTAATGTCACAACTGATAGTCAAATTGTCTCTTTCACCTACATCTCAACTGGGTCTCCACTAGATCTGACATGCGTGTAGTTAACAGTAGTAAATATTCAGTTGCATGTGAGGCCACTGATTGTGAATTAGTTAATAATTAATTCGCTTGATATCTCAGTAGTGTATCTTCAATTACAACTAGCACAACTGATTTTAACTCACTTAACTGATTTAAACTACTTTACAACTTCCATAACTACACTTCCAACTCTGTTACAACTTCGAATCACTCAGTTACAACTAAATCCACTTGCATGTCCCACCAACCAACCACTCAACTCAAAATTCCTATAGATAATTGATTTTCCACTTCAATTAACTATTTCCATGTGCTCATTGAGAATAGATTATTGTTTATTGTCCAACTAATATTAAGGGATAATAATAGCTGACATGCATCTATAAATAGACATGCAATCTATAAATAGAACTTGCAAATACATTTATACATAGAAATCATCTATAAATAGAATTTTCTCATGCATATATAAATATAAATCCACCTAAAAATAGCCTGAGGCTCCATCCTAGTGTAGGTGCATAATTTTCACTAGTATCTTCTTGTTGAATCTCAACACTCCCTCTCAACAAGAAAGGGATTATCCTTCACCCCGATCCTGTCTCTATGGTATTCGAATTTTCTCCTGGTGAGTGCCTTCGTCAGAATATCTACATCCTGATCTTCTGTAGGAATGTATTGAAGCAACATGATCTTCCTCTACACACAATATCTGATATGATGATACTGGATATCTATATGCTTAGATCGATCATGAAACACATGATTAATCGAGAGTTTAATGCAACTCTGATTATCACAATGAATCATTGTCGGATATAAATGAGAACCAAACAAACCAACCAGGATCTTTCTCATCCAAATAGCCTCACATCCAGCTTGACTCGCTGCCAAGTATTTTGCGTCCGCTGAACTGAGTGTCATGGATCTCCACTTCCTGCTGTACCAAGAAACAGATGTAGATCCAATGTTAAAGATCCCCCATGAGGTGTTATTTCTGTCTGATGGGCTGCCTACCCAATCTGCATCCGTGAAGCCATGAAAATTTACCTCATCTCTCTATCTGTACCATAAACCATACTCAGATGTTCCCTTCAAGTATCTCAAGACATGCTTTCCCGCCTTCCAAAAGATCTTGGTAGGCTTAACCATCGCTTTACTCAACTGGTTAACCGCATAGCAAATGTCTGGTCTCGTGTTCACTAGATACATTAGCGAGCCCACTAACTGTCAATAGACAGTAGCATCCACTACCTCTCTAGAGGTAGCATCCTCTTTCCTCCAGTTTCCTGGAAGAGGAGTATTCATGGGTTTGCAGCCCTCCATGTGAAACATACCCAGTATCTCCCTTGCATACTTTCCTTGAGACACAAAAATTTCACCATCTCACTGCCATATTTCCAATCCAAGGAAATAATGAAGGAGGACCATATCCTTCATCTTGAACTCCTTTGCAAGGTCCCCCTTGCATGAGTGTATCAGCTGCTCATCACCAGTCAATATTAAATCATCAACATAAAGAACAATGATTAAAATCTTACCCTCCACCACAATTTGGTATAGGTTTGCATCCGCTTCACTTTTGGTGAAACCCAGTCCAGTGAAATAGCTATCTATCTGAGTGTACCAAGCACGGGGTGCTTGCTTCAGCCCATAAAATTCTCTTTTGAGTTGCCACACATGCTACTCGCTGCTGAAGATCTCAAATCCTTCAGGATTATCTATGTACACCTCTTCCTCAATGATCCAATTGAGAAATGCAGTCTTCACATCCATCTAATGAATGTGCCAGCCCATCTGCGCTAAGAGAGCAAGGATGGTCCTTATGGAAGAATACCTTGCAACATGTGCAAACGTTTCTTCATAATCTATCCCCTCAATTTGTGAGAAGCCCCAAGCGACAAATTTGGCCTTGTATTTCTCAACACTCCCATCAGTAGCTTTCTTTTCCTTGTAGATCCATCTTGAACCTACCACTGATTTATCAACAGGCCTTGGAACAATTTCCCAAGCACTGTTTTTGAAAATGGAGTCATACTCCTCCACCATTGCATCTACCCATGTGGGCTCCTGCATTGCTTCCTGAAAGGAACATGGCTCAGTCACAATACATTTTCTTCTTGCTTAGAATTCCTGAGAAGTCATTTCGATCTTTTCGTGGCTCTTTAAACAAGATAAGAGATCATCGAGCACTTGTCCTTTCACGCTCGTTTCAAATTGAAAGTGACTAGAGTCATCTTTTTCTTGTTTCTCGACTCTTAAACTATGAAACAGTGAATTTTGGTTTTAGTGTTATAAAATTAATCACCTATGATTACACGCCCATTAAAATTTTGTTACTTGGTCTTATTGATTTCCTTGGTTCTTGATTTTGGTACCTTCGATTGGTTGTCTCTTTTCCTTCATGTTCTGATTTACAGTCAAAGTGGCGAAACATCCAGTTTCGTCGTCCTCACTGCCTCCTAGTGATGGTTCTTTTTCGGACGCTTCTTTCGAAATCCCTCAATCCACTAGACCTGTCGAGTTCTCGCAGCCTATTATTCCGTCTATCAAACCCCTTGCTACTCGATCTCCGCTTGAAGAACCGGTTGAATTCAATTGGCCTCCTTCAAGTGCTTGGTCTAGTTTTGGGGAAGAAGGGGAATTTCCTCCTCTTACGTCTGGATCACCTTTTGTTGCTGTTGCGGTACCTCCTAGTCCCCAGTATTTTCGAGGATCTTACATTGGACTCAGATATGGATTCCTCCAGTTCTGTTGCATGAAGGAATGCCTATTTCCACAGGATAATATCAAATCTTTCCTGAAGATCTGTCTCGTGCCTCCACCCAATCTTCACCATTGTCGGTCTCACTTCCACTTGGATATAGATCTTCGAGTCAGATTATGTCTGGTGTTGCTTCCATTGCGCAATCCAGTGTAGTAAGTCCTCCTCCGAGTTCGCTGCTACCTTCATTGGGGCTATCACCTTCGACTACTGGTTCGTCAGTTACTATCACATCTGTTCCAGTTCAACCAATGGTTTGTGTGGCTTCTAGTTCAGTTTCCACTACTTCTGTGATTCTTGGCGGTCTTAATTTTGAATAATATATGTTGGATGTTCAACAGCAGAATTCTCAGTGTTCTCAGCAGTCTCAGGCTCCTAATCCTATATTCCATCACTATGATGCTGTTGGTAATCCTGTATATATTTATCCACACCATTATGATGTGTATGGTAATCCGGTCTATTTGCCTCCTATTGATCCTTATCAGGCTGTTTATGATCCTTATTAGACTGTTACTCATCTTGGACCTACTCTTCTTGTACAACCCTCTGGCTTACAAGGACAACCCTCGCAGGGAAAACCTTTAGCACAGCAGGGCCCTGCTTCTGGTCCACAGGGACAACCATACGGTCCACAAGGCCAACCTTTACAAGGACAGCCTTTGGTCCAACATGGACAACCCTCTGGTCCCTCGGGTCAACCTCTGAATCAACACATATCATCTTTTGTTCCTGGGGGGAAAATTTATCCGTCACAAGGACAACCTGTTGCACCTCAATCACAGTCGCACGTTCAGTATGGCCCAAATATTGTGCAACCAGGACAACCCTTTGGTCCTTATCCGGGTCAACCTAGTCATTTGGGACAACCTGGTCCATCACAATGATCAGGCCAACCTTTCCAACAAGGTCAACCTGGTGGCGCTCAAAAACCATTTCAACAGTCGGTTCAACCAACTCATCAACCTTTGCAACCTGCCCACCAGTAGATTCCTTTGTTTCCACAGCCAGTTTTACCTCATTAACCTGCTCAGTAGCTTGCTCAACCTGCTCCAAAAGGTCAAAATTTGCAGCCCCAGGGCGTCTATTACCCTAAAGTTTCCTATTAACTGGTATATAGCACACCCCAAATTCCGTACCCTCAAAATCAACCAGTATATGGTGCACCTCAGATTCCTTACCCTCAAAATAAACCTGTGTATCAGCAACCTCAAAGTCATACTTCCATTCCGCAGTAGAATCCTTATCCTACTCAACATGGACCTCAGTGGTCTGCCTCGACTCAGTATCCTGGTCATCAATCCTAGTATCAACCGAATTATCCTATTTTTAATCCCTATGATCCAAATCCTTCAGGACAGAATATATGGGGACAGATTCCTGCTCGAACTGGGTGGAATGTACATACAGGTCCTTATCAAAGACCTCTGATGGCTTTCAATACTTAGTTACCATTTCTTGCTACGTTGGAATTACCTGATGTGTCGAAGTTGACAAATGATCCTATTCTTCATAATCCATATTGGCCTCCAGTTTTGACCAAGATTCCTGGTGATTGTCCTAAATTTGAGGGTAAACCTGGTGAAGACCCCCAAATGCATGTGATGACTTACCACCTGTGGTGTTCTTCTAACTCTTGGGTTGAAGATTCTATTCATCTCTGTGTTTTCCAAAAAACTCTTACTGGTGTCGCTGCAAAGTGGTACATTGAGCTATCTCGTGGAGTTTTCCAAGATTTATTTCTTTGGCCAGGGCGTTCCTTACACATTTTCAGTTACCGATCCGCTATGAGATCGGGATGCATCTCCTCACTTCATTGAAACATGATCGAGCTACTCATATCTAAAATCATATTCATGAGTGGTGGCGTCGTCGTCGCATGATCAAATTTGAGATACTTGATCAACTTCTGACTCATTGGTTCAATACCTCCTTTTTCTATCAGATTTCCAAAGACATTGCTATGGGGCATGTGTAACCGATGAACAAGCCATTGTTTATGCCTAGTACCTTGATATCGTGTACTTATTCTGGCGCATTGTATGATATCTTTCTTGATGCTCCTCGACCTGGAACATCTAAACTACCAGCGACTCCATCCGTTGATGGTATTATTGGTTCCGTATCGCAGAATTCTCAGAAGTCTCCTTCATCTAACTCTGGGAAGCAGAAGTCTACTTCTTCCAATAATGTAGCTTCTCAGTCAACTTCAAATTCTGGCACACCCACAGAAGTGTATGCTGTTTAGGCCAATCCTCAAGATAACACTTCCAAAGGTAAGAATAAGGGTAAAGGTAAGGCCAAAGCCGATACCTCGAAACAGGGTTCTCCAAAACCTCGTTCTGCTGATAGTTCTCAATGCAAACCGAAGTATCCTTGTTTGATTTATGATGATGAGCACTTCACCGAGGACTGTCCTCGACGGTCTAAAGTGAGTCAATTGCTCAAAGGAACCCAAGGAGCTCCGACCATTCTTAAAGAACCTTTCCCTCAGAAGACTCAGATGGTAGAGCACCCTTAGTCCTTTGCTCCATCTAGTTCGCAAGTGTTCATGATGAACGGTTTTGCACCTGCTTCTATTGCTACTCGATCAAAATATTATTCTAGTTCATGTCAGGTAGCGGGGAAAGATATCGTTGATGGTCCTCCTCCTCCTCCTATTTCTAACCCTCTTGGGATTGAACGGCCTAGCACCGAATTCGTTGTGAGACCATATTCCAAAGGTGTGCTCCGCAAGTCTTCATACAATCCCAATGCCCGTGCCGCTCAGCATTACAGTATTGTTGAGAATTTGGCTCAGGCAATGTCCACAATGTCTACGTTAGAATTACTTCAGATTTTTCCTTCGCAACAGAAGGCTTTGCTATCAGCGATAGGTGAGATTAATCGTGCCGATACTAGCTTGCTTGCTTTCGATTTAGAGAATTTCATCCCGTGACTCCTGCGCCAAATTGCGCTCATCATTCAAGTTGGTATAAATGGTTTGAATATTCACTGGGCCGTCGTGGGCGAGGGTGTATCTACCTCTGTTATGTCATCTACTTTTTGGAAAGGCATTGGTTCTCCAGATCTTACCTCATCACCCAATGCCCTTGAAGCATTTGATGGAAGAGAATCTAAACCTCTTGGTGTTCTCACTAGTTTACCGATCACGTTAGAAGGGAAGACAATCAATGTCGAGGTCGAATTCGTTGATTCAAAAATCAATTATAATATTCTCCTCGGTCGCTGTTGGAATCACGCCATGCTGTGTGTTCCGTCCACTCTATTTTGTGTTTTGAAGTTACCGCATGAAGGAAAGATTATTACTGTTGATCAATTATCATTTTTCACTTCTTATTCCAAGAACAATGTTCCGTATGTGGACAAGGTTCCTACTCCCTACGAGAGCGTAGGACCAGGCCTTTTCAAGGATCCTATCCTCATGGGTGTTTTACCTCTTCCACTGTCGAATACTATTCAGGTCAACATGATTTCTCGAACCGATGACCCCTGGGTTATCCCTTCTCTTGAAAAAATCGATTTGTTCGGAGATTCGATGCCATTGAGTCTGATTGAAATTGATTATTGTGAACTCATTGCTGCATTGGACACTCTTTCCTTTGATTCTTCTCCTTCAAGCATGAATCTTGACCTCTATTCTCAATCCCCTTGGCTTGGTGATTTTTATTCACCATATCCTTTGAAATAAGTGTTTCCTTTCGATGAGGCTATCGTGGAAACCTTTTCTCTCGATGATTTGCCATGGGATGATGGTCATCATCGTTCCTCATTTCTACCATGCCTCGGAGCCATGTCTACCTGTCTTGAGAATTTTGCCTCTCAGGTTCCTTCTCCTCTGCTTCAAACACCTGTTCAATTCCATGAAGTTTTTTCGGAAGGTAACTTGAGTAACATCACTCAGACGATGCCTATCGACATTTCCATTAAACCGAGAATCATCGAGAACATCCATATTGGGGTTACTTGTTCTTCAGATGAAGTACAAGTTTATACTAGCCTTTTTCGCGAATTTCGTGATGTCTTTGCATGGTCCTATGAAGAAATTCCCGGCATTGATCCTAGCATCGTGGTACATGAGATTCCTACCTACCCCAGTTCGAAACCTGTTCGTCAGCATCTTCGTCTGGTGCATCCTAGGAAAGCTGTTGCCATTGAAGCTGAAGTGGAAAAACTTCTCAAAGCTGGTTTCATTTATCCGATTCCCTTGACAGAATGGGTTTCTAATATTGTTCCTGTAGACAAGAAATAGGGCACTATTCGTGTTTGTGTTGACTATCATGATATCAATCGAGCTTGTCCTAAGGATAATTATTCTACTCCTTTCATCGATCAAATCATTGACGACTGTGCCGGGAGTGAGATATTTTCCCTTATGGACGATTTTTCGGGTTATAATCAGATTAATATTTTCCCGACTGATCAACACAAGACTGCCTTCATCTGTCCTTGGGGTACATTTACATATAAGAATCTTCCCTTTGGTTTGAAGAATGCCGGGGCCACATTTCAGCGTGCGATGTCTTATGCCTTTCATGATATTTTTCACATCGTTCAACCTTATCTAGATGACCTTCTGACTCATTCAGCTAAGCGTAGGGATCATCCTGACCATCTTCGTCAGACTTTTCTTTGATGTAGGCACTATAACATTCGGCTTAATCCGCACAAGTGTGTCTTCTACGTCGATTCTGGCAGACTCTTGGGGTTTATCGTTTCCAAATATGGGATTCGCCTGGATCCTCTCAAGGTTGAGGCTATTATAAATCTCCACTCTCCTTCCTCATTGCATTAGTTGCAGAGTTTACAAGGGAAAGCTAATTTTCTTCGCTGTTTTATACTTGACTATGCCGAAGTAGCTAAAGGATTCACACTATTGTTAAAGAAGGGAATTCCTTTTTACTAGGACGTTCCTTTTTACTGGGACGAGATCGCTCAAAAATATTTCGATGCGTTGAAAACATTGTTGGTCAATGCTCCTCTCCTCCGCCCTCCAGATTATCATCATGATTTTTCCCTTTATTTGGCTTCCACTTTCAGCACGATTGCCATGGTTTTGGTACAAGACGATGATAACGGTCATGAGCATGTTATTTATTACTTGTCTCGTAACCTTCTCGACCCCGAAATGCGTTATGCCCATGTCGAGAAGTTAGCGTTGTCCATTGTTCAAGCTGTTCAACGTTTTCGTCATTATATTCTTTTGCGTATAGTGACGATGATTTATGAATGCAACCCCATGACCTACATATTGTCTCGATAATTGCTGGGGGGAAAATACTCAAAGTGGATTGTCATCCTCCAAGAGTTTGATTTGGAATTTACTGCTGCCAAATCTAAGAAATCATTGGTCTTTGCTGATTTACTTTGTTCTCTCCCTTCTGACTCTACTCCTTCTTGTTCTAAGGACGTCATTCTAGATGATTCGCTTTTCTTGATTAGCACCCTCGATCCATGGTACAGTGATATAATCGTCTATCTCAAAACTTCATCTTTTAGATTTGAGTTGACGAAGGATGCCCACCAACACATCCTCCATCATTCGTAACCTTATTGTATAGTTGGAGATACTCTCTATCGTATTGGAGTGGATTCCATACTCCAACAATGTTTGACTCTCGAGGAAGCCGAATAAGCTCTAAATGATTTTCACAGTGGCACCTGTGGCGGACACATGTCTGGTTATGCTATTGCACAGAATATTATTCGTGCTGGTTATTTTTGGCCTTCTAGTTTCAAAGATTGTATTGTCGTAGTTTGTAAATGTCATGATTGCCAAATTTATCAACGTAAGTTGCGTGCGTCACCCGTTCCTCTCCATCCTGTCATTAACATTGGTCCCTTTGCAAAGTGGGGCATCGATTTTATGACGTGTAACCCTCACTCGGCTGGGGGGCATGCTTATATTATCGTAGCTGTGGACTACTTCACCAAATGGGCCGAAGCAATGCCTACACTTGCCGCTGATGGTAAGACAACTACTCAGTTCATGTTCAATCACATTATTGCTAGGTTTGGTGTCCCTCAAGGCATCGTTATCGATCATGGTTCCCATTTTTGGCATTATATGGTGGCAGAGTTTACTTCTAAGTTGGGTCTGCGTCACGACAACTCAACGTCGTACTATCCTCAAGCCAATGGCCAGGTTGAAGCTATGAACAAAGTTCTTGTCACGATGCTTCAACGTATGATTGGGATCCACAAATAAAATTGGCATTTCATGTTATTTCGGCTCTTTGGGCATACCAAACCTCAGTTAAGAACACAACCGAGTTCACTCCTTTCCAGTTGTTTTATGGCCTGGAAGCTACTCTTTCGATTGAATGTGAAATACCTTCGCTCAAGTTGGTTGTTGAATTATTGTTTAATACTTCACCAGAAGAAGAGTGTCTCCTTTATTTAGAAAGGTTGGATGAAACCCACCGCTTTGCTGCTCTCGTTATTGAAGCACAAAAAAAGCGGGTCAAAGCTCATTTTGATTAGTCAGTTTCCCCTCGTTCTTTCGTTGAAGGAGATCTCGTCCTCTTGTATTACCAAGCTCGTGATAAGTTGGGGGTAGGAAAATTTCAACCCATGTGGCATGGACCCTACATCATTAAACGTGTGTTGCATAATGGGGCCTATGAACTAATTGACTATGAAGGTCAACCTCTTGAACAACCCAAAAATGGGTTGTATCTCAAAAAATATTATGCGTGAGTCATTCATTCGTAATAGGTGTACATAGCTGTTGTTTTCATTTTTGTACATGTTTTCTGGTTTGGTGTGCTTTGTGAGCGTTTTCCTGCTTATTGGGTCTTGCTTATTGTGCAAATGTCTCTAACCCCTTATGTCAGTTTCGCGGATGGTGCTTCCCACAGTACCAGCAATTTGTCTTCGGCAGCCTGGGTAATTTATGATCCTGCTGGTGAGTTGATAGATCTGCAAGGTATTTGTCTAGGAAAAACTACAAACAAGGTCATTGAATATAGTGTTGTCATTGAGCTATTAACCGAGGTGATCAACCTCGGCATACGCGCATTTCCTGTAAATCTATATTCACAGCTTGTCATTCTGCAACTCAATAATCATTATTCAGTTAGAAATACACACATCCTGAGATTTTATTTACGTATTCGTTTGTTGGAAAGACATTTTGATTTTATTACCTATCAACATATTCCCAGAAAAATGAACACATTAATTGATACAGTGGCTAACATTGTATTAGATAGACATTTGTATAATTTGTAAAAGCATCATCACATGTAAAAGATCCATTCAGGGAAATAGATGTATATATATATATATATATATATATATATATATATATATATATGTATCGCATGTTTGCAACCGTGTGCATCATAAATTCAAAAAATACATGTGTGCTTCTGTTACATCCTGAGACATCATGTCTCTCAAAATATGCAGATAAAAATAAAACCTAGGTGTCTAATCAGCATGGTGCTCATGATGACATGTCACGACCCATACTAGTCGCCTCAGTAAGTGGTGAATTCAGCTGGGCACCCCCATGGTATGTCTCTGGTAGGCGCAAGCAACAACATCAAAACATGCATAATATGGGACTCCTCGTGTGATCCCCTCTAGGTTGCACACTATATTATCTTCCTTGCCGCCCTCGCCTCGAGGGTCGAAATTGCGAGGGATTCGCCTTGCTATCGGTGACATGCCGGTAGGTCTCTTTGGGCCAACATCTGCAATTACATGGATTTAATGTCAGAACATGCATATATAAAAAATCATAATACTCATAAAACTTAAAAAATGAGTCTCGCCTAAATCTTCATCCGAATATTCTCCCTCTGGGAGTGGGAGGTCCGGATCATCAGCGAAATATGTACCAGAGTAGGGCCAATCCTCCACGAAAATCAATTGTCGTCGGAGCCAATCGAATAATTCTGGTCTCCGGGACATTTATTGACCGCCCCTTGCTCTTGGCATCAAAGTTGCCCATCGAGCCATCTGTGGTTCTCTTGCTGGTGGTGTTGGGACTATAACCTCCTATCGCTGAAAAATGGGTAGTTGTTCCAAGAAGAATGATACTATAATAGATCCATAACCAAATTGTTTCAGTTTGGTCTTATTTCAATTGGTTAGTTGGCGCTTCATGTTTATGGTCACGGCTTCTGCTCAGTTGTAGATGGTCGGTGCCATGCAGTCTACAACAAGAAGAAACTGTGTCTTTGTTGCTTCGTGCGGTGCTTGTGATCCCACAACTCGTGTGATGGTATGCAATACCACGTGTAGTGTCAAATCTGGGATAGCTTGTATATCAACTTTCCCACTACCTGATCCCTTCCGTCCTCCTCGACATACCCTGTCTATCACTATGGTCATGTTTTCCATGTAGGGCCGGGTGCCGATTCGGATTGGTGCTACACCCCTCTACGATCAATCTCAAGTTCTTGATCCCGAAGGATGAACTTCTCTTGATTTTTGTCCCATATATTGATCAGATACTGTAGTAATTCTGGTTGGGCTCTGAGACATGGTGTTAGGAAGAATTTTTTCAGACCACAGTTTCTGAGAGCTTCCATCACGCCCTCATTTTCCATGGCTAGCTCATCTTCTTTTCTATGTTCCCATTCTTTCCATTCAATGACCATTTTTCCTCTTTCTACTTGCAAACACATACACATGAGTGATATTAGTCCATTTTGAACCTTAAATATGTAAACAATTGTGGTATTTGATAATGATTTTTTGTTAGAAATGGTTTGCGTCGTTGGCACGATTGTTTCCAAAACAGCCGCGCCAATGGGCGCGCCCTAGTATAAAAAATCGAGTGGTTGGCACGACTCCATGCCTGAAACCCACGCCAACTGCGAAGCCCTAATTTTTACATTTACTCCCCCAAAATTTAAAATTGACAATTGCAGGAAGCATGAAATGACTTAAAATAACAAGAGGGGTCTCGGATCTTACCTGGAGTTGACGGATTTGCGATTGATCTGCTAGATTGACTGCTATCGTGGCCGCAAGATCGCACAGTGAAATGGGTAACTATTGCTCCATAAGAGGTAAAAAGTGAAAAGTAATTATTTTTACCATTTTTGGCATTTTATCACTTTTTCACAACTCTAATTAGGTTTTAAGGCATTTTTTTATTATTAATTTTCTATATTATTTTCAAGAAATGGGTTTTACACATGTCTCTTGTGCAGCGACAGGTTTTTTATGCGAAAATGATGAAGTAACGAGTTATATTTTATACTTTTTTTTTGGACTCGGTAAAAACACGAAAAAGTCACTACTGGAGTCATCTTTCAGCTCTTTTCTAACTCTCTAAAATTGAAAAGATTGTCGAGACTCTTGTCATTTTGAACTCGTTAAATGGTTGCGAAACGATATCTACCCAGTATACGTTTAACCCTTTTTCAGGCTTGAATGGATTAGTTACGAAAAAGGAATACCTTAGCCTACTGCGACTAAGAGGTTCTCTCAGACACGGTTTTCTACTTTTTTGGACCTATGAGACTACCTACGAAAAGGGACTGTTGGAATTTTCTTTTTTGCCTTCTTTTCAGACTCTCTAAAACATGAAAATATGCTGAGTTCTTCCTTTGTCAGACTCGTTAAACCCTGATGACATCAGACTTCATCACCATGACGTTATTCGAGTTCCTCCTTCCTAGGGCTCGTAAAATGTACTAGATTGGATTTATCTGAAAGAAAAACTTATAGCGCAAGCATATGCTATCCCCTTCAAGCTTGTTTTAAAAAATAATTGGGGTACTCGCCAGAAATTGTGGGGGAAAATGCAACCAAGTTTTAGTTATGTTGGCAGTATGTCGCCCTTGAAAATGGCACTTATCTGCATTTGTGTCAGGTTGGGGATATCTCATTTCATCATTTTTGCCTTCATAGGTTTGGGCAATCTCTTTTGAACTCTCATCCACTCTTTGCCATTTCATCATGACCTTAGATCCTTTGATGTCAAATACTGCCAAATCCAGTGTCGTGCTATTGATATGTTCAAGAAAAGTTTGCCTCTACAGTTGTCAACCTTCCTCTGATCTCCTGTTGGCCCTGATCCACTTTGATCATGTTCCTCTGTCTTGTGTCGATGATGTGGGAAATATTATGGCCCTCCTTCGACCAGGTCACTTCCTATCGACTTCAGCTCATTATCCAGGAATTTGATCTAGAGATTCCCTTCTGGTTCCTTGGAGCCTACATGCCTCAATGGTAGGTTTTTCGCATTCAACGCATGGTTCACATCATTGGCCTTCGATCGAGTGATTCTACGGATGTTCGACGTCAGATCATTTTTCACATTCTGTGGATTTTAAATTTTGTACCTTGAGGGTCATCGTCGTCATTGGTGGTTTCTCTCGCATCTGTTAACAACTTTCATCATTGGCTGGTAATCAGAATATTTTCCTGCATGTTCGACTTCAGCTCATACATTCGCATACTCGAAATTGTACTTGTTTGGGTCGAGATGGAGCGCAAGACCCTGGGTTTTGTCTAGTAAACCCTAGGTTGCAGATTTTTGTGGATTATTATGACTTATTGCATGAATCTCTTGATTGGATGGCTGCGACCATACCTGAGTCTATTTATTGATCCTTCCTGCTGGATGGTTGTGTCCATACCTCGGATCACAGTTTTTATATACTCTGTTACGGATGGCTACGCCCATGCCACATGATTCATGTATCATAGATATCAGTTGTATTTGTAATTTCAGGTATTTTGACAATTGTGTTTGGTTCAAACGCGTTCTCATAAAGCATTTCACCCCTCCCTCTCTCTCAGACTTCATGCTTTAGGGGGCATCTGTTACACAACATTTTGTCACTGTCCCTGCAATCCCCAACTCGCACATTGGAGGGTCGTTTCTATGACTAATAAGCAGTTTCATGCTTTGAAAATACCATCCTTGTATCCATTTTGATGAAAGAAAAATTCTTCTTGTTGACATTTCCCTAAGCAGAGCTGTGAAAATACCTATTTTTGCATTAGCGCAAGTAGCCCGTTACACCCTCGCGCTGACCAGGAAATTTAACACTGAGCCCACGCTAGTTGGAACTCTGTGCTAGTTAGACACCCATGCCAAGATGTTTATGTAATGTTTTTTAAAAATAGAGGTAGAGGTTCCATTCCAACTGTTGTGGTTCCTATGTTTTGGCCAGATTGGCAAGACCAAAAGATAAGACAACATCAAACCACTTTGGGATCCTAGGATATAGCCCTCCTGGATCTAGAGAGGGATCTCTCTATAAATGTAAAGAATGATATATCTTTAAGGCTCAAAATGAGGTATTAGGCTAGGTATGAAGCACAAGGGTTTGTTTGATTGGAGATCATTAACTAAGAAGGTTATGGAAGTAAAGAAGGAAACAAATAGAAGGATATTTCAGCATGGGAAGATAGGTTAAGAGAAAGGTCAATCCATTGGTCTATGGAGTCATGAAAGGGGATTAATTGCATAAAAACTATCCAAGGGTTTTCTATAGGGCAAGTCATCTATACCAAAGGATATTTTTAGATAGATGGTGGAATGGAGCATTAAGGAGTGGGTGAAAGAAAGAAACCAAAGTGCAGTCTAAGATCAGGTCATATGTCATTTAAATCCAGGCCTGCTTTTGACATAATTCAAAGGGAAATCTAATTAAAGGCACAAAGGGTAGCTTAAGATCAGGTCAGATGTCATTTAAATGCAGACCTGCTTCAACATACTCTGAAGAAAAACAATCTAGCAGTCCTCATAACCACTTTCATAATGGTAGAAAACATTTAAGATTTAACATGGAGTAAGGCCTAAGATCAGAGAAAGACTTTTAACCTTGAATTATTTTGACACTAACTCAAAGGGATCTTAGAAAGGCTAGCTGTTGGAAGAGGCACCTAGTGGACAGGGCTAACTCTCAATCCCCAGTTTCCAAATTCTTTCAGATGAAACCAAACAAGAACATCTAAGGAAACAAACTCCAAATTCATACATCAGTAAGTGTGGACCAGCCAATTCCTATACTAGTTAAATTATGATGAATTTTCTCTTAGATACACAAATAGAAAAAAACATCAAAGATAAGAAGAGCAAAAAGCATTAGGGTACTTTTCAGTGGTATATCCTAAGCTAGATTACTGATTCTTATCAGAGAATAATGGATAGTATGATAAAACATGAAAGGAGACAATCGCAGTAAGAGAAACATTACCAGAAATATAAACCAGGATCCTGTGAAATTTTCTGGTTCAATTGATGTGCAAAACCAGTCACATACTTTGAGCTCATTGGCTCATTACATTCAAAACTTTCTCCTCCCAGCCTACTAAATTACAAACTACTCAGCTACTTCCCCTCAATAACAGTTCTAACAACTAATAGAATCCCTACAACCAATAACCTTTACAATGTATTTTCAACGAATATTTATAGGTGAATGGAGAGGAGAAGTAGTAGATGTAAACTTAATTGATTCATTAAGATAGAGTGGAGGAAGGTCGAGTGCCCATTCTACATAATGGCTTTGCATTTAACATGTTTGGTACCCTTTAGGCTGATTCAAAAGTCTTAGTCAGATTGGTAATAACCTTAGGTGTGTTCTTTGAAGTACTCTGGCTGCATGGTACTCTGTTTTGCTTTCTGAAAGAGGAAAGGGGCTAGCAGGTCTGCATGTTCTCCCATACTTCCATAACTATTGTCCGGACAATCTTGTAAGGCCTCTGTCAGTGTAGTAACTGTTCTGGTGTTCGATGGAAGATGGTAGAAGTGATGTAGCTAGTCTTTTTTGGACAAAAAGTGTTATGCTGATATTAAAAAACAGATATTGCTTGTTTCATGTGCTTTAGGCTTCATTAAGCCTCTTAATCATATTCATGGTCTTCATCTATGTCCTTTGAGATTTAAACATTGGATTATAGGCGTTAAATCTTCAATAAGGAGCCTTAAATCCCTTAATATATCCTCTGATACTCTTTTTTGCTTCTGTTGACTGTTTTGGTGCATATACAGGTTTTGGAGGTGCAGGAGTGTTTTAATTAGGGTTAATAACGCTAATTTTTAATTAAAACATGCTCTGAACCCTCTCTAGTGCCTTTATCTGCTACTTCTGGCCCTGGAACTGATATTATGTGTTCTAAATAACCTTGTCTGTGATTGTAAAATAGAGTGAATTCACACCCCTTTAAAACTTGCAAAGACACGATCAACACGTTAAGAAATCCATGTGGGAGGGAAGATGGATGCTCTAGAGGGTCGTGGAGGATGGAGAGAAACGATGAAAAACAATGGTAGCAGCGAAGAAATGGTGGAAATTGTGAAAGAATGGTGAAAAACGCACCCGATGAAGTTTTGTTGCGAGGAGGATTCTGGACCATCGGATTAGATCTGACCACGACAATCAACGGTTCATATTGCGTGATGGGGCTTTTGGAGGATGTATGAAGAAATGAGGGGATGGGGTGAAGTTATATCCTGACCGTCTGATTAAACAAATGAATGATAGAGATAATTTGAATCAGAGTCATTAGGGAGCAGATGAATGGAGAACGAGTCGGGGTGAGATCCAACCGTGGCCGTTGGATCAGATAAATGGGCGGCTGGGATCTGCGGAGGAAATTATTTGAAAGGTTGGATGGGGGCCAAAGGAAGAGCGAGATTCAATATGAACCATTTGATTAAGTCAACCGAAGGTGGGGATTAAAAGGAGAAGTATGATGTGGAAGGCTGTAAGTGGAAACCTGGTAGCGATTTTCGCGCAGGGCTGAGGGTGGTAAGTGGAATTCGTAAAAACATCGCGATTCCACTCATCGCGCGCCACGTGGCGATAAAAAACCACTTATATCATGTAATTTCGGAGCATTAAATGTCGGGCATAAAAATAACACGATATGTTTGTCGATCGTTGGATGTGGGGTAGGGAGATCCAACGGTGGAAACGACAGCGTGATGTGGGAAAGTGCATGGGAGGAGGGGGCACCATCGGGTTTATTGCTGTCCATTGGATCTGCATGGATGAACAGGTATGATTAGAAGATGGGGCGCAGTGTTTTTGAAAGGGGAAGGTTATATGGCTGGCGGAAACAGATCCTGGCCATTGGATCTATGCATTGGATGGTCAAGATCATAATAGGAGCTCCAGTGTTTCGGCAAAAGGAATGAGGGGTATGCAATGAAAGGCGCCCGATAATCGTCGATCTGTGGAGATTGACGGTTCTCATTGAATTAAATCAACGCGTCGGGGGATGATAAAATAAAATGAAAAAAGGCTCGGGTAAGGTTTAATTGGGGTTTTTTGGCCTTTTAGAGCTTGATACCCGAGCTTTAGGTCTCATGGGAGGAAGGGTTAGGGAGAATAAGCCCTTAGGGGCCTAACACTATAATGGAGTGGAAAAAGGTATTTTAGGCCTTTTTAAAGGGTTTTTTGGCCTTTTAAGCGCCCAGTTGCGGGGCTAAAGGTTTATGAAGAAAGAGGTTAAGCCCTATAAGCCCTCAGGGGCTATAAGACTGATATAGTGTAAAAAGAGGGCTTTTAGGCCAAAAATAGTGCTTTTTAGGCCAAATGGGGGGTTCCGGTAGGCAGCAAAGGGGATTTTTAAACCAAATCAAGGGAGCTATAAGGTTTAAACAGGGAATTTGATGATTTAGAGGGTTAATGAAGGGAATAAAGGTGACAAAAGGGAAAAATGTAGGAATGAAGAATAAGGAAATGGAGGCCTCTTTGACATAAGTCTTCTTCACAAAACAACAGGGTTCTTTCATGGAAACAACAATGAGGGTTCTTTAAAGGATATACAACACAGGGAGGCTTCAATAATGATAGGTTTACAAAGGAAATGTATCTCTTGAAGACTCAGAAATAATTTTAGCCACCTGCTTGCTTGTCAAAAATTTATAGGTGGTTAACAGTGGCTCCACATGGGGATGGCACCTTCTTGAAGTTGTCAATAAACTCAGAAAATGATCTTTGGAGTAGGCCAGATGCCTAGTACTTGACACATCCTTTTTCTTTCTTTAATCAGCTGCCACAAACATGATGGATGTTAAATCAGCATAAAACATTTCTCCAAACAACTACCTACCCAACCTATTGTCCTAACATTTTATCCTCAAGGTGCATTTAGACTTGCAGACCTTTTACATCATCAATTTTTTACAAATAGAAAAATAAACCTATTCTACTGCTACCCTTATTTCTCCATGAGACCAGATTAAACAGTTGGCCTCATAGCTTCTATACCTACACTAATATATGCTAGGGTTATATTTTCTAGTAGATTTCATTCTCTACATTGTAAACCAGAAATTTAAAAACAATCAAAAAACAATTAGACTGTCTGGTTTGCTGTGGGTCCATGGCATAAAGACAACTGCATATGGACTAAAACTTTGCAGAAATTAAAAACAACTATCTAAATGCTCATAGGCTGAGCTTTATTGAGATTTCCTACCTACCCTATTCTAACTTGAAATATTTACATGTATAGCTTACAAACTCTCTTTTCCAATACATCCAGTCAATTAGATGATCCCATGGCTGGTATTTTCTGCTCATCTCTTTGAGCATGATGGATAGGAAGAGCCACTCCTATTCTCTTTGTTTTTTAACAACAACTTTTAAAATATTTCTTGTTTCCTGCAGCAAGCTGCTCTTGATGACCTTTGATCCTTCTTCAAATTTTTGCAGGAAATGAGCATAAGGATCTTGAAATAATACCTGGTTGTGAGCATTTGACAAGCAGTTTTCAACTAGGATTGCTTCCTCTTCCACTGGATCAAGAACAAGAATCTCTTGAGAAAGAGAATCTCCCTCATCTTCATCATCATCTGAATTGGAGGACTCATCATATATTGTAGCTTTGTCCTCTTGTAGCCCTGAGATATTCTGATTGAATGGACTGAACTCTGTGAAAAGGCTAACATATTCTTGAGCAGGGGTTTCTTTGATTACCTCAACCCTTTCAGGAGAAGTTTCAGCATATTCATCTTGCTCAAGAGTTTCTTCATTGCTTTCTTCCTCATCCTCTATGCTAAAAGGCTGCTAAATTATAGCTTCATGGAAATTATTACTGATGATGTGATATAAAGCAGAGTGAAGATTCAATGGATCTTCACCTGCTACTAGACTTTCATATCCTTCTTCATCAGTATCGTAAATAGCCTGACTTGGCTCATTACTTTCTTGAAGCTGATGGTCATGATATTCCTCCCACAAATCTACTGATGATGGTCCTACAGGATTAGCCTCTATTTGGAAAAAATCATCATCAGATAGATGAAAACTGGAAGAATCATAATTACAGGTAATGTCACTAGTCAAACCTACTGGACTCTCAGCAAGTCTTTCTTCAAAATAATATGCAAGTTCATCTTCTGATTTGAAATCTTGTTCATCATACATGCTTTTCATTCTGCTTATGTCTTGCAGTGGTCTGGTTTGTTTTTCCTGAGGACAAGGTGTAGGTCTTTTCCAATCATCATTTCTAGTTTCAGCCTCATGTTCTTCCTCTTCTATGTTTAGCAAGGTGTTGGCTGTCTCTATCAATTTTTCCAGCTTGTTTTCTAAACAGATCAACCTTATTTGCTCTGCTTGGTCCTTCTTTATTGCACTTAATTTTTCCTCCCTGCACCTTATGTTGTATTCGACAGTAATTGCTACGTTCTGCATTTTCTCCAGGCTTGAAGGCTCTCTTTCTCTTATATGGAATTCCACCTCAGGGTCTAAAGAACTTGGATAGTGCACTAGAGCCCATCCCAAGGGTGGTTTTATATTAGTAGGTATTGCATTGTATACCTTATTAAACTTGGCTGAAAAGTCTTGAACTGTCTCCCCTGTATGTCTTTTCAAGTTCTGATATTATTCTAGGATGAAAAAGACATTTCCTAGGACTACCCATCTATCAAGGAAAACTTGAGCAAACTGATGAAAATTGATGATGCTTACAGCTGGAAGATCTTTAAACCAACGCTTAACATTTCCTTGTAATGACAAGGAAAACATTCTAATACGCACATCATCTTCTTCTATTTCATATAAATCAAGCAAATCCTCAAGCTTTTGAACATGCAGCCCAACAGTGATCTTTGAATTTTCTCCATAAAAAAGGGGCAGCTTATTTGTAAGTCCTGCAAGAAGGGGTTGGAAGATAAGAGGCAAAACCAGAGGCTTATATCTTTCTATGACCTTTGTGGGTGTAGGTAGTGTAACAAGAGACCTATGACTGCTTGAATTTTCATTAGGATTAGGAGATACAACATGAGGCTCTAGTTTCACTGGGCTTTTCACAGGTGTATAGGTCTGTTCATGGTCTGAGGACTGAGGCTTGAGATATTTCCCATAATCAATGTGGGTCTCATATTTGTACACTTGATCAGGCTTAAAGTAGGATAGAACGTAGTGGTAGATAAAAAAAATGAATTCTTTAAACCAAATCCAGCCTAAATGTTCTATCCTCCTATAAGGTCTGGCCATATTTTAGGTTCTTCCTCCAGTGGAGTCTTTAGGTTTATTAGGAATTGTGGAGTTGCCAGGTGGATGAATTTGAATGTTTGAAGCAGGTTATTTTCCACCATCAGCAATTGAATACCAATATAACCAGAGATTTTGGGTCTTTCTAAGGTCCTAAGGATATCTAAGATGAAATTCACTCAGAAGTTCCCAGCGGAGTCACCATTATGTTGTGGTTCCTATGTTTTTGGCAGATTGGCAAGACCAAAAGATAAGACAACATCAAACCACTTTGGGATCCTAGGATCTAGCCCTCTTGGATCCAGAGAGGGATCTCTCTATAAATGTAAAGAATGATATATCTTTAAGGCTCGAAATGAGGTATTAGGCTAGGTATTAAGCACAAGGGTTTGTTTGAGTTTGTTTGTTTGGTTGGAGATCATTAACTGAGAAGGTTATGGAAGTAAAGAAGGAACTGAATAGAAGGATGTTTCAGCATGGGAAGATAGGTTAAGAGAAAGTTCAATCCATTGGGCTATGGAGTCATGAAAGGGGATTACTTGCATAACAACTATCCAAGGGTTTTCCATAGGGAAAGTCAACTATAGCAAAGGATATTTTTAGATAGATGGTGGAATGGAACATTAAGGAGTGGTGAAAGAAAGAAACCAAAGTGCAGTCTAAGATTAGGTCAGATGTCATTTAAATCCAGGCCTACTTTTGACATACTTCAAAGGGAACTTTCATTAAAGGCACAAAGGGTAGCTTAAGATCAGGTCAGATGTCATTTAAATCTAGACCTGCTTCAGCATACTCTAAAGAAAAACAATCTAGCAGTCCTCATAACCACTTTCAGAATGGTAGAAAACATTTAAGATTTAACATGGAGTAAGGCCTAAGATTAGAGAAAGACTTTTAACCTTCAATGATTTTGACACTAACTCAAAGGGATCTTATAAAGGCTAGCTATTGGAAGAGGCACCTAGTGGACAGGGCTAACTCTCAATCCCCAGTTTCCAAATTCTTTCAATTCAAACCAAACAAGAACATCTAAGGAAACAAACTCCAAATTCATACGTCAGTAAGCGTGGACCAGCCAACTCCTATACTGGTTAAATTATGATGAATTTTCTCTTAGATACACAAATAGCAGAAAACATCAAAGATAAGAAGAGAAGGAAGCATTAGGGTACTTTTTAGTAGTATATCCTAAGCTATATTACTGATTCTTATAAGAGAATAATGGACAGCATGATAAAACATGAAAGGAGACAATTGCAGTAAGAGAAACATCAACAGAAATATAGACTAGGATCCTGTGAAATTTTCTTGTTCAATTGATGTGCAAAACCAGTCCCATACTTTGAGCTCAATGGCTCTTTACATTCAAAACTTTCTCCTCCTAGCCTACTAAATTACAAAGTACTCAGCTAATTCCCCTCAAGAACAGTTCTAACAACTAATAAAATCCATACAACCAACAACCTTTACGATGTATTTTCAACGAATATTTATAGGTGAATGGAGAGGAGGAGTAGTAGATGTAAACTTAATTGATTCATTAAGACAGAGTGGATTAAGGTCGAGTGCCCATTCTGCATAATGGCTCTGCATTTAACATGTTTGGTACCCTTTAGGCTGATTCAGAAGTCTTTGTCAGATTGGTGATAACCTTAGGTGTGTTCTTTGAAGTACTCTGGCTGCATGGTACTCTGTTCTGCCTTCTGAAAGAGGTAAGGTGGCTAGCAGGTCTGCAAGGTCTCCCATAATTCCATAACTATTGTCCGGATAGTCTTGTAAGGCCTCTGTCAGTGTAGTAACTATCCTGGTGTTCGATGGAAGATGGTAGAAGTGATGTAACTAGTCCTTTTTGGAGAAAAAATGTTTCGCTGATATTAAAAGACAGATATGGCTTGTTTCATGTGCTTTAGGCTTCATTAAGCCTCTTAATCATCGTCATGGTCTTCATCTGTGTCCGTTGAGCTTTAAACATTGGATTATAGGCGTTAAATCTTCAATAAGGAGCCTTAAATCCCTTAATTTTTCCTCTGATACTCTTTTCTGCTTCTGCTGACTGTTTTGGTGCATATACAGGTTTTGGAGGCACAGGAGGGTTTTAATTAGGGTTAATAACACTGATTTTTAATTAAAACATGCTCTAAACCCTGTCTAGTGCCTTTCTCTGCTACTTATGGCCCTGGAATTGATATTCTGTGTTCTAAATAACCCTGTCTGTGATTGTAAAAAAGAGTGAATTCACACCCCTTTAAAACCTCCAAAGACAGGATCAACACGTTAACAAATCCATGCAGGAGGAAAGATGGATGCTCTAGAGGGCCATGGAGGATGGAAAGAAACGATGAAAAACAATGGTAGCAGTGAAGAAATGGTGGAAATTGTGAAAGAGTGGTGAAAAACGAGCCCGATGATGTTTTGGTGGGAGGAGGATTCTCGACCGTCAGATTAGATCTGACCACGAAAATCAACGGTTGATATTGCATAATGGGGCTTTTGGAGGATGTATGAAGAAATGAGGGGATGGGGTGAAGTTATATCCTGACCGTCAGATTAAACAAATGAATGACAGAGATCGTTTGAATCAGAGTCATTAGGGAGCAGATGAATGGAGAACGAGTGGGGGTGAGATCTAACCGTGGTCGTTGGATCAGATAAATGGGCGGTTGGTATCTGCGGAGGAAATTCTTTGAAAGGTCAGATGGGGGCCAAAGGAAGAGCGAGATTCAATATGAATCGTTCGATTAAGTCAACCGACAGTGGGGATTAAAAGGAGAAGTCTAATGCGGAAGGTGGTAAGAGGAAAACCAGCAACGATTTTCGCGCGGGGCTGAGGGTGGTAAGTGGAATTCGCAAAAACAACGCGATTCCACTCATTGCGGGCCATGAGGCGATACAAAACCACTTATATCGCGTAATTTTGGAGCATTAACTGTTGGACATAAAAATAACGTGATATTTTTGTCGGCCGTTGGATGTGGGGCAGGGAGATCCAATGGTGGAAATGACAGCGCGATGTGGGAAAGTGCATGGGTGGAGGAGGCACCATCGGGTTTATTGATGTCTGTTGGATCCACACGGATGAACGGCTATGATTAGAAGATGGGGCGCAGTGTTTTTGAAAGGGGAAGGCTATATCGCTGGCGGAAAAAGATCATGGTCATTGGATCTATGCATTGGACAGTCAAGATCATAATTGAAAGCTCTAGTGTTTCGGCAAAAGGAATGAGGGGTATGCAATGAAAGGCTCCCGATAACCGTCGATCTCTGGAGATCGACGGTTCTCATTGACTTAAATCAACGCTTGGGGAATGATAAAATAAAAGGAAAAAAGGCTCGGGTAAGGTTTAATTGGGGTTCTTTGGACTTTTAGCGCTTGATACCCGAGCTTTAGGTCTCATGGGAGGAAGGGTTAGGGAGAATAAGCCCTCAGGGGCTTAACACTATAATGGAACAGAAAAAGGTATTTTAGCCCTTTTTAAAGGGTTTTTCAGCCTTTTAAATTCCTGGTTGTAGGGATAAAGGTTAATGAAGAAAGGGGTTAAGCCCTATAAGCCCTCAGGGGCTATAAGACTGATATAGTGTAAAAAGAGGGCTTTTAGGCCAAAAATAGTGCTTTTTAGGCCAAATGGGGGGTTCCAGTAGGTAGCAAAGGGGATTTTTAAACCAAATCAAGGGAGCTATAAGGTTTAAATAGGTAATTTGATGATTTAGAGGGTTAATGAAGGCATTTTTATGAAGGGAATAAAGGTGACAAAAGGGAAAAATGTAGGAATGAAGAATAAGGAAATGGAGGCCTCTTTGACAACAGTCTTCTTCACAAAACAACAAGGTTCTTTCATGGAAACAACAATGAGGGTTCTTTAAAGGATAAACAACATAGGGAGGCTTCAAGAATGATAGGTTTACAAAGGAAATATATCTCTTGAAGACTCAGAAACAATTTTAGCCACCTGTTTGCTTGTAAAAAATTTATAGGTGGCTAACACCAACCACCTCAGGGATGAATCATTGGGAGTGGTTGAACTGAAGCAACCATGGAATCCTTCCTTCAGTTAGTAGTTTCCACCTCCCTTGGAACTCTCCTAAAGGATAGGACTCCTTCCCACATTTTTAGGGATCCCAACCTCCTCCCTTTCCTCTATATAAGAAACTATATTTTTTAGTAGAAGCTAGCTGAACACATTATAGAAAAATAGTTGAATGAATGAATAATTGAACTAGGAGAATTATTCTATAGCTAAGCTGCTAGAGAAGATAGAGTAAGAAATATTGTGTTGAGAGAGCTCGAGTCGATGACTTATAAGAGAGCTTGAGTTTGAATTCCCTAACCAACATTTGAGACACGCTTCGTCTGAACCCCGCTGGAGGAGACTGCGACGTCAAAGCATCAGTTTTAATCTTCCTTCTACTCATTAATATACATGACTACTGTTTTGGTTCCACTAGTGTGTTATGATGTTTATTTTATGCGATATTTTTAGCCCTCTTTGATTGGTTAATAGTTGTGAGTGAAACTATTCTGTCATATGTTGTTCTTGTTCTTTGTCCTATGTGTAGGTATCTGAGCGTTACAACGAACGAATCGTGATTTGCTAAGGCAGGAGCCAGAGGTCACTACTCTTTCTGCAACATCGACAGCTTTGGATTCAAGGTAGGTCAATCTACCATGTCTTTTGTTAATTAATTAACTAGTAAGAAACACTTTAGCGTGTCATTTTGTTACTAGACCCACCCTAGGGCTAGAGGGATCGTCTCTGTCCACAGAGAGGATTTACCTTCATAACAGTATGTATGTATGAATGAACTTGTCTGACAATATCATGAGTTTTTTATGCTAATAATTATATATATGTATGTATGTATGTATTTATGTCACTGTGCGACATGGTTTTCAAGGATCATTCTTGTGGACGAATGATTGCTTATGCAGGTGAATGGTATGAAGAGGTTCCTGGCTATAAGGAATCAAGTGGAAGAGTAACTATGACAGATCTACGAGGTCAGTATCATGTGGAAATGAATTAATATTATATGCTTGTACTACGCATATGTTTATGTTATGGACATGTAACATTGAGGGGTATATCATCGAAGTGAAAGTAGTGTGATCTATGACATGCTAGAATAAGCATGGATAATGGAAAGACACTAGAAGTAAGGTTGCTTGTGGGGTCAAGGTGTGGTCTATGGATGTAAAATTATTTTGTTATGTATATGTTGTGCATGTTGTATATTCAGTGATTGTACCTATGGTGATGTGTAATGTTTCATATGTAGTATTGTGTACATATGGTGTTGTATTCATGTTGTATATATGATGTTGCATACACAGTGCCAGGTATAGATGGTGATATGTACATGTTGGATATGCGGTGTTGTGTGTAATATGGTGCTGTGCGCATGTTGGACATGCATTGTTTTGTACGTACATTGCTATGTACATGCTAAATATGCAGTGATATGTACATATGGTGGTGTGTGCGTCATGTACATATGGTGCTATGTGCATTTGGTGTTGTGTGCATGATTGTATAGATGGTGTTGTGTGCATGTGGTGTTATGTACATGTTGTACATGTGGTGTTGTGTGCAGGCGGTGCCTGTACATGTCGTGCATGTGGTGCTATGTACATACAGTCTCTTGTACATGTCATGCATGTGGTGTTGTGTACATGTGGTGCAGTGTACATTTGGCATTGTGTACATGTTGTGCAAGTGGTGCTGTGTACATGTGATGTTGTGTACACGTTGTGCAGGTAGTGTGTGTACATGTGGTATTGTGTACATGTTGTGCGTATGGTATTGGTATACATGTGGCATTGTGTGCATGTCGTACATATTGTGTTGTGGGCATGCGGTACTATGTATGTGCATGGTGTAGTCATGGTATTGCAACATGTGTATTCATTGTGTTGCACTTTGTGTACACATATGTATATATATTGGGTTGTATTGTACACATGGTGTAGGTGTATGTGTTGTATGTCATTGTAGGCATATTTATTCTCTTGTAGCATACACTGGGTGTAGATGTATATGTTGTACGTTGGTGTAGGTGTAGGTGTATGTGTTGTGTTGTACACCGAGTGTAGGTGTATGTGTTATATTGTGTGTCGGATGTGGGTGTATGAATTGTGTGGTGTTGTACACCTAGTGTGGAGGTATGTGTTGTGATGTACACTGTCTGTATGTGTATGTGAGTAAAGAGAAGCAAGGGAATTGGGTTCTTTTCGGGTGTGGAAACTGATCTGGTGTGTGTACAGAAAGAGTAAAGGTAGAAGTACAAATTGATGGAGGATAAGTATTAGTATTTTATTTCAATATTGTTATGCATGGAATATGTGATTCTGACTTATGATGGTTACATGTGATTTATGATGATTTCATGTAATTTATGATTTTGATCTATGATGGTTGCATTTTGAGCTAGCGAGATATGATATGTTTATACATGAAGGTTTGATAAAAAAACGAGTTTGACTTGTGTGATAGGAAGTGAACATGATTGCAAGTGTACCTGATTGACAAGCTACCCATGAGGAATCATTTGGGTTTATTTCAATTTATTTTGATTCTAATGGAAATTACATGCTTGGTTCAGGAGATCATGAAATTCGTGATTTGGGATGGTTGAAACTGACTTCAAGAATTAGTAGCAACAAAAAAATGATTTGGGACATGTAGCAGTGTTCTGGTAAAGACTTGAGGAGCAGGGCCATTATGGGACACTGGTACCCAATAGTGTCCATTGATTTGCATGATCATGCTATGACCAGTATGATGGTTTTGAGGCAGGTATATGCCTTGGTTTTTATATCTTCCGATGCGAAGAAACTTTTCCAAGGGATGGATCGCCTAGGATAGGGGATTTCGAGGAACTTGGAAGGTGAGTGACTGCACGGAACGGAATTACCAGAATACCCAAGGGACTTCATAGTAGAGAAAGGGAAGGCCAGGGATGGATTTGTTTTTATCATTAGCATTTCCATATGGAATCAAATCCACATTGGGAGTGTGCCTTGTAACATTGAGTCGGCAACTATTCACTGAGAGTACATTAGGGAAGGATTGTAGCAGTAGACATTGGATGCAAATTTGACTTTGACAGTGGATTCTGGACTTCCTGAAAAGGAGGTGAATCCTGGTATTACTCTGAGGGTGGAGGTTTGAGCCTCTAGATTGCCTTGTTGTTGATACAGGAATCATATCCTTTTATTTGTTGGTTGAGAAAATGTTCATATGTGTATATTATTGTAAATACTATAATGAGTTATGTTATAAAGCTCCAGTACACAGTATGATTGTCACGATGGTTTTTCTTTTTAGTAGGTTAGTCATTGTAAATACTGCAATGAGCTAAGTTATAAAGCTCCATGGCTAGTATTTTTTCTTTTCAACTATTTTGCTGAGGTATATGTGCATTTGAACACTGAGGACGGTGTCCCCCAAGGGGGGGGGGGGGGGTTCTATAACAACCTCGGTGAAAATTCCATGTAATAAATGTTAAAAATAATAACCACAGTTAATAGGACACTTGTTCCAAGTTGAATGCTAGGAAAAACATCCTAGTGGGTGTCCATTTCGATTAATATGGCTAAGGAAATTGCCAAAGGAAAAGGCAAAGGCAAAGGCTTTGGAGAGACAAAATGACATTTTTGGCACATTTATTTACGAAAATAATGGAACTTAGTAGAAAAATAAGGTGAAAGGTCATAGGTTGCATGTGAGGAGGAAAATGAAGGAAAATTATGGAAAATGAAGAAATTAGAGGCATCAATGATAAAAAGGATGTTGAGGAACAATTGGAAATATTTTGTTGGTGAAGCTTGTGCCCCCATTATTCTCTCTCTAATACTCTTGGTCACTTAGAGTATTATTGGAGCACTCTTGGTGAGTGTGGCATACTTGGAGATTTGGATCAATAAGGCAAAGATTAAGTAGGGAAAAGCAAGATTAAGCAACTACAACAAGATTCTTATCAGGTGTCGATTTGCATGTGTATTTTCCTTCCTAGATTTGGCATGCATGGTATTGCATGCGGTTCTTTGCTGTCTTGGAATGGGTTTTTCCAGGTGTGACAGTGTATTCATCCTAGCCTTTCCATTTCTAGATATCAATGGTGTTGTGTTGTTCTCATGTTTTGGTTTAGCTATATCACTGAATGGATTCGAAGCTGAGTGGGGTGGATCCTTGAATTGTTATAACACATGGCCTAGTACCCCCTGAACCAAAATATGGGTTACGGTAAATACAGATAGTGTGTTTCCTTGGTAGGGCTAGGAATCCTCGACCGGTGAATGACGAGATATACGGTAAAGCCTAGAGTTGGTTTTCTCTCTATTTCAGGCCTAGGAATCCTAGGTTTGGGATTGTTGTAAAGCCTGGAGAGTATGTCTTGATTTAGGGCCTAGTGACCCCTAATTAAGACTATGAGTTGCGGTGAAGCTTGAGAGAATAGGAGACAAGAAATTCCTCATGGTTTAGGTGGAGAGAATTCGGTGATATCCCTGTTTGTGTTGGCCTAGTGATTGGGGTTAGATCACAGTAAAGTTGGTTATGACATGTTTATGGTGTTGGCCTAGTGATCCAAGTTGGATCATGGTAATGCCTGATTTCTATTTGATGAGGGTGAAGTGGTTTAGCCTCGGTATGCCCTGGTTGGTTCTTTCGGTTTAAGTCCCACATTCATGCTTGGAATATGGCACGGTGGTGATTGGATAAAGTATATTTGTCTCAGCTAATCTATGGTCGAGTGGAACATGGAAGTCCTATCTCTAGTTGTTTCTTACATCTAGTAATGAATAACTCATTTCTTCAGTATTCGGTATGCAAATATATATATATATATATATAGATATGGATTCTATTGTTGATATATCCATGGTATGTATGTTGGTTTTATGCTGGTTATGAGCATGTATTGTGACAGTGATGAGGTATGGCTCTCTCCATGTTTTTACTGGTAAATGAATATACAATGTATCTATGGTAAAATTGATTGTATAATAGGTTATGGTGTAGGGGAGCAATGCTTCTTAGTCAACCTAAGATAAGAAAGAGACCCCTTTGTTTAAATATGTTGTTTATACATGTAGATGCTATGTTTATGACATTTTTGGCGAAATTCTTGTCATGGCTGGGTGGGGTTGGATGATTTTTGGTTGATGTGATTGATTCCATGTGTTTTTTTATTGCTATTTACCCTCTCCTAAATTTACAGGAAGTCTTGGGAAGTGACCTGAGCTTAGGGGCTGAAAATGTGGCACAAATCCCTGAGTTATAGATGGAAAATTCGTTGTTTGGGCCTGAGCCACTACCTTGCCAAGGCTAGCCCATGGCTCTAGGGTCTAGAGCCGTTCCATTTCCCTTAAAATCCCATGGCTCAGCCTCAAAGGGGCTAAAAATTAGTCCCCCCTCAGGGAACAGGGCCTGGAAGGTTGGGTTACCTCCTGGGGATGTCAATGATGCAGTGTAAGGTGTGTTTTTGGTGTTTCCATCGTTTCCACTTCCTTAAGATCATCTAGGAGGTTGAATCTCATATTGGTAGCCTCTCATCACATGTTTACCTCAGTTGGTGGGTTAATTGGGTAAATGTGGGAAGAGGGTGTTACATAAATGACATGTTGTTTCTGCAATGGTCCTTGTTAAGAACAACATCATCGATTGAGATATTTGGACAAATAAAAGTTAGGTGTCTGCAATCTATATTCATTAACAAGAAGAGATGGTTTGAGTATGAATAGTTTATATATTTGGTAGTTATAAGACATGATTTTCCTTCATAGACAAGGCTAAGAATCCATAGATAAATCTCTTAGAATTCAAACTGATTGACTTCCTAAAGAGATGGAAAGCAAGTGACACGTGGATTTTGGCATGGTCCTGGTGAGAGACATCAACAATAGACAAGTAAGTGACACATGGGTTTTGGAATGATCCTTTTTAAGGACAATATCACAAATAGAGATATTTGACAAAGAAAAGTTAACAATGTGCACAATCTATATTTCAAACAAGAAATATGGATTAAAAAGAAACTTAAATTTTTGTTCAAGTCTAAATGTGCCATAAAAAAATTGAATATTGATTAATCAATATAAAAAATAGACCTACGTTTAATGCGACTTCTTAATCTATGTTGCAATGTTATCTAGTACAAAAAAAATTGGTCCTTTATACACAATATTGACATTAGAAATAGAAGAGAGTTTAATAAAAGCATCAAACATCAGCTCAATATCACCCTCATCCACTGAATATATACCATTTCATTGTCTATTTTCCAGTTTGATCTATCACCATTGTGATGCATTGTAAGATTGCAAGATTGCATTGTAAGCTGAAAATTTATGGGAGCTTAAGAATCATTTCTTGCCCCTTGAGCTCCTTTTTGTTGGACATAGTGTTGTCGTTGATGACAACTAATGTCATTTATTTCAAACGAGAAATTTAATTGAGTAGCAGTGTCATTGACAATTCAAAGGGAGGAGCATGATTATCTGATGTCTTGTCAATATTTCATGTCAAAGAGAAAGTCTAAGGAAGCAATAGTGTCATCGATGAGTCAAAAAAAGTTGCATGATCGTTCGATGTCTTGTCAATATTTTATGTCTTTGGAAGAACGCTATTATTAATGAATCAAAGGAAGAAATATGATTTTTCGATCTCTTGAGAAGCTCTCATCAAATGATGTCAAAGTAAGTTTATTGAGTATTTTTGTTGAAATTATGTTGTCCAAATGAGTCTACAAATGGTATGGTTGTATAGTCCTCTCTGAGACCTTTCCAACAGTATATCACATTTGGTCAAACTCCTCCGAATGAAAATATATGTTAGTTTGGAGTTGACAACTAAAATGAGGAAAAAAACACCAATTTTTTTAAATGTCAAGATCTTTAGATCAAATTAATGATCTTGTGGTGCAATCTATAGCAGATGGTGCATGTACTTGCACATTTTTTAATAGTTAAAAATTTAACATCTTCTAACAGATCAAAAGTAAGTGAATGAATGGAGGAAGTTCTATGGCAGATAGGAAGAAAACGTGTGCACTATTTAACAAAAGGTGTGCTCCCACATAAGCTTGGAAGATTAACTCAATGATTATGTCTACCAAAAAAATGTGGCCCTATAATAACATGACACTTTAGAAGGGTGACATGTAAATACAGATGACTGCCACATGGAAAATACAAATGGCAGTTTGAGTGACCAATCAACGTTCTTTTAAGTGACATATAGCACCACTCACTTGGTTCCATGTGGTGTGATGATGTCATGATGACATCACCATGCAGTCAACTAATGACCCCCAAAAGTCTAGGTCATATTGCACAAAGGGTAAGCCCCAAGTGTCTAAGATTCATAGTGTGAGAAATAATTTATGGTTATATGGAGAAATTATATGGTTAGACCCAAGGCCAAACTGTTGGATCGATCATATAACCACCCCACCATGATACATTGTACAACAACTAAGATTCAATGAAAAGAAAATAATTATTGGTGGCTCCATGTTTTTTGAGGTGTGTGATTTTCTTCTATTCCAATTTCAAGCCCCCAAAGGGCATCATTCTATGGCTTATACACATGACAATGATTGTTGGCTCAATGCATATGATTTGATTGTGGTTTGTGGTTTCGAAAGTTCGTGGTTTTGATTTATTCTGGATTCAAAGCCCACGAAGGGTGTTGTTCTTTGGCTTATACATATGATGTGATCATTGACTTTGTGCACGTGATTTGCTTGTGGCTATGTGGTTTGTGGAGGTTCTTGGTTTCATTTGTTTTTGGTTCAAGCCCCAAAAGGGAATCATTTTGTGGTTTATATGTATGATGTGATTTTATTGTGGCTCTATTGTAACATCCTCCTCCCACATCTACCCAAGTAACCGGCCAATGGGGGTAAACATGTGACGAAGAGTTACTATGATTTGATTCAACAACAACACAGACCTTCTACACATGCTAGAGGACAACGAGGAGCCATCCCAACCTTTGAGGAGGCTAGGCCCTAATCCAACCTGATTTTTTCATGCATCATGTTGGCTTGTGGTTTTTATGAACAGATAAGGCAGCATCACAGTCAAGAAAATGAAAAGCGGGAGTGGCTAAAGTGAAGGCCAAACACTTCAAGCACGGGTCGGGAGGACACCCCGTAGTTAAAATAAGAAAGAGCTCTTACCACTTACCTCTTTGCATCACCAACCTCTCCACTCATCGCAAGTCACACATCACAGTTCTTAACCTTTACCCTCCATTCCTCACAAAAAAACTCCCCGACTTGCAATTTTCGATATAAGTTGGGTCCCACCTCCGCCATGCCATGTCACCACTGTTCATTTCACTTCACACTCCACAAGTTTTAACACTTACCTCCCCATTTCTCATAAAAAAAACACCAATTTGCGATCTGCGGTCGCACCCACCGCCTTTCTGCCATCGCACATCGCACTTTGCTAACCATAACATTTAATCCCACTTTCTTATAATAATAACTCCCGATTACGATATAAGATATCAGTTTGGACTCCATCTCCCTGCCACGTCATCAATAGCTCTTCCACAAAATTTATCTCGCCCTTTTCAATTTTAAACCGTCCCGCTGTGTGTTAATGTCACAGGCCCCCTTCTGAAGCCCGGTCTCTGATTTTTCTATTTAAGCACAACATGGGTTTTGGGGCGGAACAAGTGTAACTATGATTGATTCAGTTTTTCCAGGAAACGTCTGCTAAAGAGCCATGCACGCATGGCACAACTAGCCGTTTCATAATGGTTAATGTGAATCATGAGAACAAGGGAGTGGAGGCTTCCCACAACAGGTGGAATCATGTGATGGAAGCCACACAACCCAACTGTTCACAACCACTCCTCACCACCCCATTTTGAAGATTCCAGGATTTGGCCTCCGTGGCCAACTATGTTTTTTCTTTTATAGTTTGATTATGATGTTTTGCTGGTGAAATCTCGATTTCACCCGATTCTGTTTTGATTTTATGACTACAGGAGTGATTTCTTGAAGCACACTCTACGATTTAGTTACGATACTGCCAAACCAGAAGGTAACTCCTCAAATCAGAATGTTTATTGAATGAAGAATGAACATGTATTTATACATGGAGGTGAGGCTAGTGGGATTCATCTCCCAATTACTCTTGGCCTTCCTTATTTCCTAATATGATTTATTATACAATATTACATATCCACACCCAACCCATAGGATTAGGTGTCAACATTCCCCCCTTTAATCCGAAGGGATGTTGGTGAGTCCAAGCATCGATCTTAACTTTTCAAAATTTTCTCTGCCAAGTGCTTTGGTGAAGATATCAACAGTTTGCTCATTTGTGGAACAATGATGTAGATGGATGGTTTTGGCTTGAACATGATGTCGAATTAGATGGTATTTTGTATTGATGTGCTTTGTTCGATCATGGAACTTTGGGTTCTTGGCCAACTTTATTGCAGAAGTGTTGTCGATCATGAGTGGTGTGGAGTACATTTGTTTCATCTGCAAATCTTCCAGGATTTTCCGGAGCCACACAATTTCCTTTGTTGCTTCAGCTGCTGCCACATATTCTGCCTCGGTCGTGGAATCTGCTGGAACTGACTGCTTGCGTGATCTCCATGAGACAGCTCCTGATCCAAGACTCATGGTGTAACCTGTAGTAGACACCCCTGTTTCTTTGTCGCCATCAAAGTCTGAATCAGAGTATCCGGTCAAGATGAAGTCGCCTACCCGTGTATATTTGAGTCCAAAGTCTTGAGTCCCCTTCAAGTACCTTAGCACTCTTTTTGCAGCAGACCAATGTCCTTCACAAGGTTTTTGCATGAACCTTGAGAGGATTCCAACAGCAAATGAAATGTCAGGTCTGGTGGTGGTCAGGTAGATAAGACTTCCTACACGCTGTCTATACTTAGTTGCATCCTCAAATTCCTTCCCTTCAATAGATGTGAGCTTCAAGTTTTGTTCCATTGGAGTGGTTAAGGGATTACATTCATCAATGCCAAACTTGTTCAAGAGATCTCCAATGTACTTCTTTTGAGAAAGAAATATAAATTTAGGATGTTGAATTACTTCAATACTCAGATAGTAATGAACATGACCCAAATCAGTCATTTCAAAACCTTTCTTCAATTCTTTCTTCATGGATGCAATATAGCTCTCATTATTCCCTGTTATCAAAAGATCATCTACATATACCACAAGATATACAACTGTTTTTCCAACTTTCTTAACAAACAAAGTTGCATCATCAAGATCAAAATGTTTGAAGTCAAGTTTCAGAAGATGCTTGGTTAATTTCTCATACCAGGCTCGTGGTGCTTGCTTGAGGCCATACAAGTATTTTATAAGCTTGCAAACTTTGTGTTCTTGACCCTTTACCACAAATCCTTCTGGCTGGGACATATAAAATTTCTCCTTTAGATCTCCATTCAAAAATGTTGTTTTTACATCCATCTAATGGACTTTCCATCCATTCTGAGCTGCTAGGGCAAAGAGAGTTCGGATGGTGGTCCATTTTGCTGTGGGAGAAAAAGTTTCTTCATAATCGATTCCTTCTTTTTGTGCAAAACCTTTTGCCACAAGCCTGGCTTTGTGCTTGTCAAGTGAGCCATATGCTTTATACTTGTTCTTGTAGACCCACTTACAGCCAATTGGTTTTGTTCCCAAAGGCGGATCAACCAGCTTCCAAGTGCCATTCTTTATCAAGGCATCATACTCCTTCTGCATCGCTTCTTTCCATTCATCATGAGAAGCGGCTTCTTTGAAGGAAGTTGGTTCATGATCTGTAGACAAACTCAATTCATAGTTATAAGCAATATCCATATCAACAGGAGAATCAGAATTATCTACATCACCTTCGATTTGTTTAGTGGAACTTCTTGTTCCTGTTTTTCCAACCTCATCAGGATGAACATTCTCTAGTGTCTTTGTCATCCATTTGGGAGGACCTTTCTGAGATGGCCCAGGCTGGTCATTTGACTGAGTTGGGATTGATTCAAGATTCAATCTCCCAATTCTGTCAATCACATCATCCAATGTGTCATCCGTAGTTGTTTCTTCATGTGGGGGAGAGAGTGCTTCAGGACATGATTCCACAGTTTGATTCAATATCGGAATCCCCCCTTCAAGATGTGGAATCTCATTATCAAATTCTTGAAAAGACTTTGCATGTGTGAATCTATCCAGGTGATCAAGTTGGCACTCAACAACCTTGTCACTCTTGGAAGATTCAAGAAATATGACATCTCTTGCTATTACAAATTTCTTATTTGCTTCATCATAGAGACGATATCCTTTGGAGGTATTGGAGTACCCCAAGAAGGTACATTTTCTACTTCTAGCACCAAGTTTGTTCCTTTGACCCTTGGGTATCAATGCATAACAGGTGGACCCAAAGACCCTGAAATGCTTTACCGAAGGAATGTGGCCATGCAAAATTTCAAAAGGAGTTTTGTTTCTAATTGAACTTGAAGGACACCTATTCTTTATGTAAACAACACATAGAACTGCATCAGCCCAAAACATCAATTTCACATTCTTGAAAAATAACATGGAGCGAACCATATTTAAGATAGTTCTGTTCATTCTTTCAGCTACACCGTTCTGTTGTGGATTATATGGAACAGTTGTTTGATGTTTGATTCCATGTTGACGAAGATAATTTTCAAATTCGTTTGAAGTGTATTCTTTTCCATTATCAGTACGTAGAGAGCCAATATGAGTTTGTGCATCATTTTCTATCCATGCATGAAAATTCTTGAAAGTTTGAAAAGCATCAGACTTGTTCTTCAATAGGTAAATCCAACACATTCTGGTGTAGTCATCAATAAATGTCATCATGTATTTATTTCCATTTGCAGAAGAAATAGGCATAGGGCCACATAAATCTGAATGAACAAGCTCAAGTTTTATATGTGCTCTAGAGTGTGAATCATGAAATGGCTGTTTGCTATGCTTTCCTAGAATACAAGCATCATATTCCTTAGGTTTTCTAGGAATTGTAGGCAGTCCATTAACACCATTTTTCTTCAATAAATGAAGGCTTTCATAGTTTAAGTGTCCAAATCTAGCATGCCATAAAAGACTTGATGGGAATGTACCTTCATCATGATGTGAACTGAATGCAAAGTTTTGAGCATGAGCAGATGAACCTTTCAGCTTCAAGAGTCTCCCTTCTTCTATTCCCTCTATGACAAGTGAGTGATCTGATGCTTTTATGACCTCTGCCTTGCCATCAAACAAGTGAATGGAGTGTCCTTGCTGGCGGATTTGAACCAGGGACAACAAGTTTCTCCTCAACTCAGGGAGGTATAGAATCTCATGTAGGATATGATCTGGAAGACCAGGCAGTTTAAGCCTGACTGTGCCAAGCCCTGATGGCTTGAGTTTGGATTTATCTGCGAAATATACTGCTCCATAAACTTTGTTAGTGAATTCTTCAAAAAAATCTTTTCTAAATGTCATGTGACATGTTGCTCTTGAATCTAGCAACCAATCATCTCTCCATGAAGTAAATGAAACATCAAATAAGTCTTCAGTTACTCCATTGTTACAATGTGCTAGAACGTAATGAGCGGATTCAGGTGCTTTACCTTTGTCTTTGTCATTAGTTTTACCTTTGTCTTGATTTCTTTGCTGCTCAATTTTCTCCCAAGGTGTTCTGCATTTGGATGAATCATGTCCATATTTATTGCAACGTGTGCAATGAAGATTGGATTTGTCAGATTGTCTGCCCCCCCTTTCGATGAAGTTTCTTCTTCCTCTTCTGCCACCTCTTCCTCTGGATGAATCTGGAGTATGACTCTTTTCTCTATGTGCCAAGTATGCAGCCTCTTCGGAAGACGAAGGGACTGTCATCTTCCCGAAAGCTTTCTCTCTTTCTGCAAACTTTTTCTCAAGTGTATCAAAGGTGATATGCTCAAGGTTTCCACTTGCTTGCAAAGACTCAAGATAATGTGAGTAAGTCGGATATAATGCCTTAACATATGCTATGAGAGGTATGTCCATTTTTACACCAGTGCTATCAATACCATGCATGATAGATCTAACTTCTGAAGCTAAGGCAAGGGGATCATCATTCTTCATTTCAAGACTGAACAGATTAATCATCAATTGAACATTTTCTATTTCTGAATGTGAGTCATAGAGTTCTTTTAGCTTGCTCAAGGCATCATAGGCATTTGATAATGATGAAATGTGGCGACTCACCTCTTCATTTATGGAAGCTGCAATCAAGGCATAGGCCTTGCAGTTCTTTTTTTCCCAAATGGCGAGCTCTTTGTCTGAAGTGGGCTTTGCTGGTGGATTTCCTTCTTGTCCTTCATAGATTCCTTTCCACAACTCATTAAAAATGAGTGTGTGTTTAATCTTCCGAGACCATTCAAGATAGTTCTCTTTGCTAGAGAGAACCACCCCAACAATAGTGATGAGAGAATGCATTAGTTTGCTGGAAAAAATTCTTTTGAAGAGGAAAAAATTCTGCTAGAAAACTTTCAATTCTGGAAATTTGCTCAATTAAAGGGGACAAAAACTCTTGCTAAAAATACTGAATTCTGCACCAAAAATAAAAATAAAAATATATATATATATATATATATATATATATTTTTTTTTGGTGCAGAATTCAGTATTTTTAGCAATTGAAGAAAAAGACTTTATATGGATAATTGTATTGAAAATGTGTAGGAAGGGTGGTATAGAGGGGTTATAGTGGTATTATATGGTGAAGGGGGCAGAAATAATATAGATGATAGAGGGCAGTAATATGAGGCGGTATAATATATACAGCGTGGAGGGGTATTATAACAGCGCTATATTATAAGTGAAGGGCGGTATCAATGGAAGGGTGTAAACGTTATGGTGGGAGGGGCGTATGAAACCACAATGGTATTATATGCAGCATATGAAGCGTATTATATATGCAAAGTGCGGTATTATATGCATTGAACAATGGTATTATATGACTGCGTATTATATTCAGCGCGTTATAATGGACAACGTATTGTATTATGGTGGGAGAAACTGTTTTGAATAATCGATGGAAGGGATTTATTATAGGCTGGAGGGACGTAATAGGTATGAGAGCACTGGGAATACCACCTGGGAATATAGGCAGCGTGGATGAATATTAAATGGGAGCGGTGTATGCGTTGTGATATATGAGTGTGTTGATATATAAATGGAGGGCCGAATGCAGCGTATTATGAATGGTGGGAGACAACATATATTACTGTGTTGAGTCGAGGGCGGCAATGTATATAGACCGAAACCAGCGTTGTGTGCTGTGGAGCGAATGAGGAAGGGAGCATTGTATCTCACAAGTTATGCAGTGAGTCGGCTACATAGCTGTGTTAAATGGAGCAGGCGTTGGGGAAGGCGATGGGGAAGAGGGGAGATGGAGTTTAGGGAGAGAAGGTAATGGGAAGAGAGCGTTGGAGAGAGGGAGGCTGAGAGGCCGTTACAAAAAAAAATCTGGAATGGCAGAGTTGCAGGACTGCAAAATTGCAGAATTTTAGGGACTGCAAATTGCAGAATCTTCAAGAGCTGCAAATGTCAAAGCTGTGCAGAAATTGCAGAAATAGATTAAAAAAAATGCAGAATTTCAGTATAGCAATTTAATGGAGCAGCAAAAACTATCATAAAAACTAACTGAGCAAAGGAATGAGGGAGTTACACCACAGGAAAAAATGCCAATAGTGGGACTGGCTCTGATACCATGTCAAGCCAGGAGGTAACTCCTCAAATCATAATGTTTATTGAATGAAGAATGAACATGTATTTATACATGGAGGTGAGGCTATTGGGATTCATCTCCCAATGACTCTTGGCCTTCCTTATTTCCTAATATTATTTATTATACAACATTACATATCCACACCCAACCCATAGGATTAGGTGTCAACAGATACTTTGATTTTACATGTGTGGGTTGATCATGGAAATTTGATTCGATCGTAAAAAATCAAAGGAAACTCTATATGTAGAGAGTTCAGAGATGAAAGAAAGGTTCTGAATTTTGGAGAATTTTGATGTAGTTCTCTATGACTGTGCTCCTGGTGCTCTGAGATACATATTTGGGAGAGTTGTTTTAAACTTAATATGATATAAAATGTTGTTTATTTGGATTCTAGATGGAGCAATGAGTAGTATGTATATGTATTATTTTGTTTATCAGTAATCTTCTGTTTATGTATAATCATCCTTCATGTTCTGCTGCTTTGATGATTCGTGTAATGTGGCTGCCGGTGGTATGCATTTTTTATTCATGAATTTGTGTATGAATAACGCTCATGCGTTAAAATTTTTGTGCCCCCTTAATTCGTGCTCCACGAATCTCTGTTTTTGTTCACATTTCATTCATATCTGCTTCCTCTGAGTTCACTAGAGACAGATTCTTAAGAATTTTAAGCCTGTCTCTTGCGGGTTCCTCCTCCTCCGTTCCTTCTCAACACCTCTGCATATTTTGAAAGCCTCTGCTCATTGTTTCATACTTGGCCATAAAACCTCTTGATCCCTCTTGCAATATAGGTTAATTCACATGAATCAGACTCCAAGGTCTTCTCCATTCCTGAACCACCAAAACCATTATTCCCTTTGTCCATATTCTATCAGAGGCATCCTTATAATTGTCTACATTTAACCTCTGATTTTAAGATGTCCTAGCCACTGGTATTTTACAACTCAAGGCTGTCTCTAGAAGCTAAAATATGTTTCTGGGGATGAATTAGAAAATATTTTCCCTGGGATACGAAATTATCTTCACCCTTCAATCAGGTGAGCATGAAGGGTTAAGAGTTACATAGCCCTCACCTTGGAGACTCCACTATTATCAAAGTTCAAATATGTTGTAATATTGTCTTACATAAGGCCTCATACTCGATCAGATACTTCCCAGTAGAGAACCCCTTCTGTATCTAATCCCAGAAAGATCATATTTAAGAGAATATGGATGGAGAAGCAACCCAGCTAAGTTGACCTACCCTCATTTTCTCTAGAAGATTTGCCTTCCTCATCGTAGAAACCTGATATATATGGTCCTAGCTCAGCAACCCATGTACTTGGGTATTCTCCAGAAGCCTCTTCTTTAGCCAATTCAACCATAAAATACGATGCCGAAACTGCTGATACTTTTCTACCTCCCTTGCACCCTACTCCCGAGGCGGAAGAAGTTAAAGAAGTTGCAGTACTCCAAATATTTTTACAGACAAATATCCAAATTTCTATTTATCACACACTTTTTATACCCCAGCTAACTCATCCTCATAACCCACCACCACCCCTCATGGTTGTACCTAGTTTACTCCTCAAAAAGTATGCTCCATTGGCTCTACCTCAAGTACTAAATGACATGCCACAAGATTATCTAAAGCTCATGCCTCGGTTCACCGGGGAAGATAATACTTATGCGTAGAAACATATTGAAAACTTATGTGCCTTTGCTGAAAATGTGAATGTAGAGCACTTAGATGTAGTGTTAAGGCTTTTCGTCCAATCCTTGGATGGGGAAGCCTGGAAATGGTTCAAGTCTCTAGCCAACCACACAGTCAAAACTTGGGAAGAAATGGAAAATTTCTTCACATTAAAATGGGGAGAAAAGAGGGACCATGGATACGTTCTCATAGAGTTAAATGCTCTAATTAAGAGACACACTGATGATGTAACATAATTCATAAAGAGGTTCAATAAGCTCTATAATAAAGCCTCCCCAAGCAGCTGCTAAGGTGGTCTTCGCAGGAGATTTCAAACTAGAGTTTGAGTTCACCCTAAGAGAAAGAAAATCCACATCTCTGGATCAGATCTAGACTGATGCATTGGAGGTAGAAGAAAACTTTGCTTCTACTGGTAAATTCAAGGGGAAGATAGAACATGAAACCAGAAGAAAGAACATAGAGGAGGCTTCTACTTCAAATCAGGAGAGGGAATCACAAGAGTATAGAATGGAAGAAATGAATAAGCTAATCAATAACCTTTCAAATAAGTTGATTAAACTTGAATTGGAGGCTAAAAATTCCCCTCCTCATCCCCACAAAATAATTCCTAACCGAAGGTTTAATCCCCAGTATTAGAAGCCCCCTCTACAGTTGTTGCAGTAGGAAATGAAGGAACACAAAGATCACATCTAACCTCCTCTATACTTGGAAGGAGAGTTGGAGGAATGGGCCAAAGAAGTCACAGACAACCAAGAGGATTAATTCCTCGCTTACTCCGATGAGGAGGAGGGTGAACTCACCCTGTAAGGGGAGCAAGAAGAGAAGGAAGTCCCTTCAGAAGACCAAGATATTGACAATTACTGTAGGTAGTTCATGGATTTCATGCAAGCTCAAATCCACAAGAAGTATGATCTTAGGCCCTCCAGGAAGAGACCCCGAGTGAAATAAAAAAATGAAGAGTCAATATCAAGAGAAAAATCCCCTCCTAGTTCTTCTAATAAGGGGAAAAATCCATTAGAAGAGTCAGCCCCTCATAAAGCCGCTGCATCCACTTCCACAAAACCAGGCTCTGATCCTCCAAAAAATAAGAAATACCCATATGTACCCTTGGACCTGACTGGCCCTCCTAAAGAACAGTTCAAGGAAGCCACTGTAGAAAAAGGGCCCACATCCTTTAATCTCTAGAAATAATTAGAGAAGGTCAAGATCCTGGTCCCCCTGATTGAGCTCCTGAAACAACCTTCATAAAAAGCTCAGGTGTCTCAATTCATGCAGAACCATGGTGTAAAACCACTTCCTGACAGCCTCAAACTCCAAGAAGAACGACCCATGCTATTTTTTAGACCTCATGTAGAAGAACATGACTCAACCACTTCCCCGTTCTATGTGACTCTAGTGATACATGACCTATTGTTGCAAAATTTCATGTTGTATTCCAGGGATTCACATAATCTGTTGCCTTTGTCTGTCATGGAGAAATTGGGGTTGCAGATTACAAGGCCATAGAAAGACCTGTATTCTTTTTATTCCAAGAGGGTGAAGTGCTAGGGTATGATAAAAGATCTGGCAGTAAACTTAGCCTAGATTCCAGCCAAAAGTGTGGTAATGGATATTGTTGTAGCTAATATCCCAACTTAGTTTGGAATGTTTCTGTCGAGATCCTGGGGTTCCAAGATGGGAGGATCAATAAAACTTGACCTCACCTACGCCACTATTCCAGTGATCGATAGGGAAGAAAGAAGATTATACTGTGAGTCCAGGTTTGTAAATATGGTCACCAAAGTTGATGGTTCGACCAACTCTCTAGTGTATGGAAAGGAGGGTGAATTTTCTTGTCTTATGCTCGAGGATGATGAAAATTTACTGCAAGAAATGAAGGTCTGTCCTTAAGATAGGGGGATACTATAAGCAGAGAGGAAAACAAGATTTAGACCTTGCTATTTGACAAGGCTTATTCACGAGAAGGAAATAGGGTTGGGTTACTCTTGATATCACCCGAGGGTTGTTTAGTTCCCCTCTCCTTCAAGTTGGAATTTGAAGCCACAAACAACGTGGTTGAGTATGAAGCCCTGTTGTTGGGTTTGCAAGTAGCATGAAACATGAACATACATAACCTCAAGGTGTTTGGAGATTCAGAGCTAGTAGTGAGGCAAGTCAGGAGCCAATGCCAAACTAAGCACCCGTGGCTCATAGATTACAGGAACGAGGTATGGGTTCTGGTTGAGAAATTCTTCTCTGCTTTTAACATTCAGTTCGTGCCGAGGGATAAGAATATAATGGCCAACTCACTAGTTGTGGATGCTAGCAATTTCTTCCCTTCACAGAATTCGTTGCTCAGATACGAGGTGGAAGTGAGATATTTCCTCTACATTATAGACAACGTAAAACATTGGTAGGTCTTCAAGGACGAAGAGCAAGTCAATCATTTTATGGAGATGGTGGGCAAATTATTGAGTTTGGTGATCAAATCAGTGACCGAGGATGATAGTGAAGAGTCGAAGACTAGATGGGAGGAGACATTGGCCGACCATCGAGTCTTGAAATTAAAGGGAAATTTTATTCACAGGTGTCTGATGCCATTGGAGAGACTGTTTGATAAAAGGATATCCTGTTGAACCCCAGTAAACTGACCCCCGATGAGCAAGTCAAGGATTTGAATATTGGGACAGAGGAAGATCCGAAGGTGGTGAATTTGTTGAAAGGAGCCCCCAAAGAATATCAAGGACAGTACCTGAAGCTTTTTTGATCATACATAGACATCTTTTTTTGGTCATCACATGACTTGAAGACCTTTTTTATTGATGTCATACAACAAAAGGTACCCCTAAAAGAAGATGCTAAGCCTCAAAAGCAGAACCTGAGGCAAATCAACCCTCTTCTTCTCCCGGATATTGAAAAATAAATAAAGAAGTTGTTGCAGGAAAAGATCATTGTCCCTCTATGGTACTCTGAATGGGTGGAAAACCTAGTGCCCGTAATGAAGAAAAATGGTAAGATCAGGCTTTGCGTAGATTTCTGCAATCTGAAAAGAGCCTCACTCAAAGAAAACTATCCCCTCCTGAAGATGGACCACATCTTGAAAAAGGTGGTGAGATCCTCGCGCATGTCCATGTTGGACGATTTCTCAAGATATAATCAGGTGGCGGTGCTCCCAGAAGACCAAAACAAGATGGCATTCACTGATAAATGCCGATGCCACATTCCAGCGTGCGATGGAAATAAATTTCATAGGAGACCAAGATAAGTTTGTGGTGATTTACCTGGACAACATCACAGTCTTCTCGAAGAGTGACGCTAAGCATATAGAGCATCTTTGACGAACTTTTGACAAATGCCGAAGTGTAATGTTCCTAAATGGAAATCAACAGCTTTTACACCACTGAAATGTTCCTTTGTCAGAAATATGAACAAGGCTATGTTAGAGATGGAATGAATGGGATTTTACCAGTTATGTCACCTCTAAAGAGAGGATGAGAACCGGAGACTATCTGGCCCTTTCTCAGGCTCTGCCTATAGCTATGCAAATATTTCTTCCTTGGGAAGATCTTGCTCAAAAGAGATGAGATACAACGACATCTGAACTTTAACAAGCAGCAGCAACAATGAAATGCATTTACCCATAAAATGCGATAAGAGTGTGAATCTGCTATACAGAATATGTAGCAATAAAATATATACAAACTCCTTGAGGAAAAGACCTCTCAAGGTGGGCTCAAATCAGCCTCAAAGGAAAATGTACATGCAATAGAGAAAACACTCTGCTACTTAACCCAGCAACACTATAAGTGAGCAGTCTATAAGGGAAAATGACTGAAACTGATATAAACACAAGGATATAACAATATCAGCTCAAATAAAGATAGGGGAGCAAGATCTCAACCCTAGAAAACAATACAATAGCAATCCTTCAAGGGATTGGCTAAAATACATAAAACAGTAAAATGCCAGAGTTGCAGTGTAGCTGCTGTAACTCAATAATAATACATGAATGGAGAAGGATGTAGATACTACAACCAATGTGGAAACCTCCTCCAATGATCTCCAAAGTGAAAGGCTACTTCTCTCACTGAGGATTGCACTCTCTAGTGCACCATGTGAACTCCTCCTACAAACCCTCTCTAAAAATAACGTTGTAAGAGGAATGGACTGCGTTGGGAATGAGATGAAACAATGGCCCAATGGAAAAATCTATAATAGAAGCTCCAGGATCTCCTTCAATGATCTCCTAGAGAAAGAGTGAGCTCCTCTACAAAATAGCTCTAGAAATGGGTGATGATGAATCCTCTCTGCAACACCAGCAACTCCAACGTTTCTGCCCAAAAGAATAACGCAGTAGCTGAAGATGAATGCTTTGGCCTCAAGACAAGATGTGAGGGAGATGAAGAACAACTCCTCCAAGGCCTCCCAAGGAAGAGAAGGGAATTCCTAAACAAGAATCCCTCTTATGCTAAGCAGCACAAGCTATCTCAGTTGAACAACTGAAGAGAGCTCCAAAATCGAATTCTCAAACATAATGAACAATGGCTCTCCTTCAACTTTTTATGCAAGGAATGCTTCCTTTCCATGGACCCCACACATTAGGGTTTCTCTCATCCTCTATTTTCCCTCCATTCAAAACTGCACAGTCCTCTTGAGCAAGCTTCTCCTCTTAGCCACGTTGTTGACTTGGTCAACCATGGCCTATTTTACTTTCTTTTGGCCCTTTTCACACTAGGGACTGCTAAATTTAGCCACTTAAGTGACTCTTTGCACCTTAGGAGAGTTTATTTTGCTACTACATGGGCTCCCTTACCCATTTTATTCCTTTTATTAAAATAAAAGAAAATTAATGTTCCAATTACCTTATTGAAAAATTTGGAACATTACAGTTCTCCCCTCCCAAAGATTGCTTGCCCTCAAGCAAGTGCAAGGGTAGAACTGAAAAGGAACCTCCACTTAAGGCATGGAGTCTTAAATCTCCTCATGTAGCTCCTCCATCCCCAAGCAATCAACCAAGAAAAATAAGTCACCCTCCAACTAGGCAACTCTTGAAAATACCCCTCCACCTTGTGCTCATGTAGGAAAGGTGGGATGAAATGCTGAACATGGTAAGCTTCATAGCCTACCCCACGCTGTCCTCTCCTCCACCTATGATAAGTGTGGAGTGAAAGCTGAACTTGGGCTACAATAGTGTTGCCTTCAAGAGGCAAGATGAAGTCTATATCCCCAAGGATCTCTCCTCCAACGCTGCAAATCACGCTGGCCCAAATCATCTCATATGTGATGAGATGGTCTTCATCATCATATGGCATCCATACAATCATATGGTTCACCTCATGGAAAAACAAGTGGCTGAACATGGTGACCATATTATCTCTCATACTCCCCTTGGAGCATGTGCTGCAAAAAGAATGGAGGTCTTCTCTCCCAAAGGGCACATCCACCCAATGAGTCTCTCCCTCCTCATGATACATATGGGGCTGCTGCTGATATATGGCTGAAACATAATGGTCTTCAAGAGAGACCCAAGCCACCCCATCAAACATGTAAACCATGAAATGCCTCCTCCAAAAGTTCAGACTCTCTAGATAGCTCCTCCCACATGAAGGAAAGAGGTGAAGCTTGGAAATCATGGGCCGCCCATTGTTTCCCCTGAAACATTCAATTCATGTCCCACTTTCCAAACAAAGATCCCCATGTCAAAAGAAAAATCTGCAATGTATGGAAGCAAGAATAAATAGAAGCAAGCTGTCACATGACAACCAGAAAGTGGATCATTGTTCCACTTATGGAACCTATGCAGGGCATCATTGGGTTGCCTCAAAATAGAAAGTAACAAGTGCTTTCCTAGCCACTTGTTTTCTGCCATAATCATCTCAAAAAATGTATACATGAAAGTACAAAATGGTGTAATTGGTGTACACCAAAAATCATGTGGCCTTCCCCCACAATCCACTGCTAAAATAGCCATCATATTTGCTACAATAGACCATCAGCATGAAAAAACATAGTGTGCAAGAAGGAAAAATCCTCCTTGATATAATATGCTGCTCATAAAAATAAGAGAGTGCAAAGCATGAAACAAATAGTTACCTCCCTCATCATGTACTTTGGCCTTTGAGCTGAAATGGCTCAAGTGAAAAGTCCCCCTTATTGCAACATAGTAGGGGAGTGTTTGTGCCAACCATATAATCATCTATTGGGCTATGCATCTAGCCATATGCTGATATACATCCATTAGAAAACAATCCCAAGTGGACTCCTTCATCGATAAATGTTATGCATAATAATGCATGGAAGAAGAATCCAAAGTTGTTGCATGTAGGTGTCTCTTCTTGTGCTTGTGAGCCCAAGCCAAGATGATAAAAACATAGCAAGAGATGTTGCCATCCATTACTTCCTCATCCTCCTCTCCTACATGCCTCCAAGACACATCACTTGTGAAGTGGTTTTGAGAACACTTCAGCAAGTAATCCAAGCTCTCAAGTGACAGCGCTGCTGACCTTTGGAGTAGGGCCATTGTCATCTCAAAGCTCCCCTCTTTGACATGAATCTTGTCAAAGACTCCTCCCATCATGTTGCTGAAAATGTAGAGCCCCTCCCATGAAGAAGGAGCTACTTGGGCATCCAATATCAAAGAGAAATCCTCTTGCACCATGCTAGTGCCTCCTCCTACTCCCGCAACATCCAAACAAAATCTGAGCTACAAGAATGTTTGCTGCTCCTCCATACTCCCACCATACCAAATGTGAGATGGGAAAATGATGAATGGTAAGAAGAATTCCATCCCATCATAATGCACCCATGCTCCTTTCTGCTTCATGGTGTAAGTATCCTGCCATCTCCTCTTCCCTCTCAAACCCCATGAAAAGGAATAGGTCACATGTTGGCCAAACTCCCTCAAGAGAAACCAACGCAGCATGGCTTCTTGCTTCCTAGTGTCATAGATTTACAAGAGGCTCACCATCCTCTTGCTTCCCATCCACATCCACTCAGCTCCTAGTGGATGCTTCTCATCTTTCTACAACTTGGTACCTCTCCCACAAGAACTACCATCATCCAAAAATAGATTTTCCCTTTTGCATTTCATGGGACATTGAAATGCAATATTCTCTATGGTCCATTTCTCAAACCCCATTCTCCTGTGTGGTGCATGAATCATTAATGGAGTATGAGAATTATGGCACATCGCAGTGACAGTATTTTGCTCAAGACAGTCATCTTTCAATGGTATGCAACTCCTCATAGAAGGTACTGAATCAACAGAAAATGTAAACTTATGCATACCTCTATAAAGTTTTGGGGAATATAATGTGGCTGCAAGTGCCTCTTCCCCAAATGTGTTGGCTGCCCCAACTGCTGAACATGGAGGCTACTCCTACAAGTATGTGACAGCGCTAGCATGTGCCCTCTCTTTTGGTGGTGAGGTCTCCTCCCTCCTTTAGCCAAATCTTTTGATCAAGATCCGAGAAAAATCAGCAAGAGTAGGAACCCTTGCATGTCTCCCATGATTGGACCACCAAGCCTCTGCTTCTTCCTCAAGGTGCAGTGCTGCAATTTCTACAACCTCTCTATCCACTACAGGATGTAGCAAGAAGAAAGCCTCTAGCTTCTTCACCCAAGCCTTTGCTGCACATGTGGGTGACCCATCAAAAGTAGACAATAGGAATCTATTGCCTTTCATCCTCCCATGAATGTGGGGTCTTCTTTCCTCTTTCTACTGAACAAAGTGTGAAAAAGATAGAGTCTCTTGGAAGACACTAGGGTTTGCTCCATATTCAACAAGATATTCACTTAGAATTTCAAATTCCAAGTTCTCTTCATGCCTCTGCTCTGTTTTTCTGTGAGAATAGGAAGTGCATGGTCCTTCCTCTTCTCCTTTTTCTGTCTCCTTAACCTCCTTGGAGAGGTTGTTGCTGGATCTGAAAATTGTTGAGATTAATCTCATCCTTTACATCATTCTAGCCTCTTCTTCTCTGAAATTCAAACTTCACAAGCTGAGCCAAGTTCGAAGCTCTGATACCACTGTAATGTTCCGAAATGGATATCAGCAACTTTTACAACACTAAAATTTTCCTTTGTCGGAAATATGAACAAGGCTATGTCAGAGATGGAATGAGTGGGATTTTACCAGTTATGTCACCTCTAAAGAGAGGATGAGAACCAGAGGCTATCTGGCCCTTTCTCAGGATCTGCCTATAGCTATGAAAATATTTCTTCCTCGGGAAGATCTTGCTCAAAAGAGATGAGCTACAACAACATCTGAACCTTAACAAGCAGCAAAAACAATGAAATGCATTTACCCATAAAATGTGAGAAGAGTGTGAATCTGATATATAGAATCTGTAGCAGTAAAAGATATACAAAATCGAGAAAAATACCTCTCAAGGCGGGCTCAAATCAACCTCAAAGGAAAATGTACATGCAATAGAGAAAACACTCTGCTACTTAACCCAACAACACTATAAGTGCGCAGTCTATAAGGGAAAATGACTGCAACTGATATAAACACAAGGATATAACAATATCATCTCAAATAAAGATAGGGGAGCAAGATCTCAACCCTAGAAAAAAATACAACAACAATCCTCCAAGGGATTGGCTAAAATACATAAATAGTAAAATGCCGGAGTTGCAGTGTAGCTGCTGCAACTCAATAATAATAGATGAATGGAGAAGGATGTAGATGCTACAACCAATGTGGAAACCTCCTCCAATGATCTCCAAAGTGAAAGGCTACTTCTCTCACTGAGGATTGCACTCTCTAGTGCACCATGTGAACTCCTCCTGCAAACCCTCTCTGAAAATAACGCTGTAAGAGGAAGGGACTGCGCTGGGAATGAGATGAAACAATGGCCCAATGCCAAAATTTGCAATAGAAGCTCTGGGATCTCCTTCAATGATCTCCTAGAGAAAGAGTGAGCTCCTCCTCTACAAAATAGCTCCGAAAATGGGTGATGATGAATCCTCACTGCAACACTAGCAACTCCAACATTTTTGTCCAATAGAATAATGCAGTAGCTGAAGATGAATGCTTTGGCCTCAAGCCAATATTTGAGGGAGATGAAAAAAAACTCCTCCAAGGCCTCCCAAGGAAGAGAAGGGAACTCCTAAACAGGAATCCCTCTTCTGTTGAGCAGCACAAGCTATCTTAGTTGAACAACTGAAGAGAGCTCCAAAATCGAATTCTTAAACATAATGAAAAATGGCTCTCCTTCACCTTTTTATGCAAGGAATTCTTCCTAACCATGGACCCCACCCATTAGGGTTTCTCTCATCCTCTATTTTCCCTTCATTCAAAACTATGCAGTCTTCTTGAGCAAGCTTCTCCTCTTAGCCACGTTGTTGACTTGGTCAACCATGGCCTAGTTTACTTGCTTTTGGCCCTTTTCACACTAGGGACTGCCAAATTTAGCCACTTAAGTGACTCTTTTCACCTTAGGAGAGTTTATTTTGCTGCTACATGGGCTCCCTTGCCCATTTTATTCTTTTTATTAAAATAAAAGCAAAATTAATGTCCCAATTACCTTATTGAAAAATTTGGAACATTACACGAAGGTATGGTCTGTCTCTTAACCCCCAAAAATCCATGTTTTCCCTAGAAGAAGGAAAGCTTTTAGGGCATATAGTAACCAAAAAAGGGGTAAATATTGACCTGAAGTAGGTGAAGGTGATAAACAGAATTTCCCTACCAACAAAACAAAGGAAGTACATGTATTCCTTGGAAGAATAAATTTCCTCAGAAGGTTCATCCCAAATTATGTCGAGATCGTCCGAAACATAACTGAAATGTTGAAGAAGAATAGTGAAGTAAAATAGACTCCTCAATCCAGGGATTCTTTCAATAGGATCAAGTAGGCTTTTGCAGAAGCTCCAGTGCTGTCAGGTCCAGATTATGGAAAACCATTCATGATTTTTTCTTTCGCCTCCCCTCATAGAATATTTGTGTTGCTGCTACAAAACAACAATGAAGGGAACAAACAACCTATTGCGTTCTTTAGCCAAGTCCTCTGAGATGCTGCACGAAAATATAATATCTTCGAAAAGCAAGCATATGCTCTGGTCAAGTCACTTAAGGAATTTTGGGTGTACGTGTTACAGTCTGTCATAAAATCTTACATACCCACTGCAGTAGTGAAGGATATTTTGGTGTAGGGTGACAACGAAGGAAAAAGGGGCAAATGTATAGCTAAAATTCAGGAGTACGAGATGGAGATAAAGCCTACCAAACTCATCAAAGGCCAAGGGTTGGCAAAATTTATGTCTGAATCCAATTGTCAAGCTCTAGGGATAAATCTGTCCATGACATGGGGAGAAGTGTAGTAGGATAAAGGTGCACATCAGGGCATAGAATCTTCCACACAAAAGACACATGTAAAATGCCTATTATCCTTGTGGTATAAAGACATAGTGGAGTGCATTTTGACCCTGAGGTGTCCCCCTAACTATGACAAGACCAAGTATCACACTTTAAGGTTAATATCTCAAAAGTATATTGTGGAAAACGAGTGACTGTATTGGAAGGACACGATTAGGATTTTACTACTATGTTTTACAGAGAAAGAGGTTGACGAAGTGATGAAAGAGTTCCATAAAGGAATATGTGGGGGGAATTATAGCTGGAGATCCACTACTCACAAGATCCTAAGAGAAAGCTCCTTTTGGCCCAATCTGTTTGGTGACGTACATGCTCGCGTCTGAGCCTGCGAAAAGTGTCAGACATTCGCTGAAAAACAAAGGTTCACACCTCTCCCCTTGATCCCAGTTCATGTTGAAGAGCCGTTTAAACAATGGGGAAGCTACTTCATAGGTGAGATTCATCTAGCTTCTAGAAACCAACATCGATGGATCCTCATTGCCATGGATTACTTCACTAAATGGGTTGAGGCCGTGCTCGCAAGGAATTCCACAGATTTGGTGGTGATCAAGTTCTTAGAGAAAAACATGATAGACAAGTTTGGATGCCCTGCTAAAATCATAACAGATAATTCCCAGGATTTTAAGTTGACTAGGTTTGTGAAATTCTATCAGTATTATAATATTAGTCTGGGGCACTCCACTGCATATTACCCACAGGGGAATGGGCAGGCGAAGTCATCTAACAAGACACTGGTGAGGATCTTGAAAATACCATCAACAAAAATCAAAAGAAATGATATTCCCAGCTCAAGTTTGCACTCTGGGTGAATCACATCACCACTAAAATATCCATACAGAAGTCCCCTTATGAGCTGGTGTACAACAGAGCAACAGTCTTCCCTATTTAGGTCGCATTACCCATGGCCCTATTATTACAAGAGAGCGAGGAAGAGCCAAACGACATTATCATAAGAATAAACCAATTGGTCGAACTAAATGAAACACAGGAATAGGTAAGCCTCAAACTAGAAGAGTACTAGAAAAAGATGAAAGGCTTGTTTGACCAAAGAGCTAAAGACAAGGAAATCCAAGTAGGGGATTTGGTGTTGCGATGGGAATTCAGGCGGTCATACAAAGGGAAACATGGGAAGTTCGACCCCCTTTGGTTTGGTCCATTCAAGGTGGCAGAGGTCAAAGGAAACAATACCTTTGCACTGGAGAATTTGGAAGGAGACACACTCGAGATGCCTGTCAATGGATAGTTTCTCAAGCCTTACTTCTAGCATTGATAGTGAGCTACGATGATCCATTGTACATATCCTCAAAGTGTATATATGATGTTTGTTATTTCTGCACGAATTCCTGTTTTGTTTTTGGTTAAAGCTGCTTGATAATGATGATCCCAGACACATTAAGAAGAACACAAGCAAGTGGTCTACGAGGTTCTCGACACACTCTAACGAGTGTGTTGTCCCGAATGGATCCAATGTTGGCTTGTGATTTCTAGGAGCGATAAGGCAACATGGGAATCTAACCAAATGAACAGCGAGAATGGCTGAAGTGTAAGCCAAACACTCAAAGCGTGGGTCGGGCAGACACCCCGCAGTCAAAAGAAGAAAGAGCTCTTACCACTTACCTTTTCGCATCACCAACCTCTCTGCTCGTCGCAAATTGAACATCGCAGATCTTAACATTTACCATCCATTCCTCACAACAAAACTCCTCGACTTGCGATTTGGGATATAAGTTGGGTCCCACCTTCGCCATGCCACGTCACCACCACTCATCGCTCTTCGCAAGTTTTAAAAATTACCTCCACACTGCTCATAACAAAAACGCCGAATTGCAATCTGCAGGCTGGCCCACCTCCTTGCCATGTTACCACTACTCATCACATTTTTCACTTCGCAAGTTATAAACTTTATCCCACATTCCTCATAAGAAAAAGCTCTTGCTTGCGATTTGCGGGCGACCCCACTTCTGTCTTGCCACGCCGCCTTTCCACCATCGCACCTTACACATCGCTAATGATAACCTTTACTCCCACTTTCTCATAATAAAAGCTCCCGATTGTGATATGCAATATCAGTTTGGACCCCACCTCCCTGTCGCGTCATCAATAGCCCTTCCATGGCCTTTTTCTGACCCTTTTTAGTGTTAAACGGTCCTGCTATGTGTTAATGTCACATGCCCCCTTCTAAATCTTGGTCTTCGATTTTTCCAGTTAAGCACCACATGGGTTTTTGGGTGAAACAAGAGCAATTATAGTTGATTTAGTTTGTCCAGTAAAACTCCGCTAAAGATCCAGGCATGCACGACATGACTAGCGTTTTCATAACAGTTAATGTGAATAATGAGAACGAGGGAGTGGATGCTTCCCAGAGCAGGTGGAATCATGTGATGGAAGCCAGACACCCCACCTGTTCAGAGCCACTCCTCGCCGCCCCATTTTGAACATTCCAGGATTTGGCCTCCATGGAAAACTATGTTTTTTCTTTTACTGTTTGATTATGATGTTTTGTTGGTGAAATCTCGATTTCACCCGATTCTGTTTTGATTTTCTGATTACAAGAGTGATTACTTGAAGCACACTCTGTGAGTTAGTTAGGATATTTTGATTTTACATGTGTGGGTCGATCATGGAAATTTTATTTGTTCGTAGACCCTCAAAGGGAACTCTTTATATAGAAAGTTCAAATATGAAATAAAGGTTTTGAATTTTGGAGAATTTTGCTATAGTTCTCTATGACTGTGCTCCTAGTGCTCTAAGATACATATTTGGGAGAGCTGTTTTAAACTTAATATGATATACAACGCTATTTATTTGGATTCCAGATGGAGCAATGAGTAGTATGTATATGTATTCTTTTGTTTATGTAGAATCAGCCTTCATGTTCTGTAGCTTTGATGATTCGTGTAATGTAGCTGCCAATGGTATGCATTTTTTATTCATGAATTTGTGTATGAATAACGCTCATGTGTTAAACTTGTTGTGGCCCCTTAATTCGCACTCCAAAAATCTCTGTTGTTGTTCACATTTCATTCATATTCGCCTCCTCTGAGTTCATTGGAGACAGATTCTTAAGACTTTTAAGCCTGACCCTCATGGGTTCCTCCTCCTTTGTTCCTTCTCAACACCTCTGCATATTTTGAAAGCCTATGCTCATTGTTTCATACTTGGCCTACTTGAAAAATCTACTGAGCCATACAACCTCTTGAGCCCTCTTGCAGTATAGGGTAATTCACATGAATCAGACTCCAAGGTCTTCTCCATTCCTGAACCACCAAAACCATTATTCTCTTTATCCATATTCTATTAGAGGCATCCTTATAATTGTCTACATTTAACTTATGATTTTAATATGTCCTAGGTACTGTTATTTTGCATCTCAAGGTTGTCTCTAGGAGCTACAACACATCAATCCTTGAGTCACTCCCTTGACATGGGAAAGAGTGCATCTAGAAGCCTCCAGCCGCACGCACAACATGGGTATGCATGCGACTGGGGACCTTTCCCATTAGTTCTGAGCTTGCGACCCCGATTTTTGTGCCACTTTTTCAAGCCCAGAGTTGAGGTCACTTCCCATAATTCCATGAAACTTTTAGAACTGAAAGATGGCAGTGGAATACGATGTAAATAGAAACACCTTAACAAGCACTTGTTTTGACCGCTACTAGCCATGACAAGATTTTCCTGAAACATGTCATAAATATGTAATCTACAGGTTTCAATAATATATCTAAGCATAGGGGTATCATACTTATCTGAGAACCACTAAGAATAAATTTTTCCTCATTTCATTAACTGCATTATCCTCTATTTGGTCATAGATACATTGTTCATTCATTTACAACTAAAAACATGATGAGAGCCATACATCATCACCATTATAAAACACATTCATAACCAACATATAAACAACATAAATGAAAAGCATGTAGCAACCATATAAGCCGCATAGCAACAAGAATATTTACCCATCAATACAAGAGGAAAAGAGCTCTTATTTCCATAAGAAAAATACAACTAAGTCTAGGACTTCCACGTTCCACCCGACCATAGACATGGCTGAGCCAAATCTCTCTTCAGCCAATCACCCCTGTGCTATATTCCAAGCATGAATGTGGGATCTCATAAAACACATCAATCAAAACCAAATCAGATCTTCTAGAGGCAAAACCACCTCAAACCTCAACCAGTTATTCCACCTCATGGCCAGACATCACTAACCATTTCCAGATTGGTCGCTAGCTAAGCTGTCTAGTGCTCTAGATTGTTTGCTCCAACTAAGGCTTCCAGGACTAGTATCTCAACCCACAACTGTCGTCGAGATTCCAGAGAGATTTTCGAACCAGAGCTTTCTTCTAGTTCGTTGTGCCATTGCCACCTGAGCTAACCATGTGGTCCTTCACCCATATGTACTGATCATATGTTTGTAGGTGGGGCTCCTGAATCTAAAGGTATGTCTTGTCATTTGGTAATTGAGTATTGGGTTTACTTTTCATGGACAGTTATGGGCATGGATTGATGGGGGGATTTGGTGGAAAGAGTGGTCTTAGTTTGTTCTCATGTCCCCTTGATCTCTTTTCGATGTTACCCTTGGATCTTAGTCCCGTGGGATCTCCTTTATTGACCATTTGGTTCTAGGATGGTACTACTAGGAAAACCCCAACTCTGGGTGCATGGTCCTGCTCATTTATCTACATATCTTACTCCCTTTCCACTTATTATACCCCCATCCATCATTTCTACCACCTAGGTCCACATTGCCTCTTTGGGTCCACATAGGGTTAGCCTCCCTATCCCCTTGTCCCCACCTTGGGTCAGGCTTGGAATGATGCCCCAGAGGTCGAAGCAACTAAAATAAAAAGTAAAAGAACAAATGGCCACATTCAATAGGAAATTATACAAAAAAATGGAAAATATGGCTGGGACAAAAATAATTAGCATGTGGGAAAAAGCCAATACATGATATCTACCCCATACGCATGGTCATCACCCTGGTTCAATAGGCCCTAGATGAGCCTCCTTTATCATTCAGGAACCCATGATTGTCCCAACCCCTGGAGGGAAGTAAAATTCCCTACCTAAATGAGGTAATCACTATTATATCTTACACATCATGCTCTTATCCTTTGAGCCCTGAGTAGTTAATTAAAGAAAAATCATAAAAGGAAAAAGGAATATAAATAAGGGTGGAAAAATCAAGGTCAGGTCACCTCATATACCACAATTTCTCCCTCCTACACATTATATTCCCAGGAGTGGGCTTCCCATTATCTATTTGTCCCTATGCCCCAAAATGTGGCCCATGATTTCCCCTCTCATTCCCTACTCCATTTCACTTATTTATCACTTTCCACCCCCATTGGAGGGATGTACCTTGGAAAAACTATCCCATTCAAGGGATGAAACCACCTAATAAGGTACTTTCCTAACCCCCTTTGGAGCATGGAGACACTAGCACATGCCAAATCCCACTACGAAAGGGCATGCCGTTGTGAAGTTCCCACTTTTTTATCCATGATTTGTAAGATATTTTACATGGTTACTCTAATGAATTTTTGTACTGGAAGGCTAAGGGACGCATTCGATCTTATACAATATTGCAGGTGGTTTCCATTTGCGTTTTGTCTTCCTATACCGGGTCCTAACACCTAGAGGGCTACATTGGCACATATAGGGTGTGCGTAGAGAGCCATGGACCTCCATAGTAGTAGAAAAAACTCCACGAATCCCGATCGATCTTTAGAGACTACTAGTGATCCACTTTTGGGATGATGATTATGTGTTTGGTACAATATGCCCAGCAGACCCCACTAGAGCCCCACACTCTTGGCAGGGGTCCCAATACTTCTAAGATATCATGGCATTGTTCATTCCATCACTCGAGCCCTTGCAGGGGATCTACATGCATTTTCAACTCATATGGAGACCCATGGGGCCTTTATGTGCCTCCACACCCACTGGGAGCACCACATGTCTACTACTTGGAGAACAAGGGGCTACCCACTTGTCCAAAATATTTTGAGGATTTTATTCATCATTATGGCATTTATAGATATTATTATGCCTTTGGATTACCCCACAATATGCACATATTATTATTTGACCTCCATCGAGGCTTATTATTCCATTTTATGAACTACTTTAGTGGGCTTATCACCAAAAGTGGTTTTATTTGCACATTATTGTATTATTAGGGGATAATGCAGCCACATAGGCTAATTAAAACTCCTAAAATGGGTATAAATTGATGTTATTTGAATTCATTTGTATCATCACTTGACTTGGGGTCTCTCTCTCTTAAGAGAATTTCACATTTTTTCCTTGGTGGAGATTTTTGGATGATAGTGAATTTTGATGTATGGATTTGGGCTATTTCTATCTTGGAGCTTATTATGTGCAAATTTGATGTTGGTTGGATATACGCTCTATCATTTTAAGTGTAAATTTGATGTTATTTTTCATGTTTCTTCATACTGTTGGATTTCGCTATAATTCGGGCTAGTTGCTGCATGATTGAAATGTGGAATTGTGTGTCTATTTAGCTTAATCTATATATGTTCCATTTTTAGATGAATCCTAGAGATCATTTAATTTCGACAAACTTGCACCATTTTTATGAAGTATAAATGCTTGAAGGTCAGTTTTCTTATCTTTCCCTTAACATTGGACGAAGTTGACTTTCTGGGCCTCCTTGAACAAGAAACAAAATTCTTATTCATTATTATCCTTGACTCAATATCTCCAATTGGATTAGGCACTGGTCCCTCACAAAATGGTGGTCAATTTCCCCTTTTCCCCGGGTCTAGCTCCATTAGGTTACCTAGGGCATCAAATTCTTGGGAATCTAGCCACAGGAAAACTTTAATATCCTAGCGAAAACTGCGCTGGTGGCTTCCCTAACTCTCCTTAGAATTTGGGCCAATTCCGACAGTGGAATCTCCCGGTACCTCAAGCCCTAGATATAGGACCACTTTTTTCTCTGTCTTTCCCAAGGCTAGCACATGGCAGGATCCATTTGACCTTTTGAAATAAAAATTATTTTTTGATCCTTTCCCCTCATCTTTTCTAGGATAGGAGCATCATTGGGTTTTATATTCCATCCCTAAACCTGGACTCGGTCCACTTGGTCCCTTGTGGTCCCATTTGTTATTAAAGAATATTCATTAAGGACTATTTGGGAATCCAAGTTCTTATAGTATTTTAGGGATTGGGAAGTACCTCTTCAATTTGTACCCTTTATAATCGTCGTCCAATCCTCACCCCCCTTCCCCTAGAAAATCAAGTCCCTTGATTAAAAGGCAAGCAGTTCTCACTCTTTATTTTATCCTAGGAAAAGGGTTTTTGGGGTCACATCACACCTATTCATCAACATATCTTTGATAATTGGCTTCCCCAAAACATCAGGACTCCTCCCATTGGTGAAATTCCATGAAGAGTAGGGAACCGTAGTTGTGGTGACAGTGGGCTAAGTCTCCATCATTGCCATTAACCTAGTAGTTTCCCTATTAGGAACCCATTTTAGGTCTCCTATGTTGAAATTTGCAACCAGGAAGAAAAAAAATGCACACACACTGGTGTAGAATTTCAGTCACACATTAGTGAGAAATTCAGTTACACATTGGTGTGAAATGTGTGTCTAATTTATTTTTCCCTTAAATAAATTGGACAATAAATTGCAATTTCATCGCATAACAACTTGTATTAGTCAACTAAGTCATGAAGACTGAGTTAGCTCAATAATTTCGAGTTGAGGGTCTAAGATGAGGCATGTAGAGTGATAATAATATTTTGGGGGTCTAATTGCAGTTGTAGCACTCGTATGGTGCGATTGTAATCAATTAACTCAATTTAATTGAGTTAAAATCAGTTTAACTAGTTCTAACGGAATGAACAATTAGTGAGAGGTTGAGTGAATTAAATTAGAATTAATTCACAAGTAGTGGTCAATCAGATAATTGATGATTCCCTATTATTAGTTGCATGCATGTCAGTTCTCGTGAAGACCCAATTGAGATAGAGGTTAAAGGGAACATAACTAACAGTTGTATTTTTAGAGAATTTCCCAAGTGAAATTATAAAGCCATGAGGAAGCCATGATGGATTGCGAAATCAAGGAAGGCTGAATTTCATATTTAATAGGGACCTATTTCTCTATGGATTGCATGAGCAAGGTAGGCTGGAAGAAGGCAAGGAATTGGCTAAGTGTTTGTCCATTTTTTCCTAGATAAGTGTGAGACAATTGGTAGAGTGTAGGAGATTCTTGTGAGCAAGAATGCATTGTATTGTTTCATGATTCCTTGACTTTGTAAAATATATGATAGCGGGGTTTTGAGTAGTTTCTTTCCCCAATAATATCTTGTGTTGTGCTATTTATTTACTTCTTTCTCTTACTTGCATGTGTTTGAGCGATCGTGTTTTATAATCCACAAATATTGTAGAATGATTCAGTATATTGTCTTAGTACATTACAATATTGGATTGAATCAATTTGTATAATTTATACATGTTATTAGAGCATCAGGAATCACAATAGAAGAGAAGAAAGTGAGTTTGTCATGAACATGTTCAAATTTGAAAATTTATTCTTCAGGATCGAGCAACAAATCAAGATGTCTTTCAATGACTTGAGACTCGAATATGCACTTGAGGGAAATTCAAATTATATTGCATGAAAGTATAGGGTGGAGGCAATGTTGGAGGACAATGAGTTGAAGGAATTCATAGATACATATATTCCAAATCCTGCGGCAGCAGATGCCCAACTTATTGATGCATGGCAGAAGAAGGTAGAAAAGGCGAGAATGATCTTGTTAGAGGGAGTTAAAGATCATATTGTCTCAAGTTGCCATGGGAAGGAAACTCCAAATGCTATGTGGAAGACCTTGACAGATATGTCTCAGAATAACAGTGACCATAGGAATTTGGCGTTGAAGGACAAGCTTAGAAAGATCAAGATGGAGGAGGGTGAGACGGTACCAACATACTTGGCGAAGTTCACTCAATGTCGAGATGAGTTTGGAAGTGTTGGCGTGACAGTATCCCACGATGATTTTGTGAGCCTCAAACTTATAGGCCTTCCTAAGATCTGGCATAGTTACCAAGAATCTGTGAGTGGGAGGGAGAAGTTACCAAAATTAGAGGATTTGTGGTATGAATTGGTAATAGAAGAGATAAGTCGGAGCACCAGAGACGGAACCTCCAACACCAACAAAGAAGAAGATTGTGTATTATTTGGAAAAGGAAAGAAAGCAAAAGGAAAAAAATCCCAAGGCAAAGAGGGCAAGAGAGACTTGTCCAAGATCAGGTATTTTAACTGTCACAAGCATGGGCACTATGCCTCGAATCATCCACAGAAGAAGGAAAGCAAGAAGGAGCATGCAGTTGCAATGGGTGAAGCATTGGCTTCACAGTTCGAGCTTGATTTTACTCGCATTGCATGCATGGCCAACATTGTATTGTGATGCATGTGGTATCTAGAAAATGGTGCCTCATTCCATATGACAAGGAATATATATCTCTTCAGTGACATGGAGGAGAAGGACCTTTAACAAAACATAGAGTTTGGAGATGATGGGAGGTATAACGCAACTTGTATAGGTACAATTACCTTTCAGAGGGAGTATGGATCCCCTCCTAGACTAGCATATGTTTTGTATGTTCCATGCCTAAGGAAGAATCTTGTCTCTATAGCAGTATTGGAAGACCGTGGTTATGATGTGATGTTTAGAAAATGAAAGTTTTTCCTTAAACACATAGCCACTGGACGGGTGAAACAAATAAGTTTAAGAGTCATGAACTCGTGTGCTCTCCAGGTTGAGGATGCATGCAAATATTTGAGGAGCAAAGCAGTGGTTAATGACTTGGTGGTTGATAGGGAGAAATTATATCTCAACATGCAGCCTCAGAAGCAGTCTCAAAAGGTTGTGGAGAATCCATAATTGGGGAAGTAAAGAGGAGACTGAGTGAAAGAGTCCATTCAAGTAGAGACCTCCAAGAGGGGGAAATTTCAAGCCAGATGGGCAAAGGGATTACATGCAGTTATACCTCCAGGTGAGAGGTGGGGTGATGTGTAGATATTGAGATGGTGTGTCTCATGGATCGAACCTGGCTACAAGGATCCCATAGTACAATAGTAGTAGGAAGGATCAGTTAGATTGATGCTGTCAGATGTCAGGAAGAAAGAAATTAGAGTGAGAGATGTTAGATATTGGAGCACAAATCAGAGTTAGCAGCAGTGCAGAGGGCATGGATGAAGATGTCAAGAAAAACGCATAGATTTCAGTAGACAGTGCAATAACTAGTAGGAATTAGAGACTCTGATGATAGATGCATCATACTGATTCAGTTGTTCAGAGGCTATTCAGTTTCAGTAGTTGCAGGTGCAAACAATGCTAGATAAGTGTTGCATGCATAACATTCCAAAATTACTAGATCGGGATAGATTGAATTCCTTTCTTGTTGAGAGAGAGTATTGAAATTTGCAGCAAGAAACGGTGAAATTGGAAAACAGAAAGGACAAAAGATGCACACACATTGGTGTGGACTTTCAGTCACACATTGGTGAGAAATTTAGTTACACATTGGTGCGAAATATGTGTGTCTAATTTATTTTTCCTTTAAATAAATTGGACAATAAATTGTAATTTCATCTCATAACAACTTGTATCAGTTAACTAAGTCATGAATATTGAGTTATTTCAACAATTTTGAGTTGAGGGTCTAAGATGAGGCATGTAGAGTGATCCTAATATTTTTGGGGTCCAGATGCAGTAGTAGCACTAGTGTGGTGTGAGTGTAATCAATTAACTCAAATTAATTGAGTTAAAATCAGTTTAACTAGTTCTAACTGAATGAAGAATTAGTGAGAGGTCTAGTGAATTAAATCAGAGTTAATTCATAAGTAGTGATTAATCAGATAACTGATGATTCACTATTAATAGTTGCATGTATGTTAGTTCTGATCAAGACCCAGTTGAGATAGAGGTTAAAGGGAAGATAAATAGCAGTTGTATTTTTAGAGAATTTCCCAAGAGAAATTATAAAGCCATGAGGAATCCATGGTGGATTGTCCAATCAAGGAAGGTTGAATTTCCTATTTAATAGGGACCTATTTCTCTAGGGATTGCGTAAGCAAGGCATATTGAAGAAAGTCAAGGAATTGGCTAAGTGTTTGTCCAATTTTTCCTAGATTAGTGTGAGACAATTGGTAGAGTGCAGGAGATTATTGTGAGCAAGAATTCATTGCATTGTTTCATGATTCCTTGGATTTATACAATATATGATAGTGGGGTTTTGAGCAGTTTATTTCCCCAAGAATATCTTGTGTTGTGCGATTGATTTACTTCTTTCTCTTGCTTGCATGTGATTGAGCGATCATGTTTTACATTCCACAAATATTATAGAAGGATTCAGTATCTTGTTTTAGTACATCACAATATCGGAATGAATCCATTGGTATAATTTCTACATCCTGTTGGTTTGTGTGGTAACATTTATGGCGTTGTTGTCAAGGAGGAAGTAGGTCTACGTCCCTAATGAATCATTGAGGAATTGATTCATTTACGACACTCTCATTATTCATTTGGAAACAAAATTCATTGTCAAAACCCCTTGTTTGCTTGAAGGTGACATTATTCCTACTTTAACTAGGGCTGCTAGAAGAAAAAGGAAGTGTGAACCATCACCTGTTAGAACCGCTCTTCTTCATGAGTTTGAAAATATCAGTGACCCCACTTTAAAAATGGTAGGGACTTCTAGCACTGACAAAGACAAGATGACCAAAAGTGAAAGACAATTGGTCAGTGTATTTTCTCCTTTGAAGTTGAATGATGATCCCAAACCATTACCTGAAAAATACAACCGATGGTTACCCAGGTTCAAAGGAGATGCCACTATGAGTGCGTTAATTTTAGATAACAATGCTATGTTATATGCTTAAGAGAAATTTACTTAAAATTTCCTTACTATCCCAATATTAATTTCCATATTAGCAATCACATTAACATTGATAATAAATGCAGATAGAACATAAAAAATAAGCATAAGACAATCCAAGACAAGGGAACACAATATTTGGTGGATGCCAGTGAAAAACTCCAATGTGGGGAAAACCCTTTGATCAAATTCTTCTAATTATTCTTCAATATTTCGGTAGAGAGAGAGTAAATAATACAAATTTACATGCCCAACACTGTCAAATCATCCTTGTCATAACAATAGTCAACAAGAGTCAACCAGAAGCCTTAAATAGAAAGTCAACGCTTGTCAAATCATCAAAAAATTTCCCCAAGACAGCTCGGTCAAAGTCAATCAACTTGGCCTTCAAGAAGAGTCAAAATTAGCCCCAAAAAAGTCCCTGAAACTTCAGTCAAACCTGGTCAAACTTCAGTCAACGCTGCTGTCAAACAAGCATGTGGTCAACACAGGTCAAACTGCCCCACATTAGAGGAAATTTGAGGTCTAAAATGGGCCTCCTAAGGAAAATGTACAATCAAAATTCACTTTATGAGAACCAATCACATTTTAGGGGAAGATATCATCCCTAATGGTTGAGGTGGCATTGCTTGAGTTAAAGGTACTTACTTGTCACATTCTTAATGGTGGATAAAAACTCATGGTTAACCATGGTAGTGCTCTAAGTACTTTTAAAGTCAAAGTAAAGTACTCATAATAAATGTCATTTCATATTCTTGAAAGAAACAATGCATATCCCTATACATTTATTATATTATATTACATTATATTATTTTTATATAGTATATTAATTACATGTTATTATACAATTTAAATAATATGAATTTTAATTAATAGCATATAATATAATTAAGAATTTATAAATTTATATTTATATTTTATTTTAAGTTATTTAAGTACAAATGAAAAATGCATTAGTTGTTCAATGATAATGGCTTTTTCTTGAAAATCTCATTCTTATTTATAGTCACATCAATACAAATTTTTTATTAATTTGATTTTGGTACAACTTTTGAATTGAATTTAACTATGATTACATGGATTGTGGTGCAAAAAGTGAATTGAAAATTTATAAATATTATTTTATTGGTTTAGCTATTATTTTATTATTTCCTTAGGAGGCCCATTTTAGACCTCAAAATTTCACCTCGATTTTTGTGCTCAACAGTACATGCTCACAAAATAAAAATTTCTTCCTAAAAACCACAATCAAAGATGATCGTTTGACCCTCGGTCAAAGTTGGTCAATGCTATCTATAATTCTGCAATTCGTCCTCCACTTTGACCCTTAAAACTTCAGCCTCCTGCCACACATGCGAAGTAGAGAAGAGATGCTTCAAGTGATGTATGAACCAATGAGGAGAGGGGAGAGAAATATGTGATGATTGAGTGATGTTAAAAATGAGAAGAGTGTCAATTATGTTTATACAATTCGGTGAGGGTGAAAAGAAACATATGTTGGGCTTCATGAGCCTACATTTGACTTCTAGCTGACCTTGACAATTTGCACATGTGTAGGAAATAAATTGAAAATCACACTTTTTCTCATCCAAACAAGATTATCTTTAGATCAATCTTGTGCCTCTCGGAAAGAGGAATCCAATAAAAAGATCATCTCCATCATATGAATTGTTCAAGGTGGAGTTTATCCCTGGTTTCCAATTTTAACACTCCCTCTCAACTAGGGAGAAATCCACTTGCAAATCCATTTGACAACCTGTACCATCTCTATCATCCCTACACTGCTATGCTCTGCTGAACTATGAAGAAATAATGAAGAATAATTTATCGAGAGTTAGTCACAATACCTTTCCACTCTCTGTTGGTGAGGTAAATCCCCTCTGCAGACAGAGGCGATCCCACTAGCCCTAGAGTGGGTCTAGCCACAAAGAAGACACGCTATGACATCAATTATTAGCTAAAAAATGGACAAAGACTTGATAGGTAACTCATCGGAAGTCCTGCACTATTGTGTCATCCGAAAGAATGGCTACCTCTCGCTCCTGGTTCGACAGGTCATGATCTGCTCGTTCTCATGCCTAGATACCTGCACATACACAAGAAACGAAGACGGTACACAACATACTATTCACATCTACAGTTATCAGTCAGTCGAAGAAGACTAAATCTAATGCGTCAAATATACATAACACAAAGATAGAATCAAGATCATAGTCGAGTATATTAATTTAAAGAAGGAAGAGTACAACCAGGCTTTGACGTTGCGGTCTCCTCCAGTAGGGTTCTAGCGGAGCACGTCTGACAAAGCTCGTCGGGAATTCAGACGGGGCTCTCTCTACGGGATCCTCCTTGGTCCAACCTTCTCTATAGCGATTACTCAGCTATAATGTCTCTTCTCCAAGTTCAACTTCTTGGCTATATGTTCCGCTAGCTTTTGTAAAGGGAGAAGGCTTGTTTATATAGAGGGAGAAGGAGATGTTAGGATCCCTATAATCATGGGGGGAGTCCTATATTCAAAGAATGTTCCAATAACCATTTCATAAAGGAAGAGATCCGTGGCTTATCAAGTTTAACCATTTCTAAAGAGTCATCCCAGAGGTGGTTAAAGGAAACTTCCGCCCCTAATTTGTTAAAAAACATTCCTAAAAAGGCTGGAGCGGGTACAACAAAGAGACAGAGCACCAGGTGGCACAGCCTCTAGTGTACATCCTCCACATTGGCATGAGGGGTGAACTGGGTACCCGCGCCAATGCAAAAACATAGGTTTTTGAGTGCTTTTTGAGGAAATGTTCAACAGGAGGAATCATGTCCTTATGCAGAAGGATGCAAAGAAGGTATTTGTAGAGTATGAAACTACTCACAAGTCATGGAAAATACCCTCCAATATGTGGGGTGAGGGATTGTAGGGACGATGAAAAAATGCTATGTAATAGATTCCCCTTAAAGCATGAGGTCCGAGAGAGAGGGAGGGGTGAAATGCTTTATGAGAACGCGTTCGACCAAAACACTACTGTCGGAAGACCTTCAAGTACAAGTACAACTGATACATCTGATACATGACATGTGGCATGGGCACAGCCATTCATATTAGAGTACATAAAAAATGAGATCTGAGGTATGGACGTAGCCATCCAGCAGTAGGGATCAATGAAAGAGACTCAGGTATGGTCACAGCCATCCAATCAGAAGAGTTATATAATAAGTCATAGTAATCCACAAAGAACCCACAGCCTGGATTTTATTTTACAAAACCCAGGGTCTTGCACTCCATATTGACCCGAAAAAAGTACAAATTCGAGCATGCGAATATGTGAGCTGAAGTCGAACATGCAAGAAAATCATCTGATTATCAGCCAATGATGGAAGATGTTAACAGATGCAAGAGAAACCATCAATAATGACAATGGCTCTCAAGGTACTAAAGGTACAATCCATGGAGTGTGAACAGTGATCTGACGTCGAACACCCGCAGAATCAGTCGATCAAAGGTCAATGATGAAAACATTGCGTCGAATGCAAAGAACCTGCCATTGAGGCATGTAGGCTCCAAGGTACCTGAAGGGAGTCTCTAGATCACCTTCCTGGATAATGAGCTGGAGTAGACAGGAAGTGACCTTGATCAAAGGTGGGCTATAATTTTTCCCACATCATCGACACGAGACAGAGGAATATGATGTTTGTGAATCAAGACCAACAAAGAATCAGAGGGAGGTTGACAACTTCAGAGGCAAACTTCTCTTGAACATATCAGTGACACGACACTTGATTTGGCAGTATTTAACATCAAGGGATCTGAGGTCATGGTGACGTGGAAATGAGAAGATGAGAGGTCAAAAGATATTACCCAAACCCATGGAGGAAAACAAATAACGAGATGAGATATCCCCAACCCGACACGAATGCAGACAAGTGCCATGTTCAAGAGCGACATACTACCGACACAACTACAATCTTGGTTCCATTTTCCCCCACCATTTCTGGCGAGTACCCTAATTAGTTTTGAAAACAAGCTTGAAGGGGATATCATATGCTTTTTATGTAAGTTTTTCCTTTGGACAAATCCAACCTAGTACATTTTACGAGCCCTAGGAAGGAGGAACTTGAGTAACTTCATCAAGACGGAGTTCGATGTCATCAATTTTAACGAGTCTGACAAAGGAAAACTCGGCATATTTTCATGTTTAGAGAGTTTGAAAATAAAGTGGAAAAGAAAACTCCAGCAAGGTGTTGAGATTGCAACAAGATGATGAGCTTAGTGGAAAGAAGTCGCCTTCACTAAGTGGGCCCGCAGGCTATTTTTGGCGCAAAGTCTATTTTTAGACTATGTCTATTTTTAGACATATGGATCATGTTGTATGAGTTGCAAGATGCTATTTTTGGATGGTTGGTCAAGTTGGAAAAATATATGGACTTCTATTTTTAGACATATTGGGTGGAATCTATTTTTAGATTGCCAGTCTAAAAATATATATGTCGAATATTAGTTGCCATTCTTTATCAGCATTTGGACGAGTCATTATCTTATTCTGAGCACTGAGCTTATGCACAAATGGGCAGAAATGACATAAGGAATTACACTATTCCTAAGGGTTAAGTGGAGCTATTGCATGGATAATTCAGTTAGAACTCATGTGACAGAGTTTGGTGGAGTTGATTGAGGAAGTTAGTGGAGTTGTATTCATTTTAACTAATCTAAACATAGTTGAGCTATTTGTATCTAGTTTAACTAATTGATACAATTAGTGAGAGTGGTGTGAATTAATTATTAATTAATTCACTAATTATAAACTCATTAATCAAATAAAGAATACATCAGTTAACTTCAGTGCATGGACAGTTTCAGTGGAGACCAGTGAAGAGATAGGTGAAAGAGCAGTGTGACTATCAGTTGTGACTATACTGTTGCATGATTTGCAAAAACCAGTGATTGGAGAAGCCAATGAGGATTGCACAGTACAATCCAGGTGGTTCGAAGTTATTTATGAGCCATTCTATAGCATTGATTACACAATAGAGGCTGGCTATCAGGTGGCAGAGATTGGAGCATGTGTTTTACTAGATCTAGCTTGATTAGTGTGTAGCAATTGGAGATTGTACTAAGAGCTTGTGAGGAGCTTTGTATAATGATTTTTACATGATCTCTATGACATAATACAGATATTTGGGGTTTTCAGCTTTAAGCTTTCCCATGAAATACTATGTTCATATGTGTGATTGTTTATGGTTTTAATGTGCGCATGCGATTGTTTTTATTTGCACAATTAATGATCAATGGTAGAAGATATTTTGTATTGTGCATGAAGATAAAATAGTGTGTGATCAGGATAATCTCGGTGGATAACATATCAGTTATTCAAATTTCTACATGGTATCAGAGCGATATTGATCATTGGAGTAATTGCAAAACATTGAAGCGGTTGAGTTTTGTGCTGGTGGAATTCGAATTTGCAGTAGTGTTTTCTTGGTGTCGAAGTTGAGATGTCTTTCAACGGATTACGATTGGAGTATTCCCTTGAGGGTAGCTTGAATTATATTGCATGGAAGGACAGGATGGAGGTAGTGTTGGATGACAATGGGTTGAAGGAGTTCATAGATGCAGAACTTCCAAAACCTACTTCTAGTGATACGTCAGATTTAATTATTAAAAGAAGACAGCAAAGTGTCGAAGGATTCTGTTGGAGGGCGTGAAGGATCACATAGTATCCAGCCTTCATGGTAAGGATTCTCCATTCTTGATGTGGAAAGCCTTGACAGATTTATTCCAAAGCAAGAGCGACCAGAGGAAGTTGGCGCTCAAGGATAAACTCAGAAACATAAATATGGAGAAAGGCGACAGTATGCCCAAGTACCTCACAAAGTTCATCCAATGTAGGGATGAATGAAGTGTGGGGGTGACTTTGATGATGAATTGGGTGAGTTTGGCTCGGGCTTCCCAAGATTTGGAATTCCCATCGTAGACTCAATACTGAGAAATTGCCAGGATGGGATCGACGTTGGTCAGATCTTATGCAAGAGGAGATAAGGCAAAGTACCAAGGATGGATCTTCATCAAAGAACTTAGATGAAGAAAATTGTGCTTTGGCTTCCAATGCAAAGAAGGGGAAGAGCAAGAGGAATGCTTCTCAATCCGATGCAAAAGGCAAGAAGTGGGACATATCCAAGGTGAAGTGCTTTTACTGTCACCAACACCTGACATTACGCCACTACTCATCCGCTTAAGAAGAAAAATAAGGTGTTGGCCGGAGAGGCCTAGCCTCAGCTTTGGAGCTGGATTTTTCACTAATCGCATGCTTGGTCTCAAGTGTGATGGGTTCAGTAGGTTTTATGCAGCTGGTGCGTCTTTTCACACGACAAGAGATCGAGATTTGTTTACTGATCTGGATGAGAAAGATCTTGGAGTGCACATCGAGATGGGAGATGATGGTAGATACAGTGCAACCGGTATCGATACCATTTCCTTTGACAGAGAGTTTGGAAAACCCTTCGTATTGAAGGAAGTGATGCATGTTCCAGGATTGAAGAAGAATCTGATCTCAGTGGCCATGTTAGAAGATAAGGGATATGATGTTGTCTTTAGCGAGATAAAGGCTTTCCTGCTCAGTAAGGCAATTGGTGAAACCTGGAGGATAGGGATTCGAGTTAAGAACCTTTATCAGTTGCAGGTAGATGGATGCGTAGCAATGGCAGGCAAGGAAAAATGAGTGGTGAGTTTTGATATTGCATGGCTGTGGCACCGAGGATTGGGGCCACCTTCACCAGCGGAGCTTTGAAGATACCTGCAGCTTTCTACTGCTTCTGACAGTGGCCCTGCATTAGCCGTGGGAACAAGGCAAGGCGGGATGTACCTTGGGAAAATTTGTGAAAGCCACCTTTCACGAGAAGGATAGTCGTGCCACAACGATCCTTGAGAGAATTCACATAGACGTGTGTGGACCTTTTTCATTAGCTTCAACAGCAAAGCACATGTATTATGTGATATTTGTTGATGATTTTTCTCGGAAGCGCTGGATCTTCTTCATGCAGAAGAAGAGCGAGATATACTCAAATTTCTGTGAGTTCAAGGCACTGGTTGAGAAAGAATTGGGGAAGCAGGTGAAGGCTCTCAGGAGCGACAATGGTGGTGAATTCATCTCTGGCGAATTCAAGGACTTTTGCAGTGCAGAAGGAATTTGAAGAGAGCTCATAGCACCTCATAACCCACAACAGAATGGGGTTGCTAAGCGGAAGAATGGAACGATAGTGGGTGCTGCACGGGCAATGTTTCATTATCAGGGCCTTCCCATACACTTGTGGGTTGAGGCATGCAATACTGCAGTATATGTGCAGAACTGTTGTCCTCACAGGATACTTGGCATGAGTACACTCGAGGAGGCATTTTCTTGTAAGAGGCCTGATATTTCCCATTTGAGGATTTTTGGTTCACCTGTTTACATTCAAGTGACGAAGGATGCCAAGAAGAAGCTGGAGTCGAATGAAGAGGTTGGGATATTTGTGGGGTACACTGATACACCCCACAAATATCGTGTGTATTTTCCAATCAGTTGCAAGACTGTTGTGTGATGGGATATCAAATTTCAGGAGGAGAAAGCCATGAAGTGTTCGCTTGAGAGGGAGCCACACTTGCATGCAGATGAGGAGCTATTAGTTCCTAAGGATGAGTCTCTGGATGTGGATCAGCCACAAGAGGATTTTCATGGAGTGGAAGATACCACTCATGCAACGCTAACCATCAGAGGGCATAAGCGCATTACAGAAGTTGAGCGACTGGCTCAAGATGCAGAGAAGGTTGTAGGAGCACCTACATCACAGCGCAGACAGAGACATTCACCTGATTGGTACACTGGATACATGGCTTTTATGAGCAAGTGTATCATGACAGAGCCATCCTCTTTCGAGGAAGCTGTGGAGGATCCCGCATGGGTAGATGCCATGGTGGAAGAGTATGATTCGATTGTCAGAAACAGTGCATGGGAGATTGTCCCAAGACCGGAAGGGAAATCAGTGGTGGGTTCGAGATGGATCTACAAAGTGAAGCAAGTAGCTGACGGGAGTGTGGAGAAGTACAAGGCAAGATTTGTTGCCCGAGGCTTCTCACAGATTGAGGGGATCGATTATGAGGAAACCTTTGCACCTGTCGCAAGTTATTCTTCCATACGGATGATTCTTACTCTCTCAGCACAGATGGGGTGGCACATTCATCAGATGGATGTGAAGACTGCGTTCCTCAATGGAGTGATTGAGGAGGAGGTGTACATAGAGCAACCCGAAGGTTTCGAGATCTTCAGCAGCGAGTCACATATGTGTAGGCTCAAAAGAGCGTTGTATGGGTTGAAACAAGCACCTCGTGTTTGGTACACATGGATAGACAGTTATTTCACTGCACTTGGATTCTCCAAGAGTGAGGCGGATCCGAACCTATACTAGATTGTGGTGGAGGGTAAGTTGCTGATCATTGTACTTTATGTAGATGATTTGATTCTGATAGGTGATGAACTGTTGATACACTCATGCAAGGCTGATCTTGCAAAGGAGTTTGAGATGAAGGACTTGGGCCTCCTTCATTATTTCTTGGGATTGGAAATTTGGCAGCGCAGTGGTGGACTGTTTGTTTCTCAGGGTAAGTATGCCCGGGAGATACTGGAGAAGTTCAACATGCATGGCTGCAAGCCTGTTGATACTCCTCTTCCTGCTGTCTGGAGGAAGGAGGATGCTACTTCAGCGGAGGTAGTGGATGCCACTGTTTATCGACAGTTGGTGGGGTCACTTATGTATCTGGTCAATACACGACCCGATATATGCTATGCTGTTAACTAGCTTTCACAAGCTATGGTTAAGCCTACCAAGCCTTTTCCTGAAGTTGTTGTGCAAGCATGTATTGAGATATCTCGAGGCACATCTAGATATGATTATGGCATGTGATGGGGCTGAGGACAGAAGCTATGTGGCTTCACTGATGTAAGATGAAAGGTGGAGCCCAATCCATTTAAAGAGCAGGCATGGAGGATTTTCAGTATCGGGTCGACAGCAGTTTCTTGTTACAGTAGGAAGCAAAGATCCATGGTACTCAGTTCAACGGAGGCTGAGTACATGGCAGAAAGTTTGGCTGCATGCGAGGCTCTATGGATGAGGAAGATCCTGGTCGGGTTGTTCGGTTCACACTTAGATCCTATTGTGATATATTGCGATAATCAGAGTTGCATTAAACTCTCAGTTAATACAGTATTTCATGATAGATCTAAAAACATTGACATCCGGTATCATCATATCAAAGATTGTGTGCAGCGGAAGATCAGGTTACGATATTTTCCTGTCAAAGTGATCAGACGTTACATCTTGGATGGCGCTCACCACAGGAGTAAATTCGAATACCACGCAGGCAGGATAGGGGTGGTGATAATCCCAGATAATCCTTATCGTTGTTGAGAGGGAGTGTTGAGATTGCAACAAGATGAGGAGCTTAGTGGAAAGGAGTCGCCTTCACTAAGTGGGCCTGCAGGGTATTTTTGGCGCAAAGTCTATTTTTAGACTATGTCTATTTTTAGACATATGGATCATGTTCTATGAGTTACAGGATGCTATTTATGGATGGTTGGTCAAGTCAGGAAAAATATATGGACTTCTATTTTTAGAAATACTGGGCGGAATCTATTTTTAGATTGCCAGCCTAAAAATAGATATGTCGAATATTATTAGCTCTTAATAATATTTGGACTCTAAACATTATCTTATTTTCCCTTGAGAATCTCGCTTAAGTGCACATGTATGCACATGAGTCCTATTGCATGGGGAATTACGCTATTACTAAGGGTTAAGTGGAGCTATTTCATGGATAATTAAATTATAACTCATGTGACAGAGTTTGGTGGAGTTGATTGAGGAAGTTAATGGAATTGTGTTCAGTTTAACTAATCTAAACATAGTTGAGCTAGTTGTATCTAGTCTAACTGATTGATACACTAGTGAGAGTGGTGTGAATTAATTATTAATTAACTCACTAATTATAAACTCATTAATCAACTAAAGAATACATCAGTTAACTTCAGTGCAAGGACAGTTTCAGTGGAGACCAGTGAAGAGATAGGTGAAAGAGCAGTGTGACTATCAGTTGTGACTATACTGTTGCATGATTTGCAACAACCAGTGATTGGAGAAGCCAATGAGGATTGCGCAGTACAAGCCAGGTGGTTTGAAGTTATTTATGAGCCATTCTACAACATTGATTATGCAATAGATGCTGGTTATCAGGTGGCAGAGATTGGAGCATGTGTTTTGCTAGATCTAGCTTGATTAGTGTGTAGCAATTGGAGATTGTACTGAGAGCTTGTGAGGAGCTTTGTATAATGATTTTTATATGATCTCTATGACATATAATATATAGATAGTTGGGGTTTCAGCTTTAAGCTTTCCCATGAAATGTTGTGTTCATATGTGTGATTGTTTATGGTTTTAATGTGCGCATGCGATTGTTTTTATTTCTGCAATTAAAGATCAATGGTAGAAGAGATTTTGTATTGTGCATGAAGATAAAATAGTGTGTGATCAGGAGAATCTTGGTGGCTAACATATCAGTTATTCAAATTTCTACACAAGGCCCTTTTTGTAAATAGTCCCTCAGATCTGAAAAGGTAGAAAATTGTGTTCGAGAGAACCTCTTAGTCGCGATAGGCTAAGGATTTCATTTTTCGTAATTAATCTATCCCAACCCGAAAAAGGGGTAAACGTATACTAGGTAGATATCGTTTTGCAGCCAATTTAATAAGTTCAAAATGACAAGCGACTCGGCGATCTTTTCAGTTTTAGAGAGTCAGAAAAGAGTTGAAAGATGACTCCAGTAGTTACTTTTCATGTTTTCACCGAGTCAGAAAAAGTATAAAATACAACTCTTTCTTCGTCAAAACCATGTGGAAACCTGGCGCTGCACAAAAAGACGTGTAAAATGTATTCCTCGAAAATTATATGAAAATAATCGACAAATATGTTTTAAAACCTAACTTTAGATTTTGAAAATTTATAAAAGACCATAAATGGTAAAAAATATTTACTTTTCACTTTTACCTCTTTATAGAGCAACAGTGGTCCATTTACTTTGTGATCTTGCGGCAACGATTGCAAGAAAACCAGTGGACCAATCCAGATTTCATCAGTTGCAGGTAAGAGCTGACACCATTTGCCATCTTTTGAGCTACATTTCATTACCTTTCATTGTAATTTTGAGTCTCTTAGGAGAGGATTTTAAAAAACTAGGGCATCGTAGTTGGCGCGGGTTTGGGGCACGGACCCGCGCCAATCGACCCTTTTTTACACAGGGGTAGCACCAAGTGGCGCGACTGTTAGTAAAACAGTCACGCCAACCACGCAACTAAAAATCCGCTTCAAATTCAAGAAAATGCAACCATTTTATTGCAAATTTTAATGCCCAAGGGGACTTACAATGCTTATATGGACAATGCATTCAGGTACCAAGCAGGAAACTATGGTAATTGAGTGGAAGGAGAGAGAACATAGTGAAGAGGATGATTAGGCCACGGAAAATGAACACTGCATGAATGCCCTCAGAAATTGTGGGCTCAAGAAGTTCTTCCTGACACCATGTATCCAGGCTTAGCCCGAATTTCTTCAATATTTAATCAGCATTTAGGATGAAGATCAGGAAAAGTTTGTACTTCGGGATTAGGAGCTTGAACTCGAAGTCTCTTATGTTTATTTCATCACTGGATTTTCACGTAGAGGTGCAGTCCCTATCTTGACCAGTACCCGTCCTTCTGGGGAAAGCATGGGAATGGTAATGGATAGGGTGTGCACAGGGGCACGAAAAGGAACAGGGAGTGGCAAGGTGGATATCCAAACCATCCCTGATCTAGCACTAAGAGTAGTGGTACACACTATCATGCGGGCTGTGGGATCACAGGCACCACATGAGGCCATGAAGAAACAACTACTTCTTGCATCAGAGTGCATGAACCCGACCATCTTCAACTGGGTCGAGGCTGTCACTATTAACATCAAACGGCAACTCAGTAAGTGCAAGAAGGCCAAACTAAAATAGTTTGGGTATGGACTGATTCAGGCATCATTCTTCCTGGAACAATTACCTATATTCTAGTGTCAGGAGGTTATTGTTCCGATGCCGCCACCCATAGAGCCACAGATGGCTCGATGGGCTGCACTAATGCCTAGAGCAGGGGTGGCCAACAAATGTCCTGGAGGCCAGAGTTTTTTGATTGGCTCCGATGACAACTAATTTTCATGGAAGACTGGCCCTACGCTGGCACAGACTTCACCGAAGATCCCAACCTCTCGCTCCCAGAGGGGGAGGATTGGGACAAAGAGCTAGGTGAGGCTCATTTTTTATTTTCATGAGTTTTATAATTTTTTGGTATATATGCATGTTATGACAGTTAAATTTTATATGTATGCAGATGTAGGCTCAGAACGTCCTGCAGGCATGTCACCGATAGCGAGGTGAGTTCCTCGTGATTTCGATCCTCATTGTGAGGGTGGCGAGGAAGAGCTAGTACAGAACCTGGAGGGGATTGCCCATGGGGTCCTCGAGCCTATCAGAGGCACACTGTAGGAGTGCCATGTCGTATCCACCGCTTGCTGAGGCAGTTGGTACAGGCGATGACATGCTATCATGAGCACCGCGCCGATTAGGCACTTAGGCTTTATTTCCGCACATTTTTGAGAGACATGTTGTCTCACGATGTAACTGAAACATACACATATATTTTTTGGGTTTTATGATGCACATGTTGCAAACAATCGATATATATATACATCTATTTTCTCACATGGGCCTATTTACATATGATGATGTTTTCATAAATTGCGCAAATGTATATCTAGCACCATGTTAGCTATTGCATCTGTTAATGTATTCATCCATCTTGGTATATGTTGATATGTAATGAAATAAAAATGTCTTTCAAGTAAACGAATACGCAAATAAAATATCAAAATGGACAGGTTTTGAACTGATTAATGACCATTAAGTTGAAGAACAACAAGCTGCGAATCTAAATTCACAAGCAACGCGCGTATGACGAGGTTAACTGCCTTGGTTAATAGTTCCAAAACAGCACTATATTCAGCGACATTTTTTGTAGTTGGTCCTAAGAAAATACCTTGTAAGTTAATCAACTTACCAACAGTATCGTAAATTACCCAGGCTACCGAAGACAAGTTCCTGGTACTGCGAGAGGCACCATCCACGAAACCGACATAAGGGGAAATGGACACCTGCAAAAAAAAAAGACCCAATAAGCAAAAAAATCTCACAAACCACATCAAACCAAAACATGCACAAAAATGAAAAAATCACCTATGTACACGTATCATGCATGAATGACTCAAGCATAATACTTTTTGAGGTACAACCCATTTCTGGGCTGCGATAAAGGATAACCTTCATAATCAACGAGCTCATAAGCCCCATTTTGTAACACACATTTAACGATGTAGGGCCCATGCCACATGGGTTGGAATTTGCCTACCCCCAGCTTGTCATGAGCTTGGACGTATAGGAGAATGAGATTGCCTTCGATGAAAGAATGAGGGAAAACTATTTGGGAAGCAACGAGTTTCATCCAATCTCTCTAAGTAGAGGAGACATTCTTCTTCAGGTGAAGTATTGGGCAGTAATTCCACAGCTAGTTTAAGTGAAGGGATTTCACATTCAATCGAAAGAGTGGCTTCCAGACCATATACCAACTAGAATGGGGTAAATATGGTCGCACTCTTAACTGATGTTCGGTAAGCCCAAAGAGCTGAGAACAACATGAGATGCCAATTTGATTTATGGATCCCAATTATTTGTTGAAGCATTGTAACAAGTTCTTTGTTGACGGCTTCAACCTAGCCATTTGCTTGAGGGTAATAAGGCGTTGAGCTATCGTGACGCAAGCCCAAATTAGCTGTCAGCTCTGCCATCATATAATCCTGAAAATGAGAACCATGATCAATGACGATGGCCTGAGGAACACCAAACCGAGTAATAACATGATTTAAAATGAATTGTGTTGTTGTCTTACTGTTCGCAGCCAGTGTAGGCATTGCTTCGGCACATTTCGTGAAATAATCAACGGCAACGATAATATAGACATGCCCCCCCCCCCCTCGGCCGAGCGAGGGTTACACGTCATAAAATCAATGCCCCATTTGGAAAAAGGACCCACGGTAATGACAGGATGTAAAGGAACTGGTAGTGCACGCATCTTGAATTGATAGATCTGGCACGCATCACACTTGCTTACTGCAACAATGCAGTCTTTAAAGATAGACGGCCAAAAATAGCCAGCACGAAGGATATTTTGTGTGGTGGCATAACCAGAAATGTGACAACCATAGGCGCCACTATTGCAGTCATTTAGAACTTTTTCAGCCTCCTCAAGGGTCAGACATCGGCGGAGCACGGAATTGACTCCAACATGATAAAGGGTATCTCCGACGATATGATAGGGTTGCGATTGATGCCGAATGCGGTGTCGGACATCCTTCGTCAACTCTGATCTGAAAGTAGAGGTCTGGAGGTACACGATGATATCACCGTATCACAGATCAAGGGTACTAATCAGAAAAAGAGTTTCGTCTGGAATGTGATCCTTGGATTGAGAAGGAGTAGAGTTGGCGGGGAGAGAACAAATAAAATCAACAAAAACAAGTGATTTCTTCGATTTGGTAGTAGTAAAATTCAAATCAAACTCTTGGAGGATGAAAATCCACTTCGAGTATTTCCCCCCCAGTAGCTGCCAAGACAAAATATAATTCATGGGGTTACAGTCAGAAATCACAGTCACCGTGCGTAAAAGGATGTAGTAACGAAAACGCTAGATGATCTAGACTGCAGCCAATGCTAACTTCTCGACATGTGCGTAACGTGTTTCATGGTCGAGAAGGTTCCGAGACAGGTAGTAAACGACATGCTCATTACCTTCATCATCATCTTGAACCAAAACCATGGTGATCGTGCTGAAGGCGGCAAAAAGATAAAGGGTGAAATCACGATGGTAGTTCGGAGGACGTAATAGGGGGGCGTTGACGAGAAATGTCTTAAGCCTATCAAAAGACTGCTGAGAAATCTCATCCCAATAGAAAGGGACGTCCTGCTTTAGAAGTGATGTGAATCCTTTGGCTACTTCAACATAGTTTTGGATAAAACGACGTAAGAAGTTCACTTTCCCTTGGAGACTCTGGAGTTGGTGCAACGAGGATGGAGAGGGGAGATTAAAAATAGCCTCAACCTTCAGGGGGTCAAGGAGAATTCCATATTTAGATACGATGAATCCTAAAAGTCTACCAGAATCGACGCAGAAGACGCATTTATGCGGATTGAGCCGGATGTTGTAACGTCTACAACGAAGAAATATCTGGTGGAGATGATCCGGGTGGTCATGTCGCCCAGCTGAATGAGCTAGAAGGTCATCCAAATATGGTTGAACAATATGACGAATATCATGAAAGGCATACAACATCACGCGCTGGAATGTGGCTCCAGCATTTTTCAAGCTGAAAGGGAGTTTCTTATTGGCGAACATTCCCCACGGACAGATAAAAGCAGTCTTGTGGTGATCGGATGGAAGAATGTTGATCTGATTATAGCCAGAAAAACCGTCCATAAGGGAAAAAATCTCACTCCCCACACAATCATCAATGATCTAATTGATGAAAGGGGTGGGATAATTATCTTTAGGACAGGCCCGATTAATATCGCGGTAATCAACACAGACACAAATTCCCCCCTGCTTCTTATCCATAGGGAAAATGTTAGAAACCCACTCTGTCAGAGGAATCGAATAAATGAAACCTGCTTTAAGAATTTTTTCAACTTCAGCTTTTATGGTAGCGGCTTTTCGAGGATGCACTGGACACAGGCGTTGGCGCATAGGCTTCACACCTAGGTAGGTGGGAATCTCGTGCATCACAATACTGGGATCAATACCAGACATCTCTTCATAAGACCAGGAGAAAACATCATAGAATTCATGAAACAGGCTAGTGTACACTTGGAATTCATCTAAAGAATAAGTGACTCCCACATGGATGTTCTCGACAATTCCCGATTTCACGGAAATGTTGATAGGCATCGTTTGAGTGATGTTACCCAAGTTACCTTCCGCGAAAAATTCATGAGTCAAGATAGGCGTTTGAAGTGGCGGAGAAGGAACTTGGGATGAAAAATGCCCGAGACAGTCAGACATTTCTCCGAGGCAAGGCATAAACGAGGAACGATGATGGCCATCACTCCACAGTAGATCTCGAGAGATATGGTTTTCATAATAGCTTCATCAGATGGAAACACTTCTTTCAGAGGATCCTGTGAATCGGCATCCCTGAGCCAGGGGGATTGAGAATAGACGTCAAGAGCTATGCTTAAAGGAGCACCTTCAGAAGGGGGAGAACCAGATGCAGCTGTAAGTTCACAATAATTTATTTCGATTGGACTAAGCGGCATCGAATCCCCAAATGAATCAACATGTCCAGGCAAAGGGATGATCCATGGGTCATCTGACGGAGATATCATATTAACTTGAATGGTATTTTGTGGTGGAAAGGGAAAAATACCCATGAGAGAGGGGTCTTTGAAGATACCGGGCCCTACACTTTTAGGGGGAGACGAAATCTGATCCACGTGTGGCATGTTGTTCTCGGAAGACGAGGTAAAGAACGAAAATTGATCGACAGTTATGATTTTTCCCTCATGTGGAAACTTTAGAAGTCGAAAGAGGGTGGACGGAACACACAACATGGCCTGAGTCCAACTACAACCGAGTAGAAGATTATAATTGAGCTTAGCATCAAGGAATTTTACTTCAACGTTGACCGTATTTCCTTGCAATGTGATCGGTAAGCTAGCGAGAACACCCAAGGGTTTTGATTCCCTTCCATCAAATGCCTCAAGGGCATTGGGTGATGAAGTGAGAGCCATAGAGCCAATAGCCTTCCAACAAGTAGATGACATGACACAGGGAGATGCACCTTCATCCACAACGGCCCTATGAATATTAAGACCATTAATACCGACTTGTATGAGAAGCGCAATCTGGTGCGGAAGTTGGGAGATGGAATTCTCTAAGTCGAAAGTGAGAAGACTAGAATCAACAGGGTCGATACCACTGATCGCAGATAATAACACCTTTCATTGGGACGGACAACTTTGGAGGACTTCCAACACGGACATCATGGATGGCGCCTGTGCTAAATCCTCAACAATATTGTAATGCTGAGCAGCAGGGGCATTAGGATTCTAGGAAGAATTCTGGAGAACACCTTTAGAAGGTGGTTGTTCAACGGGTTCGGAATTGGGTCTTTCAATCTCAAGACGACCAGAGGCAGGTGGGGGAGGAGGACCATTGGTGATCTCCTTCCCAGCTGCCTGCCGCGATCCAGCATAATACTTCGACTGAGTAGTGATGGAAACGAGTGCAGAACCATTCATCATGAATACTTGAGAGCCAAAAGACGCAGATGGTGTAGATTGATCGATCATCTGGGTCTACTGAGATGGGAAAGTTTTTTTAAGGACCGCCAGAGTTCCCTTAACACCTTTGATCAGTTGACTAACCTCGGACTGTCGAGGACAATCCTTAGTGAAGTGATCTTCTTCAAAAATCAAACAGGGATACTTCAGTTTTCACTGTGAACCATCATCAACATGAGGTTTAGACGATTCTGGTTTTTGGGAATCAGCTTTGGCCTTGCCTTTGCCCTTCTTTTTCCCCTTGGAATTCTTGTCTGCGGGATTGGACTGAACGACGTTGACGTTCGAGGTTTTACTAGAATCAGGGGTAGACTGAGGAGCATAAGTATTGGAAGAATTTGATTTCTGCATCCCATTGGAAGAATTTCATGAAGTCTGAGATACGAAACCAATAACTCCGTCGACCAATGGGGTAGCTGGCACTTTAGAGGTCCTAGCCTGTGCAACTTCAGTCAAGATGTCATACAAAATTCTTGATAGGAAGTACACTAAATCAAGGTACAGGGCACGAGCAATGGCTTTTCCTCGGTTACACATGGCCCCATGGTGACGTATTTTGCAATCTGATTGACAAAAGAGGTAGTGAACCAATGAGTAAGAAGATGATCAGGAATTTCGAACTTGATCAGGTGACGACGCTGTCTCCATTCATGAATGTGGTTCGAGATATGGGTAGCCTGGTGCTGTTTCAAGGATGTTAGGAGATGCGTCCCAACTTCATAACGAACCGATAACTAGAAATGAGTTAGGAATGCCATAGCGAGAGTGTTGAAATCTTCAAAGATACCACGAGGCAATTCGATATACCACTTAGTAGCAGCACTGGTAAGAGTGCACTAGAAAAGATAAAGTCGGACGGAGTCATCCACCCAAGAGTTGGAAGAACACCATAAATGGTATGTCATGACGTGTGCTTGGGGGTCTTCTCCAGACTTTCCCTCAAACTTTGGAAAATCACCAGGCACCTTCGTTGGAACCAGAGGCCAATATGGATTATGAAGAATTGGATCATTGGTCAATTTGGACACATCTAGTAACTCCAACATGGCAAGAAAATGTAATTGCGGATTAAAAGGCATAGCAGGCCCTCGATAAGGACCTATACCCGTACTCCATCCTGGCTAAGCATAACCCTGCCCCCATTGGTTTTGTCCTGGAGGATTCTAACCATAAGGGGTATAAGACGAATAATTCAGTGGATATGGCAACTGAGAACCAGGATACGAGGGTTGATAACCAGCATACTGATTCTGAGTGTACGAGGGCCCTGATAGAGCAGCATAGGGATTTTGCGGCGGAGTATAAGTATAGCCTAGAAGTTGAGGGTAATAGGCAGAACCTTGAGGCGCATTGTACACCGGTTGATATTGATTTTGAAGGTGATAACGACCCTGGGGTCGAACGGTCTACTGATAAGTAGAGCCCTACTGAGTCGAATAAGTCGAGCAGACAGGTTGATTTGACTGTGGCATATAATAGAGCGACGACTGAGCAATATTGACAGGCTGCGCATGTTGCCCTAGTTGAACAGGTTGACTTGACTGATGAGGGCCACCAAGTTGCCCCTGCTGAGCAGGTTGGCTTGATGGTTGCGGTGGGCTAGGTTGTGCCTGATAACCAGGTTGACTTGTGGCATAACCATAAGATGGCCCTAGCTGTGCAACATTTTGACCAATTGGAAAATATGGCTGCTGTGGTTGCACCAAAGGTTGAAATGGATGGATTTTCCCCCCAGGACCGTACGAAGGTTTGGGTTGATATACCGATTTCCCTGCTGGTCCCTGAGGTTTCCTTGGTTGGACCACAGGATGAGGCTATAAAGGTTGACCTTAAGGATTGTAAGGCTACCCTCGCGGGCCATAAAATAATACTTGCTGGACCGAAGGTTGTCCCTATAAGGGTTGCCCTTGTGGGTTGTACGCATAGCCTTGCTGGGTTGAAGGTTGTCCTTGAAAGGGTTGTCCTTGTGGGCCAAAAGCATACCCTCGCTGAACCGAAGGTTGTCCCTGGAAGGGTTGTCCTTGTTGGTTAGAAGGTTGCGCAGGCAAGGTAGGTATAAAACCGTTAATGTACTGATAAGCCTCAGGAGCAAGAAAATAGATGGGGTTTCCATGCTCATCATATTGAAATGGAAGCGAATAAATTGGGGTACCATCCTCTCCATAATGAGAAAAATAAGGATGATTAAGATCCTGAGAGGACATATTAGTCTGGGAGCTATGTTGTTGAAAAGTCATACAATACTCCTCAAACTAAAGGCCATCATGGATTGACATGGCAATCGAAGTCTCTACCAAAGCAGAAACTCCTGAAGGCTGAGCGGTGACGATCGGCGCCGATGCGGCCACACAGACAGTAGGCCTAGTGGGGATAGATGTAAGAAAAGGCGTCGATGAGACAGGTGTCATAAGAGACATCCCCAACGATGGGAGAACTGGCCCCCTTGACAGGGTTGAAGTTGCCATAGAGGCAATACCGACCATAATCTGACCCAAAGACCTATACCCTGCTGAAAGCGACACTGAAGGTGAATATTAAGCAGGTTCAGGATGGATTTCTTATGGAAAAAGGTGGTATTCTTCATCAGAAACTAGAATGCCCTCACTGCCATTAGGACCAGGCGATTCCATGTCTGAATCCACCGTAAGATCTTGCAAAAGAGTACGGGGGGATAGGAGGTATGATAGAAGGCAAAAACGGTGATCCCAATGTGAGAGGGGGGAAATTATCCCCCAAACCCAAACCAATCGTTGGAAAGAGGCCAATGGAACTCAACTAGTTCTCCAAAGGGGTACTCTGATGGGATGACAGGCTGCTCAAGCTCAGCAAACCTAGAAGTATGCGAAGTTTCAGATGAATCGTCTGTATAAGGACTACCAGTAGACGAAACGGATGGTTCCGCCACTATCACTGTAGCACACGAAAAGGGGGGAAAATATCAAAAATGAAGACTCTTGGATAAAAACCAAGGCAGACAAAAATAGGCCAAGTAATCAAACTTTAAAGGGCATGTAATCATGGGTAGTTTATTTTACCAAATTGAAACCAAACATTTATTGTTTCATGTTTTAAGAGTTAAGAAATAGTCAAAGATGACTCTAGTCTCTTTCATTTTGAAATGAGCGTGAAAGTACAAGTGCTCGATGATCTTTTCAAATTTATGGAGTCAATAAAGATAAAAAATGACTGCTCAAGTAGTCTAGGTAGAAGGGTGTACCAGGTCCCCGTGAACTGCCATATACACCGTGGTTATAAAATGAAAGAAAAATCAACCAAGGACTTGACGTACGTGCAGGTAGTCTCCCTGAATGCTGTGTTTGGTGTATCATGGTTACAAGGCAGCATACTCAGCTTCCTACAAATAAAAGGATTGCAACCTAGAGGGGTCTCCCTTCATATACTCAATGGTACAGGGAGCACAAGTCCGTACTAGCGTTGTCTGAAGCCAGATGGCGAGCAACAACTTCTAGGTTTAAAGACGCTAGAACATGTCTCTAACTTAGACCACTAAATATTTCATTAGGTTTCAATGTTTCCTTAGGTTAATTGAATAGATTTTAAGTTGATCTTGTATTTATGTTTCAATTCCAAGGTCCTACCAAATGTTGAATCTCACGAATCCCTAAATGCAAGCTACATGCCATAAAATGCCAATCTGTTCAATGGAGAGCTATCTATGATAAAGTTAAGAGTTTTCAAGCGATAGAAAATAGTAAGAACACACAGAAGCATCCACTACAGTACCTAATGCAAGCTAAAGAAAATGAGAAATATTTCCTAGAATGCCCAATGCTAGGTATGTGAAATATTTTCCAATTCCACAATGCAAACAAGAATGCAAGCAATTTTTATTTTTTTTCATTTTTCAATGTAATAGAGCAAAGAGTGCACTAAATGACATGAAAAATAAACCTTCACACTAGTTCGAGAATTTCAATGTGAGAGTTGAAACGAAATGATTCAATCAACCCAAAAGAAAACAAAACACAAACTCAAACCAATGTTGCAATCTCTCAAATCGTAGAAAGATATTGAAACAGACCCATACAGGAAATGTGAGCTATGCTTGGAGTGACAAGAAACAAAACCGAATGAAAGAGACAAGACTCATTCCATCAAATTCAATCACTCAAAACAGATCTAGGGAGCTGAATGCAATCAAGAAAAAGGTGAAGGTGGCTGCAAAACAAAATACCAAAGCTCCTACAGGAGGCTCAACATACCAAGGCACTAGAAAACCCAAGGGCTGCGAAGCTGACAAAAAAGGAGCAAACAACCGAAGGAAGGAGGCTATTCACAGTCACAAACAATCTCAAAGCACTCAAATCAAGTCAATCAAACACCCAGAAAAACAAGCATTGACCAAAACTCCAAAACAGGGAAAAACCTAGCACCTACAGGAAATGGCGCGACTATCTGGCTGTAATCCGCGCCAGACAGGGGATGGCGCGGGTGATGAACTGGCAACAAGTGCTAGTGGGCACGACTGTCAGTCTGAAAACCGCGCCAATCAAGCCACCCCTAGAAAAATGAAAATTTTGGAAAAAGAGAGGTCAGATATGATCCTTTGGGGCTGAATAGTGACAAAATGCTCTGTAACACTCTCCATTAACCCAAAGTCATTCAAGAGGTAAAATATCAATCATACTTGATCCCGGATCAAGTTTTTGAACACCGTGCATCCTAGCATAGAGAGTACGCAAGTACACGATGCGTCCATCGATAGTGCTATGGTCTCTATCCTCATTTCCCAACTCATTTTCCAGATGAGAGGTACTTCCCATGAGTCTTAGACTACATGGGTAGGATGTATGATGGGGCACCAACAGGAGAAGGTGAACCACTCATTCTACTCATATGCCATAGGAGAGGTTGAACTATTCATCCTATGCATATGTCAACCAACATGGGGTATCACAAGGGAAGGTGAACTACTCACCCTGTACACAATGCACCACTAGGGGAAGGTGAAACACTCATCCTATGGTTTCTAATAGCTCCAAGAAGTAACCCCAAGCCCCCCGGAGCTCCCAGAACTCAATGTCCAAGTCAAGCGGGACCCTCATAGGATGGTCTTTCCATGACTCCAAGTCTCTCATGGAAGGTTAAGAATTTTACCTTCCCCAAGGGCTTCATGAGAATATATGTGACCTGCTCATCAATTCCAATGTGATGGGTCCTTACTGCTCCCCATTGTACCATATCCCAGATAAAATGGTACCTGATATCAATATACTTGGATCGGTTGTGGAACACAAGATTCTCTGAAAGATGAATCCCACTTTGGTTGTTGCAATAGATCATGGTGGTATCCAACACATGCTCAAACAACTCACTAAAGAGCTTCCTTAGCCAAACTTCTTCACAAAAATCCATACTAGCTGCAATGTATTCAGCCTTAGCGATGCTCAAAGCAACCAATTTCTGCGTCTTACTCATCCAGGATATTGAAGCAGAACCTAGTGACAAGCAACATCTAGATGTGCTCTTACGATCCACCATACTTCCAGACTAGTCAACATTAGTATATCCATGGAGCCTCAAATTTCTTGCATTGTATCTCAATCAATAGGTGATTGTGCCACGAAGATATCTCAAAATATTCTTGGCAGCAATCCAGCATATGTGATGAGGCTCGACCATAAATTGACTCAACGTATTCACTACGAAGCATATGTTCGGATGGGAGTTCACCAAGAACATCAGGGACCCCACAAGTTGACGATACTCAGAAGGATTTCAAAAATCAGTTCGAACAACACTTCCACATAACTTCTTGAAGCTGACTTCCATCGAGTAGTCATAGACTTGCAGTCCACCATCCCAAATATTTCAAGTAACTTCACAATGTATTTTCCTTGAGAAAGGAAAATATCACCTTGTTTTTTCCATACCTCCAATCCTAGAAAGTAGTGCATCAACTCTAGGTCCTTCATCTCGAATTGAGAAGACATCTCCCTCTTGAATTGATGAATGAGAGGGTTTGCACCCCTCAGATTGAGATTGTCCACATAGAGCACCAAAATGGGAGGCTTGTCATTTCCAACCTTGAAGTAAAGGTTCAAATCAACTTCACTTCTTGTAAACCCCAACTTCATAATATAGTTGTCGATCCTCTCATACCAAGCCCTAGGGCTTGATTCAACCCATAAAAGGATTTATTCAACCTCCATACATGTGAATCTCGGTCCATAACTTCAAACCATTCAGGTTTTTCTACATAAACTTCCTCCTTAAGCGAACCATGTAAGAAATAATTATTGGCATCCATTTGAAGTAGATTCCATCCCTGAGAGGTAGCAAGGGAAATAATTGAATGGATGGTGGTATATTGGGCAACCGATGCAAATATCTCATCATAGTACACACCTTACTTTGAGATAATCCTTGGGCAATGAACTTGGTCTTAAACTTTTCAACACTCCCATCAGCTCCATGTTTGATTTTGTAAAGCGATTTTGAGGTGACAACAAACTTGTCCTTGGGTCTAGCGACCACATCCCAGACATAATACTTCATTATCGACTCATACTCTTCGTTCATTACATCCTTCCAAGCTTGGTGCTTCATGACTTCTTCAAATTTTTCAGGCTCAGATTGAACAATGGTACCCATGGCCACTAAGTACCCTTGGTACCTGTTCGACTTCTTACTTTCAAGAAATTTCCCCCTCAGTGCAATGTGTGTCTTGGAATATTTGAGAGCTTCTCTAAGCCATGAGGGTCTCATTTTTTAGGAAGAGGGATAACCAAGAGGAGGATCAATGGGATCCATTACCCTTCAACATCGAGCATCAATTCATCCTTCAGTTCTTCCAGCTTTCCCGCATCTTCATCTTTGTATTTTTTTGAAATAGGAAGATCTCTAACCTTTCCAAGGACAACATCTTCATTGAAGGTGACATCATGACTTATTTTCACTTCCCTTTGACCATGCACATAGATTCTATATGCCTTTGATTTCCATTTCCCTTGAAATTTTTGTGATTTTGATCATCATCTCGTGGTTTATCCCTTTTATTATTACACTCTCTAGCATAGTGGCCAAACCTGGTGTATCCATTTTATTTGAAACATCTTCCCTTTCTTCCTTATTTGAATCCATGTCTTCCTTGACCTTGTTTCTTTGGACCACCATTGTTCTTAATTTTAGCATGTTTGGAGAATGCAGTAGGATCATTCCTATTTGAAGGAATGTCTCTCTCTATCATACTTGTTTCTTCTTGAGTGCATCTAGTCAACAATTCATTAAAACCTGGAAGCATGTCATTCTTGAGGATAATGGTATTGAATACATCCCGTGCTTGGGTAAAACCTCCAAAGGAAATAAGAGTGACCTCCATGTCATAAATAACCTCTGTAATAAATAGAAGATCATTTTTTATTTTGGTAATCCTCATGAAGTATGATTGTATAGATTCCCCTCTATCCATCTTGATGTCCTTCAGCTTTTTTTTGAGAAAGAGGATTTGGTTTGGATTGCTAGCCTTGAACATGCTAACCAACTTGTCATACATCTCCTTAGATGTGCCCAAATCAGAGATGTAAGCAACCAAATGCACTCGAGGGAAATCCCTAATGATATTTTTAGCTTTGACCTCACCTTTCTTGTACTTTGTTTTAGTGGCCACCGGTGCATTTGAAGGAGGCTTAGCAGTCTTTCCCTGCACACAATCCATGACATCATTCTCTTCCAAAGTCAAGTCTAGAGACATCTTCCATGCATGATAATCATATTTATCATTGATTTTGTCCTCAGATTTGAAGTAAGATGAGGAAGCCATTGAATCTTTTCCTTGTCCAACAGATCGCAGTGATTGATTTTCTCATTCTTGCTTGGGCTTTGTCTTCACCTAGGCTCTGATACCATGTTAATTTTAGATCAAAATGGTATGCTCTATGCTTAAAAGAAATTTACTTTAAATTTCCTTATTAGCCCAATATCAATTTCCATATTAGAAATCACATTAACATTGATAATAAATGCAGATAGAACATAAAAAATAAGCAGAAGACAAGCCAAGACAAGATGATACAATATTTGGTGGATGCTAGGGAAAAAACCCAATATGGGGAAAACCATTTGATCAAATTCTTCTTATTATTCTTCAATAGTTCAGCAGAGAGATAGAGAGTACATAAAACAAATTTATATGCCCAACACTGTTAAATCAACCCTGTCATAATAACAGTCAACAACAGTCAACCATAAGCCCTAACCAGAAAGTCAACGTTGGTCAAATTAGCAACAAATCGTCCCCAAGATAGCTTGGTCAACATCAATCAACTCAGCCTCCAAGAAGAGTCAAAATAAACCCAAAAACAGTCCCTGAAACTTTAGTCAAACCCGATCAAACTTCGATCAACGCTACGGTCAAACAAGCTTGTTGTTAATACTGAGAGGGGGGTGAATCAGTATTCCTTTCAATTGGAGCATTAGTTAATCTTCAATTATTATCAGTGTTTGTACAATGATATCAACAAACAAAAGGAACACAAATGCACATAGTTTTTAAGGTGGAAACCCACTCCGGGACAAAAACCACCTAATGCTTTTCTAATAATTCTTTAATATTCAAATCCAATTGAAAATAAAGCTTTAACTTCCTAGAATCTAGAAAATAATTCTTCTCCATCTCCCACTGGATGGATGCTCCAACACCCGATATTCTTCAGTAGTCACCTGAGTGGATGCCCCAACACCCAATGAGCTACAACTCACCCTAGCACCACCCTACCACCCTATAGAAGAATAAAAGAAGAATGGACTCCCGTACTAGGGAAAATGGTCAACTTTACAATGATATACAATGATGTAGATGAATAATACACATTAGACCATAACCCCAACTATGACACAACCACCTAATGATGATCCTAGACCTCCCGACACTGCTTCTTCAACTCTTGGTAGATAGACACTAGAACAATTTTTAAAATAATGTATTTACAATGACTTAGTACAATGATACCTTTATAGTGACTGTATGCAGTGCTGCCCACTTGAAGACTTCATGTGATGAACTTCTTGTTGTTTTTCTGCACCTTGGTTTCTGCTATTGTCATGCTACCCTCTGCTGCACATTTCTTTGCTTTTTTTCCCTAGAAAGTCTGGTCCTTTGCAGCCCTTGATAACACATGATCTAGATTTTTCTTGCCTTCTAGGAGCTCGATATTGAATATGTTGTATCTCTATTATTTTAGATCCAAAATATCTAATTTTCAGTCCTGTAGTATTCCTCTGATTCATCTTTCCAATGCCATAGGTCTGACCCAATTTGGATTCTTCAAGATAGAGTTATGACCAAACTCTCACAATGCCTTAATTATGGACTATTTCAGTAAAGCGAACTTGTACGACATGACACGTGTAACTGTTTCTTTATTCGGCTCTGAAATTGATAGAGAAAAAATCGAATTCTGTGCACTATCTTCCACTTTTTACAGAATTCCAATCTGATACTCAGAGAGATATGTATGATGATTTTCCCATGGTCACTTCCTTCAGATGAATTTCAGGAGCCTGCAAAAACACTGACTTCCACAGATCATATCTCCAAAAATGTTTTGCACCTTGATCTGAAAGTTTCACAGGAGCTTCCTTAGGATTTCAGTTTCACCTCATTAAAATTTCAGCTTCTGAACCATCGTAGAAAAAATGGTAGAGTGAAAATTCCACTATGACCTGTTTTAGATAGCGAAATCCCTTACATAAGGAGGATATGAGGATCACAATTTATATAAATGCTTAGGTTGAGAGGGGCTTAAAAAAGTGAATGTGGGAGGGATTTTAAGAGCTTAAAAAATATTAATTATGACTTTTCAATTACCCATGCCACAACCCCATGGGATTTTAGCCCACTAACTGGGGTTACAAACTTCAAACATGAATATCTCTCAAATCGTGAATAATTACGTGGCGTGCCATACATCAACGGAAACATCTCGACAAGAAGAAACCATCAAAAGCATTATTGACCTAGAATACAATAATTTGGTAGGTAAAAATTCCCATGCAATATTGGGGTAGCCCCTGGTGCTGCTTGGGTTGAAATCAATAACAACCGCTGATAAAAAATCTCCCCCTTTGGCATTGATGGCAACATAAGTACTCCCCTTGCGATCATGAAACCTCTTCCTACAACATTCTCTCCCCCTTTGAAATTAATGGCAAAGGGTAACTCTCCCTGACACACAACCATCATGTGGACCTGTACACACTTCCACTCCCCCTTTATATTATGAATAAGGAAAATCTAATGAGAAATTCTGAGAATCCCAAGCTGTTGGCGAAGATATTCAAATGCTTCATGAGGTGAAGGTTTAGTGAAGATATCAATGATTTGTTCTTTTGTATCAACATACTCAAGTTTGATATTATTTTCAGCGATTTTTTCTCTAACAAAATGATATTTGATTGGAATGTTTTTTGTTTTTGAATCCATGACAGGATTCTTGGAGATGCTAATGTCACTAGTTTTGTCAAAGAATATGGGAATAGGATCACTGAATTATACTTGAAGATCTTGCAAAGTTTGTTTCATCCAAAGGGCTTGAGTACAACATGATTCCACTGCAATATATTCTGCTTCCACTGTAGATAACGAGATTGAGGTTTTCTTTTTGCTCAACCATGATACGAGACAACCACCTAGATAGAATGATGCTCCACTAGTACTCTTATGATCATCAACGCTTCCTGCCCAATCTGCATCTGTAAAGGCTTGAATAATGAGATTGTTACCCTTGGGATACCACAAGACATATTATTCTGTGCCCTTTAGATACCGAAGAATTCTTTTGACGACAATAATATGTGATTCTTTTGGTGCTGCTTGGAATATTGCTACTTGTCCAACTACTTGCATAACATCTAGCCATGAGGCTGTTACATATAGAATACTACCAATCATAAATCTGTATAACCTCTGATCCACATCCTTAGATGAGTCATCTATGCTCAATTTTCAACCTGTTACCATAGGAGTAAGGATGGGTTTGCAATCTTCCATTTTGAATTTCTTGAGCATTTTCTTGATGTACTTGGCTTGACATATAAATATTCCTTTCTCTTACTGAGATATTTGAAGCCCTAAGAAGTATGTCAGATCACCAAGTAAATACATCTAAAACTCACTTTGCATATTTGTAGAAATTTCTTACTTAGTCGATCATCATTGCTACCAAATATTATATCATACACATATACCTCAACGATTGTTAAATTATATTTATCTATTTGTGCCAAAATATTGCCATCAATAGTACCTTTCTTGAACGCTTGTTGACGTAGATATCCATCAAGACGAGCATACCATGCTCTAGGAGCCTGCTTGAGACTATATAGAGCCTTCTTTAACTTGCAAACATAGTCTTCTTTTTCTGATAGTAGAAAACCTTCAGGTTGTTTGATGTAAACTTCTTCTTCTAATTCTCCATTCAGAAATGCTAACTTAACATCCATTTGGTAGACTTTGATTTTTATTAAATATGCATAGGCAAGAAACATTCAGATGGCTTCCATTTTGGCAACTGGTGCAAATTTTTCATCGAAATCAATTCCTTCCACTTGTGCATAGCCTTTGCAAACCAATTTTGCTTTGTTTCTGGTAACCTGTCCATCTTAATTCAATTTTTTCCTGAACACCCATTTAATCCCAATGAAATTTTTATCTTTTGGTCGTGGAACTAATTACCAGGTGTTATTCTTCTCAATTTGATCCAATTCTTCATTCATAGCTGCTACCCAATGTTCATTCTAGCTAGCTTCCTCAAAACTACTAGGCTCAAAGGTTGCTAGAAAATCAATGTGAGCTTGTTGTGATGAACCAAGTTGTCGACCTTCATTTATGTCACCAATGATTTGATTTGATGGATGGTTCTTTTTAATCCATTCTTTTGTTCTCCTTGGAGGAGCTTCTTGTTGTTGTACTGGTATATCTTGATGATCATTATTTACTTCTTTCTGGTTGATAGTTTCTTATTGTTCTATAATTTTATCTGTGTTTTTTTCAACCTTTGTCTCAAGTTTCAAAGATTCTAAGTCCTCATCATTATTCGCTAGAACACCATCTTCATCAAATATAACATTTATTCTCTCCACTATTTGTTTTCATCTTAGATTATAAAATTTATAGGTCTTTATTTTGCATGAGTAACCAAAAAAGATACCTTCATCAACAAATGATTCAAACTTACCCAAATTTTGATCTTCTCTTTTGATATAACATTTGCTTCTGAAGATTCTGAAATATTTTACATTAGCTGGTTTTCCTTTCCATAATTCATATGGGGTCTTGTTGCAATTATTTCTGAGAAGACTTCAGTTGATAATGAAGAGTGTTGTATCAATTTCTTGAACCTAGATTTTTTGAGTCCTTCAACATTGTTCTACCCATTTCCTGTATGGTTCTGTTCTTTCTTTCAGCAACTCCATTTTTCTGAGGTGTTCGTGCTGTTAAAATTGTCCTTTTATTCTATTTTCGTCACAGTATTGCTGAAATAATTTGGAAGTGAATTCTTTGCCATTATCTGATATTAGACACTTTATTTTCAAATCAGTTTCATTTTCGACCAACTCCTTGTAGATCTTAAAGCACTTAAATGCTTCATATTTTTTCTTTAGGAAATTGACAGTTGTCATCCTGGTATAGTCATCTATCATTAACATGAAATATAATTCTCCATATAAGCCTTTTGTTCTCATAGGACCATATAGATCAGTATGTATCAATTCCAATGGATCTGATGCAAAGTGTTCTTTTGTTTTAAATTGGACTTTTTTCTGCTTGCCATGCCAACAGGCCTCACATAGTGTGTTGGAAGGTTTTGAGATTTTCGGCATTTCTCGTATTGCTTCCTTTTTGTTTATCCTGACAAGATTGTCAAAGTTTATGTGACACATTCGTTTGTGCCATAACCAAATTTCATCTTCTTTAGCTAGTAGACATGCTTTAGTTTCTTCATCCAGAACATATATGTTGTTTGGAGCTCAACTTGCTGTAGCCACAATTTTACCATACCTACCTTTCTTGATTTCACATTTTGTGGAGTTGAATAGCATTGTGTGTCCTTGATCACACATTTGTCCAACACTGAGAAGATTGTGATTCATGTTTTCAACTAATAGAAAATTCTTGGCTATAACATCTTTGCTTTCGAGAGTGACGGTACTTGATCCTATAACATTTGAAGATCCATAATTTCCAAAGGATACGGTTCCATCTTTCTTCTCTTTCAGACATACAAATTTCCTTCTATCTCCAGTCATATGCGTTGAGCAACCGTTGTCAACATACCACGCATCTTTGTTGTTTTGAGCCTTGAGAGCGAGAGCACAATTATCAGTCTTCTTCTTCTTCCATGTTCGTTCATTCTATGGCTTCAAAGATTCTTCTGGAGGATTTTCAAGTCTGCAGTCTCTGGCTATGTGTCCAAAGTTCAGACATTTGTAACATTCCATATTATTTCTTAAATGTTCAAATATATTGATATTTCGTTGATCCTTGGGAGGTTCATATTTGAAGGATCTCCTGGAATTTTATTGGTTCCTAGGGTAAGCACGACATTCTATAGCTTTATGACCAAATTTTCCACATGAATAACATTAACCATGAAAAATATGTTGGTACCTGGATGTAAATATTCGTCGAGGAATCACCTTCCAAGGATGTGGTTGCGAATCTTTTCCAATGAAGTCTACATGCATGTTAGATCTCATAATTTCATTTTATTTTGTTGTAGAAGGTCCTGCTTCCTCTTCTTTGTAATCGAGGCCAGTTCTGTTGTTGTAAGATCGTTGATTGTTGATGATTTCTTCCAATGCCCTTGAGTTGTTAGCACAGTTTTGGACATTTTTTACCTTATTCACTTCGTTACGCAGTGAGACTACTTCGGCTTCTAATGCTTCCCTTTCCTGGTTGCTTTCTTCCAACTTCTTTTGAAGTGACTCTTCAATACATTTGTGTTCTTCAACTTCAATTTTGAGACCTTGAAATTGTTCTTCAAGGGTATTGGAATAGACCTTCTCTTCCTTGAGCTCTTTTATGAGCTTGACTACTTCCTTAGAAAATTCTTCTATGGTCAATCCTTCTTCTTCATTTTTTTATACCTCTTGTTTATTTTGTTTGGCCATAAACAATACTCTCTCATTGGCTTCTTCTTCGTTGTCATTGTCTTCATCGGATGATGAGTTATATTCTTTAGAGAGAAATTTCCTTTTGGATCTTTGCTTTTTGAATTTCTTAAAGCCTTTCTTTCCTTTTGAGTTGCCATCACTTCTATACGGACATTTTGCTGCGAAATGCCCAACCTCACCACAGCCGAATAATATCAGTGGAAGTTTACCTTTGAATTTTCCCTTACCATTTTTTAGTTTTCTCTTAAAGTAAGCATATTCTTCATCTGAAAAACCTTCTCCATCATCTCCCTTTTCTTTACACTTTCAGGTGCATGTATTTTCAATTGAAGGTTGTTTGTCCTTATTGGTTTTCTTAGATGCAACGAACGTAGTTTCTAGATGTGAAGTACCCTCTTCTTCATCAAGTCTCATTTCATATGCTATGAGAACTCCATGTAATTCCTCTTTGCTGAGTTTCTCCATATTTTCACTGTATTATAAGACTGATACCTTTGGGTTGAATCTCCCTGGTAACATTATAAGAATATTTTGTATAATAGTCTTCTCGTCAACTGGCTCTTCCAATCCTTCCAGAGTATTGGTTATTTCATCAACGTATTGGAAGTATGCAACAATGTTGCAATCTTCTTTCATTCTGAGTTGCTCAAATTTTTCTCTATAGATTTGAAGCTTTGCTTCTTTGACATTTGAGTCACCTGCATATATATTCTCAAGCTTGTCCCACACATTTTTGGCAGTTTTACTAAAGAACACTTTATGATAAGTAGATTCGATAAGTCCACTGATAATAATATTCTTTGCTTTTGCATCATTTACCAAATTCTTCTTACCTTGTTCATCCGCGCTTGATGTAAATCCATTTTGAATAGTGTCCCATACTTCATAACCTTGTGCCAAGAGATAGACCCCCATTCTTCCTTTCCAGAGTGCATAATTATTTTCATTGAAAAGAGGTACACCATTCTTGGTATGCTCTGTTGGCCACCTATAAAATTTGTTTTACCAAAAGGTGGCCAAAACATGGTTCAGTCTTCAAGAAACAGTTTCCTGGTCAAATGTTATCTCTTGAAGCCTATGGAAGATCTCATGTTCATGTCTCAAGGTTTTCACTGTTATTTCTCAGAAACTCAAAATTCTGCTAAAAATTCCATGAGAAAGACTGCTCCAAAATCCCTGTCTATTATTTTCCTCCTCTCTGAAAATAACCTTCATTTGTTTCCCTTTTTCTCCATAAACTCCTTTGTTTTCCATTTTCCTCATTTTTCCCTTCATAAAATTGCCTTTGCAAGTTTTTAAACTCCTTTTGAACTCTGTCGAAACCCTCAGAAACCTTTGAAAACCACTGAAAATCTGTGTAAAAACCCATTTATGTATTAAGGGTTTAAGCCCCTTGGGCTGAGTTTCCAAACCACTTTCCCCATATGCCCTTGTCATAAAAACCAAGCGCCGAACTCTTTTAGCGCTAATCACATCAGAAATATTCAAGTATGCATGTCTTTTGTGCCATTTCAAAACTCCGATTGCGATCAGCCCCTTTGTTATATAAAGCCTCGGGCCCATTGTGTTCCATATATCCAAAGGCCCCGCAATCGGGCGCCCGACCATTTCGTATATAAATATTTCCGCCCTGATCCATTAAAAACCTTTCTTTTTAAACTTTGGGTTTTTCATAAAGTGTAAAGGTTTCTGCCGGTACAAAGTTGAAAAGATATTGACCGTTGATCTTAAAGCTGATCAACGGCCCGCGCAGAATCGCAAAGTTTCAATCGCATCCCCTTTTTCGCGCCCCCCGATTGCGATTGCTCCGATCAAATCCTAGCCGTCCATCTCCCTATTGATCAGACGGACAACGCTCAATCGCATCGCAAGTTTCAATCACATCCCCTTTTCCGCGCCCCCCGATTATGAATGCTCCGATCAAATCCTAGCCGTCCATCTCCCTGTTGATCGGACGGACAATGCTCAATCGCATCGCAAGTTTCAATCGCATCCCCTTTGTGTGATCCGCCGATTACGATCCTCCGATTAAATCTGGACCGTCCACGTGTCCCAATCAGACGGCCCAGATCTTTTCCCACATTACACCATCGCCCTCCGCCTCTACCAAAGTGTTTTTAAAACCGATCCCCACTGTTGATCATCGCGCGATCGACGGTTCTATTTAATTCTTCCTCCCGCGTCATTTAAAACTCCTCTCGGTTAATCTCCACCATTGGATGATGCCATCCAGCGGTCCTGCTCTCTTCCTACGCCTCTGAAGCAGTTAACCCAAAAAAAAACGCAGGATTTCCTAATTGTTTTTTGTGTTTTGCAGGGTTTGAAGGTTTCTTCGTTATTTTCGAAAGAATGCAGAAGCCGAGGGTGACGATCCTCCAGCCTCTGATCAATCAATTAAAAATCATTCACAGGGTTTAAATTTACATTTGATCAATGAACTCATGGCCCATTGATGTCATTCGACCCTGTACAGCCCTGCACACCAGAAAATTCAGTTAAATTGCGCACCGTTAAAGAGTATCAGTGCCGAAGACAAAATATACAAGAAACAAGACGTTTGAAGACCAAAACACAGATTTCAAGTTAATTAAAGGTGTTTTGGGAACGATGAAGACATTTGTCAAGCTGAGAAAGCGTCCACCACCATAAAAAGAGGCTAATTGAACCCTCCATAGCTCCAAAGGACACCAGCAGCCTCGCAGAAATTAAAGATCGCCGAACAATTAATGCAAATCAAAGAATCTTATCTCTAATTGTCGGCAAAACCATTCTGAAAGTTGAAGAACAGTCAGGAAGCAAGTCTTTTCAATCATTTGGCCTTGAATGACACAAACAGAGTTATGAAGTAGAGTTATAAACGATTATATTCCCACCTTATGCCTTGCCTGGTTCCCAAAGGCCAGGAACTGCATTTATTGCATAATTGATAATACTTGACCCCTGGGAAATCCTCCCACCTCTTCATTCTTCTATAAATATCGCTATAGAAGATGAGAAAACGTTGGTCTCTAGACATCTTAATGCATGTAATAGTTATTCTGAAGCTACTGATGCCCTGTCTTGTAACTGAAAGATACACAAGCTGATATGAGAATTTCAAAGCTGTAGAGACCCACCGGGCTCACTGATTGTAACTAGTTTGAACATCAATACAAGATGTTGATTCATGGAATCCTCAATTATGTCAATGGTGATGTGATTCTTACTGTTAATTGTTATTTTGCTTAACGTTTTCACTCTGTTCACTTTCTCTGATAAAGCACAGCAAACGTAGAGTTAGGATATACTCTCCACGGTACCCTACTCTTACTGAAAGCTTTACTTCTATGTTTTCTTCATTTGAATGTTCTCTTTGAAGAGTATATTAATGTAGGTTAGTTTAAAAGTACTTTCCTAATCTAGATTTCTCTTTGTGATTATCATCTGTGTTTCCTTATTGAATATGCTGAAAGCAGGCTAGTTTAAAAGCACTTACCTGATCTTAAGCAGTTCGAACTTTTTTTTTTTTTAAATGTTTCTGATTGAAAGTACTTCAATTCAGGCTAGTTTAAAAGCACTTACCTAATCAACAGAAATACTTTTATGTTTCCCCTTAAGTACATGTTGAAAGCAAGCTAGTTTAAAAGTACTTACTTGATCTTAGACTGTGCTTTGTTCTTCATTTCGTTTGGTCTTTCACTTCCTATCTGTTTCATTCCATAAAATCACTTTAAAATATCCTTTGATATAAGTAACTTGCCCCATGGGTCCTTCTTGAATCTTACTGTCCAATTAAATCCTCCTATGACTCCATAGCCCAATGGGTTAAACTGTCTTTGCCCTTTTCTGTCAGCTGAATCATTCCTTCATTTGCAGACATCTTCACCCTTTTGAACTGCCTTTCATCTTCATCATGTTTTCGACCAACCAAAAAACAAACAAATCAAACCCATGCTCTTCATAACTAGCCTAATATCACAATTTCAGCCTTTGAAGATCACATCTTTTAACTCATTTATAGAGAGATCCCTCTCTGGATTCAGGAGGGCTAGATCCTTGAATCCCAAAGTGGTATGATGTTACCTTTGCAGTTGGACTTTTGCCAATCTTGCTAATTACAGGGACCTAACATAATGGCGACTCCACTGGGGAACTTTTTGAGTTCATAGTTGCTTGGCCAGCTTTTATAAACTCTTTAGTCTTCCATACAACCACAATAACTCAGAAAACCCAAAAATATTTCAGATTGGTATCTAATAAACATGGTAGTGTACCATAAAACCTTTTACCTCTTAAAAGGAGCTAAAAATTTCCACTTGGCGACTCCACAATCCTGAACAGACCTTAAGACTCCACTGGGAAGAACCCTCATCACTATATTATCCTTCAAAATCAGTCAGAGGACTATAGGATTGAAATTTGTGTAAAACAGATTAGTTAACCTCTCAAAGATTGTCATACCTGGTTGAAATTTCCTTGTTATTTGGGTCTAAAAAATATAGCATAGTGGCTCCTAGAAAGATTCACACTAGAGGCCATCCTGACCCAGATCCACCTGAAATAGTTGATGACCCAGAAAGCATCCTTTGGAAGTCTCCTAGGATTAAATTATCAACTGTTTTCAGATCACCCTTGAGAGCTAATTCTGTCCCAGAAAATCTTTCAGCTCTACAACAATCACAAGATGACCTAGTAAATCCCTTTAGAACCAGGTCTCTTGGCGATTTAGATCAATTAGATTCTGAGTCTTCACTTTCATCTCCTGAGACAAGTGAACATCCTGGTGGTAGAGAAACCACACCTCCTGACTTACATTTCCTTAACAACCTAGGTCTCTCTCATCCAAGATCAGCTCAGCAATCTATTCCTGGTCCATCAACTTCCACTCACCCTATATCCACTGTCCAAACCACTCCACTCTAGCCTACGGTCCCTCTTGTAAATCCACCTCCACCACCTGCCATGGCTGCATGGTATGCTCCTTTAGTCCTTCCTGTACCCCTAGTCAATCTTCCACGGGACTATCAGTCCAAAATTCCATTATATGATGATAACAATGCTACAACTGCATCACAACATGTGGATAAGATGAATGACTACTTTGATAGAAATGAAATTGATAATGATTCTGTCAAGCTTAGATTGTTTGCTCAAAGTCTGGGGGGAGAAGTAAGAAAATGGTTCAAAGGTCTAGCCCCCCATAGTATCAATGATCTCCAAGCCTTCCATCAAACATTCTTAAACAAATGGGAAGTAAAGAAGAATCCCCTTCAAATCCTTACTGATTACAACAACCTCCATAGAAACACTGGGGAAAGTGTACAAGCTTATTGTACTAGATTCAACAGTATCTATAATGCACTTCCCCCAGAACTAAAGCCTCCACAGGGCTCAGCTTTAAACAAGTTTCCTGAAGGGTTTGACTCTGACATGACCTATTCGCTAAGAGAAAGAGACTTTGCAACTCTTGAAGATATGCAAAGGGGTGCTCTTTCTGTGGAAGTCAATTTAATGGAGAAGAGAGCAAGAATGAAGGCTGAGAAGAGAGTATCGTTTAGAGAGGAGTCCACACCTTCCACTTCAAACTCAAAAATGGAGAAAATGATGGAGGAAATGATGAAGAAAATGAGCATTCTTGAGAGAACACAAGCCAGTCAAAACCAAACTGCCTCTCAGAACAGAAACCAAAACCAAGGTCAAAATTTTAGAAGAAATCAACCTCCAAACCGACCTAGGGAAGATGACCAACAGATCACCCCTCCCTTTCATCAAAACTTTTTAAGTGAGGTTGAGGAAACAGATAAGATAACAGAGGAAGAGGATGTCAACATGCTACGGGTAGATAATGATGACTGTGAGATTCATTATGATAGAACACAAGGTCTATATACACCTTATGATAACACAAGATATGATGATGAAAATTATTATCAAGACATGGAAAATGTTGTCATAGAGTCTCAAAAAGAATATGACCTTAGAAGAAAAACCAGTCAACAAACCCCCAACTCCAAAACCTCTGACAAATCTTCACAAAACAGCCCTGTAACTAAGCCTAAAGTTGTCAAACAGAAGGATAAAAGAGTGACTGTGAATTCTGATAAAGGTAAAGAGAAAAGCACTCAAAACAATGAAAAACAAAGTACGGACACTGGTAGTACTAACATCTCAGCTAGTACTCCTGTGAAAACCATTTTGTCAAGTGTAAATAGAACAAGTCGGAAAACTGATGTTGCTGAGAAATTGACCGCTAATAAGACTGAAACTAGCACTTTAAAGAGTCAAATTCCTTTCAGCCTAGAGCAGGAAATTTCAAAGATCAAAATCTCTATTCCTTTGACTGAGTTAGCTACCCAGCATGAATATAGAGCCCAAATTCTGAAGGCTTTAAATATTGAGGATAGTAATGACACAGTCAATTTTAATGATGACCACCCAGAGCTTATTTTTGGTCCTAAAATTGAAGGTAAATTTCAAGAAGGGGTAGTGCCCCCTTTCTTTGTCAGCCTAAATGTCCATGAAAAAATCTTGCATAATGCTATGCATGACTCTGGAGCCTCACACAACCTTATGCCAAAAGTGATAATGGAAAGGCTAGGGCTAGAAATAACTCGACCTTACAAGGACTTATATTCTTTTGACTCTAGCAGAGTGAAATGCCTTGGCCTAATCAAAGACCTGTGTGTGAGTTTGACTCAAATCCCAGCCAAGTGCATGGTTATGGATGTTGTAGTGGCTGATGTGCCCCCTAAGTATGGCATGTTGTTATCAAGATCATGGGGTGCCAAGCTGCAAGGTACAATGCAGATGGATGGAACATATGCTTCTATCCCTGTCTTTAGCCAGCTTAGAAGACTATACAGAGAGGCACACTTGAAATTCATGGTCAGTAGCCCAGAGAAGCCTGAGAATTCCCCCATTTCTTCTGTCCATACTGACCTGGATTCATTTATCCTTTATAATGACAAACCTTCAAATAAGCCAGAGCTAGAAGACAACGACTCAGCCGAATGGTTAGAAACCCCAAATCTAGAAATGAATGCACTTCTAGAGACGGAAGAAAACGAGATAGAAACCTTCGAACAGTGCGTTGAAACAACCCACCCGAATGAACATAGCCAAGATGGAAAACAACAGACTACCCCTCTACTTCAACTCCATGAAAATCTTGAAGAACAAGATCCAACACAACATCTTCTGGATCTCAGAATAGAACATAGTGTTGACACACTTACGGAATCAGTCACTTTAACAGGATTGATTGCCGATGGCGAGAAAGATAAACACAACTCAGAAATGTCAAAACAGTTTGATACATGTCAAGGCATTAGTAAACCAAACAAAGATCTTGAGCCATGGGACATCTGCCCATCGCCCTTAAAACTTGAAAATCAAGACAACAACCTTCAACACAACGAAAAACCTGAGAACTCGAAACCAATTCAACTAAGTGCCGATTTTCAACAACAATCAGAGAGCACATTAGTTGACGAGGGCACTAACTAGGATGAAACCAAAAACGGTCCTCTGTGGACTATGTACTTTGACGGGTCATGCACTAAGAGCACTGCTGGTGTGGGTGTCTGGATTATTAACACTGAAAACAATCACACAGAATGCATTTCCTGCAAATTAAACTTTCAGTGTTCTAACAACATCGCCGAGTATGAAGCTCTTATCTTAGGCTTGCATCTATTGAAAAAGTTAGGAGCCAGAAGAATCAATGTCCATGGGGATTCATAATTAGTGATTAGGCAAGTCAATGGGGAGTATAATGCAAACCATCCCAGACTTAGAGCCTATCGAAACGATGTCATCGACCTTTTGAAAACTTTTGAGAAGTCCAAATTGATTTTTGTCCCAAGAAAACGAAATATTGCCGCACACAATTTAGCCTTTGCCGCTGGGACATGCTTAGCCCCATATGAAATTAAAGACTGCACAACTCAGATGAAATTTAGACTAGCTGGGCCTGATAATAAAAAATATTGGCAGGCTTTTGAGGACGACAAACAGATAGAGGATTTCGTGCTGGGCAGGAATGAGTTTGAATCATCTGATTCAGATTCTAAATCCGATGAAGACTGCCTAAATGAACAACCCCCTAAAGAAGAAGAACCATCTCGTCCCGTGGAAATCAACATGTTAACTAACAAACTCGAAACTCATACTAAAGAATACGAGGACACAGAAAATGAAGACATTGAGGTATTGTCAGCAAAGGATAAGAACATACCTAGGGGGCTAGCACCATTAGAAGACCTGTTTGATTTTAACGACGTGGAAAAAAAACCCACAGTGGAATATACAGAGTCTGAGGTCGAAGAACGCAACATAGGCACTGAAGATCAGCCCAAAATGATTAAATTAGCTAGGTCCTTGCCGTCAGACATCAAAAAGAAATACATTGACTTTTTTAAAGACTTTGTCGATGTGTTTGCCTGGAGCTATCAAGACTTAAAAGCCTACGATACAGAGATCATCCAGCATAAGATTCCTTTGAGAGAAAAAAAAAAAGCCCTTTAAGCAAAAACTGCGTCGGATTAATCCGATACAACTGCCTCTAGTGGAAAAGGAAATCAAGAAAATGTATGAGGCAGGAATCATTGTGCCTGTGAGGTTTTCAGATTGGGTTTCTAATCTTGTAGTTGTGAGGAAAAAGACAGGAGAAATAAGACTCTACATTGATTTCAGAAACCTTAACAGAGCCTCACTAAAAGACAATTATCCTCTGCCCAAAATGGAACACATTCTACAGAAGGTAGTTGGTTCAAAGAGGATTTCTCTATTAGATGGTTTTTCAGGATATAACCAAGTTTTAGTACTCCCATAAGACCAACTCAAAACATCTTTCACCACTCCTTGGGGCACTTTCATGTATGTGAAGATGCCTTTTGGACTAATGAATGCTGGGGCCACTTTCCAAAGGGCCATGGACATTGCATTTTCAGAGGAAATAGGGCACTTCATTGTAATTTACCTTGATGACATAACAGTTTATTCCAAAACCGATGAAGAGCACCTTAAACATCTAAAGAAGGTCTTTGAAAAATGCAGGAGATTTGGGCTATCTTTAAATCCCAGAAAGACAGTATTTGGCCTACAAGAGGGTAAACTCCTTGGCCATATTATATCGGAAAAGGGAATTAAAATAGATCCAAAAAGAGTTGAGGGAATACTATAGATTAGCCACCCAAGGAACATAAAAGAACTGCAGTCCTTTATTGGAAAGATTAACTTCTTGAGGAGGTTTATTCCCAACTTAGCAGAGCTCCTTAGGAACATGACTAATATGCTCAGAAAGAGTGTAGGAGTAAAATGGACTGTAGAAGCCAAAAAATCCTTTGAATTGGTAAAACATGCACTCGCCCGGGCACCAGTCTTGATCAACCCAGACTTTTCAAAAGATTTCCTTATTTTTTCCTTTGCCTCAGAACATACAGTGGCTGCGGTCATATTGCAGAAAAACTCAGAGGGACAGGAACAACCTATTGCTTTTTTCAGTAAGGCTTTAAGAGATGCACCCTTGAAATATAACATAATGGAAAAACAAGCCTATGCTTTGGTAAAGGCCTTAAAGGACTTCAGGGTGTATATTCTTCATTCCCACACCATTGCTTATGTGCCTAACATAGTGGTAAAAGACATCCTGTCTCAAGACCCAGATGGAAAGAGGGGCAAATGGATTGCTACAATCCTAGAGTATGATTTGGAGATCAAACCCACAAAACTCTTTAAAGGTCAGGGCTTAGCTCAATTAATGGCTGAATCCAATCTTCAAGCCCTTGACATAAACATGATATATGCCTTGGATGAACAAGAAGAGTTACCTGCTCCCACTGTGGAGGAGCAGTTCCAAAACTCACCTTGGTATGCTGACATTTTGTATATACTTACCAATCTTAACACTCCTCCTGATTTATCAAAAACAAAGGAAAGGTTTTTAAAGTTGAAAGCTAGGAACTATTGCATTTTAAATGAATGTTTGTATTGGAAAAATGCTAATGGTTTATTACTTAAATGTTTGCCTGAAGTGGATGCAGAGAGGATCAAGCATGAATTCCATGAGGGAGAGTGTGGAGGTCATCTCTACTGGAAAACCACAGCCAATAAAATCCTTAGAGCTGGCTATTACTGGCCCACCCTCTTCCAAGATATCTATAAAATGATAGTTGCCTGTCATAAATGCCAAATCTTCGAGGGAAAAAGAAAACTCCTTCCCTTACCATTACAACCTATCATTGTTGAAGCTCCTTTCCGACAATGGGGCCTAGATTTCATAGGAGAAATCCATCCTGCTTCATCTGCCCAACACAAATGGATTCTCACAACCATTGATTACTTCACAAAATGGAAAGAGGCCATCCCTTCTAGGAATGCCATAGATTCTGTCATTATAAAATTTCTTGAAGACCAGCTCCTGTCTAGATTTGGTTGTCCTAGAAAGATTATTACTGATAATGCTGCTGCATTTTGTTCCAAAAAGATGATTGATTTTTTTCACAAGTATCAGATTACACTTGGTCATTCTACTACTTACTATCCTCAAGGTAATGGGTTAGCTGAATCATCAAATAAAAGTTTGGTGACCATCATCAAGAAGATGCTGGAGGAAAATAAAAAATCATGGCATAAAAAGTTGGTGCATGCTCTGTGGGCAGACACGTTGACCACAAAGAAATCCATTGGAATGTCCCCTTACCAACTTGTTTATGGAATAGACGCAGTATTTCCTACCAGCCTGGGTGTACCAGTGATAAAATTAGTCCAAGAAATACAGTCAGAAGAAGACAGCATGATAAGGAGGATCAATGAGACAATACATCTCCAGCGAACAAGAGAGGAGGTTTACAACAGAGCTCAAAAGGTGCAAGAAAATATAAAGAAGTTGTTTGACAAAAGAACAAAGGCTTGTGATTTTAGCATCGGAGATAAGGTACTCAGATGGGACTCCAGAAGAGAGGAGAAGGGCAAACATGGCAAGTTTGATAGTTTGTGGCAAGGTCCTTACATCATTCAGTCCACCATTGATCCTAATGCCTATTTTCTGCAAGAGCTAGATGGCACAGATCTGTTTGGGGGTCTTGTCAATGTCAGGGTCCTTAAGCATTACTACTGCTGAGTTCAATTTTGAATTTTTCATTTCCATTGTAAATATCATTGCTTTATTCAGTTTCACAAAAAGAAAAAAAAATACAAAATACAAAAACAAAGAAAAGAAAGAAAAGAGGGCAGATTGTAAAAACAAGAAAGGCATAGCCCCATGCCAAAAAAGAGAAACTAATCCTGAAAGTGTGCAAGCTCAAATGCCACTCCTAAAAAAAAACACACTCCTAGTTAGTCAAACAGTCTAATCTTGGCTAACTAGTTTTAAATTTACTGCTGATAGAATAGTGAATTTGATTTTCCAAACTGTTTAACCTTGGCTTATCAGTAGATAGATTAGGACAGAAATGAACGGTTCAAACAAGCCCAAAACCTGAACCTAAAGTTTCCAAGCAAGAGATGACTCAAATTTGTTTTATTTTTCTGAGTCATAAAGATGTAAATCTGGTTCTAATCAGCTCAAAATCTGAACCAGAAAGAAAGAAAGAACAGCTCAAACAAATTCCAAAGCATTTGTAAAAAGATGGAGGAGGCTGGCACAGAAATTTCAGGTCTTAAACTTGAGTTTTGTTTAAATTCAGCTGAAAATAAATATCTATGTGCAGCTTGTTTTCCATGCCATAGATCACAGCAAGTCAGACTGTTTAATCTTGACTTGACTGTTTTTAAATTTCTATTTTAGAATGTAGAGAATGAGATCTGTTGGATAGTTTAATCCCAACAGATAGTAGGTTAGGTAGAGAATCATATGAACTCAACTGTTTAATCTAAGTCCATGGAGAAATAAGGAGTAGACTTAGATTAGTTTTCCTGTTTTCAAAAGAAATAAATGTTGTAAAAGGTTTTCCAATCCAAGTGCACTCTGAATGAAGAAAAAATGTTAGATCGGTAGGACTGGGTAGGTAGAAAATTTTTGTTGATGAAGATCCATTGTTTTTTCAATGCTGCTAATATCTTTTCAGAAAGATCATCCCAGCAAGGAAGGGCGGCCCAATGGAATAGGCACAGATCAGCATCCCAGAGAACTTAATGGATGAGGCAACTAATCAACCTCCCAAAATGCAGGTCTGAAGTTCTTGCTGCCTTCAAGAAAGCACCATCCCCAAGTGGAGCCACTGTTGGCCACCTATAAAATTTGTTCTACCAAAAGGTGGCCAAAACATGGTTTAGTCTTCAAGAAACAGTTTCCTGGTCAAATGTTATCTCTTGAAGCCTGTGGAAGATCTCATGTTCATGTCTCAAGGTTTTCACTGTTATTTCTCAGAAACTCAAAATTCTGCTAAAAATTCCATGAGAAAGACTGCTCCAAAATCCCTATCTATTCTTTTCCTCCTCTCTGAAAATAACCTTCATTTGTTTCCCTTTTTCTCCATAAAACTCCTTTGTTTTCCATTTTCCTCATTTTTCCCTTCATAAAATTGCCTTTGCAGGTTTTTAAACTCCTTTTGAACTCTGTCGAAACCCTCAGAAACCTTTGAAAACCACTGAAAATCTGTGTAAAAACCCATTTCTGTATTAAGGGTTTAAGCCCCTTGGGCTGAGTTTCCAAACCACTTTCCCCATATGCCCTTGTCATAAAAACCAAGCGCCGAACTCTTATAGCGCTAATCGCATCGGAAAGATTCAAGTATGCATGTATTTTGTGCCATTTCAAAACTCCGATTGCGATCAGCCCCTTTGTTATATAAAGCCTCGGGCCCATTGTGTTCCATATATCCAAAGGCCCCGCAATCGGGCGCCCAACCATTTCATATATAAATATTTCCACCCCGATCCATTAAAAACCTTTCTTTTTAAACTTTGGTTTTTTCATAAAGTGTAAAGGTTTCCGCCGGGACAAATTTGAAAAGATATTGACCGTTGATCTTAAAGTTGATCAACGGCCAGCGCATAATCGCAAAGTTTCAATCGCATCCCCTTTTTCGTGCCCCCCGATTGCGATTTCTCCGATCAAATCCTAGTCGTCCATCTCCTTGTTGATCGGACGGACAACGCTCAATCGCATCGCAAGTTTCAATCACATCCCCTTTTCCGCGCCCCCCGATTACGATTGCTCCGATCAAATCCTAGCCGTCCATCTCCCTGTTGATCGGACGGACAATGCTCAATCGCATCGCAAGTTTCAATCGCATCCCCTTTGTGTGACCCGCCGATTACGATCCTCCGATTAAATCTGGACCGTCCACGTGTCCCAATCAGACGGCCCAGATCTTTTCCCACATTACACCATCGCCCTCCGCCTCTACCAAAGTGTTTTTAAAACCGATCCCCACTGTTGATCATCGCGCGATCGACGGTTCTGTTTAATTCTTCCTCCCGCGTCATTTAAAACTCCTCTCGGTTAATCTCCACCATTGGATGATGCCATCCAGCGGTCCTGCTCTCTTCCTACGCCTCTGAAGCAGTTAACCCAAAAAAAAACGCAGGATTTCCTAATTGTTTTTTGTGTTTTGCAGGGTTTGAAGGTTTCTTCGTTATTTTCGAAAGAATGCAGAAGCCGAGGGTGACGATCCTCCAGCCTATGATAAATCAATTACAAATCATTCACAGGGTTTAAATTTACATTTGATCAATGAAATCATGGCCCATTGATTCCATTCAACGCTATACAGCCCTGCACACCAGAAAATTCAGTTAAATTGCGCACCGTTAAAGAGTATCAGTGCCGAAGAAAAAATATACAAGAAACAGGACGTTTGAAGACCAAAACACAGATTTCAAGTTAATTAAAGGTGTTTTGGGAACGATGAAGACATTTTTCAAGCTGAGAAAGCCTCCACCGCCATAAAAAGAGGCTAATTGAACCCTCCATAGCTCCAAAGGACACCAACAACCTCGCAGAAATTAAAGATCGCTGAACAATTAATGCAAATCAAAGAATCTTATCTCTAATTGTCAGAAAAACCATTCTGAAAGTTGAAGAACAGTCGGGAAGCAGGTCTTTTCAATCATTTGGCCTCGAATGACACAAACAGAGTTATGAAGTAGAGTTATAAACGATTATATTCCCACCTTATGCCTTGCCTGGTTCCCAAAGGCCAGGAACTGCATTTATTGCATAATTGATAATACTTGACTCCTGGGAAATCCTCCCACCTATTCATTCTTCTATAAATATCACTATAGAAGATGAGAAAACGTTGGTCTCTGGACATCTGAATGCATGTAATAGTTATTCTGAAGCTACTGATGCCCTGTCTTGTAACTGAAAGATACACAAGCTGATATGAGAATTTCAAAGCTGTAGAGACCCACCGGGCTCGCTGATTGCAACTGGTTTGAACATCAATACAAGTTGCTGATTCATGGAATCCTCAATTATGTCAATGGTGATGTGCTTCTTACTGTTAATTGTTATTTTGCTTAACGTTTTCACTCTGTTCACTTTCTCTGATAAAGCGCATCAAACGTAGAGTTAGGATATACTCTCCACGGTACCCTACTCTTACTGAAAGCTTACTTCTATGTTTTCTTCATTTGAATGTTCTCTTTGAAGAGTATATTAATGCAGGTTAGTTTAAAAGTACTTCCCTGATCTAGATTTCTCTTTGTGATTATCATCTGTGTTTCCTTATTGAATATGCTGAAAGCAGGCTAGTTTAAAAGCACTTACCTGATCTTAAGCAGTTCGAACTATTTTGTTTAAATGTTTCTGATTGAAAGTACTTCAATGCAGGCTAGTTTAAAAGCACTTACCTGATCAACAGAAATAATTTTATGTTTTCCCTTTAAGTACATGTTGAAAGCAAGCTAGTTTAAAAGTACTTACTTGATCTTAAATTGTGCTTTTTTCTTCATTTTTGTTTGGTTTTTCACTTCCTATCTGTTTCATTCCATAAAATCACTTTAAGAGATCCTTTGATATAAGTAACTTGCCCCATCGATCCTTCTTGAATTTTTCTGTCCAATTAAATCCTCCTATGACTCCATAGCCCAATGGGTTAAAACTGTCTTTGCCCTTTTCTGTCAGCTGAATCATTCCTTCATTTGCAGACATCTTCACGCTTTATTTTGAACTGCCTTTCATCTTCATCATGTCTTTGCCCAACCAAAAATAAAAAAATCAAACCCATGCTCTTCATAAATAGCCTAATATCACAATTTCAGCCTTTGAATATCACATCTTTTAACTCATTTATAGAGAGATCTTTTAACTTGCCGAGAAGTGGCGAGAAAGGGCTATGAAAGAATTGGAAAGACAACAAGGAAAAGGGAAATAAAAGGGAGAGGTGCCTCAAACGATGAAGCAGATGGAAGGTCAGACGGATTCCCAGGATATAGGGGGGACCACCAAGGAAGTGCGGCAAGTGTATAGGAGCCCAGCCCCAGCAGAAAAGGGAAAGGAGTATGACAGAAATGACGCACACCCCAAGGAGACATCTGATGTAGAGTTGCATGTTGCGATGGAGTAGCTATTCCGAGAAAGGCTGGCACCCATAATCCCAGGTAACTCTATTCCCCAAAGCTCAAGTAGCTCTAATCCTGACCTTCCCCTGGTACTCTATCAGCCACTGAGTGAAATATTTGTTAAGTTACGGGAATTAAGTAAGCCAAGTAGCATTCAGTCCACAACAGTAATAAACTCTAGCAACCGTACTAGTACTACCATTTCATAGTCGGGAGTAAGGGATTTTTTCTAGTAAGCCCCACACAAGGAAACATAGCAGGATCATTTAATCAGTACCCAGAGTTTTCAGGGAGGGGTAATGACGATGTGGAGAAACACTGGTAACTCTGTGAAGCCATATGGAGGGCTCAACAGACACCAGACACATGTAAGTTGGTATAATTTCAAACTACTCTATGGGAGAGAGCCCTATGCTGGTTTATAAAGTGGTCTGAGACTCATCAGAATCCAACATTATACGATGTAAAAAGGGATTTTGTGAAAGAGTTCAAATTACCCTAAACAGATCAGCAGGGTTTATCCGAGATGTGGGAGATCAAACAGCGAGAAGGGGAAACTACATGGGATCTGATAAGGAGATTCAAGGATGCGGTTGGAAAAACCAGCTACCCGATCGATCCCAACCACCAAAGGGATTGGTTTATCAAGGCCCTTCTCCAACTGATAAGGACCCTGCTGACACATCAAAATATCGAGACGTTGCAAGATGCATTAGAATAGGCCATGAAGATAGAGGCCATGGTGGGATACCTGCAAGATTTTAGAGGAGGAGCATCAGCTCAGGACCCTTCCATACTGGGACTATAGCATCAAATAGCTAGCTTGACAGAAAAACTAAAGGAAATTCAACCCGCGTGTCCAGTGAGGCCAAATGTATGGTGTACACATTGTCTAATGGAAAAACATGTGTAATCGAATGTCCTCAATTACAAAGCCAAAACGTGGGAACACCAGCAACAGGGGCACCAAGAGCTCCACCAGTAGGAGGGGTTGCGCAAATAAATACCCAAGGATTATATTCGCCACAACAACCATACACGGGGTTCCTCGGGCAACAAAATTCAGCAACGACTGAGTATTGTGAGGTCTGCAAAAGCATGGGCCACTCACCCCATCTATGCCCCATACTGAAAAAGTACTCCAATGTCCCGAACAATGTATACTATGAGTTATGTGCATCTACCACGCATAACACAAAGTAGTGCAGAGCTCTAGATGCTTTGGTAGAACGGTTAGACAAACCTTCATATAGAGAGAACGAGGCTCCTAGAGGACGAGGAGGAGGCATAAGAGGAGGCCAAGCGGGAGGAAGAGGACCAGTATGATGATACAATTGTGACCAAGAGGGCCATGTGACTAGGGAATTTCCACTTCCTAGAAGACCTTGGTGTTCTCAGGGCAGGGTTAATATGCACGCAACAAAAGACTGCCCAGAGCTCATCAAAATATGGGAAGAAAGGGCAGACAAAGAGGAACAAATCTAGTAAATTCCAAGCCAAGAATAATCGAGGCTCAAACCATGTAGAGCGTAGCTATAGTGATGCAGGGAGGAAAACGAACCGGGGAAGATGCACAAAGAATGGACTCGATAAAACTAGTAAGACCAATATCTCCAAAGCCAACATTCAAGCCATAGAAACAGAAGCAATTCTTTCAAGAGGCAGAAAAAGCATTTTCCCAACTTAGGGGAAGCAAAGGAATTGAAATGCCCCGACCAAAGGAAGAGGATGAAAACGAATCCAATACAGGCACTACAATCGAAGAATGGTTCCTTCTATTTCTAAAAATTGTTAACAATGCACCCATGCTGGAACAATTAAAACAGAATCTAGAAAGGGTAGTGCAGAAGACGACGGATCCAGGGGAATCATCTGGCACAACACATAAATATATACAAAGAGTGAAGAGAAATAATAGAAGGATAGGAAAAGATTTACGAGTGAATACTCAAGTCGCGGGATTCCAAATAAAGGACACAATGCTTAATCTAGGGTCTGACGTAAATATCTTGCCTAGAAAAATGTGGGAAGCGTTAGGGAAACCAAGACTAACATACTCACTAATTCAACTCTGTATGGAAAACTAGTACTGCATTGTGCCCATAGGTAGGATGGAGGAGGTCGAAGTCAACGTTGTGGGAATAAAGACATACACGTACTTTGAGGTCATTGACATTATAGGAGACAAATATCCCTATCCAGCATTATTGGGGATTGAGTGGGCTTTTGAAAACTATGCAGTAATAGATTTAAAGAAGGAACTGATGATCTTTGAGGACGAAGAGGTCAGAGTCACCCAGCCGCTCGACCCATATCAAGGTCCCTGATACACAGAGTCTGTTGATAACAGATAAGATGCTCAGCTTCTCGACCATATTTATCAAATGACTACAGGAAAAAGGGAATATTACATCAACCCGACGATGAGAGGATTGGTGAGCTGGAGGAGCATTCAAAGCTCAGATCTAGGCTCAAAGATAGCTTGGGAGGATTGGCAACAAGGGGGATATGAGACCAACACAAGGAGATGTGCCTCCATTAGAAGAATCAATTGGATCAGGACTGAGGTAAGAGGTTACCCAACCTTGTCCGATCTGAACACTGTAAATACTTTCATGCTCACAACAGAAGACAATGTACCAGAGGATCAGAGGATCCCGCTCATGGATGTGGCCTTGCAATCCATGGTTGCAAGATGGTGGAAAAACCACCGTGACTCACTGTCGTGATGGGACAGAATTTCAGTAGCACTGAAAGCCAGGTTCAAGGGTGAAGGACCCCAATGCACTCGAAAGTTCCAGGGGAATTTAGACCCTGAAAAACATTTGAAGAAGTGTGAAGATAAATGGAAAACTGCAGGATACCTGCATGAGCTATGGGTCCACAAATTTATACACTCCCTCGATAGGATTCCACATGCTTGGTACCTAATGGAGGAGAGGAAAAGGGGAACTGGCACTTGGCAAGAAGTTACGAAGAAGTTTATAGAGTGCTTCTTATTTGAAGGAAAGACAGATATAGTTACCCAACCGGTATAGGCCATTAAAAAGTACTGTCCTTCCCAGAGAATCAGGAGGAGGACGAGCAACCACTCTCGAACAAAAACATCCAGCAGTCAGTAGCATGCGAGAAATAAACAATAAAATGGATGATGATAATCTAGAGGGACTTCGACATTTATACTTTGAAGAAACAGAGGGAGAATGGAATATTCAGGAAAACTTGACAACCAAGGGAATTCATTTGCTCCCCCTCAAAGCTAAGAAAATGAATATTGGGACCGAAGAGAAGCCCAAACTAGCATTTATCAGGGACTACTGGGATGCTTAGGTGACTAAGGAAATATTTAGTCTACTACAGGAATATGAGGACTTGCTTCTGTCGTCCGTAGCTGACTAGAAGGGAATCAAAGGGGACCTGGGAGAAATGCATATAATACTAAATCCTAATTCAAGACCAATCAAACACAGGCTCTATCGATTGAATCCAAGGGTAAAGGAAAAGGTTAAAGCGGAAATCAACAAGATGATGAAGGCAGGGTTGATATTCCCAATGGAGGAAGCAGAATGGATAAGTCCCATATTTATACAGTGAAAAAAGGATAAGGCATAAATCCGAGTCTGTGTTGATTATAGAAGTTTGAATAATGCCTATATACAAGACCCATTCCCCATCTCGTTCAGTGATGAAGTCCTAGACAATGTTGCACGGAATGAAGCATATTATTTTACAGATGGATTCTCAGGGTACCATCAAGTCAGGATAGCTGAGGAAGATAAGAAAAATACAACCTTCACCACCGAATGGGGCTCCTTCGCATACCACGTAATGCCATTCGGCTTGAAAAATGCGCCAGCAGTATTTTCGCGCATTGTCATAGTGGCATTCCGCGACTATATCCACAAATTCCTAGAGGTCTATATGGACGATGAGACCATATACAGCCTGTTGAAAGACCATGCCATGCTACTGAGAATTATGTTTGATAGGTGTAGATAGCTAAAGATCTCATTGAACCTAAAGAAGTGCATCTTTGCGGTGCTGTTTGGAACATTGCTCGGACACGTTGTATGCAAACAAGGAGTCTGCGTAGATCCAGCAAAGGTAGCGGTCATAATCAACATGGAATCTCTAGAAACTGTGAAAAAATTGAGGTCACTATTAGGCCATACAGGTTATTACAGGAAATTCATCTGGAACTACGTGAAGATAACAACCCCATTGGAGAAGTTGTTACATAAATCAGAAAAATTTAACTGGACAGAAAGTTGTGCAAAGACCCTAGATACCTTGAAGGAAAAATTGGCAAGTGCACATATATTGGTTCATCCAGATTGGGACAAAAAATTTCATGTCCACATTGATGCTTCAAGCATCACACTCGAAGCGGTTCTAGCCCAACCAAGGGACACTACAGTTGATCACCCAGTGTACTTCGCAAGTCGGAAACTATCAACAGTGGAATGGAACTACACCACGATAGAAAAGGAAGCACTAGCAATGGTGTACTCCCTCCAAAAGTTGTGCCACTACCTGCTAGGAGGAATGTTCAAGTTTTTTATAGACCATTCAGCTCTAAAATATCTAGTGAACAAAATGGTTTTGGAGTGAAGGATATGCAGATGGCTCCTACTCTTTCAAGAATTCACCTTCAAGGTGATAGTCAAACTTAGGCGATTGAACGTGGGACCAGACCACCTATCAAGGCTCAAAACCGGAGAAAATGAAGGATCTCTAGATGATCAGCTACCAGACGCTGATCTTTTCAGGGTAGAAGCCATCCCAGAGTACCTAGATTAGATCGTGACCTACCTAACCACAGGACAGTGCCCAAAGGAATATACCGCAATGCAGAAGAAACACCTAGTAGTCTAGGCTGTAGAATACCAAATCATCATAGGAAACTTGTACAAAATGGGGTTGGACCAGATCTTATGAAGATGTGTCCTGGACCACGATAGGGAGGCCATACTATGGGAGTGCCACTCTGGAGTTGCAGGAGGACATGTAGGAGACAAATCGATGGCTAGAAAAGTACTATGGGCGGGATTATGGTGGCCGATGATACACATTGACAGTAAGGAGTTCGTAAAGAAATGTGATGTTAGTCAGAGAACAAGACATCCATCACATAGAGATGAGCTTCCACTACACCTAATAAAAGCACTACAACCATTCTAGAAATGGACAGTTGATTTTATAGGCCCGATTGCACCTGTGGAAAGAAACTCGTAGGCCTAGTATATCATCACCGCAACCGACTATTTGACAAGATAGGTAGAGGAAATGCTCGTGAAGGACTGCACAACCAAGATAGCGGCACGGTTCATATTTGAGAACATAATCAGTCGATTTGGTTGCCCAAAAAGTTTGACCAGTGATCAGGGTACGCATTTCGTCAATGCCACCATTAAATCCCTGCTCGAAAGCTTTATGGTACAGCATCACAGGAGCCACCCCTATCACCCACATGCTAATGGCATGGTAGAGGCATTCAACAAAATCCTCGAAAAAGGATTAACAAAAATCTGCAATGCTCAACGAGATGACTAGGATGAATGTATACCAGCAGCTTTGTGGGCATACGAGATGATTGTCAAGATACTCAATAAGAAAACGTTGTTCCAAATTGTGTACGGAAGAGAGGTCGTAGTACCAGTAGAGTTTGAAATACCCAGCCTCCTAATCGCAACCTCACTCCAGCTATCAAAAGAAGAATCCCTGAAGGATAGATACAGGAGCTGTAGGGGCTGGAAGAAGACAAGTTTTTAGCAGAATTCCACCAAACTATCCAAAAGGAGAGACAAAAAGCGTGGCACAACCGCCACATCAAACACAAAACTTTCAAGGTTGGTGGAAAAGTTTTACTATATGATAGTAGGTACCAAAGGTTTCCAGGAAAACTGCAAATGAATTGGCAAGGACCATATCATGTAATCGAAATCAAAGAGTCTGAAGAAGTTCGCTTAGCACAACTAGATGGCCAAATACTGCCAGGATGGGTGAACGGCGAATGCCTTAAACCCTACCATGAGTAATTCTGCATTTTTTTTTCAAATAAGATCTTGCAACCGAGAGAATTCAATAGGGTAGAGTAGGCTAGAATAGATCGAGTCAATAACTCTCTTGCACCCAAGAAGAGCTTATATAGGATTCCCAATAAAGATACTTCATAGCATAAGGAAAATTCACTGTTGCGTTGCAGAGACCACAGCGCAACCGATTGTGGTCGGGGGGATCAGGTCCAATGTGTCAGCCACGTCAGAAGGAAAAGCGTGTCAAGCATCATTCCATCATCATTACTCATAGTACCCATGTTAAGCCATAGGATTACTGAGATTTGAAAAATAATTTCCATAATTAGCATCACCCATACTGTAATAAATTTTCCATAATAAGCCATAACCATCACTTTTCACGTCTACCCATACGCCAAAACCACAGTCAGCTTTGTCAGAACCCACCTCAGCCCAGTAAATAATCGCATGATTATAGCCACGGGGAAAGGCAAGGAAAATTAATTAGTTATGGGTTCTTATCAACCTCTTGTGTGCTGGTTACTTACATAACATGCATGACAGAAAGCGCGAGAATGCCTGAGAAGTCCGAGTTAGAATCAGAAACAACAAATGCAGCAAGGGAAACATCGCCAGAGAAAGAACAAGGAAGGAGTCAAGAAGTAGGGATCCATAAGGGAAGGGGAGGAATAGTGCTGCAAGTGTATCAAAGGAGATCAAAGATGACCAGGGTAGTGCCAGCAGTCGTTGAGCATGGGCTCAATGAGAGGATTCACAAGATGGAATCCCTGGTAGGCAAATACAACAGTGCATCGTTGATTGATAACGATCTCATAAACTCTTTCCAATTCCCTGTAATTAAGAAACAAGGCTACACAGATAATTATGCAACAGAGGCAGGACAACAAGCACAAAGAGTACTTCTAGAGTTCAGAGGTGTGCAAAAATCCACCATACTAAACCTACAGAACCTTCTAGTGTTTGGTACTACGCGAGCTGCAATGAAATGCACCAAGTTTTTACTAAGCAGAATTCACAATGGGTTGCTCTAGCTAGGAATATAGATCCCAATTCATGTTGAAGGCATTCATATATCGGGTTGTCACAGGAGGGGAGAGAAGTCTCTACAGCTTTCCAGATGGTGTCCAAGAGAGCAAAGAAAGCCAGGGACATGGACTACTACAAAAATTAAGACACCAAGAGAGGGGTAAAAGGAGCTAAGATAGACTTAATCCACAACCTGGTGATCAAGTTTGCGTGTTACTTTATCGCAAGAAAAACAATGAGAAATTATACAAAAGGGGAATAAACGCTACACACTATCTCAGTTGCAGAGCATCGTCTCCAGGGGGCACAGTTGAACTGGTGCTCGTTTCTACTTAATGAATTGTTTGAAGCATGCTAGGAAAATTACAGGAGGGCAACGAGATTCATCTATAGGTACCTTGTCATGGCGTTGGCTATGTGGAAATGGACATTTCCAGGAATAAGGCAACCACTGGAAGTGGCGCCAGGCCAAACACTCGCAATGAAGTTCACACCCTGGAAAACATCGGGGGACCCCAGCTTGAAGGAGGTGAACGAGGAGGTGTTCAAGTTCTGGTACAGCCAGATGGTGGACGTCGCGATGAGCCAACAAAGAATTCCACAGACTCTGCGAGAAAAATATGTGGTGCAAATATGGTTTGGAGTTAACCATAAGTAGACTTACATCCAGCCAGCCTGCGTGCCGGAATCAAACTTCAAGATGAGGCCGTTGAAATTACAAATTTATGAGAATGATTTTCACACAAAGGTATGCTCATGGCCCGGGGTAGCAATGGAGATAAGAAGCAGAGTCTATATCTACTCATTCGATGGCATGTTGCCAGACCCGTTGCCGGGAGAGACAACAGAGGAAGCGATGGATAGGATGTCATGGCTACAACTAACTCCAATAATTGAGCAGCTAAATACCAAGGTACAGAGCTTTAACCGGGTGGTCCAAAATTTAACTCATGATTCTCCTGTGTTTCCTACATTTACATAATTTCAGGCAGCAAATGTTGCATCCTCTTCCATTCCAGTCCCCCTAGTCACCACCCTACCATTGGACTTGTTTACCTCACCACCAGTAGCCACCACATCTCTAGTCAGGAAATGTAAAGCCTCGAAGCCACCTGTAGCCACCCCTGTGGGAAGATCAAACACAACATATGAACACAGGGGTCCCAATCAGAGAAGAGCCTATAACAGAACCCCAGACGACTCAGGAGCTACCTCCCATAAACCCCTATTCTTTTCTCAACATCCGTATGTCACCTCCTCGCACTCACCAACCCTAATTCACCACCTCATTCACTTCCAAAGATCACCCATCTCGTACACCCTCCACATGAGCCACCATATCTGACCCAGTCAGGGTGTAAACTAAAAAAAATGGAGATGTCGAGACCGAGGTTAAATCGGGTACAGAAACGATACCCGAGGTCAAAAAAACCCTGGTTGGACCAAGTTATTTTTAGGAACTTTTAAGGCAAGACACATCTTTTGCTGAAGACGTAGCAACTCAAGCCAAAGAGCCGAAACCATTCTAGCAGGCAAGGCTGATACTTCAGCGAGTCCAACCCAATATAAGCATGGGTAACCCCAGTGGTCCAGTGCCACAACCAACTCAACCGCAGTCATCACAAGAGCACTCAGCAAGATCCATTGCCAGTAGTCAGCTGCTCCAAGAATGACAACCGAATCAAGATATATCTGGAGCCGAAAGTGTGCAGACCTGGGGAATGGCCCAATTTTACAATTTCATTCATAAGGTAGCACAGTAGGTAGAGGGGCTTCATAAAGAACTTTAGCAGAGGTTCGAGCAACAACAAGTATAGATTATCGCACTTACTGAATAGCGCGAATAGCTGAGAACTGAAAAAACCAAACTCCAGGGCCAACTGGACACGGTTACCAAGGTCTTCTAGGAACTCTGGCCCATGGTGACAGCCCACAACAATCAGATACCAAGTGACCTAGCGGAGGATGACATAGTTGGATGGTCCATTCAAGTTCGTGTGACTTGTTGGAATCTCAACAGAGAAAATAAGGAGCTGAGGGCCGCATTGGATGCTAGGCCTGCGCTACCGAACCCGGTCGTCATTTACGCAGAGAAAATCACAGAGCGACAAACCCAGATCATCGGGATGGAGGAAATCTTGAGCACTGCAGCCAAGGAGGCGTATGACCTACTGAATGGTCTACACAAATGCTCCACGTCTCTCGCTTTAAATTCATAGCTAGTTTCAGCAAAGCTATAGCAACTATCAAAACAGATTAAGGGGGCCACAGACCCAGACGAACTCGACCAATTGTATGCTAAAGCGGAGGAGCTTGAAGTCCTGATACAACAGATTGAGGAAAATTCAGCCACAATCAAACAAGCCCTACAGGAGGTCAAACACTCGATGAAGACCATGGCACAAGCAATACAAAAAATAGCCGTCGAGGCAAATGTCCAGATCTCAAATGTCTTCGGCAATCTACCGACCGTCGTGGGAGAAGAGACGGTCCCCCAAATCACAATAGAAATGGACCTGCTTATGCAAGGATGGCAGCAAGCCATTTAAAGCTTCCAAGAGCTAAAATCTTCTGCACTAACAAAAGTCCCAAAGTTGGGGCCCTTTTTTGGACACGTAGAGGAAAAGGAGCAGACAGAATGGGCCACAGAGTCAAGCGGACCAATGGAAACCGAAGCAATAGGAAACAATTGACTTGGGATGAGTGAATAGGATGTGGTCGGGGCCTGTTGGGGCCCTTGTTTTAAAATTAAATAGTTTTGTGTTGCTGAGAACATGTGGTAGAGAGAAACCATGGTAGACAAAGAGATGTCATGGTTGTGAAGAGCTGAAGGGCAGCTGGCACAGCTGTTGCGGAAGCGGGTATATATGGCAAAGGGAAGTGGCAGAACACAATCAATGGGACTCCCAGCAATCAGGGAAAGCAGCAAACAGCCGAGCAGAAAAGAAGGAAGAACTGTCAGTCGCGCTGGTGATGTAAAAAATAGGCAGCTGATCAGTAGAAGGAGAAGGTTAGCTCAATAGGGATCATAGAATAGGAGCTGTAGGGGAGCTCTGTTCATGTTGTTCTGTTCTCTCTCTCTCTCTCTCACTATTCTATTATGTTCTATATCTTGTACTGTGATTGTAATAATTTATGCCATGCACGCTCTGAAGAGTGTTGTAATAGTCTTTTGATGTTAATGCATCACTTTTTAATATAAGGTTGCTATTATGAGTTCTGTCATGGGTTATGGTTTAGTGGCATACACGGCTATTTTGAAATTTTGTTTATCATTCTGATCAGGTTCATGAGTATTTTTATTTGTATGGTAATTACACTTAATCAAAGTACTTAAGTTATGGATGGTTTATGTAATTACCATACTTGATCAATACCTGACCCAACCCTAGCCTTAGTAAGGTCGCGACACGCCTCGGGTGAGACACTATGTTCGTCATAGCAGGGTGAAAATGTCGGCGTTGTGCTAGACTACTGTGGTAACCCTTGTTGGCCACCTTTCCGAACCTGGGTCTCCCCCCTGAGACCTTATTTCTTGCCAGCACTTTACAATGATATTGAATGATGTAGAAGAATAAGACACACTAGACCATAACCCCAACTATGACACAACCACCTAATGATGATATTAGACCTCATGACACTGCCTTTTCAACTCTTGGTAGATAGACACTAGAACAATTTTTACAATAATGTATTTACAATGACTTAGTACAATGATACCTTTACAGTGATTGTATGCAGTGCTGCCTACTTGAAGACTTCATGTGATGAAATTATTACTGCTATTCTGCACCTTGGTTTATGCTCTTGTCATGCTACCCTCTGCTGCACCTTGCTTTGCTTTGCTACCCTAGAAGGTCTGGTCCTTTGCAGCCCTTGACAACACATGATCTAGCTTTTTCTTGCCTTCTAGGAGCTCTATATTGAATCTAGTGTATCTCTGTTATTTCAGATCTCCAATATCCAATTTTCGGTCCTATAGTATTCCTCTGAGTTTTCTTTCCAATTCCACAGGTATGACCCAATTTGCATTCTTCAAGAGAGAGTTATGCCCAATCTCTCACAATGCCCTAATTATGGACTATTTCAGTAGAGTGAATTTGTACGGCGTGCCACGTGCCATTGTTTCTTCATTCAGCTGTGAAATTGATAGAGAGAAACCTACAGTTTGTGCACTATCTACTATTTTTTATAGAACTCCAATCTAATACTCAGAGAGAGAGTTATGACGATTTTCCCAAGGTAACTTCTTTGAGATGAATTTCATGAGCCTGCAAAAACAGTGACTTCCACATATCATATCTCCAAAAATATTACGCACCTTGATATAAAATTTTCACAGAAGCTTCCTCAGGATTTGGCTTCACCTCATAAAAATTTCAGCTTCTGAACCGCCGTAGAAAAAACGTTAGAGCGAAAATTCCACGATGACCTGTTTCAGATAGCGAAATCCCTTGGATAAGGAGGATATGAGGATCACAATTTATATAAATGCTTAGGTTGAGAGGGGCTTCAAAAAGTGAACGTGGGAGGGATTTTAGGAGCTTAAAAAATATTAATTATGACTTTTAAATGACCCATGCCACAACCCATGGGGTTTTAGCCCACTAACTGGGGTTACAACTTCAAACATGAATATCTCTCAAACCGTGAAGAATTACGTGGCATGCCATATATCAAAAGAAACATCTCGACAAGAAGAAACCATCAAAATCATTCTTGACCCAGAATATAGTAATTTGGTGGTTCAAAATTCCCATGCAATATTGGGGTAGCCCCTGGTGCTACTTGGGTTGACATCAATGACAAAACTACCCCAATCACCTCGATTTTTGTGCCCAACAGTACAACCTCACATAATTTCAAATTATCCCTACACTTTGAACTTGAAAAATTTGGCCTCTTGCCACACGTGCGAAGTTGAGATGAGTTGCTCTAAGTGATGTACGAACCAATGAGGAGAGGAGAGAGAAATATGTGATGAGTGAGTGATGTCTAAAATAGGAGAGGGTCACTTCTATTATACAATTCAATGAGGGTGAAAAGACACATCTATTGGGCTTCATGAGCCTACATTTGACTTCTGGCCCAGCTTGAAAATTTGCACATGTGTGAGAAACAATTTCAGAATCACACCTCTACTCATCCAAACAAGATTATCTTTAGATCAATCTTGTACCTATCGGAAAGATAAATCCAATAAAAATATCATCTTCATCATATGAGTTGTTAAAGGTGGAGTTTGACCATAGTTGTCAATTTTAACAGAGTGCCTCTGACTTTGTTGAAGAATTTTATATGCACCTGTCCCCTAAGATGATCTTTGATGAAGATAGGATCATGATGATTTTTGCATTATCATGCGAGGGAAAAGCTAGAGAATGGTACCTTAGTCTTCCCCCAGGATGCATTGATGACTCTATTGAATTTGAAGACCTATTCATGAAAAGGTGGTCTTTTAATGCCCAATGGTCCTTCAACATTGAAAAGTTTTATTTATTATCAAGGGGAAGGGAAGACATCTGGGAACTCATTCAAAAGTTTGATAGGGTTGTCTGGGATATCCCTAATCGCCCAAAGCCCTCTGATGCCAAAATCCTTGATAAGTTTGTCAAAGTTGTAGGGGTCCACCTAACTTATGCATTGAGAGACAAGAAACCCTCCACATTGGCCAAAGCTAAAGAGATGGAGATGCAAGTTGAAGAAAACCTTTGTATCACAAAAATGAATGTTGATGACGTCCTAAAAACCAAAACCGAGACTAAGAAGGATAAATCAAAGGATAAACACAAATAAAACCTTCTGATAAACTAATATGAAAGGTCATCAAGAATGATCACAGAGTAAGTGTCACAGAGGTACTACTGTCAGAGAAGCCAAAAATACATTCCAAAAGGAAACATTTTGAAAGAAAATTTTCAGTGAGAGGATAGGCCTAGCTCATCTCAAGTCCCAAACACCTTAGCTCCAACCAATGCAGTGGACCAAGATTCATCCTCTCGAGATGATTCTAGTGAGGGTGATGATGATGAAACATACAAGAAAACTAACCTTTTATAATCCTATGTATTCAACATTCTACTTGGGGTTTCATACACACATCCTCCCATCAATGTGGTCAAAACCAAAGATGAAAAATAGGGACCTATTCTAAATGTTTATGAGCGTAGTGGAAGATTCAAAGGGGTCCAATATTCATGAAGAGACAATAACAAAGACCCCCCAACCTCCAAAGGACCTAACAAAGAAAACTCTCTTCCCAAGCAAGATCCTCCCAAAAATGTCCCCTTTAAAGAACCTACCAAAGATAAATCCCTTTCAAAATATCCTCTAAAAAAGGGTTCCCAAACTAACGTTAAACCTAAAAAGGGCCCTCAAAAGGGACGAAACACCAAAATAAAGAAAATGGAAAACATGTTGGGCTCAAAATTGACATGGATGCTGATATTGGGAAGATGACCGTATATGTCCCTTTGAAAGAGATTGCTAAGCTTCCCGAGAAATAACAAAAAATTAAGAAGTCCTTGGGTTTTGAAGAGGAATAACTACCTGAAGACTTGAAAAACATTCATATTCCCAATGGTAACCCCAGACACGATCATTTTATTATCACTTTGGATATCAATGACCTTTATCTCCATAATTGTATGCTTGACTCAAGGGATTCTGCAAATATCATGCCTTTAGCCGTTATGAAGCAATTGGGTCTCAGCATCACTCGACCATACAAGAAGATGTGTGGATTTAACTCCAAACCTATGGAAGTGGAGGGCCTCATTAAATATCTTAATTCTCTTTGGCTAGGAACCCGGCATATCCATTCTCAATGATATTTTTGCCATTGATATTCCTTATGTGTGGAGGATGTTGCTATCTAGGAAATGGGGAGCCACTATTGGGGGTCATGTTGAGATAGACCTATCATATGCTACCATCCCTCAATCCAATGGGACCCCTTTATCCTTCATAGAGAACCCACCTACCTATCTCATGTGATTGAGCCTAGGCCCTATTACGAAGCACATGACATTGAGAAACATTCTACCATTCTCCCTTCACAAGAGGTCTGTATCCTGAAAAGGCCAACTCAAAAACCAAACAAAAGGTGGAAACCTAAAAAAGAATATAAAGTAGGGGACTTGGTCTTAGTGGACAAATTTTTGGTTTCCTTCAAGATTCATGGGAGAGTTGGGGATAACTATTACTACATTTCTAAAGTCAACAACGAACTTTGGCCTCAACCGGTCAAAATAAGTCACATCACTCCTTTCCTTGATACTTGGCGATGTACTATATGCATGCTGATATATGCATTATAACTAACCTCATATGATACTTCTCATGATAGATTAGCTGCATTTAGATTACAAAATTGCATATTTTATTACTTGCTGATTTTATGAGATGACATTAGGCATCGGTGATCATAAGACACCATGAAAAACTTGCTTCCCATGGCTTTGATCATTGATGTGTGCACATAACAGGTCTATAGTGACCAAGATATTGTTGGAGTTCTCGTGACCTCTCATTCGAGTAGCCTTGCCCACTTCCTCAAGTGATCACGTCCCAGTTGGAGCCAGATGTTACCCACCACTTCGTGGGTGATATTCCTAAGAGAAATTTTTCTCCATGATGGACCTCAGCTGGTAGCTGACAACCCCTTGAAACCTTATTCTATCACATTGTCCCATTTCTTTGCCACATGAGCCAGCCATGTGGTCCTTCACCCATCTGTATTGATCGTATGTTTGAAGTTTAGCCTCCTGAATCTAAAGGTATGTCTTTTGATTTGGTAATTGAGTATTAGGTTTACTTGTCATGGACACTTTTGGGCATGGATTGATGGAGAGATTTGGTGGAAAGAGTGGGCTTAGTTTGTGCTCCTATCCCTATGATATCTTTTGGATGTTACCCTTGGATCTTAGTGATCCAGGTGGATATTGGTGGCCACCCACCTATTCCACTTGGGGCCCCACCATTGTCTCTTTCAGTTTTTTAGTTTCGGCACAACTTACTATTTTTTAGAGTTTTTCGGGTCCTGAACTTCCAGAGCTGTTTTGAGGCCCGAAACGACGTTTTTTGGGAAAACCGAGAGTTGTAATCCTCAGGTATATCTTTCTAACAAGCTATTGAGCACATCAAACGAAGATTGTATGCCAAATTTACGTCCCTGAGAAGTTGAAACACCAATTTACCCAAGCGAGGCCCATAGTTTTGGCGCTTCATCTCCTAGGGTTAGGTTCTTGGATGTTTAGGGTTTTCCATTGTTTCTAAATAATAAATATGCCCTCTACCCTCATTGTAACTCAGTTTAGAGGCCTGTAGTTGCCACATCTCTTCTCATAGATAAGCTACCAGTGCTCTAGCTAGTTTATTTTGATTTTGTCTGTAAGAAAATTTCAGTTCTTTGATATTAATGAAATGAAGTGTTATTTCCACTACATATTTGTATCTATGGTTACATGTGTATTATGTTGCGTTCCTGCATAAATATGGATCAGTGGTATCAGAGCGGTCTACTTTTTCTTGATCCTTCTTTACATGTCCCCAATGAGGTCGGGGTTTAAGGAGTTGGGGCTCGATCTGATTGAACCTTTGCAAGATCTGCCTCGCAAACCTTGACGGTCGCCCATGGGGGATGAAAAGAAATATGAGGGAGTAGGAGATCCTATCAAAATATTGCTTAAGGAGGCCCTCGAAAAACAAAGGAACGCGATGATGGATAACTTTGCCCAGATCCTTCAAGGACTTCCCACCGGCGGCGCATCTGCATCCAAAGCCACTCTGGAGGTGCAACTCGCTTTAAGGTACAAGTAAACTTTGACATTCCCATATTTGAGGGTAAAATAGATGCAGATGTCATAGATATATGGTTGAATCTATTAGAAGGATATTTCTTGGTCCATGACTTTTCCGACCGGGAGAAGATTATTTTCTCACTCCTCAAAGCTACCCCCCATGTCAAGGACTAGTGGGAAACCAACTGTGAGACAAAGGATGAGACCAAATCCTCTCTATTCTCAGTTGTACCCACTTGGAATTATTTTTGAGATGCCATCAAGGAACAATACTATCCTGTGGGGAGATATGAGGATAAGTACATACAATGGACCACACTGCGGCAACAAAGGGATCAAGATATGAATGAGCTGACGAATATGTTCCATACCCTGTGCACAAAGTTGGGTATCAAAGATTCAGAGGAACATTTGGTGCTAAAGTATCGTAGTTGTCTACATAGATACATTCAAGAGGAAATGGAGTTTCTTAACATCTCCTCGCCTGGTACGACATATCATATGCTGCCAAGATTGAGCAGAAAGTCAAGCAGAAGAAGCGAGACTTTGTATCTGTGAATCAAAAGCAAGGGAAAGGTGCCCCAAAACCACGGAATAAAGGAAAAATCGAAGGCATGGCGGCCCAAGACAACCTGGCAAAACCACAAGCAAATAACAACACCACGAAGCCAAAGAAGAACACGGGAAAGTGGTGTGAGTTCCATAAGAGCTCCACTCACAACACAAGTGAGTGTCGAGCCAAGAAGTTGTTCGTGGCTGAGATGAAGGCTTCTGAATCAGATGCATGCTTCGACTCTGAATCAGAACCTGACAAGGGGAATGACAAAGGGAAATAGATTATTGATGTAGAGCCCAATGCCACTATTTCCACTATGAAGATCCAGAGGAGGCAGAACGTCTCTTCCACTCCCAGATGTGGGTCAAGGGTTCCCTACTATAGTTCGTTGTCGAAAATGGGAGCCAAAAGAACCTCATTTTAGTAGATGTTATGAAGCGGTTGGGCTTGCTGACCAAAATTCACCCACAGCCATACACCATCGGGTGGCTTCACTAAGGACGGGATCTCCATTTTAGCTAACAGTGCCACCTTCCCTATAGCATCAAGCCCTTCACAGATGAGGTATTATGTGACATTGCTCCTATTGATGTTTTTGATGTATTATTAGGCCAACCATACTTGTGGAAGTGACATGCTGTGTATGAGTCACGGCCTTGCGTTGTTATTGTTACCTTGGGAAATAAGATATATAGGATACCAGAGGTATCACCGCCTACCACTATCTCTTTGGTTACTGCAAAACAATGCAGTAAGCTCATTTCCCCTACCAGGAAATTTTTTTTCCTGATGATCCACCCCCAGGGCAAGAAGAAGATTGTGCCCACGACCTCCAGACATGGTTCCTCTGCACGACAAAAACAAATGGACAAGGTTGTGGAGGATTATGGGGAAATTTTCACCTCACCCACAGGGGTGCCTCTGCACTGTCAAGTCAAGCACCCCAGTGATCTGACCCCAGGTGCGTCGCTACCCAATAGACTGATCTATCGGTGCTCTGTTCTGGAGAATGATGAAATTAAGAGGCAAATTCAGGAGCTGCTACAGAAAGGTCACATACGACCAAGTTCATCACCCTATGGGAGCCCGATCATGTTAGTACAGAAGAAGGATGGGACTTGGAGACTCTGGATTGACTATCATGTGTTGAACAAGATCATTGTTCGGAATAGGTACCCGATCCCATGGATTGATGAACTTGTAGACCAACTCAAAGGGGCGAAATATTTTAGCAAGATCGACTTGAAGTCTGGGTATCACCAGGTACCCATAAAACCCTCCGATGTGTGGAATATTGCCTTAAAAACTAAGGAGGGCCTTTTAGAATGGTTGGTAATTCCTTTTGGGTTGACGAATGCTCCCGCAACCTTCATGAGGTTGATGGACGACATATTGAAGCCATTCACCAACTTATTTGTAGTAGTTTACTTGGATGACATTTTGATCTTTAGCCAGACTTGGGAGGAGCACCTCCACCACATCCGAAAAGTCCTCCAAACACTACGACAAAACAAGTTGTGTGCCAATTTGGAGAAGTGCGCTTTTGGCATGACCCAGGTTCAATATTTGGGATACATTATTAATGAAATGGGGGTGCATGTGGATCCAACCAAGATCCAAGTCATTCGAGGCTGGCTAGCCCCAACCACTATAACATAGCTTCACAACTTTCTGGGTCTTTCTAATTTCTACCGCAGGTTTGTGTTGGGATTCTCTCATATCACTTGGCCCTTGAGTCAAGTCGCCAAGGGAGGAGCAAGAAAAAAATTATTTTGGTTGGAATCTCAACAAAAGGTGTTCATAGAATTAAAACAATGCCTTTGTTCTGCCCCTGTGCTCACATTACCAGACCTGCAACAAATATTTGAGATCGAGACAAATGCCTCTGACTATGGTATTGGGGCAGTTCTTACTCAACAGAGGCATCTAGTGGCATATCATAGTGAGACATTGTCCGACATAGTTCACAAGTATCCCACTTATGACAAAGAAATGTATTCCATTGTGCAGACTTGTCGACAATGGAAACATTACATTTTGGGGAAGGAAACAATCATCCACACAAACCACCAACCCTTGCAGTTCATACAGACACAAGGGAAGTTGAAAAACGATCGCCATCAAAAGTGGTCCACATATCTGCAATAGTTTCATTTGAACATCAAGTACAAGAAGGGCAGTACCAATAATGTTGCAGACTGCCTCAGCCGACCACCGATCGTGGCACTAACCACCATTCTCAACTCTTGTGGGCACGACACTTCTGCTTGGACGCTTCTCTACAAGAGCGATCTAGAATTCGGCCACACATACCAGGCACTCTTGGGGGGTACGCAAGTTCCAAATTTTCATCTCCAAGATGTATTGTTATGTCACCTAGGACACCTTTGTGTTCCTTCAAGCGAGTGTCCGAAGATGATATGGGAAGCACACTATAGTCGAGTCGCTGGGCATTTTTGGGTTGAGAAAACAGTGGCAATACTGCAGAAGTATTTCTATTGGCCGAACCTTCAACAGGATGTCAGGAAGTACATCATATCCTACACTGCTTGTGCCATTTCCAAACCGACCATCAAGAATCAAGGCCTCTATACTCCGCTACCTACCCCTAGTCAACCTTGGGAATCCATCTCCATGGATTACATGTTAGGCATTCCTTCTACTAAGCATGGAAACAACTGTGTTTTCGTGGTTATCGACAGATTCTTGAAGATGGCCATTATGGTGGCCTGCAAGAAGAACATCACAACATAAGCCATTGCTAAAATCTTCTTTGAACGAGTTTGGGTGCACTTTGGGATCCCACAATCTATCATATCAGATTGTGACACCAGGTTCCTCAGCACATTTTGGTCTAGCTTCTGGTCAATGTTTGACACCAAGCTCACCAAGTCCACAGCTTTCCATCCACAAACTAATGTCTAGACAGAGGTTGTCAACATGTTTATTGTACATATTCTGCGCATGTACAATTTAAAGCATCCACGCACATGGGATAAGAGCCTCCCCTATGTAAAACACAGTTATAATCGAGCTCTCGACATCTCAACTGGCCACAACCCCTTTCAGTTGGGCTCCAAATTCCAGCCACTATGTCCCATTGACGTAGCCATTCCATTTGTGGCTACTTAGGCCGATTTGGCTCATGTCTAGTCTGAAGCTAACGAAGCGAAAAGCTTCATCGAGCATATTCAGAACATTCTCCAACAAGTTCATGACATATTGGATAGAGCCAATGCTAAGTGCAAGCAACGACATGATCAACATCAGGTACCACACAACTTCCATGTGGGCGACAAAGTGTGGAAAAGTGTGGCTACATTTGCAGAAGGAGCACCTCAGTGGACCCCACTGCAAGCTTCGCCTGCTCCGATATGGGTCGTACACCATCACCAAGGTGGTAGGGAACAATGCTTCGATCTTAGTATTCCACCATTCCTTGGTCTGCACCCGGTATTCAATGTGGACCGCCTTCGTCCCTACTTCCCACCTCTACTAGACACCTTTGACATTGCAGAACAACCCACAACAACAGATTTAAACCCAGACTGCATGGAATATGCCACCACAGATTGTATCATGGACATGAAAATCAAGAAAATTCACCAACAGAAGATCCAACTATATCAGGTTGTCAAAGCTAGCCACCTCCTGCACCAAGGCAAGTGGTTCACCAGGGACCAAGTTCAACAAAAGTTTCCTCATCTCATGGAGGAACTCAACGCAATGGGGACCATTACTTCCTAAGGGGGGAGGAATTATCTAGGTGGATATTGGTGGCCACCCACCTATTCCACTTGGGGCCCCACCATTGTCTCTTTCAGTTTTTTAGTTTCGGCACAACTTACTTATTTTGATATTTTTTCGGGTCCATTTTGAGGCCCTAAACGGTGTATTTTGGGAAAAACGGGAGCGGCTGAGCCTACTCTCCATGCACCAAAAGTTGTAATCCTCAAATATATCTTTCTAGTGAGCTATTGAGTGTTTCAAACAGAGATCGTATGCCAAAGTTATGTCACGGAAAGTTGAAACACTAATTTACCCAAATGAGGCCCATAGTTTTGACGCTTCATCTCCTGGTTAGGGTTTTGGATGTTTAGGGTTTTCCATTATTTATAAATAATAAATAGGCCCTTGAGCCTCATTGTAACTCAATTCAGAGGCCTGTAGGCACCACATCTCTTCTTAGAGAAAAGTTACCAGTGCCCTAGCTAGTTTATTTCTATTCTATCTGTAAGAAAATTTCAGTTCTTTGATATTAATGAAATGAAGTGTTATTTCTGCTACATATTTGTATTTATGGTTACATGTGTATTCTATTGCATTCCTGCATAAATCTGGATCACTTAGTCCTGTGGCACCTCCTTTATTGGCCATTTGGTTCTATGGTGGTACTACTTGGAAAACCCCAACTCTAGATGTGTGGTCCTGCTCCTTTATCCGCATATCTTACTCCCTTTCCACTCACTATACCTCCATCCATGATTTATCCCACATGGTTCCACATTGCCTCTTTAGATCCACATAGTGTTAGTCTCCCTATCACCTTTCCCCCACCTTGGGTTAGCCCTGGAATGATGCCCTGGAGGTCAAAGCAGCTAAATGAAAAATTAAAATCATAAATGGCCAAATTCAATAGGAAAACCACAAAATGCAAAAGATGGCCGAGACAAAAATAATTAGCACATGGGAAAAAGACAATACATGAGCTCTACCCCATACCCATAGTTATCACCCTAGTTCCATAGGCCCTATATGAGCCTCCTTTATCATTCAGGAACCCATGATTGTCCCAACCCTTGGAGGGAAAAAAACCATCGTAACTAAAGGGGGTAATCATTGCTATACCTTACACATAATGATCTTATACTTTGAGCCCCGAGTAGTTAATTAAAGAAAATTCATAAAAGGAAAAAGACATATAAATAAGGGTGAAAAAATCAAGGCCGAGGCACCTCATATACCACGATTGATCCCTCCTACACATTATATACCCAAGTGTGGGCTTCCCCTTATCTAGCTTCCCTATGCCCAAATATGTGGCCCAATATTTCCCCTCTCATACCCTACTCCATTTCACTTATTTATCACTTTCCACCCCCATTGGAGGGATGTACCTTGGGAAAAATATCCTCTTTAAGGGTTGAAACCACCTAATAGGATACCTGCCTAACCCCCTCTGGAGCATGGAGACACTAGCACATGCCAAAGTCCACTACAAAAGGGCGTGCCATTGTGAAGTGTCCATTTTGTTATCCATGATTTGTAATCTATTTTACATGATTACTCTAATGACTTGTTGTACTGGAGGGTTGGGGACGCATTGGATCTTAAACAAGATTGCAGGTGGTTTCCATTTGGGTATGGTCTCACTATATGGGGTCCTAACTCCTAGTGGGCTACATTGGCAGATATAGGTTATGCATAGAGAGGCATGGGCCTCTACAACAACAAACATCACTCCACAGATCCCCACCGATGTTCAAATACTACTAGCGATCCACTTTTGGGATGATGATAATGTGCTTGTTACACTATGCCCAACATGCCCCACATGAGCCACACACTCTTGGCAGGTGTCCCAAGACTTGTACAATGTCATGGCAACGTTAATTCCATCACTCGAGCCCTTGTAGAGGATCTACATGGATCTTCAACTCATATGGAGACCCATGGGGTCATTTATGTGCCCCAACACCCACTGGGAGCACCACAGGTCTACTACTTAGAGAACAAGGGGCCACCCCTTTTCCAACATATTTTAAGGATTTTATTCATCATTATGGCACTTCTAGAGATTATTAGGCCTATGGAGGGCCCCACAACATGGACATATTATTATTTGACCTCCATAAAGTCTTATTATTCCATTTTGTGGCTAGTTTGGTGGGTTTGTCACCAAAAGTAGTTTTATTTTCACATTATTTTATTATTAGGGGTTGATGTAGGCTCATAGGCTAATTCAAACTCCTAAAAGGGGTATAAATTGATGTGAGTTGGATTCATTTTTATCATCACTTGACTTCAGATCTCTCTCTCTTAAGAGAATTTCACATTTTTTTCTTAGTGGAGATTTTTGGATGATGGATGAATTTTGATGTATGGATTTGGGATATTTTTATCTTGGATATTCTTATGTTCAAATGTGATGCTGGTTGGATATACTCTCTAACATTGTAAGTTTAAATTTGATGTTATTTTTCTTGTATTGAAGGTCACTTTTCTTATCTTTCCCTTAACATTGGACGGAGCTGACTTTCTGGGCTTCCTTGAACAAGAAACCAAATTCTTATTCATTATTATCCTTGACTACATATCTCCAAGTAAATTAGTCACTAGTCCCTCAAAAAGGGTGGTCAATTTCCACTATTTTCAAATTTTTCCCCTTTTCCCCAGGTCTAGCCCCATTAGGTTACATAGGGCATCAAATTCCTGGGAATCTAGCTAGAAGAAAACTTCGATCTCCTAAAGGCAACAATGCTGGTGGGTCCCCTCACTCTCCTCCAAATTTGGGCCAGTTCTGACAATGGAATCTCTCGGTACCTCAAGCCCTAGGACCAAGTTTTTCCCTATGTTTCCCAAGGCTAGCATCCGACAAGATCAATTTGAAATTTTGAAGTAAAAATTATTTTTTGATCCTTTCCCCTCACCTTGTCCAGATAGGAGCATAATTGGTTGCTATATTCCATCCTCAAACCTGGGATGGGTCCACTTGGTCCTATGTGGTCCCATTTGTTGTTAAAGATTATTCATCAAGGACTATTTGGGAATACAAGTTCTTATAGGATTTTAGGGATCGAGAGGTACCTATTCAGGTTGTACCCTTCATCCTCACCCTCCAATCGTCACCCCCTTTCCCTTAGAAGATAAAGTCCCTTGCTTAAAAGGAAAGAAAGTCTCACTCTTTATTTTATCCTAGGGAAAGGGTTTCTGGGGTCACTTCACACCTATTCATAAACATATCTTTCATAAGTGGATTCCCCAAAACATCAGGACTCCTCCCATTGATGAAAGTCCATAAAGAGCAGTGAGCCTTAGCTGTGGTGACAATGGGCTAAGTCTCCACCATTGCCCTTAACCTGGAAGTTTCCCTCTTAGGAACTCCTTTTAGGTCTCTTACTAGTTTGTGTAGTAACAATAACTAGCCAATCGTGGTAAACATGTGATGAAGAGTTACTATGATCTAATTCAACCTCCTAAGTCAACTTAAGGAAGTGCAACCGACACCACACAACAACAAATACCTTATACACATGCTCCAAGATACTCATGAGCCATCCCAACCTTCCAAGAGGCTAGCCCCTGATCCAACCTGAATTTTTCATGCATCAATCCCCCAGTAGCTCCCTTGACATGGGCAAGAGTGCGACTAGAAGCCTCCAGTCACACACACAACATGGGTATGCATGCGACTGGGAAATTTTCCCAGTAGTTCTGAGCCTGCAACCCCGATTTCTGTGCCACTTTTTCAGGCCCAAAGTTCAAGTCACTACCCATAATTCCATGACACTTTCAAAAATAAAATATAGCAGTGGAATAACAATGTAAATACAAACACATGAATAAGGACTTGAGTGGACCCCTACTATCCATACAAGTGTTTTGTCAAACATGTCACAAATATGTAATCTACATGTTTAAACAACATATTTGAGCATAGTGGTCTCATATTTATCTAAGAATCACTATGAATCATTGTTGCCTCATCTCATTAATTGCATTATCATCAATTTGGTCATAGATACATTGTTCATTCATTTACAACTCAAAACATGATGAGATCCATACATCACAACCATCATAAAACACATTCATAACTGATATATAAGAAATAGAAATAACAAGCATATAATAGCCATAAAATCCACATAATAACAAGCATATTTGCCCATTAATACAAAATGAAAAGAGAAATATCATCGGGGTATTTTTGGAACCATGGCGGCTAGGGTTTGTTGTGCATGACACCATGGATGCATGTAGGAAACCTATCTTGACTGCACCACAGATGGGAGGTGGACATGGATAAGTGATTTCGACTCAACCTCATCAGTCTACCTGGAAGACGGTTTCAGCAACACCTCAGACCCCTCTGCGGCCGCCCTCTAATTCCCCTTTGGCCCCCTAGGCCTTTCCCCATGGTCTGTTTCGGATCTCATCTTCTAGACTTCTTCCCACAGGTTATTTTCCCACATGCGGGCACCTATTTACGGGAACAGGGGAAGGCACCGGATGCATTTTCAATATATCTAGAAAACCAAACCACGGGGACGACCAGTAGATTCATGGAAGGACAGGGCTCATAAGCGCCCTCTGAGCTCATTTCGCGTACTGTGGCTACTCGGTGGATGCGTACACAAATCAATATGCTTTCTATCTTAAATGCCTGCCCCGCCTCTTGCTGAGCTCCCCTATTGTGCAATGAGTCCCGAATTTCACCAGACTAGGCCTATGGTACTTGTGCCGAAAGGATACACAAGCACAAGCATCATAGACATTGAGGTAAGCTCCAACTGATTTCAGATTTTCATAAAACCCCCGATGGGGAATTTTTTTTTAATTTGGGCACAAAAAAATGATGGGGTAGTCAAACTGAAACACAACATCTGTCTTGCATCTAGTTATCCCTGTCATATGCAATCATTAATCTTCTACGAGAGAGCTATGCAAGACTCCTGCTCAATTAATGATTACTGCATATGTCTAGAATCCACCATTTATCTCAATCTAAGATTGAGAGGAGGCACAACAGGAAATAACAGTACTTTTGTGCGGGGAAGCACTTCGAAACCAGATAGCTCGAGAGGTCCCTCATAAAAAAATATATTATAGGGGAAAGAAAAAACAACTACATGAACTGAAGTAGCTGAGAATGCACCCAAACCATATATAGTGGAGCAACTAAATTGTGTCCCAGAATTGAACATAGATATCCCAGAGATTGAATATCATCGAACTTCATTTGAAGCACAAGCAATAATTTGCAGATTTAAAAGTTTATGGCCTAAACCTATGGAGCTCTTCCACTGGATTTTTGAAAAATGGACCACGGATTTTGAAACACACCTCTGCTGAAAGGGGTTCTTCATTGTCAAGTTTTCATCATCAGAAGCCATAGATACCATCCTGAGGGAGGGACCATGGTTCTGTGGATCCACAGGGATTTTCATCACTCCTTGGTTACTGGATTTTGACGCAAACAATATGGAAGTTACCAGAATGCCGGTCTGGGTTCGGCTATACAACGTTCCTCTTCATTTTTGGAATGAAAGAGTACTAGAAGGTATAGGGAACATCCTCAGGAAATACATTAAAATAGACACCCAATGCTTGGAGGAGAGGATATACACCTTCACACGAATTTGTGTGGAAGTGGACCTTAGTAAAGGCCTTCCAGAAAGTATACAACTGAATCATAAATAGCAGAAATGGACGCAACACCTTGATTTCGAAAATACTGCATTCCGGTGCATAATTTGAAGGAACAAAGGTCACTTAAAAAACACATGCCCGGAAGAAAAAAGAGATAACAAAAAGAAGAAAAAGATAGGAAAATCTCCCAAATGTTGGAAATTTCCTTCAAAAGAACCAGAACAGGAGACAAAATAAGAAAAGGATGTCCACATCCCAACTGAGAATAACCAGACTACCATTACTCCGGAGACACAAGAACAAGAGATGAAAGACCCATTTGACCTTACCTCTGAGGTTCAGCCAACAAAGGATCGAAGGGCATCAGACTGCGAAGGAAATAAAAAAAAAAACGCAACTCAGATACTTCAGATTCAGATAAGGGCAATGGAGCAATCACAGAAGATATCCATCTCACCCTTATCTCCGTCATGCCTTCTCAAGGTGCTTGGAGAAAGGTAGAAAATAAGAAAGGGAGAAAATATTAGATTTCTCCATGTATTTCATTTTTACTTGCAACCTCTTTGGCTATCTTGATTGAAAATTACCAGTAAATGTAACATGTAATTTTGTTTTCATTAATAAAATTACGAATTTTTCCTTGGAAAAAAGTACAAAATGAAAAGCACTCTTATTGCCATAAGAAAAATGCAACCAATTTTGGGACTTCCACATTCCACCCAATCATAGACATGGCTAATCTAAATCTCTCTTTAGCCAACCACCCCCATGCCATATTCTAAACATGAATGAGGAATCTCATAAAACACATCAATCAAAACCAAACCAAGGCTTCCAAAGGCCAAACCACCTCAACCCTCAACCAATGATTCCACCTCATGGTCGAATATCACTAACCATCACCAGATTGGACTCTACCCAAGTTGTCCAGGGTTCTAGAGTGTTTTTTCCAACCAGGTCTTCCAAGTCTAGTAACTCAACCCACAGCTGTCACTGGGATTCCAGAGAATTTTTCCAATCAAGACTTCTAGGACTAGTAACTCAACCCAGCAAGGGCTTACAGAGTATTTTTCCAACCAAGGCTTCCAGGACTAGTAACTCAACCCAAATTATTACAAGGCTTTCAGAGCATTTTTCCAACCAAGGCTTCCAAGAACTAGTAACTCAACCCACATCCAAAGGCACATGAGAACCAACCAGAAAAAAATAAAAATAAAAATAAAATAAAAATAATACAATGAAATGAACCCACAAAACCATGGTTATTCAGGAAATGGCAAGGCTAGGCAAATCCACTATCAATCCAGGCAATCCTCCATGCCAATAAAAAACCATGACCATGAAACCACGTGCATATTCCATGCATGCCAAAACTAGTGAGGAAAACATACATGCAACTCAATACCTGCAAACAAAACCCAATGTAGTTTCTGATCCCAATGTCCTTTTGCACTTTCCTTATCTTCTTTTGTCGTCTTGATCCAAAACTCCAAGAATTCCACACTTTCCAAGAGTGCTCCAAGAAACTCTGAGTGTCCAATAGTATGAGAGAGAGAGAGAGAATAGAATGAAAGCTCCAAAAACTGAACTGACAAAAAGTTTGATCCAAAAGCCTTCCAACTGATCCTCAGAAGCCTTTTTATTAATGAAGTCTCTATTTTCTTCATTTTCCATTATTTTCCTTCATTTTCCTCCTCACATGCAACTTGTGACCTTTCGCCTTCCTTTTCTCCTAATTTCCATTATTTTCATAAACAAATGTCAATAAATGTCACTTTGCCTTTCCAAAGCCTTAGCCATTGTATTTGCCAATTTCTTTAGCCATAATAAACCAAATGGACACCTGTTAGGATTTTTTTCCCACCATTCAACTTGGAATATGTGTCCCACGACCTTGGTCTTATATTTTTTTACATTATTTTTTTAATGAGGGTTGTTACATCTATGGTTTGCGAAGGTTCGTGGTTTCATTTGTTTGGGTTCAAAGCCCATGAAGGGTGTTGTTCTGTGGCTTATACATATGGCTTGATTGTTGGTTAGTGGTTGGAAGTCCGGAAAAATCTTTGGTTTGTGACACATGCATATGAGTCAAAAAAACATTTTTTTGTGAGTCAAGATATGAAATGCCATATTGTGCAGTTGTATTAGTAGTTGGTTTTAGTTTTTATGCACGAGATCATGATTTCAATCTACGAAGAGCTCACCTTATTTACTTTTTAAATAGGGTTATTGATGTATCATAAAAGGCTAATACGTAGAACTGTTAAGTTATTTTTTAGAGCCCTTAAATGGCCATTCTGTATAATGTGCCCAAAAATTACTATCATGCCAAATAATTAATTTATTATATGGTTTTCTATGGATTTTGGGTTTATTTTGAAGCCAAATTGAATTCCAAAATAGGACAAATGATCAAAATTCAATTGTGTTCTTTCCAGGGATTATAAAGGTCATGAAGATGTATTTTTTAATGTTGTAGAACTATAATTTTTGTTTTGGGGGCTATGAATAGGTCTCATGGTCTATGAGAAAATGTTGTATGTATAACCAAAACGAGATCTAGAAAAGGTGTTATAGTACCATATTCATGAACTGGTTGTTGTGATGAACATGTTATGAAAACATTGGTTATGATTGCAGTCTCATGAACATGTTGTGACAACTTAATGAATAGGGTTGTGACAACAGTGGTATGATCAGATTTCAAAGACTTATATTGTTTATGATGCTTGTGGATCTAGTCTGAAATATTTTAAAAAGAGGTCCACGTTGGAGGAAGTGGGTGCCTCCATTGAGGTTGGATTCTCAATCAAGTTGAAGCCTATTACAATTTGGTGCTTGCACATTGTCGAGGTTGGTGCCTCAATCCAATTGAAGCCGACTACACATCTGTGTTTCCATATTATCTAGGTTGGTGCCTCAATTAGGTTGAAGCCTATTGAAAGTACGTGCTTGCACATTTTGGGGGTTGATGCCTGCAAATATTCTTTTGGGGGTGAGTGCCTCCAGTGGGTTGGTGCCTACAAATATATGTAATCAAATTGAAGCAAAAATAAATAAATTGTGGTTTTCTCTCGTAAGGGTTTCCATGTAAAAACCGACATTCACATGTGTTTATGTGTTGTCTATTACTCACAGCATATTTATATTCATTGTTATGAGGCATGTTATTTATTGATGCACTGTTATATATTCAATTATTGGTGAAATGGCTTTGAAATGCTATATTTTCCATTACATTGATTCACCACCCCCCCCCCCCCCCCCTCTTAGTGTAATATTCATTCTAACACTTTTCTTTATGGCTACTACAGTTTGGAGTACAAACCAACAAAAGAGAGTAAATTTGTCACTTTCAAAGTGTCACTTAGGATTATTGTGATGAGAAACTTAGTCTACAACCCAATATGAGGGGATGTGTAAGTATGTCCGTATGTTTGTTCGTCGATCGAGTTGACACATGCCTCTTTAAAATAAATTATGCTCTAAATAGAAAAATAATATACACTATAATAACAAAAATGAATATTTTGTAAAAAATTTTAATGTTGTATATAAAAAAATATTCAATGTGGGATATCAATAAAATATTTAAATATGAATTAATATTGTTGTATACTTAAAAATATATTAATAATAAAAAAACCATTTTAATTTCCGCTGATAAATGTGTGGATGTACATGTTATGTAAAATATTTTATTGTCCATAATGTATATATCATTTAAAATTTGTATGTATATATCATGATTTTTTTTTTTGGTTAAAATATTTATTTGGTCCTATATATACTCTATATAACATTCAAAAATACAAATTAAACAATGAAAAATTACACATTATATTTTGCACTCTAAAGAAGTTTTCACATAAAGAAATTTGATCCCTCTCAGCTCATGTTAGATCCATATTTAAGATGGATCTATACTGGTGTAAACTCAATGGAGAAAATATAACATTTTATTGTCATAAAATGAGACAAATAAATATCAAATTAGATAATTTTATTAATGTCCTGTGAATAACCACAGTAGAGAGTATAGTCATTAGTTGAGCTAATATTTTTAATAAACGAATCAACCAATTTCTTTCTTAAAAATTAAGTGAAAAAGAAAAATTTAAAGGCGAAAAAGCAAAGGATCAAGATGAACTAAAATTTTCACCTTCTCCATATTTGATTGCCTAATCCTTTGTCTAGATCAATCAAAATGGAATTAAAATCACTAGGATACAATGAAAGAGGAGATGACCAAGTGCCTGTAAGAAACAAAAAGATGAAAATCCAGATCCTCAAGTGCTTCATATAAACCTTGTCATTTTTCCATTAGTTTCCTCCAAATCTTGTCCCCATTGGGTCTAAATCATCCCAAAGTGGTCCCCATTGGGTGGAAACAATGAATATTTGGTTCAAGGCCAGGGTAATTGGTAGCACCAGATAAACAAACAAGCTCTACTTTCCCTTTTCATAGGGAACCATAGAAATTGGTTCACACTCACAGTGTTTTGAAATAATGGTTCCAATGGTAAAGAGCTCTGTAATTTGCATGAAATCCCTATTGAAGGTCTTCAAAATATCACATTTCAAGATTAGAACCATAAATAAAACAAATTTAGATGGAATTGTTTATTTCCATGAACTGATTGTTAGCTTTGAAAAACACTTATCTTGAGAACCAAAAAGAACGATGCCAAGATTCAACCACCTTAAATTTTACAGGCCCAATTTTCTCATTATTGGATAGATTCACCCATACAAATGAGGCACCACATTGGAACCCGTTGATCAATATGGTTTCCACGGTAGTAACAAACTCCTATTGATGAAGAGAAATACTAGGCAGAGGAACCCGCAAATTTTCCTCATGGGATGACCTATCTGTCACACATCTTATGCTCTGGGCACTTTTGTTTCATTAATAGAAATTTAGAAGCATAATTAAAAAAAAAATTGGGAAACACAAATACTTACTTTAGAAATGAAGCATAAATCTCAGAGTTAGGTTGCTTCCCCTTGATAAGGATTTTATTAAGCTCGTCATTAGTAAAATACAAAAGTAGACTATCAATGACTACAAAACACCAGTATGGGAATATGAGGCATCTGGAATAACATTGATCATAAAAATAAAAAACAAAATGGGCATTATTTTGAAATTAGTCAGCTTGATCAATGTAGAGATGAGGTTGAAAACATGAAATTGTTCCTCTATTCTTGCAGAAGTTCAATATAGACAAATATCAAGTATGACTTGAAATTTCATATAAATGCTCATTGCTAGCCAAAAGTACTACATAATGCTCACAAATCACTTAAAAAAAACATTTATAAGAATAATTATGATGTCCAGGACTGCTAATATGAAAGTAATGCTTGACAAAGGCATGACTTATATGACCCAAACAAATTATTGCATTCACTAACAAATTTATTCTTCACTGAAGTTGATCCTATGTTTCTCATGGGTTGAAGAATCAGACAGGCCTACAATTGCTCAGCACTAACTGTAATGAAATCTTATCATTAGCCTTATTTGCAGAATTAATAATTCATAGACAAATATTTTGTAGTTTATGTTTGTGAATCTACTATTTTGATGCATGATACATTATTGCAGTCAATATGGTATAAGATGATGAATGATCTTCACTAGGGATGTGACATAAATTTGAAGCATGTGTTTGTTAGAAACTTAGCACTTAAAGAAAATATGAGAAAAGTAATTTCTAAATACACATAAGACAGTACCAATGTCCCCAAATCATGACATTTTCCAAATTTATAATTCTTTTAATATAGATAGGCAAACTTTTCACAATTTATAATTAAGCATAACAACAAGTATCAAAATCCTATCATATCCCAGTTTTCTCATTTTTTCGTTAGAAAGGTAACCTTTACCAAGAATATAGTTATGCACAACAACAAAAATATCCTTTTGATTCCATTTCCAATGAAACAAAATGGAATTATACAAGATTGGTGGTTTTACCAGTATGTGCGTGAAGCTTAAATTACAAATGTTGCAGGAGAACCTATCCCCATCCATGGGGATGAAGTCCCCTACATTTCCAAATCCCCAAAGCAATTGGGCACCATGGTGGGGTGTTCCATTTGGAAGGAGATATTCCCAAGGATGTTGGAAATTTCCTCATGCCCTCTAGAAATTTCCTGCTAGAAATGCTCACGGAAGGGAAGATGTCCCTCAATGGTTTTAAGAAGAAGGTATGGAAACCTCTTATCCAAAAGGATTCCTTGTAGAATTGGTTCTGCAATAAAATAATTCATTCACTTTTTTGATATTTAGATCATGAGAGCCATTATCTATATAGTGTGTACTAAATAATATGTAGTATGCTTTTGTGATGACAATTTTCACTTCTATGTCCTTGTAGTTTGTATTTACTCTTTTTACCATTTTTTATAGCTAACTTTAGCAAAAAATTTCAAAGTATTTTAATGTCGATAAGGAAATTGAGTGCTCAGTTTGTATGGAATGAAAAGAATGAAAAAAGAGGTTTATCTCGTGAAGTGGGAAAGATTGACAATTTCAAAAAAAAATGGAGGCTATGGCTTGAGAAATATTGAGTTGTTCGCTTTTTTCTTTGCTGCAAAAAGTGGCTTGTGGATGTTTTTTGAAAACAATCTATGGAGCTCAATCATGAAGTTAAAATACCTAAAGGATAAGTTGGTGGAGGTATGGTTAAGAGAACAGTGAAAATTTACTAGGGGCAGGTCAATGATTTGGAGAAATGTGGTATGAGATACATGTTATGGAAAAATGGATCACATGGAAAATTGGTAATGGAAAGAATGTATTAATTCGATGAGATCTGTGGATTAGGTGTGATAGTAGACACAGAATGTCTGTAGATCTGGTAGAATTTTTAAATTCTCGTAGTGTTTATTATGTTGCAGATGCAGCTAGAGATGACTCCATGGATGTTGATAGACAAGTCTGGGATTTTGCTCAAGATTTAAAAATCCCACTAATTTTTATAGGTGAATGGAATATTTTTTGATGACTTGGGAAAGTTGTTATTTTTAAAATAGGGATGAAGATGATAGCCTTTCTTGGTCTAAAAATAAGCAATCTGGGGTTATTTCAGCAAAGCAGTGACACAAAATGGTGGTTTAATTTAGTTTGGAAGGGTTAAGGACCCTTGAAATGTCGTCTTTTTTATGGCTTCTCCTTAAGAGGAAAATTCTCACTTGAAATGATTTAACAAAAAAGGGATGAGAAGGTCCTAGATTTTTTGTTTTATGTCATCAGAACAACTAATCTATTGGCCATTCATTTGTTCTTTTTTCTCTTTTGTGAACATTGTTTGAAAAGAGGTTTTGTCAGTCCTAAAAATAAAAAGTTGGTGGTATGGGAACCTTGTTGAAGAAAGTCTGTGGCTTTGGGTTCAAATATTTAGTTGGTCCTCTTTTAAATTTCTCTTGGTGTTTGTGATGTGGCACATTTGGTTAGGGAAAAACCGAGTTCTCTTTCATAATGATGATGTACGCTCGGCAATAACTACACATAATTCTACAGTTACTTTTATGAAACAAGTCAAGCCCTTGAAATCAAAGAAGACAAATTATAAAGGACTTGGTGCTATCTGAAGGAAATGTATTAGGTTTATTTGATGGTGCCTATCAAAGGGATAATTGTGGGGCTGATGTTGTCATTCTATTCCCTCAAAATGTGGTTCAAAAATGTAAGTCGAGCATTCGAAATGGTATGAAATTTGTCGCTGAGTTTATTTCTCTGTGGTATGCTTTGAGCTTAGTTTTGTGTAAGTGGGTGAAGGTTTTTAAACTAATTGGTGATTCCAAAATAATAGTGGACTAGTTCAATGGAAAGGTGGATCTTAGAATCCTTCAGTTGGAATCATAGAAAAGGAAGATCTAGAAATTACAATAGTTTGATGATCTTCAAATCCTTCACTATTATAAAGAGCATAATGTTCTAGTAGATCTGCTCTTAAAGGAAGTTTTATTTTTGTATGTTGGCATTTGTACCTGTTCAGAATTCTGCGATGATGTTTTATTGTCTGTCTTTTCTTTTAATCTCTTTAATCTTTCCTTTTTATGATAAATTAGTATTTATTTATAATTGAAACATATTTTAGATATTAAAATAAAATGTTTACTAAGAAATCAAGTGATCTGATAAAATGTTTACTAAAAAATAAAGTGATCTACTATACAGCCACAAGAGATTGTATTTTTTAATTTCTATTTTACATAATTTTGGGAATTTTTTTTGATATCCATGTAGATAACTTCTTTAGCACCTTTTGTCAGAATTTATACTTTTATTGACTTGTATCATAGGTCTCTCGAAATTACTGTACCTTCCTATCCTGTCCCTGTCTCCTACCCCTAAAACTTGGTGAACATAATTAAATTATATTTGTTCAAAGGGTCAAACATGTCAAACTGAGGATTGTGGTCAAACCCCTCCAACTCTGTGGTCTCAAAATTGTATCAACCTATGCTACCTGTGTAAGGAAATATTTTAATAAAGGCCCTAAGATGACCATGGTATTGAGCTAGGGGTTATACATGGCTATGGAAACACCCATACTATCGTAAATTTCAATATCTGCCCCTATTATATCTACACTCTTTTTCATTATTATGCAAAATTTTTGGACTATTTAATCACAACATTCACAAATGAAAATCCATACGCAAACATCATCCACAACGTGTGCCAAAAAATCCTAAAGAGATATCAATCATGCAGGATAGAAAAGGAAGGTATACATGTGTATAGTTTAAACCCAAGATCTTGGCACATTTTAATTTCAGGGTATGATTCCCTGGAAGTTTTCATCTGATGCAACATCTCAACATTTATAAAATTGAATGAAATACGTTTGAACTCACAAAATACCAAATTCAACAAGACAGTGTAAGAAAGGAGAATCTTTATAGTGATGGTGGCAGTCACAGATGGATTAGAAGGCAGTGTGTAATCTAGTACTTTTACTTGTATGTTCTTTGACTTAGAAACCTTATATTCAAGAAGGATCTATCATACAGTCAATTTACTTTCAGAAGATAACATAATTATTACTTGAAAATTTGGCACTTTGTCATGGCGCTAGTGTTTCCATACAAATATGACAGTATGGATATATGTTTCAATCCATAATTTAATTTTGTAAAGAAGAGTACACCAACATTTTATAATGGAAACCTTGCATATCAATTCAACCTGCAAAAAAGAAGAAGAAAATGGAGGCATAAATCTGTCATGAGCCCCTTCTCCTTTGCCTGCAAAGACATTTGAGCTTGACCCTGCAAGAGTTTTTTCTCCTCCACATCAATCCACCTTGCAAATGACAAGTTATTGGCCTTTTTATAAAGGCTCCTATCCAACCATTCTACAGTGAAATTTTTGTAAGAAACTCCTAAAGCCACCTTTCCTCTAAGAAATAATACATAAAATGGTCTTAGAAGTTTCTTGGGGTAGAGTGTTCCTTTCTTAGGGTATAGGAGAACATGATGAATGGGTTTTCATTAGTACACAATGACATGTGGTCTTTCCTTAAGCTAGTTGGTCCCTTAATGCATGCCTATAGACCTCCTATTCATTAAAAAATGCCACAATCATCCTCTAATTTTGGAATTCTCTTTATTATGGGTGAAGAAATCCTTCAAAGAACAATTTCTTATGATGCCACATCTCACCCACCCATGATCAAGTCAACAATGTATAAAAATAATCTCTCAGGTCCACTTTTGTTCTGTTGACTCATTCTATTGTAGCTCCTTATTTCCTGTAATGGATATAACTGATTGCTTGCAGTTTGTCCCTTGGTATTCCTAGGGTTCCAAGTATATCTGAGTTCTAGATGAATTCCCCCACAGTTACTGCCCCATTTTTTGGTAATATTCCAATTACGATTATGACCATGTGACAATAGATTTCTTGCAACTCCTTCGGTGAACGTAGATCACCATTTCTGGTGTAAAATGGGAGAGGAGGTAGGCTTCATGAGCCTAAAAATGCGTCATTGTAACATCTATAATGCTTCCTATTACATCTCCCAGTACTTTTGGACTTACTGCTCCACCTAAACCAACAATCTCCTTCCTTGCTTTGTTCAACTTCCTAAACAAGATTTGTTATTTGATTGAAAAGTGTTCTTGGACCTGGACTAAGATATTTTTTTAATTGTTATGTTTCAAAGCATCATGTTCAACATTCCCATGGCTAGTAGTTGCCAATGCAAATCAATTAAATGTCTAGGAGAGAATCAAGTGTGTTGAATAGAGATGTAGCATGCTAAGAAATTCCATCACACATTCCCTGAGAATTTCAGTGCTAGCAAAAATGAGCTCCTTCAAGGTCTTGTTGTCATGCATGTGTGATAGTTTCCATGAAAAGGGTCTTGTTCTGGAATTCATATCCAAATAGCGATTCCAAGCCATGTAATTTTGTGTTTCTTAAAAGAAAATGATAAACAAAAGCATGTTGAAATGTTGTCTCAGCTAAATCAGGTCCAACTCCATATTCATCTAGGAAAGCTTATAAGGTAGATAATATTTAGATAAGATAAGATAATTTTTTTAATGTCCAACGAATGACCACAAATGTAGGTCAATGGGAATGAAGAATACATCCAACTCCTAGAGAATGCTAAAAATAACATAAAGAAATAAACCTGCAGTATATAGCCTCAAAACACATGTATATAACCATGACAAAGGTATGATGATAAAATACTAAGTGAGTTTGACCAAGACTAGAAAAGTGGAAAACTCAAGAACCTATAAAGAGTGTGTGTGTGTGTGTGAAAGAGAGAGAGAGACCTTGTAATGATGCTAAATATGTCAATCTCTCTTGGGTCTGATGGCCAAGGGTGGGTAGGGGGGGAGAACAAGGCACTATCTCATTGTTGGAGTCCTCTGGAACCATTAGGGGTCCGATTCTATAATCTTGGGGCGGATGTGGGAGCGAAGGATACTTATAGCATCCAAGATTGAAGAAAATAAACCTTGGATAGATCTCTAGTTGCTTCTATGTAACAATGAGGTAATTAGACAGATGAAAGGCATGCTGCTCTGGATCCATCTAGAGCTTATCCATTTGATGCTCCGAGGAGGTATGGACTAATGTACAGTTTAACACCTCCAAACCAGGCAATCATATTGGTCAATCCCTTAGAGAGGGAGGTTGAGGACAGACTCAAGGTCTCACTGATCTATTGGCTAATGCACCCTAGCACTCTATCCACCATTTGTTGCTTCAAACTAATGGATCAACATGAAAGTATGAGTTGATTGTCCTAGTCATCTCAAGGCATGACATGGTGCACATGACCTGAGATCTATGGCTAAATATCTCCCTAATGAAGAGGACTAGACATATCTAGTTCTAATACCAGAATAAAGTAGAGAAGGTGTTGGGAAAAATACTGAGAGGGGGGGGGTGAATTAGTATTTAGGAATTACTCAAAAAATTTTACTTTTCCATTCACTAAAACCCATACGCTACTTTGCTGAAGCCAACTAGCGTATACATGCGGATATCCTTCATAAAACTCGCGTATGAATAGAGATATAATTATACAGATAATTCTTAACTTAGTTCTTTGCAACATTCATTCATCTGATGTTAAGTTAACAGTAAGCATGTGCAGTAATAACAGAATAAACCATCACACATAAGCATCACACATGAACACCAGGATTTTAGGTGGAAACCCAAGTCGGGAGAAAACCACCGCTGTCGTTGTCTCAGCCTTCAATATTTTATTATAAAGAAAACATATTACAACCATGTACTGGCGCAGACTCATACCAGCACGTAGACACCCACCTGCAGAAGGCTACAACCTTCTCTCATTTACCAGCCTCTCCTGGAAGGGAGCTACAGCCCCCTGCTCTTGTTTACTAGCCTCTCCTGGAAGGGAGCTACAACCCCCTGCTCTCTTTTACCAGCCTCTCCTGGAAGGGAGCTACAACCCCCTCACTGAAGGCTTCAACCTTCAGCACCTTTGTGGACCACGTTTCATCAATTTTCATACTAGATCCAACCCACACAATTAAGCTCAAGGAACATTCATCAAACCAACAACTTGCTCTATAGCAGCATAATCAATATTCGAACAACCCAGATCATCATTGACAGATAGCAGTAAAACAACAAAACAGATCAGACATTTCATACCATATATTTCAACAAACCCTAAATTACATACGCGCTTTTTCTTTACTGATCCTGCATATATACGCGCTTTCACAAATACCAACCCGCGTATACATATGCACACATTTCAGAGCTGATTTCAATTCCCATACGTGCTTTCACTGAATACAAGCCGCGTATATACGCGCTTTCTCCTCGACGAACCTGCGTATAGATCTTCAAATATTTTAGGGCAGTGCAGCTCTCTAGAACAGATAAACAACTCATATCTTCATTCTTTACTTCAGCACAGGTTTGCCAGATCACAGATCTAATCATTCCATAAACAGATCTAGAAGATACATATACATTTCAGATCTAGAGATCCCTCTTCATCATTTTCTTCATAGGTGCATCATAGATTCAGATCTATCATCAGACTGTTACCCTTTCCATTCAGACATACTTCAGAGTGAAGTATACATTCAAACCCAGACTCACGCACCCACATTGCACAATGAATTTCTTCTCCTTAAATAGATCTAGCCTTTGACAACACCATGAGCCAAAACCACACAACTTCCGATGGTATTCCTGGACGGGATCACATAGACAATCCAGCGCTCAATACAATGGGTCAATACCATGGTAGTTACCCCTGGTTTTATTCTTTTAGAGCGCAATTGAGCATACGCGACTTGGCACGTACTTTTTCGCATGCATACGCCACTTCCCGTAAACAAACCCGCGTATTCTTTGTGACATGTCTTATTCATCATTGCTCTGGCCCTTTCTAAAGTTTCTTTCTTCTGTACTTCTTAGTTGATCTGTAGATACATCATCTGTACATATTTGACACATAGGTTGCAACTCATCAAGTTAGTTTCTTTCAAGAACAACTTCATCAAACAGGTTGCTATCCAAAGACAACTTCATCACATCATATATCCAATTCTCATCTCATCAAGTACATTACCATCAAAGACAACACATGCCAACAATCTTCACATCAGATTTACATCATTAATAAACTCATCAAGCATCAAGAACAACTTCATCAAGTAGGTTGCCATCATCTTCATCAAGTGGGTTGCCATCAAGGAGAACACTCTGCATCATATTGCCAACAGAAGGATCCCCCCAAGTCCCTATATAGATAGTGATAGCAACCTTCGATCTCATAGTATAGGGGGCACCTAAAAATGAGGTGCATCTCTATATCTAGCTCATGTAGGTGACACATCTAGTAAATCTTATTAGACCTTGGTACATGGTGGTCTATCTCTATCCGAAGTCGATGAGAACTGACCTAGAGTTGTCCCAAAGGATCTTGAGTGAGAGTATCCAATACCTATGCATTTAAGGGGTGGAAAATGAGCCATTAAATCCAAAAGGTTATCTAGGTATAAGGACATCTTCAAGCCTATCCTATTCGAAGGTGAGGTCCAAGTGACCTAAACATACAATCTATAGATTTCCTCTTTGATAGCCTAATTTAGTACCTATCTAGTTGACAAGAGATGACTCAACACATGAAAGGATAATCTCAAAGGGGGAAGGAACTCTAGGAAGATAGTCATCAACTACCCAGGACACCTTTGAGAAGCAACCTCGTGCATGACCTAAGGAGGTATCCAAAGTGAAAGCCTCCTAGGAGCAAAGTGCAAGGTAGGGGTACTTCTCTCTCCCAATGGTAGAGTCTCTAAAAGACCTAAATATATGAAGGAAAGAGACCAAGCAAAATATAACCTTGAGGTAGAATGGGCATATACCAAAATTTACCTAAATAATGGGTTGTGGAACTGTTTTTCTACAACAAATTATGTGCCTAAGAAGCAAGGTTTCGACTCTCTCTATCCCAACCTAGTCCGTTTGTAACAAGCTTTGCCCCCAGAACTCGAATCCACAGAGAAATATGGGTGTGATAATCACCTCCATGATGTAGATTTTGTACAAGATCGTTCCACCCTCCTTGAAGGTTTTCATTCCTCCTACAATAACTCTCAAGAAAAGTTGACTTCAACTCCAATAAATCATATCCAAGTAATTTAACATACCTTGCCAATAGCCCACTGAAGCACCCTCTTCAAAAAAAATTTCAATTCTTGTTATAGTATCTCATGAGCCAAGATAACACCCTTTGATTCTCTTTTGATGCATGATTATGGATATGTCTTCATGCACAAGTGGTGATAGCTCCATAGAGTTTTCTTTTTTCCAGTTTAAGAAACATTTGCCAAGAGTTTGTTTCTATTCCCAACCAAGTAGCTTCTCCCTATTGGTTACCAACAACATTTGGAAAATGGACAACAACCTTTACTTATGCGATAACCCTTTGTAAAAATTGGAATAGAATGGGATTTTTACATTTTGAAAAAATACAAGTTTGATATTCAAGATGCCTTATATGAACTCAACAACATTTTCTCCTTGTGTATCACAAAAAGGGACATAAGTGACACTATGCTCAGAAAATGCTTCCTTTTTTATAACCCATTTGAGACAATTTACTCCATAAATTCCACAACCACTTGGACAAAGCCCTTCTCCTATGTTTGGCATACATCTTTTCCCGCCTTTCCATTATGAATTTTCATATGGCCTATTACCCGCCACCAGTGGGTGACCCCTATAGGAGAAATTTTATCCTAGATTTGTCTTCAATGGGCAACCAACAACCCCTTGCAACCACCTAATAGCTATGATGTACTACCATTATTTTCCACTTGAGCCATCCATTATGTACCCTCGCTCATCTGTCATGATTGTATGTATGAAGATGGGAAATCCAATCCCGAAGGTATGATTTTTCATTATGTAATTAGATGTTTATTCTTGCTTTTCTTAGGCACACCTAAGCATGGATTACTGGGAAACTTGGAAGGAGTAGGGGTTTTGAATGTACGCGTGTTTCCTTACCTCAACTAGTGGGGTTAATCTTGTATCCTAGTCCCGTGGGATCTCCTTTGTTGGCTACAATATTTAAGAGTGGAACTACATGGGAAACCCTGATTTTGGTTGCATGTTTCCGCTACCCGATACCATACATATCACTCCCCTCCACTCATTGCAAGTCCTTTTCACATTTTCCCTATCTGGGTCCGCATTTTTCCATTAGGTCCACAAGGTGTTAGCTTCCCCTTCTCTTATCCACATCTTGGGCTGAGCCTGGAACAATTCCCCAGATGCAGCTAAAAAGAAAAATAAAAGCATAATATGGCCACATGCATCAGGAAGTGTACCAAAAAATGTAAAATATGCCTGGGACAATAAAATTTAGCACATGGGAAAAAGTCGAACATGAGATCTACTCCTATCATTATGGCCATCACCTTGGTTCCTAGGGCCCCTATAAGTGCCCCTTAAATCATTAAGGAACCCATGCATGTCTTAACCCTTTGTGGGTAATGAATTGCCCCACCTTAAAAGGGTAATCAATGTTATGTCTTACATATCATACTCTCATCCCCTTGAGCCCCGAGCAGTAAAATGAAGAAAAATCAATTAAATGAAAAAGGAAAATTAAAAAGGGTGGAAAAAAAAAATGTTGGGGTAAGTCGTGTACCATGATTTCTCCCTCCTACATTCATATACCCAAGGGATGGACTTCCTCATCATAGCCACCCTTGTACCATGGCATGGGGCTTGGAGCCTTCCCTTTGACCGCACTTTGTTCCATTAGTATTGCACATGACACCTACCACTTTATGGGTGTACCTTGGACCTATCATTCCCTTAGATATTGAAACCACCGAATAGGGTTCTTCATTAAATTCTCCTACCTAGGAAGGTAAAACTAGTACATGTTCAAAGCCCCAAATTTGGAAGAGAACCCTACTCTGACTTGGCCTTGGCCTTCCAGGTTGGTGTTCAACTTGGACTTGGCCTCCCTATACGGGATCCAAGCCCTCCAGAGGATCAAAATGACATTTATAGGGTGAGCATTGAGATCCATGGGCCTCCATCCATGGAGAGCATTGATTTCCACACCATGGGCTTCTTCAACACCACAATTTCCTTGCTCATGCCTCAGTTATACAGATATCATGATGCACTTGGAACACATTTCCTTATCTGGCTACACATTGTACTTAACACTTGGAATTTGTTCCAAGGCCTAGAGGACGTTCTATGTTTCCTAGGGAGACATGGGAGGGCATGTGTCATCTTTTAGCCCTCATTGATGGAGCATCGACTTGATCTTGAGCCATTTGGAGACCCATGAGACCCATTTGGAGCCCACGAAGCCCAAATAAGGGTTTCGAGATGTTTTGCAACATCATGAGGGCATGACCCTCTTAATTATGTTTTTTGAGGCCCTCTCCAACATTTTTAGCACAAAAGGCCTCAATGTTTACCCTTTATGTAGAAATTATACAACAATCATGTATATCTTGGATTCACCCGATCTAACAAAGTACTAAAGTTAAATATTGAATCAATTCTACAAACATTTTTCGGAATTAAAAACACAATCGCTAATCACATGAACATGAAGAAATATCAATCACACACAACACAGCTAATTTCCCAAGGAAAGCTTATAGCTAAAAACCCCACTATATTTTATTGTATATTAAGCATGGATCATGAAACAAATACAATGTCTTTCTCTTCTCACAAGAGCCTCCAATATTTCGCTATCTATATCACACTATCCTCACAGAAAACTGACCAATACTTAGTCAATTTCCAGCCTCCTGACAGCCTGCCTTGCTTGCATAATCCCTTATGGTCAAGATCTATAAGAGATAGGAATTATTGCCTGACTTGACTGCGCAAGTATCATGGGAACTCCAATGGGTGGTTGGCTGCGTGTGTGCACGACAATAATGTCACAACTGATAGTCAACTTGCCTTTCACCTAGAACTCAACTAGGTCTCCACTGGATCTGACATGCATGCAACTAATAATAGTAAATCTTCAGTTGACTGTGAGATCCCTGCATGTGAATTAATTAATATTGAATTCTCTTGATCTCTCACTACTTGTATCTTCAGTTACAACTAGCACAACTAAGTTTAACTCACTTAACTGAGTTAAACTATTTACAACTTGCATTAACTAATGCACCACTGCACTTCGAATTCTGTTACAACTAGAATTACTCTGCATGTCCCACCAACCAACCTCTAACTCGAAATCCACTAGCTAACTAAGTTTTCCACTTTCAGTTAACTCATTCAAGTCCACATTGAGAATCGATTACAGCTTAATGTCCATCTAAATTAAGGGATAGTAAAAATAGAGATGCACCTAAAAATAGCACTGTGGGCCCCACCCTAGTTTGGGTGCTTAATGCAACAAGGTGGTTAATGCGCTAGGCCTGGGTGTTGAATCTTCTTGTTGAATCTCAACACTCCCTCTCAATAATAAGGGATTATCTTTCACCCTGATCTTGTCTCTATTGTATTCGAATTTGCTCCTGGTGAGCGCCTTCGTCAGAATATTTGCATCCTGATCTTTCGTGGGAATGTACTGTAGCAACATGATTCTTATCTGCACACAATATCTGAGATGATGGTACCAAATATCTATATTGTTGGACCTATCATGAAACACATGATTAATAGAGAGTCTAAGGCAACTCTGATTATCACGATGAATCACTGTCGGATCCATATAAGAACCAAACAAACCAACCAAGATCTTTCTCATCCAGATAGCCTCACATGCAGCTTGACTTGTTACCATGTATTCCACTTCTGCTAAACTGAGTGCCACGGATCGTTTCTTCCTGCTGTACCAAGAAACTACTATCGACCCAATGCTAAAGATCCCCCCTGGTGTGCTCTTTTTTTCTGATGGAATGCCATCCCAATCTGCATCCGTGAAGCCATGCAACTTCACTCCATCTGTTTGTCTGTACCATAGACCATACTCTGATGTGCCCCTTAGGTATCTCAGGACATGCTTCCCTGCCTTCCAAAAGATCTTGGTAGGCTTAACCATAGCTTGAATCTACTGGTTAACTGTTGTTACACAACATTTTTTCACTGTCCCTACAATCCCCATCTCGCCCATTGGAGGGTCATTTCCATGATCAATAAGCAGTGTCATGCCTTTCAAAGAGCATCATTGTATCCCTTTACATGAGAGTAATATTCCTTCTGTTGACAAATCCTTGAGAAGAAACTCAAAAAACCTTGTTTTTGCCTTGGTGCGAGTAGTCAGTTATGCCCTCCTGCCAAAGAGGAAGATTAACACTGGGCCCCATGCTAGCTGGCGCTCTGTCTCAGTTAGCCACTGACGCCGAGCTGTTTATGGAATGTTTTTTTAAAAATAGAGGCAGAGATTCCACTCCAACAACTTCGAGGATGAGTCATTGAGAGTGGTTGAACTGAATAAACCACAAACTCCCTCCTTTATTTTATGGTTTCCACCTCTTATGGGAACTCCCTAAAGGATAGGCCTCCCTCCCACCTATGTAGGGATCCTAACCTCCTCCTTTTCCTCTATAAAAAGAAGTTATCTCTCTTTGCATAAGCTAGTTGAACATGGAGAATTGAACATACTATAGCTGAACTATTGAAGAGATAGAATAAGAAGGAATTACATTGAGAGAGCTTGAGTCCATGCCTTTATCCCATCCAAATTCCCTGACGAGCATCTGAGACGCGCTTCAGCTGAACCCTGCTGGGGGAGACTGCGACGTCAAAGCATTGGTTGTAACTCTTCCTTCTATCAATACATATACGCGACTATTGTTTGGTTCCAATTTTGTATTATGTTAGATGTTTAATGAAATATGCTTAGCCCTCTTTGACTGGCTAGTAGTAATGAATGAAATTACTATGGCGTATGTTGTTCTTGTTTGTTATTCTATGTGCAGGTATCCGAGCATGACTGCAGAAGGATTGTGAATTGCCAAGGCAAGAGCGAGAGGCCACCACCATTACAGCCACGATGACAACATTGGATTCCAGGTAGGTTGATCTACTGTTTCCTCTTTTCATTCTGTAATTAGGAATCAACACTCTAGCATGTCTCTTTGTTTCTAGACCCACTCTAGGGCTAGAGGGATCATCTTTGTCCGTAGAGAGGATTTTCCTGCTTAACAAATTGGCGACTCAGCTGGGGATCAGTGTGAGTTTGACGTTTCATAATGTTGGGTCAATTTCAATCATTGATTTTCTTATCTGTATTTTTCTGGTTTTCTTGCTTAGTTTATATCCACTGTTCAGCTCCAGAGTGTCAAGATTGACCTCTTCTCATTGAATTTTGGTTTTTCCCTTTTTCCCATAGTTATCTGGCTTGGCGCGCTTTTCGTCTGAACAGTCGTGCCAATTGGCGTAGGTTGCTTTTGTTGCAGTCGCGCCAACCCCTCTTTGGCGTGGATTACAGCCTTATAGTCGCACTAAATCCTGTAGGATTCGGTTTGACCTCCTTAGTGAGTCTTTTGGTCAATTTTTCTTGCTTATGGGCTATTTTTTAAGTGTAATTATGCCTTTGGGACTGTCTTCACTGCTGTCGACTTGATTTTCTCAGTTGTTTGTCCATCTTCTTATTGGTGTAAATTGAGGCCTTAGGGTTTCTAAGTGTCTTGGTGCACGGAGCCTTCTGTTTGGAAATCAAGTCGTTTTGATTATTGTCAATCTCATTCTTGGGTTGATTGCACTTAGTTTTCTTGATCTTTTTGAGTGATTACTTTGATTGAAGGATCATTTTGTTTCTCAATTGATTTTTCTCCTTGTTGTTCCAAGCATAGATTACATTGTTTGTTTTGGGTCGTTTTTAAAACTTTCTTTTGATTTGGAAGATTGCAGCATTTGTTTGAGTTCTTTCTTGTGTTTGCTTTTCGTTTGATTGAGTCATTCAATTTCGATTCTTACACAATACTCAAGTTATTGTTTGTTTTCATTTTTCATGTAATTAGTGCATCATGTACTTCTTTTCATTGAAAAATATATATATATATTTCATTCTTTCTTTGCATCGAAAGTGAAATATTATTTTGCATAACTAACATTTAATAGTCTAGGAAAGAGTTTCATTTTTGTTTGATTGTGTTAGATACGTTACTGGATTTCTTCGCATACTTTCATTGTTTGATTTTGTTTGAAAGATCTCTATCCTTCTCATAGCTAGCATTCATTGAATAAAAAATGATGTAAATTTGCATATAGCTTGCATTTAGGAAATTTGAGATCCAAATTCGAGAAGGCCTTAAAATTGAGACATAATCCAAGATCAACTTCAAAATTCATTTAATTAACCTAAGGAAGCATTGAAACCTAACGAAACATTTTTAGTGTGTTGGTGTTCCTATGATTTGGCCAATTGGCAAACAAAATTACAAGGCAACATATAAACCAGTCTTTAGAGCTCTAGGATCTAGCCCTCCTAGTCTCGGAGAGGGATCTCTCAATATGTTTGTAAAGATATAGCTTGATTGCTTTTAAGAGGTTGATTTTAGGCTAGTTATTAAGTACAAGTTTGTTTGTTTGTGTTTGGTTGGTTGGACATGAATAATATAGGAAACATAGATAGAAAGGGGAAATATCAAAGCCATTGTTCAATGGAGTCAAGAAGAAGCTATAACAAGCTCAATCAATGGATGTGGGATATCAAAGGGCAAATCTAACTTGGCTAGTGGATCTTGGGTTTGGTGGATAAAATGAAATGGACATTAGGGATTTAGAAGGAGAACAAAAGGACTTAAAACATTATCAGAACATGAAGAGGCATTGCATAGACAGGGCTAACCATAAATTCTAGGGACCACACTTCAGAAAATAATAATTCCAAGACAAACTATTTCAAACAAAATCTAAGAGTCGGGGAATGCCCTATTTCATCCAAAGATTTCACTTTCATGGATAAGAAAACATATAATATTCACAAATAACTACATCATAGAAGAGGTAACGCCTAAACATCTAAGGACTGCAATTATAAAGACCTTCAAAATAATTATTTGAGCAAGTACAAAGGGTATGATCAAAACAGACCTCTTTGGTAGAATTTGGACAATGGTACTTTAAAGGGAGACTTCAAAAATAGTTTTTAAGAGGCAGCAAGCAAGCAGGGAGAACCATAAATCATTATTGAGGCCACTGTATTGAAATATTTAAGAAATAAACAAGCATGAGGGTTGAAAATCAGTCAAACTACTTAATAAAACCTTCAACAGATGAAAACATGAAGACATTGAAGAGTAAACAGGTCTAAGGTGCTTCTCGAAGACATTTCTTAGCCTAAAACTTGTAATCTACTGTAAGAAAAGCATAATGGAACAAAATGGAAAATATGAAATAACAATAACATATCAAAATACATCACCAACATCCATGCTCAAGGATCCAGTGATAGAGCCTTCTCATTAACAAAACATGTTAGAACATCATCAATCTTCCAGAACTTCAATTTCTTCTTAAACTTCATCCAGACTATGTAAAATTACAAAGAGTTCGAATGCCAGCAACCAACCCCTAACAAAGAGCTCCTCATAGAGTTTTTATAGAAGAATGAGGAGATGGAATTCTTTTCAGGTTTCAAAATGTCATTAATTACAGAGTAAAAGCATTCCTAGCCTTGAAAACCACACAGGGCATAAGGTAGGAATGAGTGCAACTACTTCTCTGTTTTTAATAAATCTGCCTTAACTTCTAAGAGAAAACATGTGAAAAGTTTGACTTTCAGGCCTATTCTTAAATATTACAATAATTGCCCTGACAGTCAAAAAATATCTTCTTTTGTGTAATAACTGCCAATTTTCTTTTATGGACAGAAAGTAGGTCATAGGTGTCAATTTTGAGTTATTAAGTGAATAACTGCTCCTTTGATGTATCCGAGGCTATCTTTTAAGCCTAAGTCTTCTTGATTTAATTCTAAAACTGCTCTTTAGGCCTAATCTGCCTTTATTTCATCATTTAAACTGTGTTTTAAGGTCTGATGATGGTTTTAGCCTTCATAATGTAACATTGTTGCCTTTTCCATTTTTGATTGATTTGAACCTTTATTTCTCTGTTTCTTTGGCCTTCAATTGTCCTTTTGCTGTTTGTATCCACCTTCAAACTGTGTATTTAACCTTTAAAAAATGGGATTAAGACTTTCTAATCTTAGGTCTTTGACTTTAATCTTCATCTTTTGACCTTTAATATCCATTGTCTTCCTTTTGTTTTCTTTGTCATTGTGCAGATGGATTTTGGTGCATTGGAGGGTCGATTGTATAACTAGTGCTTACAAAACACCGATTGAACCATGAAATTAACCCTAGAAATTTCTTTTCTTCGTGATTTGGCCATCTATTTGGACCACAAAGGTCATCATCTTTTGGCCCCGTCCCCTTATGGACTGTGGGAGGGTTTTCGGCCCTTCAAACCGCCAAAGAACCTGCAAAAGACCAACAAACACATTTTATAATCCTGCGGGGTTGGAAAAACTGCATGGAGAGGCTGAGGAGTGGTGGAGGAGCAATGGAGGAATGCTGTAGAGGGATGAAATGCAGAAAATCGTGAAAATGGGGTTTTAAAACGACTTTGGCACGAAAAATGGGCAAAGTGGTTTTGAAAAACCACCAGTGGTTTTCGCGTGGGGCAACAGTGGTTTGTGGTTTTGCCCAAATCGAATGCAATCTAGTTATTTTGCGACACGCATCCCTCAGAAAACCAATGGTTTCGCGTGAGTTTGGGCTGTTAAACCCCGGATGGAAAAATTGCACGAAATGCGATATTGATCGTTGGATGAAGGGGGACAGATCCGATGGTGCAGAGAGAAGCGCGATAGAAAGGTGCACAGGCGAGAGTTTTAGTGGGAGACAGGTGGCAGCCAAAGATTGGTGGAGGCGGCTGGGTAATGGGTGGTAGGTTGGATGATGAGGGGGGAGTGCGGAGCCGTTGGATGGTTGGGATGGACGGCTGAGATCCATCGAGGAATAACACAGGCACGGGGAAACAGAAAAAGGAAGGTGGCTAGAGAAAAGGGGCGGGCAATGGTTTTATAGGGGAAGGAAAACTAGGAGCAAAGGAGAAAAGGGCTAGGAGGAGGGATGAGTGAGGAGTGTCGATAACCGTCGATCTTGGTAGATCTACTGTGGGGATCCAATCGCAAGCTAAGCATCGGCGGGGGAGAACAAAAGTGAAATGAAGAAAAAGGTGAATCGTCGATGTGATGGGGGCTAAAGCCTGGTGCTGGGGCACGGTCCCATGGAGTGATAAGGTGACCAGGAGCAGAGAGAAAAGGGTTAATCGCATCGGGGGAAAAAAAGGGAACGTTATGATGAAAATTTAAAAGCGTTGATGCGATGGGGCTTTAGCCCATGGTCATGGCTCTTGGTTAAATGCAGAAGGGGTGGAAGTCTTTTAAGCCCTCGGGGGCTTAAACCTTTAGTTGCAAAAAGATTGTCTTTAGGCCAAAAATGGGTTTTAAGGCCAATTTTTAGAAGTTTCGATAGGTAAAGAGAGGTATTTTTAAATCATAACAAGGTTTTTTTATGATATAAAAAGGGTTTTTTAGGAAAAATAGAGGAAAATGAAGAAGAAAAAGGATTTTTTAAACCAATTATAAGAGTGTTTATAATGTTTTAAGGGGGGTTTTTTCAGAGGAAATGAAGAGTTGACAAAGGGAAAATGGTAAAAATAGCTTGAAACAAGTTTCATTTTTTGAAATAGCAGGGTAAATTTTTAGGAGACATAGATGAAGATTTCAGTGGACTAATGGACTTGAAATGATGATGGCAGTGAGATTTCTAGAACTCATAAGGTTTTCTTTGAAATATTATTTCTAGAAATCTAGGATTGGAAACTTAGTCATATTTTGATAGGATCAAAATTATGGATGAATAACAGTGGCTCCACTTGGGGAGGACAACTGTTCTTTTAGGTATCCAAAATCTTAGTTTATTAGTCTTTGGATTTCAGCAGACCAGTGCCTTATCCATTGGGCAGATTTCTTCTTTTCTTGTTGGTTTTTCTCTGGAAAGGACAACTTTTATCAATCCGCAACATGTAACTTCTTCAAAATAACATCTCTACCATTTTTTCTTCCTTTTTGAGTGCATTTGAACTAGCAAAATCTTTGACTTTTTATTTTTGAAAACAGAAATAAACTATCTAATCCTATTCTTATTTCTTCCAAGAGTCCAGATTAAACTGTTGAACTCTTTATTTTGTATCAAGCTACTATCTGTCAAGATTAAGCTGTTTGACAGATTTTATTCTCTATTTCTAAAACAGGAAATTTAAACATGGTCAAATCAGGATTAGATTGTCTGATTTGCTATGGTGTCTATGGTTGTATGTACAAGATGCACATAGACTTTATTTGCAGAAAAATAAAACAAAATTGTGAAGTCTTAAGACCTGAAAATTATGAATCATCCTTCTTTCTTTCTTCAGCTCTAGTTTTAATCTATTTTAAGCTATCTTTTCCTTTTCTTGGTTTAGATTTTGAGTTTGTTTGAACCATTCTCTCTATCCTAATCTATTCTATCGATAAGCCAAGTTTAAACAGTTTGACATATCTGATTCACTAACTTATCAGCAGTAAATTGAAATTTATCTAGTCATGATTAGGTTGTATGACTAAATACCAGTGTTCCTTTAAAGTAGTGGCATTTAAGCTTGCACACTTTCATAAAATTCTCTTTTTTGGGTATGGGGCTATACCTCTTTTGAATCTGCCCTCTTTTCATTTTCTATTATTTTTGTAATTTTTCAATTTTTCTTTCAAAGCAAAGACAAAAAGCTAACCAAATGCTCACAGGCTGAGCTTATTTTCTTTCCTATCTAACCTAATCTAACTTATGCAATATATACATTCATTTGGTAAAATCCATTTTCCAATATAACCAATCAAGCCGGTGATTCAATGAGTGATTTTTTTTCAGCCCTTTGAGTGTGGTGAAAAAATCAAAAGTCCATTTCCACCTTTCATGTGTTTGAACAGCAGTGCCTAACATGTTCTTTAAAACTTGCATTAAACTGCTCTCGGCATATTTTTCCCCTCCTTCACATTTCTCTTATAAACCAACAAAGGGATCTTGGAATAATCCCTGAATGTGAGGATCTAGAGCATGAGCTTTATCCAAGATTGCTTCTTCCTCTACTTGGCTGAACTTAAGGCTGTTTTGGGAAATAAACCCATTCTCTTCCTCATGATCATCTGCCCTGTCAAACTCATCATATATTGCCATGTTGTGGTCTGGTAAACCTGATTGAAAAGAGCTATAGTTGTTCTCTTTCTCTTGTGAAGGTTGGACATAGGGCTGAATGTTTTCTTTAATCTTAAAATCCATACCCAAAGATTGTTGACTTCTGATTTCATAAAGGCTGTCTTTGATGAACTGTAAGGAAGCATAACAAAGAGGTATAGATCCTTCCCTTTCTCCCAAATTTTCTGCACTTTCTTATTCACTGTCGTGGCTGAGTGGTATTTGCTTATCACGATACTTGAGCTATGGAAAATTATTTTCTTCATCCCACAAACTAATCACTGATTGTTTGGTAGTGTTGGCTTGAGTTTGGAGAACATAATCATCATCATATTGATCATATTTGGGCAGTTTATTCATAGGAGGAATGTCATCTATCATGCATACTTGATCAGCAGATTGTTCCACCATATGAAAAGGAGAGTGCTCATGGCTAATAGCTTTTGTTTTAGCAATATGAAATGAATCAAATCACAAGGGTAGGGATTCAAGAGATGCTGGCTCGTCTTCCATTTCTGGTTTTGTAATCCAAACAGTCATACCAAGATTATTTGAAGGGAGAACTTCTGGTTTTGAAAAAGGGTTTGTATTATCCATTTTCTCCCTTAATGATTCTTCAGAGAATTCTACCTTGTCTCTATTTTCAATTTTCTTGTGATACCCTCTAAATAGTGAAGCGTGAGATCTAGGAAGACATATAGTATTTTCTTGACAATTTTCCACATCTTCTACTTTTCAACCTTGGTTAACCAGTATGTTTTGATAGCTACCTTTGCATTGAAATGACTGATTTGGTTCCTTCCAATAAAATGGTACCAACTGCTCTAAATAATCAGCATCAATCTCAACCTTGTATTCTTCTTCCTTCCTACCAAGTATATGCATCATTTTGTTGATTGTATCTGTCAACATCTCTAGCTTTAACTCTGAAGAAGTTATTTTCTCTTGAGGTGCTTTGTCCTTCCTTATTTCTTCTAACCTTTCCTCTCTTTCCAGTATGTTGAATTCCACAGTAATTTCCATATTCTTCATTTCTTCCAGGTTTTAAAGGTCCTTTTCTCTTATCTGGAATTCCATCTCTGGGTCAAAAGCACTTGGGTAGTGCAAGAGTGCCCACCCCAAAGGTGGCTTTATCTTAGTAGGTATTGCATTGTATACTTTATTGAACCTGGTTGAAAAGTCTTGTACTTCCTCCCCTGGTTGTCTTTTTAAATTCTTGTATTCCTTTATGATGAGAACTTCATTTCCAATGATCACCCATCTATCTAAGAAGACTTGAGTAAATTGATGAAAATTGATAATGCTTGCAGTTGGAAGGTCCTCAAACCAATTCCTAATTTTTCCTTGTAATTATAAGGCAAACATTCTAATACGCACATCCTCTTCTTCTATTTCATAAAGGTCAAGTAAATTCTCAATATTTTTAATGTGTTCTTCAGCAGTGACCTTTGAGCTTTCTCCATCAAATCTGGGTAGTTTATTTGCAATATTTTCAGGGAGGGCTTGGAAGATAGGAGGAAAAATCAGAGGCTTGTATCTTTCTAGGACCTTTGTGGGTATAGGTAGTGTAAAAAGAGTTTTATGGCTGTTTTAGGTTTCAGCAAGAGGAGGATAGGTAGCATGAGGCTCATGTTTCACTAGCTCTTCCACAGATGAATTTGGGGTAAGCACAGATGTATAAGACTGATCATGGTCTAAAATTTGAGGCTTAGCTTTTTGAGGCTTGAGATCCTTCCAATAATAAATGTAGATCTCATTAGTGTGTTCTTGATCAGGCTTAAAGTAGGATAGAACATAGTTATAGATCAAAATAATAATCTCTTGAATCCAACTTAGGCCTGAATTCTCTTTCTTTCTAAAATGACTGGTCATGTTTCAGGTTCTTCCTCCAGTGGATTCTTTAGGTCTATTGAGATTTGTGGAGTCGCCAAGTGGAATTTTTTAGCCTTTTTTAGGGTAAAATAGGTTATGGTCCACCACCAATGTTTATTATGAAACCAATCTGAGTTTTTTTTTTGTTTTTCTAAGTTTCTATGGTTGTTTGAAGGACTAATGAGTCTTTAAAAGCTTTCTAGGAAAATATGAACTCAGAGGTCCCACCGTGATCGCTAGAATGTTATGGTGGCGATGAAGTGGCAGATTCACTGGATATTCTTTGATTTACTGAGGGTCTAATGAGTTTTTAAGAGGTGTTTAAGTGACTATATACTCAGAGGTCCCACCGTGATTGCCAGAATTTTGGTGTTCCTGTGATTTGGCCGATTGGAAAACCAAATGACAAGGCAACATATAAACCAGTATTTAGACCTCTAGGATCTAGCCCTCCTAGTCTCAGAGAGGGATCTCTCAATATGTTTATTGTTGGGTGTGGAGCCTGAATATCTTGTTTATTTTGTATCACAGCGTTGGACCCCTCTACCTTAATGGGGGCGGCAACGCCGCCCGTAATTAAACGCTGCCTGGGAGGTCCGGGGGGGGCGGCTGCGACTTCGTAGAGCCCCCCACCCCCCCGGCGGGGGGTTTTGGGGGCAGTGCCCCCGAAGCTAAAAACAGATGTAAAATTGCCTTGTAAAATTATAGTAATTTCTAGTCAATCTGGGTCGTTCATTAGACGAATGATCTGACGGTAGAAGTTATGTTTAGTTTAGGGTTTTTTTCCCTAGAAGGCACCCCCTCGCTTGTATGAGGGTATTTTATTACGGCTGTGTATGGTATGTGTATTCTCGGAGCGAGAAACAAAGAGGGAGACTATGAGAGAGAACAGAGGATATTACAACGAATCTGCTATAGGTTGTGTCTCTTCATTTTGCTGGATAATAGAAAGGAAGGACTGGTTGTTCGGGGTGGACGTAGCCCAAACTGGATGAACCACGTATATCTATGTCTCTTTGGTTTTATGTGTTTTGTGTGCTTGTGTTTTCTGCATATTTTATGTGTTTCATTTCTCTGTAATATTTAATTTTCTAACATTTGTAAAGATATAGCTTGATTGCTTTTAAGAGGTTGATTTTAGGCTAGTTATTAAGTACAAGTTTGTTTGTTTGTGTTTGGTTGGTTGGACATGAATAATCTAGGAAACATAGATAGAAAGGGTAAAAATCAAAGCCATTTTTCAATGGAGTCAAGAAGAATCTATAACAAGCTCAATCAATGGATGTGGGATATCAAAGGGAAAATCTAACTTGGCCAGTGGATCTTGGGTTTGGTGGATAAAATGAAATGGACATTAAGGATTTAGAAGGAGAACAAAGGGACTCAAAACATTATCAGAACATGAAGAGGCATTCCATAGACAGGGCTAACCATAAATTCTAGGGACCACACTTCAGCAAATAATAATTCCAAGACAAACTATTTCAAACAAAATCTAGGAGTCGGGGAACGCCCTATTTCATCCAAATATTTCACTTTCATGGATAATAAAAATATAAGATTCACAAATAACTGCATCATAGAAGAGGGAATGCCTAAAAATCTAAGGAATGTAATTATAAAGACCTTCAAAACAATTATTTGAGAAAGTACAAAGGGTATGATCAAAACATACCTCTTTGGCATACTTTGGACAATGGTACTTTAAAGGGAGACTTCAAAAATAGTTTTTAAGAGGCAACAAGAAAGCAGGGAGAACCATAAATCATTCTTGAGGCCACTATATTGAAATATTTAAGAAATAAACAAGCATGAGGGTTGAAAAGAAATCAAACTACTTAATAAAACCTTCAGCAGATGAAAACATGAAGACAGTGAAGAGTAAACAGGTCTAAGGTGCTTCTGGGAGACATTTCTTAGCCTAAAACTTTTACTCTATTGTAAGCAAAGCATAATGGAACAAAATGGAAAACAGGAAATAAAAATAACATATCAGAATACATCACCAATAGCCATGCTCAGGGATCCAGTGATAGAGCCTTCTCATTAACAAAACATGTTAGAACATCATCAATCTTCCAGAACTTCATTTTTTTCTTAAAATTTAGCCAAACTATGTACAATTACAAAGAGTTCAAATGCCAACAACCAAACCCTAACAAAGAGCTCCTCATAGAGTATTTATAGAAGAATGAGTAGGTGGAACTCTTTTTAGGTTTCAAAATGTCATTAATTACAGAGTAAAAGCATTCCTAGCCTTGAAAACCACACATGGCATAAGGTAGGAACGAGTGCAACTACTTCTCTGTTTTTAATAACTCTACCTTAACTTCTAAGAGAAAACAGGTGAAAAGTTTGACTTTCAGGCCTATTCTTAAATATTACAATAACTGCCATGACAGTAAAAAAATATCTTCTTTTGTGTAATAACTGCCAATTTGCTTTTATGGACAGAAAGTAGGTCATAGGTGTCAATTTTTAGTTATTAAGTGAATAACTGCTCCTTTGATGTATTTGAGGCTATCTTTTAAGCCTAAGTCTTCTTGATTTAATTCTAAAACTGCTCTTTAGGCCTAATCTGCCTTTATTTCATCATTTAAACTGTGTTTTAAGGTCTAATGATGCTTTTAGCCTTCATAATGTAACATTGTTGCCTTTTCCCTTTCTGATTTATTTGAACCTTTATTTATCTATTTCTTTGGCCTTCAATTATCCTTTTGCTGACTGTATCCACCTTCAAACTGTGTATTTAACCTTAAAACTTCAGGATTAAAAATTTCTAATCTTCGGTCTTTGACTTTAATCTTCATCTTTTGACCTCTAATCTCCACTTTCTTCCTTCTGTTTTCTTTGTCAATGTGCAGATGGCTTTTGGTGCGTTGGAGGGTTGATTGTATAACCAGTGCTTACAAAACACCGATCGAACCATGAAATTAACCCTGGAAATTTCTTTTCTTCATGATTTGGCCATCTGTTTGGACCACAAAGGTCGTCATCTTCTGGCCCCATCCCTTTATGGACTATGGGAGGGATTTCGGCCCTTGAAACCGCCAAAGAACCTGCAAAAGACCAACAAACACGTTATATAATCCTACGGGGTTGGAAAAACTACATGCAGAGGCTAATGAGTGGCGGAGGAGAAATGGAGGAATGCTGCAGAGGGAGGAAATGGAGAAAATCGTGAAAATGGGGTTTTAAAATGACTTTGGCACGGAAAATGGGCAAAGTGGTTTTGAAAAACCACCAATGGTTTTCGTGCGGGGAAACTGTGGTTTGTGGTTTTTCCCAAATCAAACGCGATCCAGTTATTTTGTGACACGCGTCCCTCGGAAAACCGGTGGTTTCACGTGAGTTTGGGTGGTTAAACAACAAATGGAAAAATCGCGTGAAATGCAATATTGATTGTTTGATGAAGGGGGGCAGATCCGACGATGCGGAGAGGAGCGTGATAGAAAGGTGCACGGACAGAATTTTTAGTGGGAGACAGGTGGCAGCCAGAGATTGGTGGAAGCGGTTGGGTAATGGTTGGTAGGTTGGATGATGAGGGGGGAGTGCGGAGCCATTGGATGGTCAGGATGAACGGCTGAGATTCATTGAGGAATAACACAGGCACGGGGAAACGGAAAAAGTAATGGGGCTAGAGAAAAGGGGCGGGCAGTGGTTTTATAGGGAAAGGAAGACCAAGAGCAAAGGTGAAAAGGGCTAGGAGGAGGGATGAGGGAGGAGTGCCGAAAACCATCGATTTTGGTAGATTGACGTCGGGGATCCAATCGGAGGCTAAGTGTTGAAGAGGTGAATCCCCTCCGCAGACAGAGGCGATCCCACTAGCCCAGATCGGGTCTAGCAACAATCAATTCATGCAATGAAATTGGTTCCTAGTTACAAAAAGACAAAGATCGTGATGAGTATCCTACCTCAAATCCTACGCACTTGTCGTTGAAGAAAATTTGATGTTTCCCATCCCTCGCCTGACAGATCACGATCCTTCCATTCGACACATCCGAACACCTATACACATGCAAGGAAACGATGACATACAACGTAAAGTCTAAAGCATGTAACTATATATCAGTCAAAGAGGATATAAGTCATTGCATTACATAAAGAAATGAACACATGAATGGAACCCAAATCAGAGTCGCTTATATTATAAATTACAAAAGGGAGATTACAACCAAAATGCTCTAATGATATGATCTTCCTTCAGCAGGGCTGACAGCGAAGCGTGTCTCAACAAAGCCCGTCGTGAATCTGGACGAAGCTCTCTCTCTTACGGGATTCTCTTCGGCTTGGCTCTCAATAGTTTCCCGGCTATATTTTCCTTCCTACAAGTTCAGCTAGCTTGCTAATGGAGAGGGCAAGCTTTTATAGATGGAGGAGAGGAATTTGGGATCCCTATAATCATGGGATAGGCCCTATCTCTTACGAAGGTTCCATGATAGGTGGAAAACCACTTCCTATACATGGAGATCCGGAGCCAAACCACTCAACTCCTTTTGATGATTTATTCAGGATTTTGTTAGAATCAAAATTCCGCCATTTATTTTTAAAAAACATCCCTTAATAAGCTTGGCGCGAGTGAAACATAGGGACAAAGCACCAGTTGGCGCACCCTCTAGTGTGGATTTCCCCCATTGGCGCGAGGGATGAACTGGCTGGTCGTGCCAAGGCTAAAACATCTTTTTTTAGGGTTTTTCAGAGGAAATGTTCTTTAGGAGAATGTTTGTCCTTATGCAAGAGGATTCTATGAAGGTGGTTTCAGGTCATTTTACTGTTCACAGGTCATGGGAATAGTCCTCCAATGTATGGGATGAGGGATTGCAGGGACGGTGACAAAATGTTGTGTAACACTAAGCATTGGCAGGGGAGAACAAAATTGAAACGAAGAAAAAGGTGAATCGTCGATGCGATGGGGGCTAAAGCCTGGTGCTAGGGCACGGTCCCGTGGAGCAATAAGGTCACCGGGAGCGGAGAGAAAAGGGTTAATCGCATCGGGGGAAAAAATGGAATGTTGTGATGAAAATGTAAAAGCGTCGATGTGATCGGGCTTTATCCCATGGTCATGGCTCTTGGTTATATGCAGAAGGGGTGGAAGTCTTTTAAGCCCTCGGGGGCTTAAACCTTTAGTTGCAAAAAGACTGTCTTTAGGCCAAAAATAGGTTTTTAGGCCAATTTTTAGAAGTTTTGATAGGTAAAGAGGGGTATTTTTAAACCATAAAAAGGGTTTTTTAGGAAAAATAGAGGAAAATGAAGAAGAAAAAGGATTTTTAAAACCAAGTATAAGAGTGTTTATAATGGTTTAAGGGGGATTTTTTCAGAGGAAATGAAGAGTTGAAAAAGTCAAAATGGTAAAAATAGCTTGAAACAAGTTTCCTTTTTTGAAATAGTGGGGTAAATTTTTAGGATACATAGATGAAGATTCAGTGGACTGATGGACTTGAAATGATGATGGTAGTGAGATTTCTAGAACTCATAAGGCTTTCTTTGAAATATTATTTCTAGAAATCTAGGATTGGCAACTTAGTCATCTTTGGATAGGATCAAAATTATGGATGACTAACATAGTGGTCTAGACTAGAGACATGTTTCGGCGTCTTAAAACCTAGTAGTTGTCATTTTCCATCTGGCCTTAGATAGCACTAGTATGGACTTTTTCTCTCCGTACGGTCGAGTATATAAAGGGAGACCCCTTTAGGTTGCAATCCTTTTATCCATAGAAAGCCGAGTCCACCGCCTTGCAACCGTGATACACTGAACACATCATTCGGGGAGATTACCTGCACATACGTCAAGTCCTTGGTCATTTATTTTTCATTTGATCACCAAGGTGTATATGGAAGTTCACAGAAACCTGGTATACCCTCTTGCTTAGAGTACTAGAGTAGTCATTTTGATCTTTTCATTACTCTTAAAAAAAGAGAAGAGATCGCCAAGCACTTTTCCTTTCACGCTCGTTTAAAATTGAAAGTGATTAGAGTCATCTTTTTCCTGTCTCTCGACTCTTAAAATATGAAACAACGAAATCAGGTTTCAGTGTCATAAAATTAATCACCTACGATCACATGCCCGTTAAATTTTTTATTACTTGGCCTGTTGTTTTTCTTTAGTTTTGATCTTGGAGAGTTCGATTGGTTATCATTTTTCCTTTCTGTTTTGATATACGGTCACGGTGGAGGAACTACCAGTTTCGTCGTCCTCACTGGCTCCTAGTGGTAGTTCTTTCCCAGATGTTTCTTTTGAAACCCCTCAGTCCACTAGGTTTGCCGAGTTTTCGTAGCCTGTTCTCTCATCTCTCCTACCTCTTGCTACTCGATCTCCTCCTGAAGAGCCAGTTGAATTCAATTGGCCTCCTTCTAGTGCTTGGTCTGGTTTTGGGGAAGGAGGATATTTTCCTCCTCTTACGTCGGGCTCACCATTTTTTGCTGCTGCTGTGCCTTCTAGTCCCCGTAGTATTTTCGAAGATCTTACGGTGGAGTCAGACATGGATTCATCCAGTCTTGTTGGTAGAGAAGGAATGCTTGTTTATACAGGAGAATATCATATTTTTCCGCAAGATGTCCCTCATGTTTCTACTCAGTCATCTCCACCATCAGTGTCACTTCCGCTTGGATATAGGTCCTTGAGTCAGATTATGTTTGGTGTTGCCTCCATAGCGCAATCCAGTACATTAATTCATCCTCAAATTTCGGTCCTCCCTTCGTTAGGACTATCACCTTCGACACCTGGTTTGTCGTTTACTGTTACATCTGTTCCAGTCCAACCGACTGTCTATGTGGCTTCATCCACACCAGTTGTTACCACTCATTCATCAGGATCTTTTCACACTCGCAGGTCTATTTTTCTCAATCCAACGTGGCTTGTTATTCCCGGTCCTAGTAGATCACAATCTAGTGTCGCAGAGGCCCCACCTGCTTCTAGTACATTTTCTACTACTGTGATTCCTAGCGGCCTTACTTTTGAAGAGTATATGTTGGTTTTTCAACAGCAGATCTCTCAGGGTTCTTAGCTGCTCCAAGCTCCTAGTAATCCTCGATTCCATCATTATGATGTTGTTGGTAATCCCATTTATTCATTCCCACATCATTATGATGTGTATGGTAATCTTGTTTATTTGCCTCCTATTGATCCTCATCAAGTTTTTTATCATCCTTATCATACCGTTTCTCATCTTGGGCCTACCTTACCTGTGAAACCCTCTAGCTTACAAGGACAACCCTCATTGGGACAACCTTTAGCTCAGCGTGGCCCTACCTCTGGTCCACAGGGACAACCATATAGTACACAAGGCCAACCTTCACAAGGTCAACCTTTGGTCCAACATGGTCAACCCTACGGTTCGTCTGTCAACCTCAGAATCAACCAGGACCATCTTATGCTCCTGGGGGGAAAAACTATCAGCTACAGGGACAACCTTTGGCACCACAACCACCGCCATACATTTCGTATGGCCAAAAATTTGTGCCACAAGGACAACCCTATGCTCCTCCTCCGAGTCAACCTGGTTATCAGGGGCAACTTGGTCTATCGAAACCATTGGGCCAACCTTTCCCACAAGGCCAACGTGGTGGCCCTCAATACTCAGTTCAACTAGCTCAGCAACTGATTCAACATGCTCCACAGTCAGTTCCATCGTTTCAGCAGCTAGTTCTACCTGTCTATAGTCAGCGAGGTTTACCCTATCAACAGCTTGCTTAACTTGCTCAGTCGGGTCCGCCTGCTCAACCACAAGGTGCTTATTACCCTCAAGGTTCATATCAACCGGTATATAGTGCGTCCCAAGTTTCTTACCCTCAAAATAAACTTGTATATCAGCAACCTCAAATCCATGCTTACATTCCACAGCATATTCCATACGCTGCTCAACAGGGACCTCAACGGTCTACTCCGACTCAGTATCCTGGTCCTCAATCCCAGTATCAACCGAATTATCCTGCTTTTGACCCCTATGATTCAAATCCTCCGGGACAGAATATATGGGGATAGAATGTTGCTCGGACTGGGTGGAATGTACACACAGGTCCTTATTAAAGACCTCCGATGACTTTCAACACTCAATTACTGTTTCTTACTACATTAGAATTACTTGATGTGTCAAAGTTAACGAAATATCCCACTCTTCATAACCCGTATTGTCCTTTGGTTCCGACCAAGATTCCTGGTGATTGTCCCAAATTTTAGGGCAAGTCTGGCGAAGACCCCCAAGCGCATGTTATGACTTACCATTTTGGTGTTCCTCTAACTCTTGGGTTGACAATTCTATTCGACTCCATCTTTTCCAGTGAACTCTTACTGGTGCCGCTGCAAAGTGGTACATTGAGCTATCTCGTGGCATCTTCCAAGACTTCAATTCTTTAGCCATGGCATTCCTCACACATTTTCAGTTACCAGTCCCCTATGATACTAGGATGCACCTCCTCACTTCATTGAAACAAGACTGAGCTACTCATATCTCGATTCATATTCATGAGTTGCGACATCATCGTCGCACGATCAAATTTGAAATTCTTGATCAGATTTTGACTCATTGGTTCACCACCTCCTTTGTCAATCAAATTTCCAAAGGCATAGCTATGGGGGCATGTGTAACTGAGGAAAACATAATTTATTATGCCCAGTACCTTGATCTTGTGTACTCTCAGTCTAGTGCATTATATGATATCTTGCCTGATGCTCCCCGACCTGGAACTTCTAAACCACCAGTGACTCCATCTGTCGATGGTATTATTTTCCGTGCCTCGGACTTCTCAGAAGTATTCTTCTTCAAACACTGGGAAGCCAAAGTCTGCTTCTTCCAATAATGTTGCTTCTCAATCCACTTCGAATTCTAGTAAACCCATAGAAGTTAATGTCATTTAGGCCAATCCTGTGGATAATGCTTCTAAAGGTAAAAATAAGGGTAAATGTAAGGCCAAAGCTGATACCCTGAAACAGGATTCTGAGAAACCTTGTGCTGGTGATGGTTCTCAACGCAAGCCAAAGTACCCTTGTTTGATTTGTGATGATGAGCACTTCACCAAGGACTGTCCTAGACGATTCGAAGTGAGCCACTTGCTCAAAGGCACCCAGGGAACTTCAGTCGTTCTTAAAGAACCCTTCCCATCTCAGCAGACTCATATGGTAGAGAAACCTCAGTCCTCTGTCCCATTTGGCTCTCAGGTGTTCATGATGAGAGGTTCTACAACTGTTTATATTGCTACTCGGTCAAAAGATTATATTGGATCACGTCATGACATGGGGAAGGAGATCACTGATGTTCCTCCTCCTCCGCATGTTACTGGCCCTCTTGAAATTGAAAGGCCCAATGTTGAATCCGTTATGCGTCCACCATCCAAAGGTGTACTCCGCAATTCTTCTTATAATCCCAACGCCCATGCCACTCACCATTACAATATTTTTGAGGATTTGGCTCAGGCATCATCTACGATGTCTTTGTTAGAAGTACTTCAGAGTTGTCTGTCTCAGCAAAGAGCTTTGTTATCTACAATTGGCGAGATTGATCCTGCCGATACTAGCCTTCTTGCTTTTGATTTAAAGAATTTTGTTCCACGACTTCCGCATCAAATTGCGCTCATTATTCAGGTTGTTATTAATGGTCTCAAAATACATCGAGTAGCTGTGGATGAAGGTGCATCAACCTGTGTCATGTCATCTTCGTGCTGGAAAGCTATTAGTTCTTGAGCCCTGAATTCATCACCAAATGCCCTTGAAGCATTTGATGGAAGAGAGTCAAAACCTTTAGGTGTTCTTGCTAGTTTACCAATTAATTTGAAAGGGAAGACAGTTAATGTTGAGGTAGAAGTCGTTGATGCTAAACTCAATTATAATCTTCTCCACGGTCGCAGTTGGACTCAAGCCATGTTATGTGTTCCTTCCACTCTCTTTCGTGTTCTAAAATTTCCACACGAAGGAAAGATTGTTACTATTGATCAATTTTCCTTCTTCACCTCTTCTTCTGAGAACAACATTTTGTATGTGGATCAGATTCCTACTCCTTACGAGAGCTTAGGCCCGGGTATTTTTAAAGATCCTGCTTTCATGGGTATTTTTCCTCTTCCTCCACAAAACACTGTTCAGATCCATATGATCTCTCGGTCTGATGGCCCATGGATTATTCCTTCACCTGAACAGATCGATTCCTTCGGAGATTCGATTCCTTTGAGTTCAATTGAGATTGATTATTGTGAACTCATCGCAGCTTCGAAAGCTCTATCCTTTGATCGTGCTCCTTTGAGCATGTCTCTTGACATTTATTCTCAATCCCCCTGGCTTGGCGATTTAGATTCGCCTGATCCTTTGAAAGAAGTGTTTCCCTCCGATGAAGCCATCGTGGAAACCATGTCTCTTGAGGGTCTGCCATGGGACGATGGTCATCATTGTTCCTCATTCATGCCTGGCCTCGGGGCCATGTCTACTTGTCTCGAGCATTTTGCATCTCAGGTTCCTTCTCCTCCACTTCAAATGCTTGTTCTGGTACATGACGTCTTTATGGAAGGTAACTTGAGTAATATTACACAGACGATGCCTATTGAAATTTCTGTTAAATCAGGAATCGTCGAGAACATCCATATCGGGGTCACTTGTTCTTAAGATGAAGTACAAGTTTATACAAGCATTTTCCGCGAATTCTTTGATGTCTTTGCATGGTCCTACAAAGAAATTCCTGGCATTGACCCTAGTATGGTGGTGCATGAAATACCTACTTACCCTAGCTCGAAGCCTGTTCGCTAGTGTCTTCGTCCGCTGCACCCTAGAAAAGTTGCTGCCATTAAAGGTGAATTTGAAAAGCTTCTCACAGCTGGTTTCATTTATATGATTCCTTTTATAGAATGGGTCTCTATTATTGTTCTTATAGATAAGAAATAGGGAACTATTCGCGTATGCGTTGATTATCGTGATATTAATCGAGATTTTCCCAAGGATAATTATCCTACTCCCTTTATCGATCAAATCATTGATGACTGTGCCGGGAGTGATATTTTTTCCCTCATGGGAAGTTTTTATGGTTATAATCAGATTAAAATTCTCCCGACTGATCAACATAAGACTGACTTTATCTTTCCTTGGGGTACTTTCGCATATAAGAAGCTCCCTTTTGGCTTAAAGAATGTTGGGGTTACATTTCAGCGAGGGATGTCGTATGCTTTTCACGATATTATTTTCATCGTTCAGCCTTATCTGGATGACCTTCCCCCTCATTCAGCTAAGCGTATGGACCATCCTAACCATCTTCATTAGATTTTTCCTCGTTGTCGACGTTACAATATTCGGCTTAATATGCACAAGTGCATCTTCTGCGTTGATTCCGGTAACTCTTAGGGTTTAGTGTGTCCAAAGATGGAATTCGCCTTGATCCACTCAAGGTTGAGGCTATTATCAATCTACCCTCTCCCTCCTCATTACATCAGTTTTAGGGTTTGCAAGATAAGGCTAATTTTCTACGTTGTTTTATACCTAACTATGCATAAGTGCCTAAAGGATACACACAATTATTAAAGTAGGGCGTCCCATTCTATTGGGATGAGATTGCTCAGAAGTCTTTTAAGGCACTGAAGACGTTGCTTGTCAGTGCTCCTCTGTTATGTACTCCTAACTATCATTGTGATTTCTCCCTTTATTTAGTCACCTCTTTCAACACGATTTCCATGGTTATGGTACAAGATGATGATGACGGTAACGAGCATGTTATCTATTAATTGTCTCGTAACCTTCTCGATCCTGAGACACGCTATGCACATGTCGAGAAGTTAGTGTTAGCTATGGTTCAAGCAGTTCAGAATTTTCGTCATTATATTCTTTTGCATACGGTGACTGTGATTTCTGATTGCAACCCCATGACCTATATATTATCTCGAAAATTGTTGGGGGGGAAATAATCAAAGTGTATTTTCATTCTCCAAGAGTTTGATTTGGAATTTACTGATGGCAAGTCGAAGAGATCATTAGTTTTTGTTGATTTGATCTATTCCCTCCCTTCAGACTCTCCTCCATCTTGTTCTGAGGAATAAATTCCAGACGATACGCTTTTCTTGATTAGCACCCTCGATCGGTGGTACGGTGATATCATCATTTATCTCCAGACTTCTACTTTCAGATCTGAGTTGATGAAGGATTCCCACCGATGCATCCGTCATCAGTCGCAACCTTATCGTATAGTCGGGGATACACTCTATCGTGTCAGAGTGGATTCCATTCTCCGTTGATGTTTGACTCTTGAGGAAACTGAGAAAGCCCTAAATGATTGCCACAGTGGCGCCTGTGGAAGTCACATGTCTAGTTATGCCACTGCACAAAATATTCTTCGTGCTGGTTATTTCTGGCCTTCTATCTTCAAATATTGCATTGCCGTGGTTCGTAAATGTCATGATTTCCATATTTATCAACGCAAGATGTGTGTGTCGCATGTACCTCTTCATCCTGTCATTACCATTGGTCCCTTTGCAAAGTGGGGCATCGATTTTATGACGTGTAACCCTCACTCGGTCGGGGGGCATGCTTATATTATCGTAGCCATGGACTACTTCACAAAATGGGCCGAACCAATGCCTACACTTGTCGTTGATGGTAAGACAGCTGCTCAATCCATATTCAATCACATCATTGCTAGGTTTGGTGTCCCTCAAGCCATCGTTACCTATCATGGTTCCCATTTTCGACATTACATGGTGGCGGAGTTGAATTCTAAGTTGGGTCTCCGTCACGACAACTCAACGCCGTACTATCCTTAGGCCAATGGCCAGGTTGAAGTCGTGAACAAAGTTCTTGTTACCATGCTTCAATGTACGATTGGGATCCATAAATCCAATGACATCTAATGTTATTTTCATCTCTTTGGGCATACCGAACCTTAGTTAAGAATGCAACCAGATTCACCCCTTTTCAGTTGGTTTATGGTCTAGAAGCTACTCTTCCGAGTGAGTGTTCAATACCTTCGCTCAAGTTGGTTGTTGAATTACTGCCGAATACTTCACCAGAAGAAGAGCGTCTCCTTTACTTAGAAAGGTTGGATGAAACCCACTGCTTTGCTGCTCTGGTTATTGAAGCACAAAAAAAGCAGGTCAAAGCTCATTTTGACCAATTAGTTTCCCCTCGTTCTTTCGTTAAAGGATATCTTGTCCTCCTGTACAACCAAGATCATGATAATCTTGGGGTAGGAAAATTTCAACCCATGTGGCATGGGCCTTACATTATTAAACATGTGTTGCAGAATGGGGCCTATGAGCTCATTGATTATGAAGGTCATCCTTTAGAACAACCCAGAAAAGGATTTTATCTCAAAAAATATTATGCATGAGTCATTTATGCATGATTTGTGTACATAGGTGTTTTTTCATTTTTGTACATGTTTTGATTTGGTGTGCTTTGCGAGTATTTTCCTTCTTATCGGGTCTTTCTTATTTGTGCAGATGTATATTACTCCTTATGTCAGTTTTGCAGATGGTGCTTCTCGCAGTACCAGGAATTTGTCTTCAGCAGCCTGGGTAATCTATGATCCTGCTGGTGAATTGATAGAACTACAACGTATTTGTCTAGGACGGACTACAAACAATGTCACTGAGTATAGTGTTGTCCTTGAAACATTAACCAAGGAAATCAACCTCGGCATACGTGCATTGCCTATAAATCTAGATTCACAGCTTGTTGTTCTGAAACTCTATGGTCATTATTCAGTCAGAAACCCATACATTTTGAGATTGTATTTACATATTCGTTTGTTGGAAAGACATTTTGATTTTATCACATATCAACATATTCCTAGATGAATTAATGCATTAACTGATACAGTGGCTAACATTGTATTAGATAGACATTTTCTTAATTTGTAAAATCATCATCATATGTAAAATATCCATGTAGGAAAATAGATGTATATATATATCACGAGTTTGCATCAGTGTGCATCATAAATTCAAAAAATATGTGTGTTTATGTTACATCCTGAGACACCATGTCTCTCAAATATGCATATATAAAGCCTAGGTGTCTAATCGGCATGATGCACATGGTAGCATGTCACTACCCGTATGAGTCACCTCAGTAAGTGGTGAATGCGGATTGGCACCCCTACGGTATGTCTTTGGTAGGTGCAAGGAACATCATCGAATCGTGCATAGTCCGGGACTCCACATGTTATTCCCTATAGGTTGCGCACAATATCCTCCTCCTCACCTCCCTCTCCATGAGGGTCAAAATTGCGAGGGATTCGCCTTGTTATCAAAGACATGCCCGTGGGTCTCTCTGGGCCAACATATGAAAATGCATGGATTTAATGTCAGAACATAAATAGATAAAAAAAATCATAACACTCATGAAAATTAGAAATGAGTCTTACCCAAATCTTCATCCCAATCCTCTCTCTCCGGGAGTGGGAGGTCCCGATCACCAGTAAAATCTGTACCAGAGTAGGGCCAGTCCTCCATGACGATCAATTGTCGGTGAAGCCAATTAAAACACTCTGGTCTCTAGGACATTTGTTGACTGTCGCCTGCCTTTGGCATCAGAGCTTCCCATTGGGCCATCCATGGTTCCCTCACTGGTGGTGTTGGGACTATGACCTCTTGATGCTAAAAAATTGGTAGTCATTCTAGGAAGAACAATTCCAGGATATACCCATAACTGAATTTCTTCAGTTTGGTCTTCTTGCATTTTTTAGCTGGCGTTTCATGTTTATTTTCATGGCCTCTTCCCAGTTGTAGATGGTCGGTGTCAAGCAGTCTACAACAAGAAGAAACTGTGTCTTTGTTACTTCGTGTGGTGCTTTCGATCCTGCAGCTCGTGTGATGGTATGTAGCACTAATTTTAGTGCCAAGTCTGGGATAGTCTGGATATCAACTTTCCCACTTCATGTTCCCTTCCATGCCCCTGTACATACCTTGTCAATCACCATGAACATGATCTCCATGCAAGGTCGGGTGCCGGTTAGGATCGGTGCTGCTCCCCTCTGCAATAATCTTGTTATAAAGTAGACATTAGAAACATCAATCTCAAGTTCCTGATCTCAAAGGATGAACTTTTCCTCGTTCTCATCCCATATGCTGATCAAATAATATAGCAGCTCCAATTGAGCTTGGAGACACGGTGTTAAGAAGAATTTTTTCAGTCCACATTCTTTGAGAGCTTCCATGCATCTCTCATTTTCCATGGCAAGCTCATCCTCTTCGCTGTGTTCCCGTTCTTTCCATTTGATTACCATTTTTCCGCTTTCTACCTGCAAACATGTTCATATGGATAATATTAGCCATTTTTGAAGCTTGGATTTGTAAAAAATTGGGTATTTAATTTTCATTTTATGCACAAAAATGGTCTGCGTGGTTGGCGCGATTGTTTCCCAAACAGTTGCACCAATGGGTGCACCCTAGTTCACAAAAATGGGTGATTGGCGGGATTCCATGCCCGAAACCCGCGCTAACCACCGTACCCTAATATTTTCATTTCCTCCCCCAACAATCAAAATTGGAAGTTGACGGCAATAAAAGATGACTTAAAATGATGGGAGAGATATTGGCTCTTACCTGGAACTGGAAGATTTGAGATTGATCTGCTGGATCGTTCGTTATCGTTGCCCAAGATCACACTGTAAAATGGGTAACTATTGCTCCACAAGAGGTAAAAAGTGAAAAGTAATTATTTTTACCATTTTTGGCATTTTATAACTTTTCACAACCCTAATTAGGTTTTAAGACATGTTTTTCGATTATTTCATTATATTATTTTTAAGAAATGGGTTTTACACGTGTCTCTTGTGCAGCGACAGGTTTTTAGGCCATAGTGATGAAGTAACGAGTTAAATTTTATACTTTTTCGGACTCGGTAAAAAAATGAAAAAGTCACTACTGGAGTCATATTTCAGCGCTTTTCTGACTCTCTAAAATTGAAAATATTTCTGACAATTTTTTCGTTTCGAACTCGTTAAATGGTTGCGAAGTGATATCTACCCAGTATACGTTTACCCCTTTTTCGGGCTAGGATATATTATTTACGAAAAAGGAATACCTTAGCCTATCGCGACTAAGAGGTTCTTTTAGATATTGTTTTCTGCCTTTTCGGATCCAAGAGACTATTTACGAAAAGGGCCATGATGGAGTTTCCTTTTTTGCCTTCTTTTCAAACTCTCTAAACATGAAAATATGCCGAGTTCTCCCTTTGTCAAACTCGTTAAAACCTGATGATATCAGACTTTTTCACCATGACATTATTCGAGTTCCTCCTTCCTAGGGCTCATGAAATGTACTAGGTTGGATTTTTCCAAAGGACAAACTTACAGCACAAGCATATGCTATCCCCTTCAAGCTTGTTTTAAAAAATAATTGGGGTACTCGCCAGAAATGGTGGGGGGAAATGGAACCAAGTTTTAGTTATGTTGGCAGTATGTCGCTCTTGAACATGACACTTATCTGCATTCGTGTCGGGTTGGGGACATCTTATTTCATCACTTTTTCCTCCATGGGTTTGGGTAATCTCTTTTGACCTCTCATTTGCTCTTTGCCACGTCAACATAACCTCATATCTTTTGATGTCAAATACTGCCAAATCCAGTGTTGTGTCGTTGATATGTTCAAGAGAAGTTTGCCTCTGCAGTTTTAAAACTCCCTTTGATTCTCTGTTGGTCCTGATTCACTATCATCATGTTCCTCTATCTCGTGTCAATGATGTGGGAAACGTTATGGCCCAACTTTGATCAAGTCACTTCCTGACGACTTCAGCACATTATCCAGGAATTTTATTTGAGACTCCCTTTTGGCACTATTAGGGTCCTATAAGTATAGGATTCATAATTTGGAATTGACTTATGATAGTCTTGTAAAATATGTACATACCTTGCTTTCTGCAAGTTTTTTTCCCATATTTTGTAAAAAATAAAAAAATAGAAAATCAAAAAGAGGGTAAAAGTCCTAAGAGAAAGATCAAAGGACTTAAAAAATATATATATACCCCAAAAGAAAAATATGAAAATAAAACATGAAAGTGTGCAAGTCCAAATGCCACTACTTTACTTTTTGCTGATGATTATGGCAGAGTGTCAATAAATGCTATAATCTGTGATGAGTTAAACTATTTAAACTTGAATTTTCATGTTTTCAATTTCCATGTTTTAGATAGTAAATAAAGATTAGTCAGACAGTTCAATCCTGACTAATCAGTAGATAGGTAGAGAATAAAGAGGAGCTCATCAGTTTAATCTTAGCCCTCGGATGGAATAAGGTAGAATTATATAGTTTTTATGCTTTCAAAAGAATAAAATGTTTCAAGGTAGAAAGCTCAATTGCACCTGCAAAAAGGAAGAAAAAATGTTAGATTAATGTTGAGTAGGTAGAAAGAAGTGGGAAAAATCATGTAATATTCATCACCGGGCAGAAAATCACTAATTTCCCTTCCCTTATGAGTCTTCAATATTCTACACTTCCATTGAAAGAGGCTCAGAGCATTTCTCTGACTTCTGTTGAGACTGGACCCAAGCCTCAATGACTAGATAGTTGAAAATGCTGAGTTCTTATGATAAACTCCCCTTCACCAATATTCATTCATCATTTATACATTTAATTCATTTTTATAAGTAAAAAATCCTTTTTACTTAATGATACATAAAATCCCATTTAATTAACTTCCTTCATTTCATAAAGCATACAAGCCCTCAAAAAACACTTTATCCTAAGTAAAAGTGGTGAAATCATGAAATGATAAACTTTGCCTTGAGTTTTCACTTTATTTAGTCATACAAGTGTATTGTTGAGTATTCCTTTCCCCTTGTCATATTAATTTCTAACTTATGCTATTAAAACCCCAAAATTACCTTATCCTACCTATATAATTCCTTTTATGTTAATATCCCCAAAAACCCATTATTATAAGATTTTAGGCCAAAGTTATTATCCACATGTTGAAATAAAATCCAAAATAATACCCCCTTTGGCCTAAAATTAACTATATACAAATACCCCCCCCCCTATAGTTATTAAACCCCCCATGGTTTAAAAAGCTATACAATAAAATAAAATATATATGAATAAGTGTTCAGGTGTATCCTATGTATTTGAAAATAAAACATACTCCCCGCTTATTATAAAGTTTAGTTCAAACCAAACTTTAAACCCAAAACCTTTGCAAATATATATATCAAATCCCCGCATATACTTTTAACTTGAGATTCTGTCATGGTAAAGCTATGGTTTGATTTTCGTTTGAATTAAACCTTCCCATAATTATTCCCGATATGTAATAGCCTTATGCTATACATAAAAATAAAACTTGGTTAATTAAGCTGCCTCATGTGCATCCCTCCCATTTCAATAAACCCACTATATATCGCTTATACATAGCCCTGTTGTATATAAAAATTTTGATTACAACATATATTATATAAAGGTTTTATTATATTTCAAAAGCCCGCCAGCGTATGAGTCACCCCGGTCCCACCATACTTTTGACTGCACCTTCCCTTTTAATCTAGGCCCTTCACTTCAACTTGTTAGATCTAACGGTGTAGAATCAATATCACGCTTGAAAACCAATCGATCAATCAAATCCCAAACGAGCGTGAAATGGGCAGTTTTCCCATTACCACCTCCCGTGACGTGGCGTGATTTCATTCTATCGTGGTCATTTCACCAAATACAGCTTACCGCCAAGATCGAATGCGAAAACCACTACTTGTTTCGCATTTGAAAATCCAAACTGCCTCCCACCTTTGATAAGACTGGCATTTAATGCATTAATGGTGATTAGTTCCAAAGGTTAAAAGCTTTTGAAACATAATTTTAATGTTTAATTGCATATTCCTAACTAAAAAAAAAGCTCTGCCCGACAGTATTGAAGCCTCCCCGACTGTGCTAAAATTCCCGAAACACGATTTTATAAGTGGAAAATCCCCATTTTCACAACAGATATCCTATTTAAAGACTATAAAATCCATTTATCTGCACCAGGACCCGTCAGCAGGAATAAACAGAAGCTTCAGAAACCCTTTCAAGTTTCAAATTACCTACAAGTTTAGGTATTTTTCATCAGTTTAAAACCCTGCGCAGTTAATTTTGAAACACCCTTAAGAAAAAAAAGCTTTCAATTAGAAAAAAATTATCAAGAAATTGCCCAAAAACTCCTAAAATAGGCCAAACCCTCGCAAATTTTCCCCAGAAATTGTTGTGTTCAAAAAACCCCTTCTAAAGCCAGTTTCCTTAGTTGTGTCTGCTTAAAATCAATTTCAAGGAACAAGGAGGAAGTTGAAGCCCAATTCTATCCTGAAAACACCCTTTTACAGTTCAAATCATTCAGAAAACCCTCATTTTCTATCTTAAACCAGTTTGCATATCCCAAAAGACTAATTGATCAAATAAATCACTTGAGACTATCTTTGGCCTACAAATTGATAAATTCACCATTTGTTTAAAGAAATACAACTTTTGCAAACAGTTTAAGCTTGCATTAGTTATTAAAAAATGACTAAGAAACAGATGACAGCCAAAGCTGGAGGTTCTAAGCCTATTAAACCTAGTCGCTTCAAGGCTCCCAAATCTGAAGCATCAAGAGCCATAAAATCTACTCCTGCACTTACTGCTAAGTCTAATGTGTTTGTAAATCCACTTCAGCCACCAGTACCTACTATAGAAACCTTTCCATTGACTGATATGGATTACAATATTTTTGACCCTATGGTAGAATTTAACCTTTCGGAAATCCACAATTGGCACTATGATAAATACCTTGATAAAGATGAAATGCCTATTTGGGAAACTCAGTTGCCCCAATATGTTGTTCCTTTAACCCATCCTAGACAAGATCTGGTTAGACTGTGTCAAAAGCATTATGTTCCAAACGAAAGAGCTATTTTTAATACAAACAGAGAGGTCCTTTTTACAATTACACCAGAATCCATCAATCAAATGCTGCAATTACCAACTGTTCCTCATTCAGTCCCCTTTTCTATTGAATAATTAACCCAGTTGTACTTGAGCCTGGATTTCCCAAAGAAGTTCATGATATTTCAGGACTTCATGCCTTCCCATGTTGACATCCCTAAGTTGAATCCTCATTATTCAACTATCAAATTTCCTGAAGGGTCAAGGCATATTATTTCCATGTGATCTTTTATACTGGGATATTTCACAGATGGATTCACTGATGAATCCATTCTTGGCTTTCTATCTACCTTATCCCCAGGTCAACCTCCAACACTCATTTTTTATTATGCCACATTCATAGCTGATTGCATTCATCACCAATTGACTAAACTACCCACTGAAGGGGTGTTTAGGTATTCATCATACTTGTTTCATTTGTTTCTGTTCTTCCGAGCTGACAATTTTCCAATTTCATTACAAAAAATGGACTTAGAGGGCCAGCCTCTGTCCATCATCTTTTGGACTTCTTTACTTAGGAAAGAAGGCAATGAGTTCAGTTATACATATTTTTTAGACTTATTCCTCCAGCCAGCAATGAATATATTGTACAAAGCAGAGCAGCCTAGAGTAAATGAAGACATGAAAAGAATATTGCAGCTATCAGAACAAAATAAGATAGGAGACTGGTTTCTTTATGAGAAACACACAGAGATAAGAATTTTTGGCTCAAACTTATTACCTTATAAGTTGCCAAAATACATGTGCATGAGAGTTTTTGCATTAGAATACTTAAGGCAAATTCTAAATTCTGATTCCATCAACTTCCTAGCTACCAGGAAAAAGACCCAATTCATGCTTAAAAATCAAGTTGGGCCTTTCATTATAAATAACAGAGAAGCAGAAAAGCAAATCACCAAGATACTGTCAGGGTTTAAATTTCAGGAGAGCTTTCCATGGAACTATGATCCTCAAGGGATCTTGAGTGATTTAAGAATTAAATGCAAACTTCCACCATTTATACATGAACCTAAGCCAGAAATTGAGAAGTTTGCAAATCAAGCAGAATGGATAGAAAAAACTCTGATAGATACCACATTCAATGCAGAACTAGCAGAAAAAATGGATACTACACAAGCTATGGTAGTTGAAAAACAGCCTGAAACCTCTACAAAAAGAGATAGAGATGAGGGAACTTATACAGCTAAGACCACCACAGATACAAAATTCAAGTTGATTTACAATAAAAGGCTCGAATTCGGTTCCATAGGGAAATAAAGGGTAATTGATGTTGAGGATACAAATGAGCCAGAAATAAACAATGATAAAGCTACAATAATAGTTAATGAGACTCTAGCAGAGATTGAAAAGGAACAAACAGAAGCTAAAGGAAAAGATGCTCAGATGATTAAAAAACCCTAAAATATGGAAGCTTCTTCCTCACACACAGTGGAGGAAAAAGACATAGATATCAAAGAAAAGTACAAGAAAATCAAGCAAAAGAATGAAGAAATTAGGTCTGAGATTTATTCTTAGTTTCTTAAACAAAAACTAGGGAATCAGAATAGGCTACTGACAGCCTTTGACTATTCCACAAATAAAATGATTATGTCATATCTGCAACCAACTACTTCAACACCTAAGACAATGGCAGACTACAAAAAGGTTGGGTTTGAAGTAGATACTAAAAATGTGCATGAACTAGACCAAATAGAATTCCACAAACATAGCTCTGAGATGTTATATTCTACTGTGGTAACAAAGGCTATGAGTGCTACTAAGTTGCATAATACCATTATTAACATGCAGGATCAAATGAAGCTGGACAAAGGCTCTTTGTATGTGAAATACTTAAGGATTAAAGCCTTAGAGGATTTGATTTTACAGGTGGGATATGATCCCTCAAATGTACGGGCAAATGAATTATTGATCAAGAAAAATAATGAAGATATTGCAGCTTTGAGGAAACAACTGAAGCTTCCTCAAAGTGAGCACCCACAGACTAAAGAAATACTTCAGGATCAGACAGAAAAAGAAGAAATGATGAGGTTAATCCTTAAACTAACTGCTCAGATTAAAGATATGGAGACCCAAATGGAAACTGATGCTCCAACTATTCCTACAGTGATACCAGTTATTACCACAGTTGTGGTTTCTACTTTGGGAGAAAAAATAGCACCTAATGAGCCATTGGCAACTACATTGCTAGTGCATTCAGCTACTACATCAGCCACAGATTCTTCAACAACATAGGTACAGCCAACGGATGAAGTAGGCCAAATAGTGAAAGCTATGGAGGAATTTTCCTTGAAAACTAATGAGATAAATAGCTTGAAAACGATGATTCAAAGTCTTGAAGTGACCAACAAAATAGCAATGATAACTGCTAAAAACCATGAGTAGAGAGCCATCAAACTTAAAGAACAAATGAAGAATTTACAAAAGGAGTTAACATTCACTGAACAGATTTTCTTCATCAAGAATCATCTTTGGACAAATATTATTGAGGCCATATTTTCTCAATGGCCTTCAATTCATGTCATCTATGAACAAAGAAGCAGCCCAAACTGAGATTCAGAAAACCAAAGATGAGTTACCTGATAAGCCATCATAGGCTTTAAAACTCATCACTTTCTTGAACAGTAAGAACAAAGAAGAGTTGGAAGAATTACAAGTACAGGACAGAACTGAGACAGTATTACAAATCAAGAAGGTTTTGACCAAGAGAAATTTGATGAACAACCTAGAGGAAAAATGTGAAGCTATGAACATTTCCATTACTAAGTTTTTGGAAAAATACAATATTTTGAGGTAAAGAGGCCTACCAGATATCCATGTCTTCAATGACAAACTAATGGCCCAAAAAGATTATGATAAGAAGATAAGGGATTTTTCAAAAGAACAAGTCAACAAACCACTGCCACTTGGCACTCCTACAGGAAAGGTCATCCTTCAATATTTTGAAGACTTGTTTTTTCTATAGCATGAGATTAAGCATATTTTTGTTTCCAAGCCTACCTTTTCCAAATACAAAAATGAAGATGAGAACTTCTGAAAGCTCAAAAATGTGAAAATTCCAAGTGCAGAGCAATGGCAAGAATTCACTAATTTAATGTAAACAGTGAAAAGGTAAAACACTGAAGAAGAATACATAAAAAACAGTCAAACAGAAAGTGAAACAAAGAAGACAGTCAGCTGATTTTTTACTACATTAATACATATTTTCAGTAGTAAAGAGTGATATATCAGTCAAAGTGTATCAGTGGTTAAAGAAGCAGTGTTGAAGAGTATCAGGAGAAAGTGTGTCAGCCAAGGAAACTCAAACAAAGATATTTCCTAAACAACTAGCAAGCAGGGCAGCTAGCCAATAAAAATCTTCTTGTTAGATAAAATTGTTCTATATATTTTGGATAAGAGGACAACTTGCTGATTTATTAAGCAGCTGTCCCTCTTATTTTGTGAAGATATTTTATATTTCCTAGAGATATTCCTACAATTCTCTAGGATATTTGTAAACAATATTTTGTATAAATATTTCTGTAGTAGAAGTGTTAAGTGTGGAATAAAATTGCTAAGATTACTATAGAATTTTTGCTGATACATTGGAGGATCTCATGTGTTGAATTCAAAGTAGCAGACTAGACAAAGCTAAACTAGCATCATAATTCAGGATTCTTGTGATAAGTTGAAGAGTGAAGTACATCTCTTCTTGTCATTGTTTCTTTCTGAGTTTCATGCATTTCATTATGTGTTTGATCTCTCTTAATGTGTAACTAGGAATATTACTACAGGACTAGCCTTTTGCTCCCTGTTTTTAACTAAGTTACCATTTAAATGTTTTCTGTTGATTTCCGGTGTTAGGAATTCTTCATTGCTCCTACTCCCGTTTGACCCCTGCCTCCTTCCATTTTCCAGATCAAATGATCCTTCATTGCCCTTTATCCTGATCATACCATTTCATCAAAAACCTTTTCCCAAATCTGTTAGGGTTATCTACCTTGCCCTGAATACATTTGTACCATTTTGGCCTTTCCTTCTAGTACTGCTATCTAGACTTAGACTCCATAACCCAATGGACAAGTAGATCTCTCTCTAGTTTAATCCTAAGTGATTTTTACCCACCAAACATTTTAAAACAAAACCATATTGTTCTATCATAACTAGCCTAAAACATAAATGAATAAATAAAAGATAAATCTTAAAGAGAGAGCCTTCTCTGAACTGTAGGAAGGCTAGATCTTATTTTTCCAAGTATGTTTGTGGTTACCCCTAGTCTTCTTTGACTAAAAACTCAAATCCCACAACTTAAGAAATTACTAGGGTGATAATAGGTACCTTGGAGCCTGCATGCCTTAATGGTAGGTTTTTCGCATTCGATGCAAGGTCCACATCATTAGCCTTCGATTGAGTGATTTTGCAGATGTTCGACGCCAGATCACTGTTCACATTCTGTGGATTTTACTGGTTGTACCTTGAGAGCCCTTGTCATTATTGGTGGTTTCTCTCGTGCCTGTTAAAAGTTTTCATCACTGGCTGGTAATCAGGTGATTTTCTTGCATGTTCGACTTCAGATCATATATTCGCATGCTTGAATTTTTACTTGTTCGGGTCAATATGGAGTGCAAGACCCTGGGTTTTGTCTAATAAAATCTAGGCTGCAGATTTTTGTGGATTATAATGAATTATTGCATGACTCTTTTGATTAGATGGCTGCGACCATACCTGATTCTATTTTTTGATACTTACCACTGGATGGCTACGTCCATACCTCGGATCTCAGTTTTTATATACTCTATTATGGATGGATGTGCCCATACCACATATTCATGTATCAGAGATATCAGTTGTATTTTTAATTGCAGGTTTTCCGACAGTGATGTTTGGTTCGAATGCATTCTACAAAAATCATTTCACCCCTCCCTCTCCCTCGGACCTCATGCTTTAGGGGGCATATGTTACACAACATTTTTTCACTATCCTTGAAATCCCCATCTCGCTCATTGGAGGGTCATTTCCGTGATCAATAAGCAGTGTCATGCCTTGCAAAGAGCATCATTGTATCCCTTTACATGAGAGTAATACTCCTTTTGTTGACAATTCCCTGAGAAGAAACTCAAAAACCCTTGTTTTTTCCTTGGCGCGAGTAGTCATTTATGCCCTCGTGCCGAAGAGGAATATTAACATTGGGCCACGTGCCAACTGGCGCTTTGTCTCAGTTAGCCACCCACGCTGAGTTGTTTATGGAAATTTTTTTTAAAATAGAGGCAAAAAATCCACTCCAACAACTCCGAGGATGAGTCATTGGGAGTGGTTGAACTGAATAAACCACGGACTCCCTCCTTTAGTATATGGTTTCCACCTCTTATGGGAACTCCCTAAAGGATAGGCCTCCCTCCCACCTTTGTAGGAATCCTAACCTCCTCCTTTGCCTATATAAAAAGAAGCTATCTCTCTTTGCACCAACTAGTTGAACATGGAGAATTGAACATAATATAGCCGAACTATTGAAGAGATAGAATAAGAAGGAATTACGTTGAGATAGCTTGAGTCCATGCCTTTATCCCATCTGAATTCCCTGACGAGCATCTGAGACGCACTTCGGCTGAACCCTGCTGGAGGAGACTGCGACGTCGAAACATTTTTTGTCACTCTTTCTTCAATCAACACATATACATGACTATTGTTTGGTTCCCATTTTGTATTATGTTAGATGTTTAATGCAATATGCTTAGCCCTTTTTGACTAGCTAGTAGTTATGAATGAAATTATTATGTCGTATGTTGTTCTTGCTTGTTTTTCTATGTGCAGGTATCCGAGCATGACTGCGGAAGGATTGTGACTTGCCAAGGCAGGAGCGAAAGGCCACCACCACTACAGCCACGACGACAGTGTTGGATTCCAAGTGGGTCGATCTACCCTTTCCTCTTTTCATTATGTAATTAGGAATCAACACTCTAGCATGTCTCTTTGTTTATAGATCCACTCTACGGCTAGAGGGATCATCTCTGTCTACAGAGAGGATTTACCTGCTTAACAACTGTGTAGCAAATGTTCGGTCTCGTGTTCACTAGATACATTAGCGAACCCACTAACTGTCGATAGAAAGTAGCATCCACTAACTCTACAGAAGTAGCATCCTCTTTCCTCCAATTTCTTGGAAGAGGAGTATCCATGGGTTTACATCTCTCCATGTTAAACTTACCTAGTATCTCCTTGGCATACTTTCCTTGAGACACAAAAATTTCACCATCTCGCTGCCATATTTCCAATTCAAGGAAATAATGAAGGAGTCCCATGTCCTTCATTTCGAATTCCCTTGCAAGATCCTCCTTGCATGAGTGTATCGGCTACTCATCACTAGTCAAAATTAAATCATCAACATAAATAACAATGATCAATGGCTTACCCTCAACCACAATCTGGTACAGGTTTGCATCTACTTCACTTTTGGTAAGCTGAGTACGGTGAAATAGTTGTTTGTCCAAGTGTACCAAGCACGAGGTGCTTGCTTCAGCCCATACATCACTTTTTTGATTCCACACACATGCGACTCACTGTTGAATATGTCGAAACCTTCAGTATTCTCTATGTACACCTCTTCCTCAATTATCCCATTGAGAAACACAGTTTTCACATCCATCTGATGAATGTGCCAGCCCATCTGTGCTGAGAGTGCAAGGATGGATCTTATGGAAGAGCACCTTGCAACAAGTGAAAAGATATCATCATAATATATCCTCTTGATCTGTGAGAATCCCTGGGCCGGAAATCTAGCCTTGTATTTCTCCACACTCTTGTCAGCAACTTGCTTTACTTTGTAGATCCATCTTGATCCAACAATTGATTTTTCGACTGATCTTGGGACTATCTCCCATGCACTATTCTTGACAATGGAGTCATACTCCTCGACCATTTCATCAACCCAAGTAGGTTGTTGCACTTCTTCCTGAAATTAAGATGGTTCAGTCACAATACATTTTCTCATAAGAGCCATGTATCCAGTAAATCTTTCGGGAGACTATCATTGTTTGCGCTGTGAAATAGGGGCTCCTACATTTTGTGCAGCATCAAGTCTCAGCCTATCAGCTTCTGTGGTGCGCCTTCTGCCATTTCTGATGGATGACTCTGCATGAGTGGCTTCCTCCACTCCATGATCCTCCACATGTGGTTGATCCACATATTGAGTCTCATCCTTGTGAACCATCAATTCCTCTTCTACATGCAAGTCCAGCTCCCTCTCAAGGGACAACCATATGGCTTTCCCCTCATAAAATTTTATACCTCATCGCACAACAGTCATTATGTTGTTTGGAAAATACACATGATAATTATGGGGTGTTTCTATGTACCCCACAAAAATCATAACCTCATTTTTTGGTTCTAGCTTCTTCCCGGTGACCTTCGTCACATGCACATAAACAGATGAGCAAAAAATATTAAACTGTGAAAAATCAAGTTTCTTACCAATGAAAGCCTCTTTAGGTGTACTCATTCCAATTACTTTATGAGGACAATGGTTCTGCACATAAAATGCAGTGTTGCATGCTTCTGCCCACAAATGCATTGGTAGGCCCTGATCATGCAACATCGCTCGTGCTACACCCACGATCATTTTTTTCTTCCCCTCCACAACCCCATTTTTCTGTGGGTTATGAGGCGCTATGAGTTTTCTTTGAATTCCTTCTTTGCTACAGAAGTTCTTGAATTCGTTAGAGATGTATTCTCCACCATTATCGCTCCTAAGAGCCTTCACTTGCTTCCCCGACTCTTTCTCCACCAATGCCTTAAACTCACAGAACTTAGAGAATGTTTGATATTTCTTCTGCATAAAGAAGATCCAGCATTTACGAGAAAATTAATCAACAAATATTACATAGTACTTATGTTTTGCTATTGAAGAAACCATGAATGGTCCACACACGTCTATGTGAACTCTCTCAAGGATCCCCAAAGCTCAGTTCGCCTTCTCATGAAAGGTGGACTTTACATACTTCCCCATGGTGCAACCCTTGCACGGATCTAGCTGAGCAAGTGTTCCCATTGGAAGTCCAGTATAAATTTTCTGCATGACTTTCAAGGCTCCATGATGAAGATGGCCCAATCGCCTGTGCCATAATTCACCCTCATCTCGGCTCACCACTTTTTATGTCTTTCCCATCATGGTAGTGAAACCAGCTACCTCCATCTCGTAGATATTATTAACTTGAATCCCTATCATCTTGGCTTGAACCATTGTTTTATGTCGTGGGAAAGCTTTTCCATCATGAAAAAAAGCGTCATAGCCTCTGTCCTCCAACATTGCAACTGAGACTATTTTTTTTTTTCAGACCTGGTACATGCATTACATATTTTAATTGAAATGGTTTACCTGACTTCCTCTGAAAGTTAATGGTACCAATCCCGGTATCACTGTACTATCCTTCATCACCCATTTGAATATGCATACAGAGATCTTTCTCCTCCAAGTCACTGAAAAGTTCCTTATCTCCCGTCATGTGAAAGGAAGCGCCACCATCCAAATACCACACAAATGCAAATTCACTTGAAACCATGCATGTGATCATTGAGAATTCAATCTCAAATTGAAAGGAAAGGGCCTCACCAGCTGTAGATCCAACAACCTTCTTGTTGTTCTTCTTTTGTGGAGAGTTAGTAACAAAATGCCCATGTTCGTGACAATGAAAACACTTCACCTTGGACATGTCCTACTTCTTGCCTTTAGATTCAAATTTAGAATGGAATTTATTCCCCTTCCCCTTCTTCGCCTTGGCAGCAAAGCACAATCCTCTTCATCGTCCTGATTATATGAAGTGCCATCTCTAGTGTTTCGTATAAACTCCTCCTGCACCAAATCTGACCACAGTCGTTCCCAATCTGGAAATTTTTCCCATCCATTGACAGAGTCTTCATAACTGTGCCAACTCTTAGGAATTCCTAGGAGAGGCAAGCTCACCAAATCATCATCAATGACTGTTATTCCCACACTCCCCAGTTCATCTCGACATTGAATAAAATTTGTGAGATATTTCGGAATGGTGTCTCCCTTTTCCATCTTTATCTTCATGGGTTCATCTTTGAGCGCCAATTTACTATGGTCGTTGCTTCTTTGGAATAGATCCGTAAAAGCATTCCACATTTCCTATGGTGTGGCTTTCCCATGGAGGCTTGAGATAATGTGGTCTCGTACTCCCTCCAACAAGATCCTCCTCGCCTTTGCCACTTTCTTTTTCCATGCATCAAGATTTGCAACATCTGCAGCATCTGGCTTAGGAACATATTTGTCAATGAATTCCTTCAAGCCATTTTATTCGAGTACTGCCTCCATCCTATCCTTCCAAGAAATTCAATTCGAGTTTCCCTCGAGTACATACTCTAACCTCAAGCCATTGAAATCCATTTCAATCTTGAATCAGTTGTAACACCAAGAAAGTCTTTCTACAAATTCAAATTCTATCTAGTCACAAACTCAGCTCCTGCTTCAGTTTTGCAATTTCTTGTGCTCTGATACCATGTATAAATTATACAAAAATCATGTATATCTTGGATTCACCCGATCTAACAATATACTAAATTTAAATACTGAATCTCTTCTACAAATATTTTCCGGAATTAAAAACACAATCGCTAATAACATGAACAGGAAGAAAAATCAATCACACACAACACAAATAATTTCCTAGGGAAAGCTTACAACTAAAAACCCCACTATCTTCTATTGTATATTAAGCATGGATCATGAAATAAATAAAATGTATTTCTCTTCTCACAAGAGCCTCCAACATTCATCTATATGTCTCACACTGTCCTCACATAAAACTGACCAATAATTAGTCAATTTCCAGCCTCCTGATAGCCTGCCTTGCTTGCGCAATACCTGATGGTCAAGATACCTAAAATATAGGAATTATTTCCTGCCTTGACTATGCAAGTACCATGGGAATTCTAATGGGTGGTTGGTTTCATGTGCGCAATCCAATAATTTCACAACTGATAGTCAACTTCCCTTTCACCTAGAACTCAACTGGGTCTCCACTTGATCTGACATGCATGCATCTAATAATAGTAAATCTTCAGTTGCATGTGATATCATTGCATGTGAATTAATTAATATTTAGTTCACTTGATCTCTCACTACTTGTATCTTTAGTTACAACTAGCACAGATTATTTTAAGTCATTTAACTGAGTTAAACTATTTGCAACTTGCATTAACTAATGCACCGCTACACTTCGAACTTCGTTACAACTAGAATTACTATGAATGTCCCACCAACCAACCTCTAACTCGAAATCCACTAGCTAACTGAGTTTTCCACTTTCAGTTAACTCATTCAAGTCCACATTGAGAATATATTACATTTTAATGTCCATCTAAATTAAGGGATAATAAAAATAGACATGCACCCAAAAATAGCACTGTGGACCACACCCTAGTTTGGGTGCTTAATGCAACCAGGTGCTGAATATTTTTGTTGAATATCAACACTTTAGGCCCCCACGAAAGCATGACATCAGCCTAGTGTGGGCTTAGAGGAGAAATAAATAATTTTAATGAGCTATCATGGTTGGCTTGTAACCACAGGTGGGTTACTAGCACATTAGGCACCAAGAGGGGGCTTTGTCTTTTGTTATTTGAACTCATAGCACATGCATAAATATATGAGACCTAGTCTCATAATTCTAAACCATCGTCACTTGGATTTCGATATCTCTTCTTGAGAATTTCGGACCTGCAATTTGTGGACTGATTAGGACGATTTGGATGCATTTTGATGTCCGGAGATTTTCACTCTCTCTTGGAGCTTCATTTTGGCATTTTGATGGATGAATATATTCTTCATTGTCTTATAAGTGATTTTTAATGCTATATTTTTTATTTTTATTAATTTCTAATGCATGGAATATTGTCTCATGGTTTTAAATGTGCCCTAATTGACGAAACTTTGTTTAAACATTGAAGCTATTAGGAAATTTTGTATGTGTTACTCATGCATAATGAATGAATGAATGTTCATATAGGTTCTATTGTATTTTTCATCCTTTAAACTCCATCAAAAGGTGTTATCAAAGTATAAATACATAGAAGTCGTTTTGTTGTTGCTATCATCAAGGGTGGCGAAATTCCTTCTAGGTCTCCTTAAAGAGAGAGAGTTGCCATATCAAGATAATATTTGACTCCAATTCTCCCAATTGTTACGCATCGGTCTTAACCCTTGGTGATCACTCTCAAATTGATAAATCATCCTTCTTTTCACCTCTTTTCATCATCCCTTCAAGGATAAGGAGGCCTCTCTAGGGCTTGGTGAAAAATCCATTAGAGGAGTGCACTTTGAATTTCGTTTGGATCGACGTCTTCCTTAGTGTCTCCTCTAGTGATCCTCAAGTTTTGGTGGATTTCCTACAGTGGAATCTATGAGAATTTGATGCCTTAGCCTTCACACCAAGTGGGAACCCTAGAAGCTAATCCTTCAACTTAGGGATTTCTTCAAGGCTTATGCTTTATTACTTGTTGAAGTATATCATTCATAGCCTTTTCTCTCCTCTACGTTGACCTTGTATGAACTCATATCTCGCTAAATATCTCAACCCTAGGTTTTGTGTAACCTTCCTTTCGAGGGGTTTTTTGTGGAAAGTCTTACTAGTTTATCCCAAAGCTTGCACATTTATTGAACCTTTCCATTGAATGAGCCACCTTCCCTCACTTCAAACCTACCATATAAATATATCTGTCACAAGTGAGTCATATTGGGACTCCCCCGATCGGTGAAAATCTGAGAAGAGAATGGGACTTAGGTTGTGGTGACAGTGGGCTTCTATCCTAAGTGTTGTTGTTCCCTCTAGCGTTTGCCCCTTTACAAGGCCTGCTAGTTTGTGCAACAACATGCCCAAACATCCTCCTAAAGGAATACTTTTAATAACCAGTGAAAATACCAAAGTTCCCCATTTCATGGTACAATGGTACTAGTACCCCTCAAAATATCACTACATGGAAAATTATTAAACATAAACATGAGATCCTAGAGGTAACTATTGGGTAAGCCACATGTTATCGCTCAAATTAGCAATCTTGGCAAGGTTCGACCAAGGTAATAAACAATGATTAATAGTTATATAAGATATGCACCGACCATCACCTCAATGCACCCTCCTCTCACTTTTGGCTAACTCTTAGAGTGCCACAAGGGGCATCCCTACATAACTCAACTTCACTAAGGGCCTAAGAGATACCATTGCCTATAAATACTTAAATGATGAAGGTTATGAGTTAAATGAAATAGAAAATCTGATCTAATGTAAGATATTCTATTGCAAAAAATAGAGACTAGTAAGCAAAATACTCAAATATATGAATATTCCACTATGAAAATTGCACCAAATTTGACTATAAAGGAGCTTACCAATATTAGAGATGATATCCTTGCTAAGTAAATTTGGTTTTGGGTTGCTTAATAAGCTTTCTATTACTATCTGCAAAATACTTTAAATCTGCAAAAACTTATAGAAACTAGCAAGTTAAGGGCCACTTGGAGGTCTCAAACAAGCCCAAATATGAACCTAAAACTTGGGGCTGCTAATTAGACATTTAGAAGTATTATTAAAATTAATTAGCAACAAAATGAGCTTACTAGCACTTAAAATGGTCGAGTGTAATGTCCTCTTCTAATTAAATTTCCCACGGGAGGATGTAGTGGCCTATTTAACCCCATAGGATATAGTCATTTGTAAAGGGGGGAAACAATAACTTGATGTTACTTTGGTGACATTAGATAATTTGGAGAAAATGGAGAGATACTTGCAATAGAAGTAAAATTTTGGGAGAATGGAGAGAAGCTTGTTAGCCACACAAAATTAAAATTAGGAGGGAAATCCCCAAACAGAATCTATAAAAAGGAAAGACGAGCTTCATTGTGAACATCGTGGATTATTTTTCTTTCTGATTTTTGGGCTGAAGAGCTTAGAGGGTTTTAAGATCCCTTCTTTCTGATTGGTTTTAGTGGAGAAATATTCCACCCTAGCCAATCCCTTTCCTTTTTGACTAAACTGCAAAGTTTTGCATGGATGATCACATTTCCGAGGCATTATTTGTGGCAGCATTTATCCCTTCTATGGTAGTGAGGGTTTCAGAGGAAAAAATTACCTATTATATGGCAACAGGGTTTCTAAGGCAACATTCAATGATAAAAAATTGTCTCTAAGGCATTATTTGTGACAATAGACCACCTTTGAGGCATTATCCATGGAAGTGAGGTACCCCTAAAGAATCATCTGTGGCAGCAAGGTATTTTTGGGGCATCATCTGTGGCAAACAAATATTTCTAATGTATAATCCATGGAAGTGAGATAATCCTGAGGTACGTTAAGGTTATTTTCTTGAGGCCGCAATCCTAGAACCAACCTGAGAGTCAGCGAATTATTGTATTAAGGTAACAAGGAGGGTGGAACCCCATCCTCTGTGGCAACAACGTTGGAAACTATAGGAGAGGTTACATATAAATGTAGTGAGAGACCCATATAGGTCTGTTTGGGGTAGAAGACAAATAGGAACCAAATCCTGTAACATCGAAAGATCAATGCATTATATCTAGGCTACATGTTTTGGAAAAGAGAAAAAATAGGGGTTGCAAGATTTTAAGGGAGGATCGATCGATTGAGGTCTGAGGAAAATTTGAAAATTCGTGTTATCCAGAATCCTACTACAACAACTGATGGAAAGTCTTCTATTTGTTATTTAATTCACAAATTTATTTACTGTGTTCTACAAGAAAACATCAAAATCCATTCACTACATCCTACACAATTAAACTGCGGAAGAAATACAAGTGCAGAAAAAATATGAACACACAGATCACACAACCATTCAAAACAATTTTTTTGGACTAATGTCCCTGGAAAAACCAAATGTCAGAAAACGGGTGCAGCAGAACTGAGGGTTTATGTATTATGCTGTAAATTTTGAGTAAAAATATATGATTGACGAGACTGTAAAATCATGTAGAGAAACTGACAGAGGAGATCTTGTGAGACAAACCTCACTCCTCCACGGGAAACTGGCACTTATGTGCACCAAGGTTGGGCTGCCCTGCACTACCTCTATGCAGTGACTGCATCACAACTGTGACTACCCTCTTCCTCTGTGTTGATCTCACTATTGGATGGAAAATCAAGGCTACTAGTCCTCCATAAAGTCTCTCTGGGATCTGACTCTGGCTCTACGTTGTCTCCTCAGTAGGAAAAACGTTTTCCCCTCTAGCTCTGCGCAGTGACTGTGTAAGCACTGCGTCAATGGCTTTGCATTTCTTTGTGGCTCTCTTTTTCTTTGTTGCTTTTTACTCACTGAATTAGGAAATATTCCAACTAGATCTACTGTTATAGGACAAATGACCTCCTCATCATCTCAGAGGAGAAGGAAACATGGAAGGAAGAAAATGACCCAAACAGAGACCCATTTTTCCAAGGTAACGCACCCTAGAGACAACCAGATCAAGTTATAACGCATCCCAACCATTCAAAGAGAGCGTTAGTGCCTAGGTTAATGCTCTGTCTTGCCTAAGGGGTAGCGTTACCCGTTTTTTCATGAAGAAAGGGACAAATCCCGCAGAATCTGACTAACATTTCCTGCTTTTTCTCAAATGATTCAGTCCAAAAGCAGCTACCTATAGTACAAACCTCTTATTGGACGTTGCTAAACACAACTGAGAATTTATAGAGGGAAAAATCAAGGAAAGGAAAGGAAAGATCATGATTTTTCCCCATTCAAAATGATCGAGAATATTGGCAAGGTCTATCCTCCCCAATTCCTATAAGTTGGAGGCTTGAGCTCTTTTTCAAGGGTCAAAGGTTTGATCGTGTGTAGAGTAGAGCTTTATTGTCGAGTGTGAGGCTTAAGGATTGGAAAGGTTCATTAAGAACTCTTAGCCCACATATCATTACACTCGAAGATAAAGGAGAGAGAGAGAGGAGTCGAAAGACTGAGGAAGGCTTCGTTCAACCAATGGTTGTAATCTTCCTTCTTATATATTAATAGAACTATATATGTTTTGTCCATTTGATGTTTCAATGTCACATTTATTGTTTATTTGTCTATGAAACATGATATAAATGGCTCAGATTTTAATATTTTAATGTTGATTATATGCTTGTTTAATTGCTAGTAAGTGATACCACTGTGAATATTACGCATGTGCTTTGTTTGTTTGTAGGATCTAGACTTGGAGCAGTGAGGAAGGACTTCAGCCACGCCACTTAGCGCTCTCCAAGGAATTTTCTGTTTACAAAGACGTAATCCTTCAATATCTCACTTCGTCGATTATGAATTAGTATAAAAATGTGTGCAATGTCTTTGTAACTATACAACTAATCTGACTGTTTGCCTCGGGCACCCGGAAGCCCCGAGAGGGATTTACATCAGCTACCACCCATGCATTTTACCCCTAAGCAGAATTGACGACCATACTGGGGAGTTAATCCTTTGTTCTCAGATTGTTTGCTTCTGAGCCTTTGTTTCTTTCCCTCTGTCATTTCCCACTCTATTCACATCCCCTTTTGATCAGTTCATATGCTCTGTGACCATCTCAGTAGCTCACAGTGTCCAGAATAGACCCTGCCTAGCCATATTTTACAAATGTACCTTGAGTAACGCACCCCTTGTGTTTGTTCCATTGTGTTATGATGCTGATGATGCTTAGGTACAACATTTTAGTCCTGTTATTAACGCTTTGTAGCCTCTACTAGCCTGCGTTACCCAATCAAAATTTGTTGTTTACACCTTTGTTGTGTTTCCCTTGGTTTTGGATTTGTTGGTTGCTAGATTAGCTTTTGTATTTTGGTCCATGTGCTTGGTTTCCTACTAGCATTTTTACTTTTCTTGTTTAAAAAGTTAGTGTTAGTCGCATTCACTTTTTGAATAAGAAATTTTTTTTTTTTTTAAGTTTTCTGAACATAGCTGATTTCATTCTGAATTTTTTTGGTTAAAAATTTGTTAGTGAGGATAGATATATGTCTGAATATTTTTAGGCTGAACTGCATTATTTGAATGTTTGTTGTTACATGGATGTTTGAAATATTTCTCCCTTGAGATTAAGCTCTTCATCGAATTGAATGTTAAAAGCATTTTCTACATAGTTTTGAGTGAGATTCTCATTACATTTCATACATCCACTCCCCCTTCGAAGACTAATAAGCAAGTACACTAAAAAATCAAGTGCTAATAAAATAAATCATATAACTCGTTTTTTGAGCTCACACCAACAGTAGTTCAAGCTAGGATCTTGGGATAGGAGAAGTGAGAAAACTACCCAAGATAACAAAACTTGAAACTCGAGTCATTAAAGAGTGAAAAATCCAGTTGCACTCATACAATCGGGACTGCTCCACTACTACCAAAGTTAAGCACGAGAAAAAATTGGGTTGCATGAGAAGGTAGCCCTCCTTCGAGTGCATAACAATGGGCATTCTATATATTGGGGTTCCCCTCGGGGATGTCGAAACTAGATTTGGTGATCTAGGTGCCCATATAGCGTGATTTCTACGACCGTGACCCCCCTGATAGTGTTTGTGATTTGAGGTATATTTAGTTGTCATACTCTTAGGGACTTACACAAGGTGACTGGGGCGGGCTTCCCTGGTACCTGACATAGACAGACCTACTCTGTCTTCGGTCTTTGGGAGGGTACTCATCTCCATGAGAGTTCTTACACCCATCATATGAGGTTTGGGTGAAGCTCAAGAGTAACAGTAACTGTACATGTGACCAACTCTCTTTGTATGTTATTGTGATACTAGGTTTCATCTCCAACAAACAGTAGTACTCAGATAGGGTCTTACCCCTTCTGGTTGCTTGATTGATTGATTTTAGAGGTTCTTTTTTCCTTTTTTAGGTGTTTGGTTACTATCACTAAGACTTCATAATACATCACAATAAAATTTGATAAAGTTAAATAGGTCATCATGGTGTCCTTTGACCTTATTTGTCTTTCTAGACGGCAACAAGGTCTCCCTCCATTGACACTGGGGGGGGAGTCGAGTCTCGGTGACCTAGTTCCTTCTCCGAAAGACCAGTCTCTAATATTGACCACTAATTTTCACATTGATCCCTACCATATGGAGTTTCCAGGGGATCCATTCATTGAAGGAGTCGTACCTCCTTACAATCCTCCTCTCACTAACCTGTTGGGGCCATTGTTTGTTCAAGTAACACCAGTGCCAGTCATGTCTTCGGCTGCACCTACATCCATTTCACAACCGGCGACCATTGGGTCGGTGTCGTTGGTGGCCAACTCAGTTCCACCACCATCTTCCATGCCAGTTTTTAGTTCTATGCAACTGTTTGGAATCCCCAGTATCCAACCTATACCTGGTCGTAGTAATCCAGTCATCACAACTGCAAGCGAACCTCTGAACCCTTCGAGATATTCTCTTATAGTGACTACACATGGACCCATGGTTTCCGCTCCCACTAGCGGGGCTACTTAGGTTCCTTTTAGAAACCCTTTCGGTTGGAATCCATTGTTGAGTTCAAATTCCTTGGCTATTATGCTAGGGGACAGTGTCACCAATACCTATATGCCAAGGGGCACTTCGGTATCCCTACATTCAATAGGACAAGAAGGACCGTCAATTGTTATTCCATTCCTTTAAGTGGTCAAAATTCAAGTGTAGGGTCTATGTCAATGGTCAACTATGTGAATAGAAGTATGCAAAAATCTAATTCTATCACATCCGTATGGGTGACCCTTCCCAAAAACCAATTGGGGCAACGGGGCAACTATTACACTGGGGGCAACCCGTTGTTTTCCCCCCAATACAACATCCCCTACAGACAAAAACCATACATCCCTACACCTCCACTCACTGGAAATTTTTATCAACAAATTCCTACTTATCCCATTGGTAACACATTTATGGGCGGACCCTACGGTCCAAATGGTCAGCCAACACCTCCTTGGCTAGACTCGGGGGCAACCATGCAATTTCCATTTTTGGCAGCATTAGACATCCCCGACCTCTACAAATTGACCAGTGATCCTATCAACCACAACCCGCTTTGGCCTCTAGTACCGCACAAGATTCCATCTAACATCTGGGAAACAAGGGGAGGATCCAGTTACACAAATTACCACCTTTCATCTATGGTCTATTTCTGACTCCATGGTGGATGATAGTATCCGGCTCTGACTTTTCCCCCGCACTCTCACAGGAAACATTGCCAAATGGTACATTGAGTTACCACATGCCACACTCAATACTTTTGGTGCCTTGGCAATGAAATTTCTTAAGAACTTCCAATTACCTATCCGATACAAAATTGGAACTGAACTCTCAACCTCGTTGGGACAAGATACCACCACCCATATCTCCAATCACATTCATGAATGGAGACGTAGGTGGAGGTTAGTCAAAGTGCCAATCCTGAATCATTTGTTATCGAACTGGCTTCATAATTCACTCTTACCACCCCTTGCTAAAGACTTTTGCTTGTTTGGTGTGGTCACGAAAGACCAATCCATCCACCATGCACAAAATCTAGATCTCATCTATTTTCAATCTAGCACGTTGTATGAGTTACTCCCCCATGCCCCTGGCAACATGAATCCTACCGCTACTCAGTTACCCAGAGTGCATGCTAACAGCCTCGTTGGCACAACTTTTGGTGTAGATGTTAAACATCTCAGTGGGTAAGCTTCCCAACCATATTCAGCTACAACCACCCCTACCCAATCGGCTGCTCTTCCCACCGTTGAGGTACACTCTGTGCAGTCTACACAAAAAACTAGCGGCAAGAAAAAGATGAATAAGAAAAAGACTGCTCCTTCTGAAGAGCAGCCCCATACTCAGAATAATCCCAATCAGAACGACAAAGGTAAGGAAAAACCGATGATATTCCCTTACAAAAAATTGTGTGGGGGACCACTTGACATATAAATGTTCTTGGATGTAGGAATGCACATGTTTTATTACGTAAAAGGACCTCGGAAGGACACCTATCGTCCTTCACAATCCCTTCCCTAATCCACAACAGCAACAATAACACATGGTTGCAAACCCGCCACAACCCCCCCAAAGGGTAAACGGTGATACTCATCCTTCCGATGAAGGATCGTTTGCCATTTATGGAATGGAGACTGTTGAACTCCAAACCCGAGCTAAAATATATGGAAATCTAGTCATTGAGGCTCAAGAACCTGGTTCAAGTTCGAATCCACCACTGCCTAACGATTTACATATCGAAAGGCCTGTTGTTGACCCTGTCATTCATTCCCCCAAAGGAACCCTTCGACGCACGACTCATAACACCTCTACACATGCTCCCAAACTACAACATTGTAGAAGACTTGGTGCAAGCGCCGTCAGCTATGTCTACACTTGAAGTGTTGAAAACCTGCCCAGCACAAAGGAAAGCTCTGATTTTGGCCATTGGTGGAATTGACCCCTGGTATTCTATGTTAGCCATATTTGACATGGAAAAATTCAAGCCTATCCTTTCACACCAGCTTTCTTTCCAAGTTCAAGTTGTGTCGATAGTGATATCAATCCATCACACTATCATAGATAAAGGTGCTTTGACTTGCGTAATTTCAATTGCGTGCTGGCTCACTTTGGGTTCTCCCACTTTGTCTCTGCCATTGAATTCCCTCAAAGCTTTCAATGGCCACACTTTCCTCCCAAAAGGCTACCTTTCTAGAGACCCCATTACACTTAGTGGGAAAACGATAATTGTGGACATAGAAGTCATAGATCATTATCTCGACTATAATATTTTGTTGGGTCATAGTTGGTCTTACATGATGGCTGCCATTGTCTCTTTGGTTTTCTGACTCATCATTTTTACATTGGATGGGAAGATAGCTATAGTGGGCCAACTATCCTTTTGCACCCCTGATTATTTCACATTACCTAGTAGAATTGTACCCTTAGTATGAGGCTTTCTTGACTCTTACGTTAGTGTCAGTACCGGTCTTCTGAAGGCATCTTCCCTGATGGGTTGTTTTCCTCTCCCGCTGCCTGAGATTCCACAAATGATTTCAATGATATCCACAATCTCGGAGCAGCTCTATCGATCCCTAGATCCTACCAGTGCTTTCAGAAATTGATTCCTATGGAGATAAGATGCCATTATCATCGGCTGAGTTGGATTATCAAGCCATCCAATCAACATCTGAACCCTCCACTGCTCTAGTTTCGACCAATGCGACCACCCTCTCACCCACCATAGTTCCTTCTAAGGATCTCCTCGATGAAGTCCTACCTATAGACGAAGCTATCCGAGAGATAATGTCTCTAGGGGAATGACCTTGGGGAGAGTTTCATAATTGTGCTTCGATGTTTGATCAGACGTGACCACTATCCAAATCTCATCTTTCAACCCACCTAAGATCATTCCCTCTGCTTACATGACTGTTCAAACTATCGATGTGGAAGGGAACATGGGAAATATTTCTAATTCTATGCTCATAGATATCTCAGTCAAAACGGGTATCGTGGAAAATATATAGATTGGAGCCGATTGCAGTCTCGAGGAAATTGCATGCTTCACATCCCTTTTTAAGGAGTTTCGCGATGTTTTTTCTTTGTCTTATGACAAATTTCATGAAATATATCCTTCTATAGTCGAGCACGAAATTAATATTTATGACAATGCCAAACCTATCCGGAAAAGGCTCTAACCTGTCCACCCTCGCAAAGTGGCAGCTATCAAGACAGAAGTCGAAAAAATATTTCACGCTTGTTTCATCTATCCCGTTCCTCTAATAGAATGGGTATCCAATTTGGTTCCCATAGATAAGAAACAAGGCATCGTCTGAGTATTTGTTGATTATCGTGATTTGAATGTCGCTTGTCCAAAAGACAATTATCCTACTCCGTTCATAGATCAAATTCTCAACGATTGTGTCAAATGAAAATCTTTCTCCTTTATGGATGGGTTTTCGAGATATAACCAGATCGCGATTAAAAAGGATGACCAGCATAAAACCGCCTTCATTTGTCCTTAGGGCACATTTGCGTATTGTAAACTCCCATTCAGTCTAAAGAATGTGGGAGAAACTTTTCAAAGGGCCATGGAATATTCATTTCATGATATCAGACACATTGTACAAGCTTACTTGGATGACCCTTCGGCTCACTCCAAGAAACGATCCCATCACCTTGCGCATCTTAAATAAATATTTGCTTGATGTAGGTTCTACAACATACGTCTGAATCCGCACAATGGCGTAATTTTTGTCGAGTATGGACGTCTTCTTGGTTTCATTGTCTCCAATCACGGGATTAGGGTTGATCCCAATAAGGTTAAGGAAATTGTTGAATTACTTGCGCCACAATCCATTCTGCAACTCCAACATTTGCAAGGGAAGGAAAAATTCTTACGTAGTTTCATCGTAAACTATGCCGAGATGACGAAAGGCTTCATGCGCTTGCTTAAGAAAGGGGTACCATATCTGTGGGATGATCAAGCTCAACTGTCATTTGATGCCTTGAAACGGGCACTCGTTTCCGCCCCACTTCTTAGTGCCCCTAGCTATTCACGCGCCTTTCTCCTCTGCCTGGAAACCTCACCATCCTCGCTAGGCATGGTTTTGTTTCAATTTCATGATGATGATAGTGAGCATGTGATATATTATCTATCAAAAGGTCTCATTGGACCTAAATTACAATATTCACATGTGGAGAAACTATCTCTCGCAGTGGTCTTCGCTGTCACTTGTCTCCGACACTATATATTGCTACGACAGACTACCATAATTTCTTTGGAGAATCCCATGCGACACATCATGTCTCGTCAGATCATTGGAGGAAAATATTCCAAATGGATTGTAATCCTCCAACAATTTGATTTGGTTTTCACTGCTGCCAATGCAAATAAATCTCTAGTCTTTGCCGAATTACTATCAGACCTTCCCAGAATTGACCTGGAAGAAGTAGCTCATAACCCATTTCCTGATGAATCTATATATCTGATAAATTATTTTGATCCTTGGAATGGAGACATTTTTTTCTACCTCCAAACTCAACGGTTCCTCCCAACTCTCACATCAGACAACCGTCTTCGCATTCGTCAGCAAGTGAAACACTATATCGTGCTGAAAAATACTCTATATCGTCATGGTTTCGATAAAGTTATTCGACATTATCTCACTCTTAAAGAGGCATAACACGTTTTAAATGACTTCCATGCTAGGGCATGTGGTGGTCATATTTATGTCATAGCTGCTGCCTAGAAAATCTTACGTGTAGGATACTAGTGGCCCACTTTGTTTAAATAATATGTCACAACGGTCCAGAAGTGCCATCCATGTTAGATTTTTATGAAGAAAATGCACACCCATCCTGCCCCTCTTCATCCAGTTATCTCCATTGGTCCTTTTGCTAAATGGGGAATAGACTTTGTCACGTGCAATCCCACTTCTGCTGATGGATACAACTACATCATAGTTTTGGTCGACTAATTCACAAAATGGGTTGAAGCCATTCCCACTTTTTGAGCCGATGGAGAAACTGCCACTTTCTTTCTGTTCAATCAGGTCATCTATCGTTTCAGTGTACCCTACTCAATCGTCATAGATAATGGTTCACACTTTTAGAACCAAATGATGATGGAGTTAACCTCCATGCTAGGCTTTTGACAAGATCAGTCTTTGTCCTATTATCTACAATCTAACCATCCAGTCAAAGCCGTAAATGGCGTCCTCAAGACCATGATTCATTGATTAGTCAGAAATCATAAGACCACATGGCATCATAAACTATACTACGTGTTATGGGCATACCGAATGTCAGTGAAAAATGTTACAGGCTTCACGCCATTCCAACTAGCATTCGTTCTAGAATAAGTTCTTCCAATCGAGTGTGAGCTTCCATCACTTTAGCCATCTATTGAACTCCTACCCGGTACCACTGCCGAAGAAGAGTGCTTGCTCTCACTTGATCAATTGGACGAAACTCGTCGAGATTCCACCCTGGCACTTGAAGCTCACAAGCGCCGAGTAAAAGCTCAATACGACAAATCTGTCAAGCCTCATTCTTTCCAAGCAGGAGATCTCGTTCTAATCTATGATCAAAGACATGACCTCTTGGGGGAAGGAACACTTCAGCCATTATGTCTTGGTCCTTACGTCTTCACAAAAGTCCTTTCGAAAGGAGCTTATGAACTTCAAGACTACAATGAGATTCCACTCACTGAGCCCTGCAACGGGTTCTACCTGAAGAATTATTTCACCTAGTGTCCCACTCGACATATGCTTTGTAATTTTATATATATAAGTTTTGTTTTTTTTTTGTGTGTCTGGATATTTTGGGTTTTTGAGTGTTTTTATCATGAATACTCTCTTATTTTTCATAGATTTCTTCATCATCCTTACCATACGTTGGATACACGGATGGTGCCAGTCGTCACGCACAACACATTGCATTAGCTACTTGGTCCTCTATACATCTGAGTCGGAACTACTTGGTTCCAGGGGAATATTCCTTGGTGATTCCACCAACAATATTTTTGAGTTCATGTTGGTGATACAACTCCTCATGAAAGTTGTATCTTGCGACATCTCCAAACTGGTGGTCAGGTTAGATTCCCAGCTAGTCATTATTCATTTGAACAATTGTTATCGCGTCCATCATCTAGTCTTATTACGTTATTACTTAAGGGTGCGACTTCTAGAACATCAATTTATATTCATTACTTTTGAGCACATCCCTAGAGAATCTAATACATTAGCTGATTCATTGGTAAATTATGTGTTAGATTGGCATTTGTCACATTTATTATAGAAAGAGTCATGCATGAGTGTATATTTTTCCATCACAAAAAATACACAAAAATTAAAAGATACAATATCAAAATCGCCAAAATATATATATATATATATATATATATATATGTATATATATGTCATGTCCAGTGAAGTTACATCAAAAAACTCTTCAAAACTTGGGTGTTCTACAAAAATTGGCTCTATTAAGCCTCGCTCTGACATCTATACATCTATCAACTAATCCTCCTAAGCCTACTACTCATGGTAGCAGATAACTGCTCTATCTAACCTCCTCAGAGCCACCAAGAACCTCTCTGGCACACCCATTTTGTGTCGCTTCATGTGAATGGGGATCTCCCTCATGGGAAAAGGCAGCATGCCCATTCTCAATCCTTCGAGGTTCCTAGCAACCTGGTGCAAACTACATGCATCATCAACCTCTTCGGCAGCTTCCGCGGCCTTTGTTGTTGCTTCAGCCCCAAATAGCTACATTCCTCGTCGTGCATAGTGAGGGGCTCTGACTGGACGGACGAGTGCCACATCTGTGTCAAGAAATAAACTTCATGTCAAAATATGTTTCACCCATTAAACAAAAAATTGCATAAACATTCAAAAGAAAAAAAATACTTAAAACTGATTGTTTTCCTTCTTACCATATGGGCCCCACTGAGTTCCTGGTGGAAATCTCATCTCCAAATCTCCTATGTAGTTCATCCCTACATAGGGATAATCTTCGATCATAAAGATTTAACCATTTAGCCACTTGAAGAATGCATCATCAAAAAAGTGACAGATTGGACCCTCTCCAGTCTGTGGCATCAAAGTAAACCAACAACCCTATCTAGGCTCTTTTGGTCCCATAACATTCGTGATCATCCTCGGCCTCATGACGGGCACCCACGCTAGTATGAAGGAAACTATCAGTGTGCAAAACCCAAACTCTCATTGGGACCAGGTCTTGCATGCAGTTAGTTCTTCTCGAACCCGACGAACAACACCTTCACACCAGTCAAAAACCTATGGTTTCATACAATCCATCACCAATAATACTTGGGCCTCAGTGGACACATGCTGACTCTTGTCCCCCGCCAAGCAAATGATCATCCACAAAAGAGACCTCATCGGAAACATGGAAGGAATAAAATGACCCAAACAGAGACCCATTTTTCCAAGGTAGCGTACCCTAGAGACAACCAGATCGAGTTATAATGCATCCCAGCCATTCAAAGGGAGCATTAGTGCCTAGGTTAATGCTTTGTCTTGCCTAAGGGGAAGCGTTACCCGTGTTTTCATGAAGAAAGGGACAAATCCCGTGGAAACTGACTGACATTTCCTGATTTTTCTCAAAATGAGTCAGTCCACAAGAAGAAACTTGCAATACAAACCTCTTATTGGATGTTGCTAAACGCAACTGATTATCTATAGAGGGAAAAAGAAAGGAAAGGCAAGGAAACATCATGATTTTTCCCCATTCAATCTGATTGAGAAGATTGGCAAGGTCTGTCCTCCCCAATTCCTATATGTTGGAGGCTTAGGCTCTTGGCCAAGGGTCAAATGTTTGATCATGTGCAGAGAAGAGCTTTATTTTTTAGTGTGAGGCTTAAGGATTGGCAAGGTTCATTGAGAACTCTTAGCCCAAGTATCATTACACTCGAAGATAAAAGAGAGAGAGAGAGGAGTCGGAAGACTGAGGAAGGCTTGGTTCAACCAATGGTTGTAATCTTCCTTCTTATATATTAATAAAACTGTATCTATTTTTTCCATTTGATGTTTTTGTGTCACATTTATTTTTTATTTTTCTATGAAACATGATATAAATGGCTCAGATTTGAATAGTTTATTGTTGATTATATGCTTGTTTAATTGCTAGTAAGTGATACCATAGTGAAGATTACACGTGTGCTTTGTTTTTTTGCAGGATATAGACTTGGATCCGGTGAGGAAGGACTTCAGCAACACTGCTTGGCGCTCTCCAATGGATCTGTTGTTTACAAAGAGGTAATCCTTCAATATCTCACTTCGTCGATTATGCATTAGCATAAACATGTGTGCTATGTCTTTGTAACTATACAACTAATCTGACTGTCTACCTCGGGCACCAGGAAGCCTTGAGATGGATTTACGTCAGCTATCACCCATGCATTTTACCCCTAAGCACTACTACCCCTCACTGCAATCAAGAATCACTTAGATCTTATTTTCTTTCGAGCACTTCTCCGTTAGAAAAATTCAATCTCTATATCCTCTGTGTCTCCACCATGTGTCTTCTTTCCAAATGACCCTTCAAGTCATTCTTATAATCTTCTCGTTCGGACTTCAACGACCCAAATTACATATCTAATCAACGACTAAGATTAAATTTTGACTTGATCCATGAATTCTAGATCATTCTCACTCATATTCTATTTATACACTTCAATTATTTTATTTTCCTAAGTTTAGACTTAGGGTCTGTTTAAAAATAATTAATTATTTCTATAGAATACAATACGAGTGGAATTTCACCAAACGATTTCTGGGTTATCTAGAATACATGTGTCTAAGCCTCTCCAAAAAATTTGAGACTTATATCACATTCGATGCTACCCAAAATCAACACTCCCTCTTAGCGAGGAATGTTCTCTAACAATATGCCATGCTGCATATTGTTTTGATCCTGAAACATCCCTTTCTATTGTTTGGACAAGTATATTGCATCTCAGTGATGAATATCTGACTGTTGCTAGCCTCTGCGCTGCCTCTCTGAAGCTTCTACTGCTCTGTGCTGCTCAAAATCTAGCACTACTACCCATTGTGTTGTCACTTCAGCACTCCTCTGCACAAAATTGCACTAGTCCATCCTACTACTGCTATTTTGGGCTCCCGTAACAAGGTGATGATCCGAGAGGTGAACTCCTCAAGGATCCTTCCCATCTTGTATATCTCTGGGTCAACAACCCCAAATAAGCCCATCTCCCTCCTAGAGGTATATGAGCTATCATACCAAACTCCTCCTCTATCTTCGTTACTCCAACCCAAGGTTACTTGGGAGTGGGAGCGGGAGCGCCATTTTCAGTAGATCTCGGTCTGGTAGTGTTTCGTGGAGCATTTTTTTATAATATATATATATATATATTAATATTTTGATGCATATATGTCAACAAAAGCATGTAGAATAATGAATTAGACATAAAAAACATAAAAAACATAGATTGAACGAGAGGTATATTTATCATTACCTCTAGATATGTATAGGGATCTTTGTCATTAATATCACCCTCTAAGCATTCACTCTGGGAGCGGGTTCGAGGAAGCGTGCTCCAGGAGTGGGTTCGATAGGGGGGAGCCACTGCCCCACAACCTTGCTCCGACCTGAGGATCATGCTTCTCATCCTTGTCCTTATTTTTGAGAGGACACTGTGTGGCATAATGTCCCATCTCACCACACTAGAAGCATTTGATTTTTGAAAAATACTTCTTCCTTCTTCTCTACTTTGGTTGTCCCTTTGATGCAAGGGACGCATTCTCTTCCTCCTTATTATTGATCTTCGAATTGTTGCTGCTGCTACCCTCAAGTTGACACTTGAGTAAGTCTCTTTGCATCTCTTCTTGCCGAAGAGCTTCCCACATTGACTCCAAGTCCGAAAAATCCTCTCTGCCCAGAATTCTTTGGACAAAAACTTAGTAATCCTCGGACACTAAGTGGAGGGCCAATCAAACCATATCTGTGGCCATGGGAGTTTCCCCTACGGCTACCAACTGATCTAGGCTTTCCTACAGTCTAGACAGGAATGGATCAATATTCTCTCCCATCTGCATCTTGGTGGTCCACATTTTCTCCTCCATAAACATCTTCCATTGCTCAGAAGACCCCTCATACAACCTTTCTAACGCATCCCACATCTCCTTAGTTGTTCCTTTGGATGAGTTGTGTGAAACAATATGATCCCTCGCTACATCGAGGATCAACTGCTTGGCTTTAGCCATATTCTTCTTGAAGGCCCGTAATGGTGCTGCATCCACCAATTCAACTTGAGTATTGTCGATAAAGTGCTTGAGGTCATGCTCATCTAGAAGGAAGGAGATCCTTGCCTTCAAGATTATATAGTTGGAGGCACCCTCCAATCGGTCCTAGTCACGCAATCCGCTGGACGCCATCTCACCCAACTACTGTCAATCTGCTGCCTCTCACCCTCTGCACAACTGGATTTACACACTCTTGATGGAGAAAGCCACAAGATCTGTTGCTAATGCACTGGGAATCTCAGTTTTGTGGGCTAGAAACTCACTGAGGTCAGAAAATCCCCAAGATTGTGTTTATTCTATGCTTCTTAACGCTTTGCACCAACAATCACTACTGCGTCCCTCCAACTACTAATCTGTGTTGATCTGTTGCGCTACTCCCTCTGCCTCAGACAAACAACAATATGGAACAATCATACCTCTCTGTCAGCTCACTTAGAGAGAAATTTTCCTTCCTGATCTAGCCCTCCTGGCTTGGAATGCGCACTTCACTGGGAAATCGATATGCTATTTATGCAGCTCTTTGATCCCCAACTTCTGCTTCAACGTTGGATCTGCTAGATTTGTTCTTTATCTCGCATGGACTCATCTTAAACAAGCTCTGATACCATGTGAAATTTGTGTTATCTGGAATCCTACTGCAACAACTAATGGAAAGTCTTCTATTTGTTATTTACTTAACAAATTTATTTGCTATGTTCTACAAGCAAATATCAAAATCCATTCACTACAGCCTACACAATTAAATTGCAGAAGAAATACAAGTGCGGAAACAAATCTAAACACACATAGATCACACAACCATTCGACATAATTATTTTTGGACTAATGTCCCTGGAAAAACCCAATGAGGGAAAACCAGTGTAACAGATCTAAGGGTTTATGTTATTATGTAGTAAATTCCAAGTACAAATCTATGATTGACGAGACTGTCAAATTGTGCAAAGAAACTGACAAAAGAGATATCGTGAGACAAACCTCACTCCTCCATGGGAAAATAGCACTGATCTGCACCAAGGCTGGGCTGCCCTGCGCTGCCTCTACGCAGTGACCGCATCACAACTGTGGCTGCCCTCTTCCTCTACGTTGATCTCACTGCTGGCTAGAAACTAAAGCCTACTGATCCCCTGGAAATTCTCTTTGGGATCTGACTTTGGCTCTGTGTTGTCTCCTCAGTAGGAAAAATGTATTTCCCTTTAGCTCTGCGCAGTGACTACATAAGCACTACGTCACAGGCTTTGTGTTGCTTTGTGTCTCTCTCTGTCTCTACTGCTTTGTACTCTTCGGCTTAGGAAATCTTCCAACCGGATCCACTACCCCTCATTGCAATCAAGAATCACTTAGATCTGATTTTCTTATGAGCACTGCTCCATTAGAAAAATTCGATCTCTAGATCCTCTGTATATCCACAATGTGTCTGTTGTGAAACCAGCTCCAAAAATAGAAGAAAAGAGATATCAACGCCTTAGAAATAAGCCACTTCGAGGGGGCAACCTCCAATACATTACATGAATGAACAATTCTTGGATGATACAAATTACAAAACCTCCTTTCTATATATAGGAGTCCATGGGGCCACAATGTAATCCTAGTCGACCTAACAATAATAATTTAAGGGCACAATAATAACAATATGGGGGTTACAGGGGTACAATAATAACAATACATGGGTTACACTAACAATAATAAGGGATTATACTAGTAATATAGGGACCTAACATGCCCCTCCCCTTCAAAAAGTGTTGTCCTCAATGCTTGAGTAGATCTGGGTGCTTTTGTATAAAATTCTCATCCTCCCATGTAGAATCTTCAGTGGGTAAGTTCTTCCACTTGATGAGATACTCTGAAATTGATCGATTTCGTAGCTGCCGAGTGCTTTTTTCCGTGACTAATTCAGGTTCCAATATGATTTTTCCTTTCTCATCAAGTTCTGGAAATATTGTTTGAACCGGAAGATTTTCACCTATAACCTTCTTTAAGCAAGACACATGGAAAACTGGATGTACTCGTGAAGAAGCAAGAAGCTCCAATTTGTATGCCATAGTACCAATCTTTTGCAACACCTTGTAAGGACCATAGTACTTTGGCGATAATTTATTATCCTTCTTAGCTTTCCTGAGGAACATTTGTTTGTATGGTTGTAGCCGTAAAAATACCCAGTATCCTACATCAAAACTTCTCTCGCTGCGATGTTGATTTTACTGTTGTTTCATTCGAATTTGTGCCAAATTTAGGTTATCCTTTATGAGTTGGAGAAATTCTCGTTGATGCTCGATGTGATCTTCCACTGCTTGAACCTTATAATTCTCTCTTAAAGATGATGTGATGGACGGTGGATGATATCCATAAAGTTCCATAAATGGGGTCAATTTTGCTGCAGTATGGAAGGAAGTGTTATACCACCATTCAGCGAGAGGTAACCACTTGACCCATTGTGTTTGTTTATCAGATAAAAAACAACGATATATCCTTCAAAAAAATTATTTACTATCTCATTTTGAACATCGAATTGAGGATGATAAGATGAGCTATGAGCTAATTGAGTACCCAAACAAGAAAATAACTCCGTCCAAAAATTTCTAGTAAAAATGGGATCTCCGTCGCTCACAATAACCCTTGGGTTTCCATGTAGCTTTTGAATTGTGTCCATAAATGTAGTAGCAAATGTACTTGCTTTAAATGGATGAGATAATGCACAAAAGTGTGCATGCTTGGTAAGTCTATCAACTACCACCATGATGACGCTCCTTCCTTTGGACTTAGGTAAACCTGTGATAAAATCCATTGAAATCTCCTCCCAACGTTGACTTGGAATGGATAAAGGTTGTAGAAGACCTGGGGTCTTAATTGTCTCAACTTTATTCTGCTGGCAAACCAAGCATTCTGCCACAAACTTTTGAATATCAGATTTAAGGCCATCCCAAAAAAACTCTTTCTTCACCCTGTGGTAAGTTTTTAAAAATCCTAAGTGTCCTCCTAAAGGAGAAGTATGCAATTCCAAAATAATCTTTTGTTTTAGTTGGGAATTCTTACAAAGATATAAGCAATATTTATACCATAAGGAATCAATTTTCCAACTAAATGTATTAGATGTACTAGGATCTTGCTGCAACTTTTGAATGAGTGTCCACACTTCTTTGTCCTTCTTCCATTCATCTCTTGCTTCAGTTATCCAATTTGGTTGGGTAATATAAATGGCACAAAGCAATGCTTCCACATCTTCATTCTTTATTGAGAGTGTATCTATGACAACATTTAGCTTCCTTTTTTTGTAGATTATTTCAAAGTCATAACCCAACATCTTTGTGACCCATTTTTTCTGCTCTCTTGAAGATAGTCTTTGTTCCAAAAAATGTTTAAGACTATCATGATTATTTTTTACCTTGAAGTGTATTCCCATAAGGTAAGTTCTCCATTTATTTAGTGCATGCCGTATTGCTAACATTTCCTTCTCATAAATAGGTTTATGTAGATACTTTCCTTTTATTGGATGACTTTCAAAAGAAATGGGTCTTCCTTCTTGCATTAAAACAACACCAATTCTATTTCCTGAGGCATCACATTCCATAATAAAGGTTTTTGTGAAGTCTGGCGTAGCTAAGACCGATGTTAGGAACATTGCCTCTTTAAGATGTTCAAAGGCCTTAGTTGCTTCAAGAGTCCATGAAAATTCATCTTTCTTCAATAATGTTGTTAGAGGTGCTGTTATCTCCCATAATTCTTAACAAACTTGCGATAATACCCTGTTAACCCGAGAAATCCTCGCAACTGCTTTATGTTTGTGGGGACTTTCCATTCCTTAATGGATTTAATTTTGTTAGGGTATACCTTAACACCCTCGTGAGATACAATATGACCCAGATATTCCACCTCTTGTACTCCAAAGAAACATTTGGATGTTTTTGCATATAATTGTTTCTCCTACAATAGTTTGAGCACTCTATCAACATGTTGAACATGATCATTCCAAGGCCTGCTCTAGATTAGTATATCATCAAAAAATACTAGCACAAATTTTCTAAGGAAGGGTTTGAAAATGGAATTCATCAACCCTTGAAATGTAGAAGGTGCATTGGTAAGGCAAAAAGGCATGACCAAAAATTCATAACGACTCTCATGAGTTCGAAATGTTGTTTTCGGAATATCTTCAGTCTTCATTCTAATTTGATGATATCCTGAACTAAGATCCAACTTGGTAAAATAAATTGCTCCATGTAATTCATCCAATAATTCATCAATCACAGGAACGGGAAATTTATCTTTAATTGTGAGATTATTGAGCTCACTATAATCCAAACACATGCACTATGATCCATCCTTCTTGTGTACCAATACTACACGAGCAGAGAAAGAACTTTGACTAAGTTTAATTATACTTGCCTCTAACATTTCTACAATCATACGTTCAATTTCGCTCTTTTGGACATAAGGATATCTATAAGGCTTGATGTTTGGAGGAACACTTCCTAGAATCAAATGAATAGCATGATCATGATCACGAATAGGTGGGATTCCTTTGGGAGTTTCAAAAACCTTGGAATGATTGTCCAAGACTTTTTGGAGATCTGCAAAAATAGATTATTTTGATGTTGGAACTTCTAGTGAGCATAATTGTGCAATTACGCCTCATTTTTCTTTCTTTAGAAGATTTGTCATGCAATTACAGCTTATTATCTTTCTCGGCTTCCCTGCAATACCCCGTAATTCGACTTCCTTTCCTTCTAAAAAAGAAATTCAAGGAAAGTTATTGAAAATTAAAAGCTATCGTCCCCAAATATTGTAACCATTGTACTCCTAGTACAACATCAACACCTCCCATAGGAAAGGAAAGCATTGGAATATTCAATACATATTCCCCAATGGTTATCTTGATATTATGGCATTTTCTAAAGCAATTTATAGTTCCTCCATTTGCAACCATCACTTGACTTTCTGGTGCTGGGTATAGGAAACAATTTAATTCCTTGGCTACCTTACAATGAATAAAATTATGGGTACTACCTAAATCAATCAACACTATTACCTTTTTATTCTTGATATATCCTTTTATCTTGAGAGTTTGAGGAGTGGTAATTCCTACCAATGCATTACACGATGTGGTCGGACTCATTTCTTCCTCTTTTAGGGTTGGTTCCTGGTGTATATCCTCTTCTTTTTCATTTTCTTCTTCCTCTTCACAATATATGTAAAATAATTTCTTCTCAATACACTTATGACCTTTAGTGTATTTGCTATCACAACTATAGCAAAGCCCTTTTGCTCTTTTTTCTTCCAATTGTTGTCGTGTCAAACTTGTAGGTTGTGGAAATCTAGGAGTAGCAACACTTCCCTCTTTATAGAAGTGAGTGGTAGGCTTCCTTGTTGCCATAATTTTACATTCAATTTTTCTTGCCAACCTGAATGCCTTCTCCAATGAATCAGGTTCCAAAACACAAACTTCATGTTGGATGTTATCCTTTAAAGTACCTATGAAGAGATCAATCCTGTGTTCCTCTGGAATATCAGTTACCCTTATATTCAATTTTTGGAAGTCCTCAATGTGCTCCCCCATTAAACCCTTTTGTTTGAGATTTATCAATTGGCTAAATAAGGTGTTTCTCTTTGTATCCTCATAATGTGCTATCATTTCCTCCATAAAAATTGACCAAGTGACAATTTTTTTACGGGAGCAAAGCCATCGATACCATACAAATGTATTTTGTTCTATATGTAAAGTTGCAATGCCTCCCTTTTGTATGTTTTGCACATTATTGAGATCAAAATATTGCTCCATTTGTAGTATCCATGTTACAAGATCCTTTCCATCAAACTTCCTCATATCCATTTTTGGAATATGGTGGTTCTTCCCGCCAACATTAGAGTTTATGAAATCACAATTAACATTTATTTTGTTCTCATCATGAGTTTCCTCTACTATCTTTTCACCATTATGAAACATTTGTTGTATCAACTTTGTCAAACCTTCTATGTCTACTTTTAGATCATTCTTCATGTTTTCCATTTTTCATCGATCTTAGCTTCCATGTCATCCATCTTAGATTCCATGCCATCTTCCATGCCATCTATCTTAGCTTCCATGTCATTCTTCAAACCATCCATATTATATTCCACACCTTTCTTCAAACCATCCATATTATTTTCCACGCCTTTCTTCAAAACTTCCATGTCATTTGTTGTTTCTCTTTGCAAGAGCGATTTGTTTTGCACTTGCTCTTGTAAATTTGATATGTCATGTTTCCATTATTCGTCTTGATGAGTCATAGTAGAGCCTTCGAAAGGCTTAATGGGTGTTGAATTCTTTTTAGTGGCCATTTTAGAATCTAATACTGATATATATTCTACAATATGCCCTTGTAATCAATTCAACTTGATTCTTCAAACAAGACTTACGCAATTCGGGAAAAAAATACACACCTTTTACTTGATTTTGAGGAGATCTATATTGAAATTGAATTATCTATGTAATTAAAAATCCTCAATATCTAAAATTAAGCCTTATAGTAGCCCTCTGAATCTTCTTTCAAATGTCACATGTCTTACCTAATTTGGATTCTTCAAGAAAAAGTTATGTCCAATCTTCCACAATGACCCAATTATGGACTGGCTCAGTAGAGTGAACTTGTACGACTTGCCACGTGTCACTGTTTCCTTCTTTGGCTCTGAAATTGATAGAAAAACAACTAAATTCCGTGTAATTGTGGCCACTTTTTATAGCATTCCAATCCGATGCTCAGAGAGAGAGTTATGAAGATTTTCCCACGATAACCTCTTTGAGATGAAATTCGGGAGCTTGAAAAAGACTTAACTTCCACAGATCATATCTCCGAACATATTGTGAACCAAGCTCTAAATTTTTTCGACGATGTTCCTCAGGATTTCGGCTTTGCTTTATAAAAATTTCAGCTTCTAAAACTTTGTATAAAAAACATTATAGCGCAAATGTCGCAATGACCTATTTAGGTTAAAATCAGGAGCCTACAAAAAGCCCTAAATTCCATAGACCATATCTCCGAACATATTGCGAACCAAGCTCTAAAATTTTGCGAAGATGTTCCTCAGGATTTTGGCTTTACACTCTAAACATTTCAGCTTCTGAACCTTCGTATAAAAAAATTTGTAGCGTAAATTCAATGATGATCGGTTTGGCGCAGCGAAAACCCTAGAATCCAAAGCTCTGATACCAAATGTTGTGAAACCAGCTCCAAAAATAGAAGAAAAGAGATATCAACGCCTTAGAAATAAGCCACTTCGAGGGGAAAACTTCCAATACATTACATGAATGTACAATTCTTGGATGATACAAATTACAAAACCTCCTTTCTATATATAGGAGTCGATGGGGCCACAATGTAATCCTAGTGAGGCCACAATGTAATCCTAGCCGACCTAAAAATAATAATTTAAGGGCACAATAATAACAATATGGGGGTTACAGGGGTACAATAATAAAAATAAGGGGGTTACACTAATAATAATAAGGGACTATACTAGTAATATAGGGACCTAACAGTGTCTTCTATCCAAATGACCCTTCAAGTCATTCTTATAATCTTCTCGTTGAGACTTCAACGACCTAGATTATATCTCTAATCAACAACTAAGATTAAATTTTGACTTGATCCATCTTTTCTAGATCATTCTCACTCATATTCTATTAATACACTTTAATTATTTTATTTTCCTAATTAATTCATTATTTCTATAGAATACATTCCAATTGGAATTTCACCAAACGATTTCTGGGTTATCTAGAATACATGAGTCTAAGCCTCTCCACAAAATTTGAGACTTAGATCATATACAATGCTACCCAAAATCAACAAAAACTAGGGCAATAAATAGTGCATAGAAACCAATGAGAACTATTGGCGTGATTTGTGAAAACATAGCTGAGTTGGACCCTAAATCCATGAGGGTTAGTTACAATCCAATAAGCTAAAATTATAATGTTATCTGTGAGTCTATAATTTCTTAATGAACCAGCCCTAGTTTATGGAATGAGTGGATTTCCTAAATTCTTCATTATATTATTATCTATCCAATTATGCACAATATTGTTTCATAGATTAATGAGTGTTGTAATTTTGTTACGAAACACAATTCTCTCTGGTATTCATTGAAAACCATAGACCAAAATTATGGCCCGAGGATAATTTCCCAAGAGGGATATTACAGTGGTAATATAGTTGTGCATCCTGCCAACCTATGAGCATATGAACTTTGGATTCTTCGGAGGATGAGGAAAATGTAACCGTTAGGAAAAAAAGCGTACCCAAAACCTAGCCATGGAAGATAGGGAAGAGAAACCACCAAAATATAACCCTTTTGACATCTAGGGGGAACTATCAAGGGGGCGACAACAAATAAGCCAATGTATGGCATAAGGGTACAAGGGGTAGCAGCAAATGGCCCAATGTTTTCCCTAGGTTGTGGAAAATCTAAACATTGTAGGTAACAATGCCACTAATGGGTATAATGGAGGTAACATGAGTTTTGCAGAAAGGAGAAACAACTATAATCCTAGCTCCTTTAACATCTTTGCACAAGCTAACATAGGGGCAACCAATAGGAGGATCCCTAGCCTCCACTACCCTAGTTTCTAGATAGTTGGGGGGGGAACCAAGGAACTGTAGAACAAAATTGATATTTTTCATAATATTTCCGAGAGTATGCATCACTAGGAGAGAATGTTTGAGAAACCATGATCTTTAATGAGTTAAGTGATGTTAAGTATAGAAATAGGCCTAGGGGCATGCAACATTTTTATGGCGTCTTAGACAAGGTTGGTAAATTTTTTGTTCCCTCTTCCAATGGATCATCCAAGTGTTCAACAAGGTCTTCAGTACAAAATTTGGAGACCTACTTCCCAACTTAACCCAATTTTGGAAGCAGAGGCTATCGAATTTTCCACCCTACATTTGGAAGGAGAAATGCATGAATGGTGGTACCATGGATTAGTAACCATGGGGAATTCCAAGATCACCTCTTACAAGGACTTCACACAAATATTGATATAACAGTTTGAAAAGAAGGATCCAAAGATACACTTTAGGGAGTTGGCACAACTCAAGAAAAATGGCACACTAGATTCCTACATTGAATAATTTCAGCGAGTGTTTATTATAGTGACAAACATATCTGAACAAAAGCTAATCATTCTCTTCACATAGGGTTTAGTCGAGCCACTATGTGGGTGGGTCAAGACCTTCAAACCCACCACCTTACAATATGCCATCAGTAGGAAAGATACATGGAATATGCAACACCTAAAACTAAATTTCCATCCAAACCACTCATCATTTTGAAGAATAGGGAAAATAAACCATTCCAGAAGGATTGGGTTGGGAAGGACAGGTTAGATGAAAACACTCGGAGTGAGCTAAGGAGGAAGAAAATTTGTTTCACTTATAAATAACCATAATAACTAGGTCAAAAATTATTGGGAAAGGGAAATATCCACTATACGGAGGTGATGTCAGATAGTGATGGTGAAGAGGCTTGATAGCGAACACCAAGCAATGAGCCTAGCAGTTTAAAGGGGAGTAGTTCCATAAGGAAGCTAAAGGGGATGAGAAATTTTGTATGGGAATTAAGGGTTGTACTATCACCACTCTTCCTGTAGTCCCTATATATTACACCTTTAGGATCATGGGGGTCATATAGGGACAATGAATCATACCTTTGGCTAATGGCGGAGCAACTCACAATTTCATCGATGTAGATTTGGTGGCAAAGAGAGGTATTCTCACAGAAGAGTTTGAGGGCTTTAACATTGTGGTGGTTGATGGTTACAACATGAAATGCACACAATAGATGCCACACTTGAGCATGACATTGGGTAATTACACATTCATCGATGGTTTCTACATATTATATCCTGCAGATACCAATGTTGTATTGGGGATACAGTGGTTATACAATTCTCAATGAACAACCAGGTAATGGGATGGAATTCAGGGCCTCAAATGGAAGCAAGGTAGTGTTGAGAGGTATGTCCAATGGTGGTCCTCAAACTATATCAACTAAGATAATGGATGCTATATACAAGCATGGAGATGTAGCATGCACGAGCAATGTTTGATTACGAGTTAGAATTCGTCAGATAGCTGCCAACAACATCAGGCCTATGACTTTGAGATTGAGTAAAAGAAGAATGTTTTGGCTAATGCGCTTTCTAGGAAACCAACCACGTGTTCACTCATGGAAAACAATGAATATTGGAAATCCCACCACTTGGCATAATATTCTAAACACAAGTTTGTTTGTGAGTTAATGGACGATTTCATCCAAGATGAAAGGCACTAAGTAGTAGATGAGGCCATATTCTATAAAGAAATGTTATACTTAGTCCCTAAATCCAAACTGAAGGAGAAGATCTTGAAGGCCGCACATGACACACCACTAATAGGACACCAAGGGTTCTTCAAAACTTACAAGGAGATCAAAGAAAGGTTTTCCTGGAAAGGTCTCAAGGATGATGTGTTGAAGCATGTAAGGGAGTGCATGAATTTTCAACAAAACAAGCCCAAGCATACTCCACCTATAGTATTTCTACATCCTATGTTAATTCCAGTGTAGAAGTGGGAGAGCATATCAATGGATTTCATCACAGGTCTACCTAAGGTACAAGGCAAGGATAGCATCTATGTGATAGTTGACAGGTTAACCAACTTCGCACATTTCCTTGTGATCTCAATAGATTATAAGGCAACACAAGTGGCATAATTGTTCTTCAAGGAAGTGTTTAGAACTAATTTTCATTGAAAGAGATATGGGAACGGATACATATACGGGTTTTGAAAAAGATATGCCAAATTTTCAAAAAATCTGGATACAATATGACAAGGAAACAACATACATATATATAATCTAGATTCTAAAAGCTGAGTGGTAATATGAAATTCTTAAATATATATATATATATATATATATATATATATATAATAATTTCATATTACCACTCATCTTTTACATTCTAGATTCTATATCTAAAATTACATAATCATCATCATGAATTCAGCATAAACAAATCATCATCATCAATTCAGCATAAACATTGTCATCATCATTAATGATTTTTATAACATTCAACATATTACCATCATCATTAGTAATGTAATCAGAAACGCTATAGCCTTTGGGTTTCAGGTCCAACTCCTTCAAAGAGCATGTCATGCATGGCAGATGGTATCTATCTTCCTTGAATGGCAATTAAAAGGCCCATGGGATCATTGGAATATTCCGTCAAGACCTATTTGAACATTTCGATTTTCTCAACGTCAAATTCGTCTCTTGAATATATGAAAAAGAAAAATATTGGCTAGAGAATATTTTTTATATTGGAGGATTTATGAAATCAAGAGAAAAATCAATGAAAATTTTCAAAACCTTAACCAAACTGAAAATTAATCTCTCAAATAAATATCTTTACAAAGACATTCATCAAACCCTAATGTTTGTATTTTTGAACACCTATGTTTTTATGAGTAGTAAGAAACCTTGATAAATATATGGATTTTTGTTTTTTCTAAAGATTTAGAAGAGACGTTATGAGACTGTGTTTATAGTGAGTTTATTTTAGAATTTTATTTCTTCATTTTTATTATTAATTTATGGCTATACAAATTTTCACACTTTTGAACATTTTAAGGGTGGATTTTGATCACGATTTCCGTGGATCCATTTCTGGAAACATATCCAAAAAAAATTACAACCCTTAGAAACATAACCAATTCCAAATGTGAAGCTTCCAATTTTTTGAAACGACACAAAAACGTTTTCACAACGTTTCATACAAGGATCGTAACCGTTTCCATTTTAGAAACGGAGTTTCGCATTTTAGCCAAATTCTTCAAGTGTTTCTGGTAAATTAGGCTTAGACGCCATGGGTTGCCTAAAAATATACTTAGTGGTCGAGATGTCAGGTTTATTAGTGTACTTTGGCAGGAGTTGTTCATATTAGTGGGCATAGAATTGACCCCCCTAGTACTAGCTATCACCCTCAAACAGATGACCAGACATAGATTGTGAATCGATGAATTGAGGGGTATCTCTATAACTATGTGGCATAATAGTAGAAGGCATGGATCAAATGCTTACATCTCGGGGGGCATTGCTACAACACCACTTATCATCTATAAATTGGGATGACCCCATTCAGGGCACCATATGGGTACAATGATCCATCATCTGTCAATTTGTTATTTGGGGATAATAGGGATCCAAAGGCCAAAGGTTGTACATAAGAGAGCTCGAGAATCCTTAAGGTCCTTAAGGAGAACTTGCAAACTGCCCAGAGCCAGCAGAAGATGTATGCAGGTAGACATAGAGTAGAGCATAGCTTTGAGGTAGAAGACTTAGTTTTCCTAAGATTCCAACAATATATATATTCTTTACCCAAGGAAAGTGGTGCAGAGAAACTAAAACCAATATTTTATGTACCTTACAAAATAATTAGACAAATTGGTGAACTAGCATATGACTTCGAGTTGTCGAAGGGAAGAAATTTTTTTTTTCCATGCATCATGCCTTAAGAAGGAAATTAATCAACATGTTACTGCTTCAACTAGGCTACCTGCTTTAGGCTTAATTCCAAAAGCTATCATGGTTATCCGAGAGAGGAGACTAAGGGGAAAAATGATCTCAGAATATCTCATTAGGTGGAAGGATTTTCCTGAAGAGGATGCCACATGCGAAGGAGAACATATCTTGCAACACCTACATTTGCAATTTCTTGAGGGCAAGCAGTGTGGGAAGAGGGGACTGTAATTTCCTATTCTAATTAAATTTCCCAAGGGACGATGTAGTAACATATTTAACCTCATAGGCTATAGTCATATATAAAGGGGGGAACCTATTATTTGATGTTACTTAGGTAACACTAGATAATTTGGGTTAGGTAAAATTAGATAATTTGGGGCAACAGGAGGAAAACTTGCTATAGAAGTCAAATTTGGGGCAAATGAAGGGAAACTTGTTAGCCACTCAAAATTAAAATTAGGAGGAAAAATCCAAAAGGGAATCTATAAAAAGGAGAGAGGAGATTCATTGTGATCATCATGGATTATTTTTCTTTATGATTTTGGGCTGAGGCTCATAGAGGGTCTTAAGACCCTTTTTTTTTAATTAATTTTGGCAGTGAAAGATTCCACACTAGCCAATCCCTTTCCTTTTTTACTACAAGGAAAATTTTTGAGTGGAGGAACACCTTTCTGAGGCATTATTTGTGGTAGCATTTATCCATTTTGTGGTAGCAAGGGTTTATGAGGTAGCAATCCATGGTAGCGAGGGTTTCTAAGGCAACATTTTGTGGTAGCGATGGTTTCTGAGGCAACAATTACCCATTTTGTGGTAGCGATGGTTTCTGAGGCAACATTCGATGACAATAAATTATATCTAAGACAATATTTGCGACAACAAACCACCTCTAAGGAATTATCTGTGGTATTGAGGTATTATTGATGCATCATCTATGGTAGTGAGGTATTTCTAAGGAATCATATGTGGTAGTGAAGTATTTCTAAGGTATCATCTAGTGAGCCCTCATATTGCACCAAGAGTGTTGCAACTCCCAGGGGTTGCCCTACTTTACTTTATCAACCCAGGGTTCGTACAAAATTGGAGGTTACAATGATATATATACAACAGATGAATTTTGTTCATGTCATCCTCTTCCGCTCTACGAAAGGATGCTAATTCTAGGGGTTCTTAGTGAAGTCTGCCACACTTAAATGAAACTAAACTAATTTGCAGAAATGAAATGACAAAAAGGTACCTAAATTAAATTTCTGAAAAGAAATGGCAAAAAAGAAATTAATTCTAAACCACACTTAACTTGGCCAAATGACTAAATTCACTCTACTTATCCTATGGTCTATCTACCAGTATTCTATCCATGCAACTAAGCTATCCATGACTTAATTCTAATTGAAAAAGTGTTGATTTGCAGTTTGGAGGAAAAAGGGCTAGAGAGGCTAATGGAGGGCTTAAACACATGAAACAAGGCTTAGAGGAGGAAAGAGTAGGTTTTAAACCTTATTTCAACTTTATTATGGCGCAAAAGCTTTGGAGCAGAATGATTGAAATATGCGATGGCGGAGTTATGATTGGTGGATAGAAGTGCAATATGCGATCTACGATATCGTAATCGCAATATCGCAAAGTTGGAGTGGTAGAGGTTAACAGGAAAAAAATAAAAACTGTGAAATGCAATTTATGATGCAGTGGAGTTCGGAATTGGTGCTTGGAGCGGTAAAGGTTAATAGGAACAAAACAAAAACTTTGATTTGTGATGTGCGATGCAGCAGATGACGTGGCAGTGGGACTGGTGGCAGAGTGCAATAACAATATCGCAATCAGCGGATAAGAGCGGTAAGTCTTAAATAAAAATGGAAAAGGTTGCGGAGAGCAATTTGTGGTGTGGTAAAAACTACGATCTGCGATATGTGATGTCGCAATATCACAATCGGCAAAAAAAGAGAGTGGTAAGTCTTAAAAGGAACCAAATGAAAACTGCGAGATGCGATTTTCGATGGGATAAATATTACAAAGTGCGATTGTGGAAAGGGATTGCGGTAAGTCTTCAAGGAAAAGGGGAAAATATGCAAAGTGTGATTGCGATAGTGGGAATTTCGAGGAGGAAAGGCAGAGGTCAAACTTTAAAGTGTTTGGAGGGTTTTTAAGTTAGAATGGTTGCAATAGCTACGCAAAGCAAAAACAAGGGATAGGAGGTGAACTTTAAGGTTTTGGGGGAGGTTTCGAGAATAAAAAGGGTGCAGTAGTGTGATAAGAGAAAAGGAAGGAATAGAAGGTGTAACCACTATGCACAGGGGCGTAACATAGTGCTTAGATTGTGAAGACAAAGATGGAAAGTGAAGCAGGAAGGTGAGGGTGAACTCCTCTAGAATTTTAAGACTGACTCCTGCGAAAAAACCTACAGATTCATGCATGGGAAAACAGAAAAGAATGTGCGATAAAAAAATAGTGAACATAAATCAATTTTTAGGTCTATGGGAAGGTTTACCCTCCTCGAGCTATATTGATAGAGATGAGAAGGGGATCTTGATCCACAACTTTTTTGGCTTTCTCCTCTATTCTATTACTCACAAGAAAATGAAACCTACAACAACAAACTGAAAGCAAAAACTAAACATCAATGAAACTATCAGAAGCATAACTAACTAAATGACAGAGAAAAAGAAAAAAAAAAAAACTAGCTTAATGGCAAAAAGGAAAAGATAGTAACAGCAGAGAAGCTGAGGCACATGGGTTGGGCCCTAACCCACGAGCCTAGCTCTTTGAAACTTAAATCAGTAAAATGAAATCAGTCTGCTCATTTCATAAAATAATAACCTCATACATCTCTAAGAGTTTGATCAATGAGTGAAATAATGAAAATCTCAATAGCTTGCAACCAAGGTTTTGAATGGAATCAAAGAAATTGACTAACTCTTCCTAGCTCTAGCTCGTCTCTATTTATTCTACAGGGCAGCTACCAACAACTCACTAGAAAATAGTGATTGAGTCCACTTGACTTCCAGTAAACAAAGATTGAGGGCTCTCCTCTTTGAGTTGCTTGGCTACGTCTGGAACTCGAATTGTTGGAGACTCCAAGTGAAGTATAGCTTGAGTGCACTTGGTCTTGAGTTGCTTAGCTGCCTCTGGAATTTGAATTGCTAGAGGGGATCTCATGAGGATCGTTTGGCTGCCTTTGAGGGTGGATAATCCCCTTGAATCTCTCCAAGATTTCTCCCTAATTTCCTAATATTCTTCACTCTTGATCTTCCAATGGCAGGGAGAAAGTCTCTGAATTATCTCCTTCTCCAAATCTGCATAATCTGCCCAATATTCTCACAATATTCTACAAAAATAACCAATATTAGGCGCAAATATTCAGTTAGCTTTAAATCTTCCTAAGGAAATATTAAAGCATAAGAAAACATTATTAAGTGCAAAAGGAGAGATTTAATATATATTTTCATGTGCATAAGGAAGGTAGATGAGTCTAAGAAAGGTTAGATGGGCCTTATTTTATGTCCAATTTAGAGGCCCATCATCACCCCCCTACTGAAATTGTTGCTCATCCTCTGAGCAACCTATTCATCCTCCCTGCCTTTTGGTTCTTCCTGCATGCTGGCTTATTTAAAAAAAAAATTATTGGCCCGTGCTCTGCTCCTCCTGCTAATCTTCTCACTATTCTTCTTGCATTTATTTTTGTAGGTGCTTCATGGAGGTCCTCATATGCCTTATGAAAATATGTTTTACATGCCAAGAGGTGGTGGATCCACCTTTTATTTGATTTTTTATTTTTTTTGTTTTCTCTTTTTTTATTTATTTTTTTATTTTTTTATTGCATGCAAAGTAAACTCACAGTTATTTTTTCTATGAACTGAGTTCACCCTTGGTTATCCCTTGGCATTCCTTGTCTTCTATTACAATGAACTTCTTACTACCCACTTTCTCAAGTCCTTTTTACTTTTGTCTTGTTCCTTTTCTTGGTGGAAAAAGTGAGGTTAGTTGCTAGATAAGGTTGAGGTTGCTCTGCTACTGATTTTGGATATATGAAAAACTTTCCTTCTCACACTTTTTAATGTTTTCTTAAGCTAAAATAGATTCGAAGAAAGGGTTATATGATGGCATACCTGAGCCTTACCATTGAATTGTTTTTGCAGGTGATATTGAAGCTATTGATGAAGCTGCTACTGAAGCTACACGTGGCGATTTGCTTGAGGTCCTTTTGGAGCTTTTGAGCACAGGAGGAGGAAGTCCAAGTGTGACTACCTTTGACTAAAGTGTTGACCAAATTTTATTTTTGTGCCAACTTGTTGTTTTTCTGCTTGCAAAGGTTGGAGAGCACCTGCATTCATTAGAGAGAGATACATGGAGAAATGCAATTTTTTATTTTTTTCCTTTTTTTTTGTAAGGCCTACTAGCTGCCACAATGAGGTTTTCAACTAGTAGGTCTTCCTAGGCACCTCAAAGGAGGTTTTCACCTAGGATATTTTATTTTTTCTCTTTTTTCTTTACCCCAATGACCACCTCATGAAGGTTTTCAATCACTGAGCCAATCTCAAATGCCTCAAAAGAGGTTTTCACCTCAGATTTTATTATTTTTCCCTTTTTTTATTTTTTCACTTTCCTACTCTACTTGAAGAAAACAAAACCTTTTTCAAGTATATGAATACTTCCAATGGAGCCATGTACACGTCAAGATGACAGATAAAATCATGTACACACTTGGAATACATGCTTTGACATTTACCTGAATATGAGAGATTAATTGCTTTGACTGGGTTTGTATCAAGTATGGTTGGAGAAGAGTGTGTTGCTGCAACTTAAAGATTGTTTGGAATGATATGTCAATATAGTTGTGATGTCCCTGGTCCACTTGATGAGTTGGATCACCTTGGATGTCCTCTTCTATTATGAAATTCAAATCTTCCTCTTTTTGCTAATTGTTCTCTTGAACACATGGAGGAAATGTTGGTAAACATGAGGAAACTTTCTCAACATCTGATTCTGATGTTGACTCTTCACCAAGTGCAGCCCTTGATCTTTTGATCTCCTCATTTGGATTTTCTTCTTCTTGATGTTGTCCTTTAATGACATTAAGAAACTCGCTTCTTTGTAATACCTTTCTTGAACTAAAATGCAAACCATTTAGATCAAGAGGATATGTTTGGTAGTGTTGTACCTCATCATTGTAAGTGGGTTGACATACTTCATAGTGTGGGTTTGGACATGGTGGTACAAGTAGTTGAGTGTGGGCGGATATATGAGATAGATGTGGTTGAGGTTGTGGTTGTGGTGGAGGTGGATGGTAGGGATAGCATGGAGTTGGGTATGGATGATATTGAGGGAAATATTGAGGATGTTAAGGATTTTCCCAATAATGACCTTGCCAACCATGTTGCCAATATTGGTTTTGGGGTTGAGATGGCCAAGGTTGCCAAGGAGGGATTGTGTCACAATTAGTTTGAGATGGATATGGATAAGTTTGAAATTGTGAAGTGGGTCCTTGCATCATATCAAGTTGACTAGGTTTCCAGGGTGCCTTGGAGCTACATAACATAGATTCTTTGGTGATTTCCTTGCTCCATTGTCTTCTTGGTAAAATTATTTAAACCCGGGGAATGATGAACAACATTTAGGAGCATAAGATTCTAAATGGATAAAAAAAATATCATCATCTTTTTTTTCTCATTTTGCATTCTTAAAATTTCTACCTATTCACTCAGATTGCTAAGAATTTTTTTTTTAAAGTTATCAGGCAAATTTCCAAGTTCATCTTGCCTTACCAATGTTGATGCCAACTTACTTACTCTTTCCCTTCCTCTTGATATGCGCTTGCATGTTTTACAAATTTCTTCAAATGAGAATTGGTATACATCTCCTCTACTCATGAGATTAAGGAGATCAATCCACTCGTCCCTAATTGTTCTAAGTAAGAGGGTTTTCAGTGTGTTAAATCTTAGATGATGTAATTATTCCCTCTTAACATTATACATGAAACTCTCTATTAGATCCTAAAGGCTCTCATCTTCTTCTTGGTTCATTCTAAAAATTTCTTCTCTAAGATCTCGACCTTTATATTTTTCTAGAAATATCTTTTTCATATCATTCCATGATCTTATTGAATTAGTACTTAGACTCATGAACCAGTTAAGAGCTCTATCCATCAATGTTGCAGGAAACAATCTCAGTTTTTGAGTGTGTGATAAGTAGCCATAAGACCTATAAAGTATCTCAAATTCAAAGAGAAATGTTTCTGGATCCTCTGTCCTCATACCATGGAAGTTGGGAAGGAAATATGGAGGGATGTTCTTCATATGTACACTGATGTCCATATCTTGAATGGGAAACCCGATAAGATCTTCTTTGTTGTCGTCATATCTATCCATCTCTTCTACCTTCAAAAGTGTATGGTGATGTGGTTCTTACTACACCATGTGGTCAAGTGTGGGGGTTTGGTATTGGAGAAGTATTTAAAAAAAAAAAAAAAAAACTGAGTATCCCTACTCCTATGAGGCATGAAAATCAGATATTTTTGTATTTTTTATAATATTTCTGAAATTGCATGAAAAAGAAAGGAAAGCAAAAAAGAATGCTTAAAAAAAAAAAAAAGCATCTACTAGATAACTCCCCGGCAACGACGCCAAAAAGTGGTGAGCCTTGGTATTGCACCAAGAATGCTGCAACTCTCAAGGGTTCCCTACTTTACTTTATCAACCCAGGGTTCGTACAAACTTGGAGGTGACAGTGCTATATACACAGAAGATGTATTATGTTCATGTCATCCTCTTCCGCTCTACGAAAGGGTGATACTTGTAGGGGTTCTCATTGAAGTCTATCACACTTCAATGAAACTAAAATAAGTTTCAGAAAGGAAATGACAGAAAGGAGAATAAATTAAATTGCTGAAAAGAAATGGCAAAAAGGAAACTAATTCTAAACCACACTTAACTTGGCCAAATGGCTAAATGCACTCTACTTATCCTATGGTCTATCTACCATGCTTCTATCCATGCAGCTAAGCTATCTATGACTTAATTCTAATTGAAGAAGTGTTGATTTTCATTTTGGAGGAAAAAGAGCTAGAGAGGCTAATGGAGGGCTTAAACACATGAAACAAGGCTTAGAGGAGGAAAGAGCAGGTTTTAAACCTTATTACAACTTTATTATGGCGCAAACTCTTTGGAGCAGAATGATTGAAATATGCGATGTCAGAGTTATGATTGGCAGATAGAAGTGTGATATGCAATCTGCGATATCGCAATCAAAATATCGCAAGGTTGGAGCGGTAGAGGTTAATAGGAACAAAATAAAAACTGCGAAATTCGATTTGCAATGCAGTGGAGCTCGGAATCGGCATTTGGAGAGGTAAAGGTTAACAGGAACAAAACAAAAACTGTGATTTGTGATGTGCAATGTCACGGATGACGTGGCAGTGGGACCGGTGGTGGAGTGCGATAATAACATTGCAATCGGTGAATAAGAGCGGTAAGTCTTAAAGAAAAAGGGAAAAGGTTGCGGAGAGCGATTTGCGATGTGGTAAAAACTGTGATCTGTGATATGCGATGTCGTAATATCACAATCAGGAAAGAAAAAAGAGTGGTAAGTCTTAAAAGGAACCAAATGAAAACTACAGGATGCGATTTGTGATGGGATAAATATTGCTAAGTGCGATTGCGAAAAGGGATTGTGGTAAGTCTTCAAGGTAAAGGGAAAATATGTGAAGTGCGATTATGATAGAGGGAATTTCGAGGAGGAAAGGTGGAGGTCAAATTTAAAGTGTTTGGAGGGTTTTTAAGTTAGAATGGTTGTGATACAAAGAGAAAAGAAAAAAGAAGGGATAAGAGGTGAACTTTAAGGTTTTGGGGGAGGTTTCGAGAATAAAAAGGAAGGAATAGAAGGTGTAACCACTATGCATAGGGCATAACATAGTGCGCAGATTGTGAAGACAGAGATGGAAAGTGAAGCAGGAAGGCGAGGTTAAACTTCTCCGGAATTTTAATACTGACTCCTACAAACAAACCTGCAGATTCATGCATGGGAAAATAGAAAAGAATGTGTGATAAGAAAATAGTGAACATAAATCAGTTTGTATGTATGCGGGAAGGTTTACCCTCCTCAAGCTCTATTGAAAGAGATGAGAAGGGGATCTTGATCCACAACCTTTTTGGTTTTTCTCCTCTATTCTATTACTCACAAGAAAATGAAACCTACAGCAACAAACTGAAAGCAAAAACTAAACAACAATGAAACTATTAGAAGAAGAACTAACTAAATGACAGAAACAAAACTAGCTTAATGGCAGAAAGGAAAATATAGTAACATCAGAGAAGCTGAGGCACATGGGTTGGGCCGTAACCCATGAGCCTAGATCTCTGAAACTTAAATCAGTAAAATGAAATCAGTCTGCTCATTTCATAAAAGAATAAGCTCATACATATATGAGAGTTTGATCACTAAGTAAAATAATGAAAAGCTAAATAGCTTGTAACAAAGGTTATGAATGGAATCAAAGAAATTGACTAACTCATCCTAGCTCTAGCTCTGCTCTATTTATTCTACAGGGCAGCTACCAACAACTCCCTAGAAAATAGTGATTGAGTCCACTTTAATCCTAGTAAAAAAATATTGAGTGCTCTCCTCTTTGAGTTGTTTGGCTGCTTCTAGAACTTGAATTGCTGGAGACTCCAAGTGAAGTATGGCTTGAGTGCACTTGGTCTTGAGTTGCTTGGCTACCTCTGGAATTCGAATTTCTGGAGGAGATCTCATGAGGATCGTTTGGATGCCTTTGAGGGTGGACAACCCCCTTTAATCTCTCCAATATTTCTCCCTAATTTCCTAATATTCTTCACTCTTGATCTTCTAGTGGTAGGGAGCAAGTCCCTAAATTATCTCCTTCTCCAAATCTGCATAATTTGCCCAATATTCTCACAATATTCTACAAAAATAACCAATATTAGGCACAAATATGCAATTACCCTTAAACCTTCCTAAGGAAATATTAAATCATAAGAAATCATTATTAAGTGCAAAAGGATAGATTTAATATATATTTTCATGTGCATAAGGAAGGTAGATGAGTCTAAGAAAGGTTAGATGGGCCTTATTTTATGTCCAATTTAGAGGCCCATCATCATCTATGGTGGTGAGATAATCATGAGGCACATGAAGGTTATTTTATTGAGGCTTCAAGGTTGGAACCAACTTGAGAGTCAACAAATTATTGCTTTGAGGCAAAAAGGTGTTTTCAAGAAGCCTTGGGAGGTACCATCATTGCAACCTTTAGAGCCCTCAGAAACTACAAAAACATTTTTAGTTGTAGGGTTTGCCATATCAAGTTCCCCTCAAACTTTATGTCAAAAATAACATCCTAACAAGGTAAGCAAGGTTGTAAATCAATAGAACAAGACGTAAGTTAATATATGGAAAGAACATCATACTAAAAACCTTACATTATATCCATCCCTAGATAACTCTCATCCCATGAAACTCCCATCAAGAGACGTTTGAGTTTTAGGTTTTACCATGAAATAGACATTTAGGCTGAGTGATTCCAAGGAGAATCACTTTGTTACCAGAACCCAATTTTCAAGAATGAAGGACAATGCTAAATTGGCCTTTTTGGGGCTCAACCAAAGGCTTCTAGATGCTACGTAGTTGAAAAATACAAGTCATTAACTTAGTATTGAGGCATCAAATTGTGTTCAACCAACCACCCAAATCAAGCTTATGACAGAGCAACGCATTGTCGTCCACCGATTTGCAACTTTTTAAGGCACTAGCCTTGTTCCATTTCCAGTCCTTCCGCCAATGATTTTAATGAGGTTATTGTCTTTAACCTATGGTGTCGATTTTTATGAATTTATTCAGGAAAGTCGTGTGCGACAGGGAAATGTCATGATGATGTATAGAAACATAACTTCTCTTCTCTCTCTACGGAAAATAGTGAGCAAAGACAAATTGAAGAAAAATAGCATGGGTGAAGCTAATGGAATAATATGAAATGATAACCAATATGATTTTCATATCCCACATGTGTCACGTACAATTGTTTTAAATGATTGATAATATTCAAAAAAACATTCTGATATCAACTGGGTGCGCCCTACTCCAAGTGGAGAGATGGTGTATGGCTGCATGTAGAAAGGCATGGTGGGATTCAACTCCCTGGAAGTGCCATGCGCCCTAGAGAGTAGGGGAATGCGTGAGGCTGGTTTCACAGAGCAACGAGTTTTGTAGAAGGGAGCAACAACCATATGGAAATTATTTTAGGTAAACCAAGCTCACTAGAAACGTAATGTTTAATAAGGTTGAGGTCATACAACCCCAATAGGAACTTGAGGACCATTCAAGCTTCCTTTTCACCATATGGCACCTTGATAGGTAAGAGCCCTTCTTTATCTTCTTCATTCTCCACCATAAAAAAATCACCACAAATAAGCCATGGTACATCTATATGATCATCAACCATCCAATGATGAAACTAAGCTCGCTCATAAACATCGTTAGGTTCATAAATATTGGTCAAACCTAGTTCTTAGACATCAAGGCTTAATAGCACTGAAACAAATATACGCATTGGATTAAAGTCACAATCAACAACATGATGGGATATTAGGGTAGCAACCCCAACATATTCTTTTGAATGATTTTGAATAAAAACACTTATGACTTGGTCATGTGTCAAATAAGGCCATACATAGTAGAAATCCAACAATTTTGACTTCTTGTAAATGCATGTTTTCCACCTCACTAATCAAAGACAATAATATGATGTATGATTTCTATTATAGTAAATCAAACCTCAGATATTCCAGGAGGGAAATTTTGTTGAGAACATATTATTTCATGCATCTCTCCCTAATAATATCTAATGTTAACAAGACAACCAAACAAGTTATTCCTTATAATGACCTTATGTGGGATAATCCAATTATCCAAAGTGAAGGGACAATTAATCCACTGGTAGATCAAGCTACAACAATAAAGAGCACAACCTTTATGCCCCCCCATCTTACTGAGATGGATGGAAGACCCGATGAATCACCAACTTCCTCATCGATTCATCTTGAGGTGTAGATGAATTAGTTGGTATAATGTTCTTTGGAGTTGGGGCCTTCTAAGGCCCCAGATCCTTTTTCTTATCCACCACATGTGTCCATCCTCCTTTGGTAACATGGTTGAGTAAGGAACCATTATGGTCCTATGGGGTTTGGTTGAGAATGCCCCTTTGTAGGTGAGCCTAGTACATTTGCAACCAATCTTATTTATGGTGGTTTAGACTTTGATGAAAAACAAAAGTTTGGGAGTTTGATATAATGGGCATACTAAAGAATCATCATGTCACCAGCCCTGATAAGCATAAACTCAGTAAGACACTATGACAATTAAGACATAAACAATGCTTTAACCCAAGGTTGATACACATTCTCATATAGCTTATGAAAGAGGGAGGATCCATGTTGAAACCTTTTGAGCCAAGAAAGTGATCTTGGACCTTTCCTGAACTTAGATCTGATAACATGTTGAGAAATCAATGTAAGTAGATTAGGGTTTGATTTCTCTTTCTTGATAATTACTTGTGAATTATGTTGGTTTCTTTTACTTCTTTATTAGATTATCTTTCATCAATAAATTGCCAAAGTAAGTATGTACAAAGATCACAAGAACAGAAGAGACAAAATGTAGGCACTATGTGAGGGAAAAACCCCTCTCTTAGGGGAAAACCCAGTCAAAATTATCTTCCTTCAATAGTATTCTTTGAGAATCTTCACCCTAGACATAGACCAAACCTTCCCTACACACCAAGTCAGCCTTCCAGATCTTCGACCTAGCAGCGGCTACAACTTTTCCTCCAACAACTTCGACAAGGCAACAATTCTGGCAACAACAACAACATCAAAAACAAAAATAATTCGATCTCCCAAGTTAGGGTACGAAATGGAGAGAGACCACCACCAAAGTTTTGAATTTCTCTTTCTCTATCTTCTTGACTCAACTCACACTCATTTCAAATTCCTTGACCAACTTCGCACTTTTTCTTATGCAGTAGTAGATACCGAACTTGCTTGAGAAGTGATGCTCCAAATGAATTCAATCGCCTTCCTTTTATAGGCTCCAGGTGAGGTCGAATAGGTTCCTTTGAGGCCAACTTGATCTCCTTAACGCTGACTTGATGTGGAGGTATTATAAATCATTTTTGACTCAATATTAAACCTTTTTACATTATTCAAAAGCCCAAGAAGGGTCAATTTAAATCTGTAATGACGCTATAAACTCAGAATAAACCCTAGAATTCCACAATGGGACATTTACCTAAAATAATATGACCCAAGCATGAAACCCATGCTTTAATAAGTCATTTAATAATAATATAATTTTTTTTCTTTAATTATTTTGATAAGTACATTAAATATAACTTATGAAGACCAAACCTAGTTACAATCTTCAACAAGGACTTTCCTGAAGAGGATGCCACATGGGAAGGAGAATAGATCTTACAGCACCTAAATTTGCAATTACTTGAGGGCAAACAATGTTGGGAAGAGGGGACTGTAATGACCTCTTATAATTAAATTTCCCAAGGGAAGACGTAGTAGCTTATTTAACCTCATAGGTTATAGTCATTTGTAAAGGAGGGAACCTATTATTTGATGTTAATTAGGTAACATTAGATAATTTGGGGAAAATAGAGGAAAACTTGCTATATAAGTCAAATTTGGGGCAAATGAAGGGAAACTTGTTAGCCACTCAAAATTAAAATTAGGAGGGAAATACCAAAAGGGAATCTATAAAAAGGAGATAGGAGATTCATTGTGATAATCATGGATTATTTTTCTTTCTGATTTTTTGGATGAGGCTCATCGATGGTTTTAAGATCCCTTCTTTCTGATTAATTTTGGCAGTGAAAGATTCGACACTAGCCAATCTCTTTCCTTTCTGACTACAAGGAAAATTTATGAGTGGAGGAACACCTTTCTGAGTCATTATTTGTGGTAGCATTTATCCATTTTGTGGCAACAAGGGTTTTTGAGGTAGCAATCTGTGGCAACGAGGGTTTCTAAGGCAACATTCTGTGGTAGTGATGGTTTTTAAGGGAAGAATTACCCATTTTGTGGTAGCGATGATTTCTAGGGCAACATTCGATGACAATAAATTGTCTCTAACCCATTATTGGAGGCAACATACCACCTCTAAGGCATTATCTGTGGTAGTGAGTATTCCTGATGCGTCATATCTGGTAGTGAGGTATTTCTAAGGCATGATGTGTGGTAGTGAAGTATTTCTAAGGTATCATCTATGGTAGTGAGATAATCATGAGGCACATGAAGGCTATTTTCTTGAGGCTGCAAGGTTGGAACCAACCTGAGAGTCAATGAATTATTGCAAGTTTGGAACCAACCCGAGAGTCAACAAATTCTTTAAAGTATAATGAAATATTATAGAGTGTGACACCCTCCCCTTGAGGTAGCCTTAAGGAAGTCGTGAATGAAAACTATGTTGCAAGAAACATTACAGGGAGCCATGTTTATATTGCCAAAAATTCCATTTTAATGCCCTAAATTTGGCACTCCAATTGTGATAACCCAGTCATGTTTTTTACAACTCAAAATAAGTTTCCAAATTTTAATCCTTATTTCAGAGCCATTTCTCGACCTATAAAAATATTATAATTGTAAAAAAAACCACCACAAGAAGACAAGGAGAGGTCGCTCAAAGTTTTTCTTTTTAATACTTCCTTGTTTTTGGTAAAAAGAAAATTCCATTAACATTTGGAGGAAATACTTGTTTGTTCATTTGGTATTTGACATGGGACATGGGTTTTAAATGTGTTCTAGATCCCATTCAACATGACACACTAGAACAAAAGAATTAGATATAATCTTGAATGATATGCCGCATCATTGAATGTTTCCCAATATTTATACACCTAACTTTCTTGAGCCTATACAAAAAAAATATACGGGGCTGATTTAGGTTGACTGTATAAAAAAAACAAAATGGTAGTTGTCCTCTTGGACAATATGTGGTGCTTATATTGAGCTGCCTCCTCCATGACCAACTATTTGAAGGAAAATGGAAGTGATGTACCCTGAATCTTCCCAACTCCCTATTTTAACTCCAACACCAAGAATAAGATGCTTCCTTCGATTATTAATATAAACAAGTATTATCTGTTAGGATAACAGCATTTAAGGATCTAGAAGCATGGAGCTGTTGGCCATAGAATCTAACGACCCAAACACAGGAGGACTTGGCATAGGCACATCCTAACAAGGCGAGCAAGGTTGGAAATCAATAGAAAAAGACAAGTTGATATAAGGAAAGAACATCATATTGAAAACCTTACATTATATCTATCCCTAGATAAATCTCATCCCATGAAACTCCCATCAAGATACGTTTGAGGTTTAGGGTTTTACCAGAAAAGGTGTTTGAGGTTTTAGGTTTTACCATGAAACAGACATTTAGGATGAGTGATTCCAAGGAGAATCACTCTGTTACCAACACCCAATTTTCAAGAATGAGGGACCATGCTAAACTGGCCTTTTTGGGGCTCAACCAAAGGCTTCTGGATGCTACGTAGTTGGAAAATCCAAGTCATTAACTTAGTATTGAGGCATCAAATTGTGTTCAACCAACCACCCAAATCAAGCTTATTTTTTTTTTCAACAAG